>CM048744.1:786495914-787235914 GCA_026315105.1 Locusta migratoria
TCATAAACCAAACGTAGTTTGGATTCCACGTTAAACTGTAGGTCGCCTTTCCCGGTTGGATAATTGGGGCAGGTTAGGGACATGCAACTCTCTGAAGTGGCGCACAGTTGAATGACTTGCACCAGGACTCTGAGCCACACGAATTATTATTATTATTATTATTATTATTATTATTATAACAAAGATAGGTGCCGTTGTTAATAGTCAGACACGCACGCATCGTCATTACTGTTGAGTTAACATTTGAGATTTAACGTCCATTCGTGCTTAGAAAGGACATCGATAGGTTCGGCGTTCGATTCCCGGTGATGCATAACGTAATTATATCCTGATTACAGATTCAAAAACCCCGCTGCTGGTGAAATAATTCGACTACTAACATCTGACTTCACTTAGTTATCTTCCATTTAGATACCGGGTATGCCGGACGAGGTGTCCGAGGGGACTGAGGCGCTCCAGTCACGGTCTGCACGGCCACTACGGCCGGGGGTTTGAATCCCCCCTCAGGCATGGATATTTGTGCCGTCCTTAGTATTAGTTAGTTCATAAGTAGTTTGTAAGTTTAGGGACTGATGACCCTGTAGTTAAGTCCCATAAGTTCTACAAACATTTGAACTTTTACAAACATTTGAAACATACCGGGTATGTAACTCAAAATCAAATGTTTGTAAATCTATGGGATCAAACTGTTGTGGTCATCAGTCCCTAGGCTTAGAACTACTTAAACTAATCTAAGGGCAACACACACACACCTGACCGAGGAAGGACTCGAACCTTCGACAGGAGCAGCCTCGTATGTCAGTCCCACACAGAACTGAGTCTGGGAACTTATGAGTAGGGACATAACGGCGATTATTAAGTTTTTGGTTAAGCAAAAAATAAATAAATAAATAAAAATATTTTAAGAATTGGCATTTTCTATGATTTGATTTGCGCGTTCTGATATTTGTGAGGAAATCTCCAATATTTCTCACATCTTTATGCTTCGTCAGCTGTGACAATCTTAGGCATAATCAAGTATCTATAAGACATGAATGCATTGCTTGGTTAGCTACGGCTACAGGTGTTTGGTTTGATTCCAGAACAAGGTAGTTTGTCATATCAATTCAAGTTCAAAGATGTGTACAAATATTTCTTCAGGTATGAATACGTTTAAAATGTTGGTGATACGCAGTTAATATTGAAGTTTCCATAGTGCGTTTGCTGCTGTTAATTGAGTTTTTATTATCTGGTTAGTTCAACAATCGGTTAGTAAAAATCCGCTCGCCAGTGGAACGACGTTTCGCAATTGTGAGGAAAAGAGTTAGAGAACAAAAGTACTTCGAATTTCTACAGGACTTTAGGATTTCCGATACTATAGTAAAATCTGTTGTTTGTAGCAATATTAAATGCTGTTTAAGGATTAATTAATGTTTTAAGTGACAGAGTTTGTTATATCAGACTGTAATAAGTGTGACAATACTTAAGATATGTCATTGTAATAAATTGGATTTAATAAGCGTTAAGAACTTAATAACGTGTTTCCTTTTATTTGCAAAATCGTGGTGTTAGTTTTCATCTGGAGTGATTGCCATAAAGAGCAGTTGTCTGTAGTGGATCCATTTTGAATAGTCGAACGACTATACCGCGGAGCGAGCAGAGCACCCGCAAGACACGTACGTTAGTTGGGTTGCATGCACATCAGGCGAAACGCGATTCAGGTCGTTCGGATATTTTTGCGCATGGTAGTACGTACATTGAGATAAATAGTCAAAGCTTAAATGTAACGTTTTAAATTCTGTATTTTGGCATATTTAATGTAAAAGAATATTGTTTAATTGTGAATTACAAAACTTTGTCATCAATCTTATTACGCGGTTACGTAGAAAGATGTTTGAGAGAAACCATGTTTTAGTCAGTCTTCTAGCAGTCACAAACCTGTAAGCAGCTCTGTTGGCTTGCCGCTGCATTTTTTGATTGGGCAGCAATGTGATTGATTTAAACTTTTTAAAATGGAAATAAAAATTGTTTCCATATCAACTGACAGGTTTATGATTTACGAAAAGGTCCTGTAACCCAGTGGCGTAGCTATGTCACAAAGGGCCCCGGGGCAAAAGTGACATTGGGGCCCTCTCTAAACTAAAACTATACCACAGGCGCCCCGGCCCTCCCAACAGGTATATATATATATATATATATATATATATATATATATATATATATATATATAAAAGAAAAAAATCTTTATTACATTTTTCCAATTCCAGGTACAAAGGTAAAGTAAAAATTTTGTTTTATTTTATTACTATTTCTTTTTTGCTTCATCTGGTGTTAATATAATTTTAATCTCTGAAAAGAGAAAAGTAATTTTTAATATACGGTACAGAAATTAACAGCCATTAATTTCATTTCAGCTTTTAGAACTACTGGGAGGCTTTTGCGACCATTTGAACCTGTTTTTCCCGTTGTAGTAACTACTGAAGTCATTTTCAGAGTTTACGTCTTCTGAGACAAGCTTATCAGATAATGATGTGCCTGTACTGTGAATACTGTTTTCAGTATCGCAAAAAATAACATCGGATGATCTTCCTGCCTTCTTCTTCTGCAGATTTATTTTCTATACAGTATTACGAAAATAGTCCATCATAACCACTTCTGCTGTCATATCATGTCTGTCTATACCAACAGGTTCACAACCCATTGTTACATCGCACACCAGTTCAGTAAACATGATGGAAAACGTCACAACTTAACTCTAAAACGATTCCTTGAAGACAATTAATTTCTAAGAGAATACATAAACTTAGTAGTATACACATTTTCATCGTATCGTACCAAACCCACTTCATTTCTAGTTATTTAATACAACAATTATAGGTTACCGCCTTCAGTTTACGATATTGAACTTACAAGCAGCGTTCCATTAACATTCGGACTATTTAGAAAATGACACTTCACTCACATGTCAACATGAATTATAATGCCTGTTTGTTTTAGAAAATGTTTTTACAGCGGTGTATTACAAAAGCCAGCCACCCATCAATGGAATGAGAGAGTCGAATGTAATTACATTCAAGAAATATAACGTAAAGAAAAAATAATACCAAAATTTTCAGTAGGGTATGCCGAGCATACCCACTCAAATTTTGGAGTATGCTTGAGCGACAGAGAATACCCGTTATCGGCACCTATGAACTCTACAGATGCAATACTACTTCATCAGGTCCTTACCGCTTACTGGAAGACATAATAAGGCAAACCTAAATGCTTTTAAGTAAATTACTGTGTGTCACGCAGCAGATAATATTTAATCGTACTCTCTAATATAATTATAACTGTTAATTATGCTTTCAAGAAGAAACTACTAGGTGGATTTGGATGAAATTTTGGAGAGGGATAGAGTTGGCCTGGGTAGGACATACAGATGAAACTACCATGGAATAGTTTTCGACGCTGCTCCATACTAGGTGAATGAAGTCGCAGGCTGAAGCTAGTAAAAATGAACAATGAAGTTTTACTCAACCACGAAAATATGGCCCCCTGCCGCGAATCAAACCGTGAACAGTATTGTCACACACTGTTAGTAATTCAGCAGGAGGCAGGGTGCACGTCTTAGCGGACAAGCAATACCTTTTTATGTTTATATTCTGAGATGGGAATAATTTTTGGATTTCACTTCGTGCGTTTGTTGTTTGTTGGCAGTGTGCAAAAAGTTAAAGGTCAAAAATCCTTCATTCAGCTAAAATATTATATACAACGTCGATTATCCGAAGTGTAATTCGGGGACATGGATGTTCGGAAAAATTCGTATAATCGAACTGTACACTTCTACAAGCCGATAAGAAGTACTGTACAGTAAATGTATTTATACAGTATTTGGAGTCGCGCGATCCTTCACATTACACGCCGCAATACTTGGAAGGCGCAGCTGTTGCTTTGATGCTGCCGCTACTGTACTTCTTCCGACTGGAGTATCACCGATTGTTGTACTCAGCGACTGTCGGCTTGGCCTGTCAGCAGGCCCTACTAGAAGCAATGTTTCATCACCCTGTGGCCCAGTGCGGCTACTGTGAGAAGCTTAGTTTGATGGAAGGGTATTGATGAACGGTAGGGTGGGAAGGTAAAAAATAAATAAATAAATAAACGACGCTGTACTGTAACTTTTTCCGAACTCTGCTCACGGAGGCCGAGGGGCCCCTTGATCTCGGGGGCCCCGGGGCACTGCCCCGCCTAGCCCTGTGATAGCTACGCCACTGCTGTAACCTCAAATCGTTTAGTGAATGCCGATGATAGCTCACAACGCAATGGACTTCAGCCAGCATATAAGTTCAACTTCACCTACAGTGGAATGACTTTGTTATAGAGACTGTGAACTAATAAAACTTTCCGTGATGTAGGAAAATATTAGGGCTCAGTTTGAGTCATTCCGAAAAGGGGTGACGGTCGTTAGAACTTCAGCTGGAATCGTGATTGGCCTACCTGGTGCAAATCGTTTTAGGTTTCTCCATTTGCTTATCATCCTATCCCCGATAGAAAGAAATCTCCCAACCGGCCGGGAAATGATCCTGGACCCCCTGCGTCGCAATCCCCCACTCTGCCAACTTGTTTATCTCTCTCTCTGCGCCAGCTCCACTGGAATGCGTGGGGGAGGGGGGGTAGGAGCATTAAAGAGGTATAATTTTAGACTGCAGTCGTAATGTACCAAGGAGAAAAGAATAGAGCTTAATTTCACATGGAAAATTAGATAATTAAGGTCAGTGTTTTACCACAGATACAGACAATCTTCACCCTTACTAATCCTATATGTGGCCAGGAAAGGAAAATTACCTGTCCTTTAAGAGAGGATGCTGTAGTGCCCATCTAATATGTTTTCTTTTCCTTCATTCAATAGTCTCGTGAGGGAATAGCAGAGTGAAACGGGCTGATTCATTGTCGTTATTGAGGTCTTCAGTCTGGATACTGGTTTGATGCAGCTTCCCACACTACTCTATCCTGAGCAAGCCTCATCATCTCCTCATAACAACGGCAAACTACATCCATTTGAATCTGCTTACTGTATCCATCTCTTGGTCTCCCTCTGCGAATATTACCCCATACGCTTCCCTCCAACGTTAAACTAACGATTTCTTGATGTCTGAGAATGTGTCCTAACAATCGATCCCTTCGTTTAGTCAAGGTATGCCGGAAATTCTTTTTTCTCCCAATTCTGTTCAGTACCTCCTCATTAGTTACGCGATCCACCCACCTAATCTTCGGCCTTCTTCTGTAACACCACATTTAAAAAGCCTGAATTCTCTTCCTGTCCGCATTGTTCATCGTCCATGTGTCACTCCCATAAAAGGCAACACTCCACACAAGTACCTTCAGAAAGAACCTTCTTACACTTAAATTTATATTTGATGTTAACAAATTTCTGTTTTTCAAAAATGACTTTCTTTCCATTACCATTCTGCATTTTATATCCCCTGTACTGCGACCATCATGTATTATTTTACTGCCAAAGTAACAAAACGCATCTACCACCTTTATTAATCTAATTACTCCAACATCACCTTATTTTCTTACACTTTATTCCATTACCCTTGTTTTGCTCTTGTTAATGTTCATCTTATACACACCTTTCAACACACTTTAATTCCTTCATCAAATTTCTCCTTGCTTTCCTTTATAGCTTGCTCAATGTACAAATTGAATAACATTGGAGAAAGACAACAACCCAACCTTACTCCCTTACCAACCTCTGCATCCCTTTCATGGCCTTTAACCCTGATAACTGCCGTCTGGTTTTTGTTCAAGTTTTAAATAATCTTCCTTTCCCTATATTATACTCCTACTGATTTCAGAATCTGAAAGAGTGTATTCCAATTAATACTGTTAAAAGCTTTTTCTAAATCTACAAAAGCTAGAAATGTAAGTATTAAGTATGCCTTTCCTTAATCTATCTTCCAAGATAAGGTGATTATCGCCTTCCGTGTTTCTACCGAGTGATCAAACAGTCAGTATAAATTTGAGAACTTAAGAAATCACGGAATAATGTAGATAGATGCTTGGCGTGACAGGGGGTTGTCTTAAAAAAAAAAAAAAAAAAAAAAAAAAAAAAAAAAAAAAAAAAAAAAAAAAAAAAGTAAGTTCAAAAAATGTCCGATAGATGGCTCTTCTTCTAATCAGAAAACCAATAATTAGCATAACAAATTAAGACAAAGCAAATATGATGTTCTTTATAGGAAATGCTCAATATGTTCACCATCATTCCTCAAGAATGGCTGTAGTCGAGGAATAATGTTGTGATCCCGAGTTATGGTGAGGCATTAGCGTCGGAAGTTGTCTTTCAGCGTCTATATGCTCTATATGCAGCATGTTTGTGTGTTGTCGGATGGCAGGATGAGTTATGTATGGTGGAATCTGCTGTTGTTGGTTTGCAACACCTGTAACACTCTGTATGCAGACCAATCAAGAAGAGAATTCAAAACAAGATACAATGAATACAAATACAAAATGTCCACATGTACTGTTAGTGTATATGTAACTATGTTCTTGTGTTGTGTGTGCCAGACAACAAGATTATCAAAATTATAAGTAAATACAACACTACAATAATCCAAAAACTACAATGATGAAACATAATACTAAAAATAACTATATCTTCCTGAACAGGTTAAAACGTCCAAACATAACTTCACTGTCATCCACAACACAAAAAAGTCAATAATGAACCAGTAACTGTAAAAATGCACCCGATGATGGCAGCGTGCTGCCGAAACGCGTCGTGCCAATAAAAATATTAGTAGAAAGTGACTGCTGCATCTTTAATTATTCCAAAAAAGCTTATAATACAGTCGCAGACCTCAGAAAAATCCAATTAACATGGATAAATTTATATCAGAAAATTGATGTTGAAAAGACTACACACTTACTATAAAAAGAATCCAGAACCGTATCTAATTTGAGCAGAAATATATTAAAGTCAGGGAACCTATAAATGACACATTTAGACGTATAGTTTCATTACATCCAAACACACCTTTACAACATACTAGCAGAACTATAGGAAGTTCTACACCTTTGATACGGTCGAACGTATCTCTCCTATTGGTCTACAACTAAATTTACATCTACAGTATTAATCTACAAATCACACTGCCACTGTAATACTATTTATGTACCATTTCATTCTCGAGCAGCACGTGGGAAGAAATAACACCAAACTCTCCCCAATCTCTGAGTTCTCTTATTTCGTTGTGATTATAATTTCTCCCTGTCTAGCTGTGGATAGACAACGAGGTATGTCCACAAAGTAATTTCTGCTTGGTTATATAAAACAAAAATGTACATTTACAGAAAAATATTTATTGTACAAAAATCTACAAGTCTTAAACTACTTTTCTACATACCTTCCGAAATTTTGTAGACACTTGTGTTAGCGTGGCACAAGTTTTTGTACGCCTTCTTCACAGAAGGTTGCCGCCTGTGTATTCAACCTATGGTAACATGTTCTTTGAGCTCGTCATGAACGTTGAAGTGTTGACAACCAAGGATAGAGTTTTAGGTGTAATGAGAGATAAAAGTCGCTAGGAGTGAGGTGTGGACATTATCGTGAAAGAAAGCAACACCTTTTGGCAGTAATCGTCGGTGTTTGTTCTGTAATGCGCGGAACAATTTCTTAATGGTCTCGCAGTAACCATGTGCATTGATTGTTTGGCCACCTGGTAATAAATCAATGAGCAAAATGCCTTTCCTGTCAAAAAAGAACGGTACACGTGACTTTTCGAGTTGTCAATATTTGCTTAGGTTTAACCTACGTTGGGGATGAAATGTGCCTCGCCTCCATTCCACTGATTGCCGTTTTGTTTCAGGGATGTCGTACGATACTCACGTTTCATCCCCCTTGACTATCCCAGAAAGAGAACTATCTCCATCTTCATTGTATCATGCCCATCCGCTGTTTTTTGAGGTGTTCAGTAAGATTTTTGGATACCCAACGTGAGCAAAGTATTCGAAATTTCAGTTTCTCAGTAAAAATTTCTTAGTGATCGCGAGATTTGCGGAACTTCCTTATCAAGGGCACTAAGTGGAAACTTGCGGTTGTGCTTAATCTATTCTTCAATTGTGTGAACCAGTTCATGACTAATCACAGACGGGCGTCCACTTTTTTCTTCATCGTGCACTTGAGCACGTCATTCATTGAACAGTCTGACCCATATTCTAACCATTCAATCACTCATAGCATTTTGTCCGTAGACCTCGCAGATTTGCCGATGAACTTCCACTGGTTTAACTTTCTTTCAGTTTAGAAAACGAATCACACATCTGATTTCTCACGCGGTGGCATTTTCAATTACGGCTGACTTTATAAAGAAGCACTACAAAACACACTTAGGCAGCAGCGATCTGCAAATCGCATGCATGTCTTGTCCTTGAGTCAGAATAACTGCCGCGCATGCTCGGAACTGCGATCGTAGCGCTGCCGCGGATAGAAATAGAAACGGAACTTTGTGGACGACCCTCGTGTATTATCGCATTTGGAGGAGAAATTAGGTGATCGAAATTTCGTAAGTACATTTTGCCGCAACAAAAAAGAAAACACCGTTGCTTTCATGATTCCAAGTCCACTATCATATACGCAACACTGTCTACCCTATACTGCAATATTTCAGAACAAACTGCCCTTCTTTCTACTCTTTCTATGTCATCCGTCAATCACTTCTCACAAGAATCCTACTCCGCAAGTATTTCTCCAAAAGACAACGGACAAGCGTAGTGGATGGACTCTCATTAGCTATGTTACATCTTCGATGTGTTCTGCCAGCATAACGGAGTCTTTGCTTCGCTTTCTTCGCTCTTTCAAAGTTTGCGAGGTACGTTGTCAAAACCCTTCTGGTTATCTGGAAATATGTAATCGATCTGCACTATCTTGTCTATAGCATTATGCAATTTGTACGAGGAAACTTCATGTACTAAGTACCAAGCTTCGACAATTTGTAATCTGAGTTGTGAAACATGCCATATGAGAATTAAAACTTCGATTACACGCTAACGGACTTAACGTCTCTAATAGAATCGTCACATCAAAAATTATAATGGGAAGTTGAACAAAAGACTTTTATTGGCAAAAAGCTCAAGTGGTGAAACAAGTCTGCTAAAAATCTGCGCAGTCAGCTTCTGTAGATAACTGACCAGCATGGAAGCCTGTCATCCGAATAGCGCGGTTTCGATTTCTGATACTGACAATATCCTTGGGTGACACGACTAGTAAAGGATACATTTACCGAAGAGTTACTTGACTAGACATTAGTGATTCTACGACCAGTAAAATCTGTCAAACAGCTAGGAGAGCGCTCAGCTCCTGCATTGACAACATTGATAATTTGATAAATCCACAGACTAGAATGCCAATTGTGCTTTTTCGTGTGTCCCAGTTGTAGTAACGAGAAGCCCTAGTTTGACAGTTATCAACTGCCGTATTCACCTTTCTTCAGCATTAAGAAAATGAAGGGAAAAAAAGATTAAATAGATCCTTTACAGTTTCTATAGGAGAAAAACCTAACTTTCGAAAATTCTTTTCGCAAGTTTCCAGACTGCTGAACACGTCCTACTAAGACGTAACAAATTTTATCGTAGCTAGACGTAATCTCCCGTTCTATATTATCTGATGTAGTGAGTTTGTACTTCTAAGCAGTGTATCGTATTTTTCCTTCGAGAGAACCTAATTGTTGGTGAAATATGATGAATGAAATTACTCCATGAACACAAACTGTTTTCATTGCAAAATGCACAATTCTTTATGGTCTGTGGTGCAACATGGTTCAAATATGAACAATCGTCCCTGCCCCGAAACTGTTTAGTTATGAGACCAGGATGTTAGTGTGTTTATGCACTGAACAGTTTACTGATTGTGACTCTCTTATCAGTTACGTTGTAGCATTGTCGTAGATGATATTTACCAATACTGAAAAAAACTGATTTGTCTATGGTGCATATAGAATGCATGTAAAATGGCTTTCCCACTTGTGATCTAGTCCTGGAACAATATCTGTTTGGCACCCACAGTTATTAATGAAACTACTCAATCAGTTACGTGATACTGGAGCCGCATTACATACACAACCTAACAGAATTAATCTAAATTCTAACTAACTAAACTAATGTTCTAGCTACTGTTCTTGTATATTTGCACGTTAGTTCCTTTGAAATCGCATAGAGAAGGGGCAATGATAAGGCAAGGCACTCGTCCCATTATAATTTCGTTACATAAATTGTCAGTATTCACCAAGAATTGCATGGGTTTAGAAATCACCTGAACTATTTTACATGGGCATAATGAATGACACTCGAAAATTATCAAATATTTCACATTGATGAAGCAATATAGGCCATGTTAACTACTGAAAAACACACTATTTATCTGGAAACAATCCACCTTACCTTCTGTGGATGGAACGATTGTCCATCTAGTGTAGAAATATAGTGTAGAATAGTTAACTGTCAACTCAGTCTTCCAATTTTCATATGAACAACACTTGTTTCCTAAAACATTTACAACATACTAAAAGTTCAACTGTCACAGGTAACCAAAGACATTCCTTTCAGATAAAGAGGGACGAATGGGATCAGTGTTTAATTAAGATATTATGTTTTACGATGTTTATTTCCTTGGTGTGTGACTGAATGAACCGAAAACCATTAAGTGAGATTTTTTACGAAAATAACTCCTAAATACGAGCAATAATTACTCTTTTTTATGCGATAAACTAAGATTTTTAACATTAATAGGAGTGACGTTAATTTTAAAATCTGAATCATTCAAATGAAGTAGCTGTTTGCTAGTGAAGACCGATTCCACAGTGGTATCGAAATGAATTTGTGATGCTGAGCGGTGGCACACTCGAGATGAATAATTCATCTCTCGCGCTGCAAAACACAGTGAAAAGTGAAGTAAACTCTAGTCACTCCAACTGTTTTGCCAACGAGATGCAAATTTATTCAGTGTTAGGCTGTAAATGGCGACAATTCTAATCGGAATAATTATTTTCGATTACATTACACGCGGTTCATTCGAGCAACTATTTTTTGGTTTTCTAAATATCGAATACCATTTTTCAAGCTTAAATGATTTCGCACAATCAAAATTCGATGCATTTCATCGCTTTCTCTATTATTTTGTTTTTCTCTTCACAAATCTCCGACACGCAACAACTGTAAAGGGACTTATATTCCGTCTTATTCTTATATACGTTTGATGTCGTAGGGAAAATCAGTCATGAAGAAACTTTTCCACATTGTGTGTCAGATGTATGAGACAGGGAAAATCCCATCAGACTTGAAGATAAATATAATAACTCCAACTCCATAGAAAACAGTGTAAAATTACTAAACTATCAGCTTAAAAAATCAAAATGCTAGACGAATTATTCACAGTTGAATGGAAACACTGGTTGAATCCGATCTCGGAGAATATCCAGCAGGGATTTACGAGAAATTCAGGACAACATCAGGCAATACACACATTACAAAGTATCTTAGGTTAAGGAAAGGTAAACCTGCGTTTTCAGCTCTTGTAGATATGGAGAAAGCTTATGACAATGTTGACTAGAAAACGCTCTTTCGCACTGTGAAGTAAGCACGGGTATTTCATAGTGAATGAAATTTATATCCAACTTGAACAAAAACTAGTAATGAGTCGATAAGCATCAATGGGAAGCAGTGGTTGGGAAGAGAATGAGACAAAGTTGTAGGCTTTACTCAATGTTATTCGAGCTGTACATTGAATAATCTGTGAAGGAAAGCTAGGAGGTTTGGAGAAGGAATTAAAGATCGGGGAGAAGATATAAAGACTTTGCGTTTACCGATGACGTTATTGTGTCAGAGACAGCAAACTGGAAAATCAATTGCAAATAATGGATGTGTCTTTAAGGGGTGAATATTAACCAATGCAAACCCAGGATAAGAAAAGGTATTCGAAGAAGATTAGTCAGTGCTGAAGGCATTTGATTATGTAACGAGACAATAAATGACGTAGATTAGTTTTGTTATTTGGGTAACAGAACAACTACTGCCGAAATAAGATGATATAAAATGCGGAATGGCAATGTCAGTTGATATGAAATGGGGAATAGCTATGTGAAGAAAAAATTTCTCAAGAAGACCATTTCTTGAATTGAGATATCAAGTCCTTTCTGAAAGCATTTGTCTGGAGTGTAGCATTGTACGAGGGTGAAAAGTGGACGATATGGAGTTCAGACAAAAAGAAGATAGAAGTAATTGAAATGTAGTGGTACAGGTACATGCGGAAGATTGGATAGGAGATCACGTAACTAATAAGGACCTACTGCACAGAATTGGGAACAATTATTTTCACCGTACCTTGACTAAAAGGATGGATCGATAAGAGGGACACGTTCTGAGACATGAAGGAATCGTTTATTTAGCACTGGAGGGAAGTGGATTAAAACTCTGGATAGGGAAACAGAAAGTCTAATACAGTAAGCACGTTCATAAGTTACCTTTTCTACTCAGAGATGAAGAGACTTCACAGAATAGCGTATAGGGCTCCATGAAACTAGTTTTTCGACTGAAGACCAAAAGAACAACATTCTCTTTTTATTACTGATAGCTATTTTACCTCAGTTTAATCAAATACAGGTATATATGTAATCCCTGATAATTGAAATCTGTGCCCGGAAAGCACATGTACAAGTTAAATATTACAATTTGTATTAGGGATAGTACGTGATGTTAGTTATATGAACGATTTGTATTAACTAGTAGACGTCATAGCAACTCAAAGCCTTACCTTTATTTCATTTAATGTTGTAATAAGCAAACAATAATTACTTATGTTTGCAATAACGAAATGACAATGTATTTAGTACAGAGGGTGTGAATAATACATCATTGGTGCAGTAAGTATTTTACAGATTAAACCCAGTTGTGATAAGAAGGTTTCGTGTACCTGCCATGATGCTTACAGTGCCATCTATTGATCAATTTTCACACTATTTATTTTTCTTCGATCTTATTTTTCCGCCATTTCCGATGATATCTCGTTGCAATTTGACGTCATTCTGACGAGTGGTCGTTTTTTAACAGCGTTTTGAAAGTTAAACTGTATTTATAATCATCCTGTATTTTTCATAGAAGCAACAGAAATACAAACATAAAACTGAAGAAAAAATGTACAGGGGAAATTCTGAAGCGGCAAGATCGTGGTGGCAGCCTCAATGCCTAACCTCATGCCACATTAGCTTATTTGATACCTGGCAAACGTTTCGGAAATAGACGTTAAGATATGAACACTGGAACATCAATCTTCTCATTAAGTTGGGGCCACTGCATTAAATGTCGCTAGCCAGCTCCTCAGGACAGGTCCAACATAATCAGCAACTAATAGATTTGATAGTCCTCTCGTAAGACGTAATTGTATTGTGTCTTAGACAACAGAAGCAACGATGTGTAGTTGTGTACGGAGTACCCATATGGGTTCTACACATCTTCCACTGTCATGTATTGACTGTTTACTCAGTCTATTATTTAACCTAAGGGTGTTCGGGTCACCGAAGGCACTCCTAGCTGCTGTATCAGAGAAACACTGCGGAGCATAGGTAAATCTCAGGGTTACTATTACACGTACGATACCGAAACAGGAGCAGTAGCGATCCAAGGGTTAGAGTTGCGGTTCTCAGAATTAGCAGGTAATTCCATCCTGTATTTACGTGATGTTGTGTAACCGTAGACCGTGCTCAAAAAGAAGCACTTTTGAACTGGGGTAGGAAGTTACACAATAGTCTCATACTTAACTGGAAGAGTACAGAAAGTTGAAACAACCAGATCAGATGATACAGAAGAAACAATTAATTCCTCTAACTGGGTAGTTATCAAAAATGGGTTGGCTCAAAGTTCGGTCTTAGGTCTTTTGCTGTTCTTAACATATATACGACTCGCCATTCCATATTCAGGAAAATGTTAATCTAGTTCTTTTTGCTGATGATAGAACAAGTATAGGTAACACTCCTGACAAACAGGAATTAACTGATGAAATTGTAAATGATGTCTTGTAGAACATTATGGTTCTATGCAAATAGACTCTCATTAAACTTCGATGCCGGCCGCAGTGGCCTATCTTACTGCGGCGCGCCAGTCACGGCCTGCATGGCCACTACGGTCGGGGGTTCGAATCCCCCCTCGGGCATGGATATTTGTGCCGTTCTTAGTATTAGTTAGTTCAAAAGTAGTTTGTAAGTTTAGGGACTAATGACCCTGTAGTTAAGTCCCTTAAGCTCTACAAACATTTGAACATTTTTTAAACTTCGATAAAACCCAGTATATATAGTTTCATACAGTAAATGGCATGATACCATTAATACATTTAGAATTTTAACATAAATCTGAAGCAAAGGTAGAATATTCAAAATTTTTAGGTGTTTGCGTTGACGTGGGTTTGGATTGGAAGAAACACATTGAAGATCTGCTGAAACGTTTGAGTTCAGCTACTTATGCTATCAGGGTTATTGCAAGATTTGGTGATGTACATCTCAGGAAATTAGATTATCATGTCGGACTCGGTGGTCGTGGGGTAAAGCACTCTATTGGAAACCGAAAGGTCGAGGGTTTGAAACCCGGCTGGACCTCGGACTTTTTCAGTCTGCGCTTTAACTCGTCTTTCACCTCTTAACGCTGTGAGGAGACGCCAGAAACGACACGTGGTTGGGATTCCACGTTAAGCAGTAGGCCCCCTTTCCCAGGTTGGATAATATCGGTAGGCTAGGGACACGGAAGTCGCCGAAGTGGCGTTCAATTAAAAGACTTGCACCAGGCCAATAAGTCACACGAAATTATTATTGGCTTACCTTGCCTACTTTTATTCGCTGCTTTCATATGGAATCATACTCTGGGGCAATTCAACATTGAGTAAAAAAGTATTCATTGCACAAAAGCGTGTAATCAGTATAATTGCTGGAGCCCATCCAACATCATCCTGCAGACATTTAAGGATCTAGGGATCTTCACTGTAGCTTCACCATACACATATTCACTCAAGAAATTTGTTATTAACAATCCAACCCAATTCAAAAGTAATAGCAGTGTGCATAGCTACAACACTAGTAGAAAGGGTGATATTCACTATTCAAGGTTATATTTAACTTAAAAACTTAACTTAAAAAATCTGACAGATAGCTAACTGGTATTTAAAAAGAAATTAAAGGAATTTCTGAATAGCAACTCCTTCTACACTTCAGATGAATCTTTAGATAAAACTTAAAAAAAAAAAAAAAAAAAAAAAAAAAATGTAAATGAAAAATCTTTAAGATATTGTTTGTTTGTATAGACAATATTTAGTAAACTGACACGTTTCATATCATTACAAAATATCGTATATATGATCTATGGAACAAGTATTAATCTAATACAATCTCTAAGAACACCAACGTCATCGAATACAAAGTTCTCTGGTTTCCGTCCGCGTCAGGTGGTTAAAACTCCACGAGCTTTCGGCCAAGCTCTCCTTGGCCATTGTCACATGGTACTGACTGCATAGCGGCTGCAAGTACGCGCTTATATACATTAGCTGCCAGTTGTCACTGGTACTCCGCGGCATCGCCATATATGGGCATGCTTTGAGTCGGTGTTGGATGCGCCCGTTTTAACTGCGCGATCGCTGGATCCCACGCCACGCTGAGCTGCAGGCCGCCGTCTCTGTTAAGGTTGTTATCAGATGTTTTAATTTGGATGGCTTCTTTAAAAACACTGCGTCAGAAGCCGTTCGTGCGAGACACGACGGCAATCGAATTTGATGCGATGACCGTTTACTAATGCATGCTAAGCTAAAGCAGATTTGTCTGGGTACCGTAAACGATAAAACCTTTCATGTTCCTTCCTTCGTTATTCAACAGTTCGTACTGTCTGCTCGACACCCTCGCCACACTCGCAAGGTATCTTGTGGAACCCAGGTGATTTGAGACCTACTGCGTCTTTAACTGGTCTCAGTAATAGCCGGATTTTCGTCGTGGGCCTGAAGACTGATATGACCTTGTGTCTCTTCAACAGGCGGCTTAGTTTGCCCGACACAGAATCACAGAACGGCAAAAAAGCAAGTTTCTTTCCTTCTTCCTCGTCGGTGGTCTTATTGTGTTTTCATCCTGAAATCGCATCACTTATTTCACGTTCGTTGTAGCTATTATCCCTGAAGACCTTGCGTAGATGTTTCAACTCATGGGGCAGATTATTGGCGTCTGATATTGTTTTTTCACGGTGTGCAAAAGTTTGCAATACAGTGCGCTCCTGTGCCGGGTGATGATGGCTTGTGGCGTGCAAGTACAGATCAGTGTGGGAAGGTTTTCTATACACACTGTGACCAAGGTATCCATTTCGTTTGCGACGCACGAGAACGTCGAGGAAGGGCAATGTACTCTCTTCTTCTACCTCCATGGTGAACTGGATGTTAGTGTTGATGCTGTTCAGATGTTCTAAGAACTCGTCAAGTTTCTCACGTCCGTGTGGACAAATAACGAACGTATCGTCAACGTATCGGCAGAAACATTTAGGCTTTAATGGCGCCGTGTTTGAGACAATATTTTCATAATTCTCCATGGAGAGGTTCGCAAAAAACTGGAGCTATCGGGCTTCCCATTGAAACTCCGTCCGTCTGATCACAATGTTGGACGTTGTACAGAAAATAGGAAGACGTAAGTGTGTGCCTAAGTAGCTCGACCACTTCACTTGCAAAGAACTGGGACAGCTAGTGTATATAAGACTGCCACTAGGCAGTGCTTGGCCGAAAGCTCGTGGAGTTTTAACCACCTGACGAGGACGGAAACCCGATACCATTTTATTCAAAGTTATCGCCACGAGACAATGCATTCCTACACCGACGTCATCGGTTTTGCGTCAGAGAGAGAAGGAGAGGAGGGAGAGAGAGAGAAAAATGTTCAAATGTTTGTTAAGCTTACGGGACTTAACTACGGGGTCATCAGTCTCTAAACTTACAAACTACTTATAAACTACTTCCGAACTAGGACGGCACAAATATCCATGCCCGAGGGGGGATTAGAACCCCCGACCGTAGTGGCCGTGCAGACAGTGACTGTAGCGCCTCAGTCCCCTTGGCCACCGCGGCCGGCACTGATGAGATAAAAGCGTATCCCCGGTAGGCGAAAGTTTGTTGACGTGGTGAGAGTCGGGGGAATGTTTGTTGAGGCCGGCGACAGTGGCAGTGAACACACTGGCGCTTGGCCTGGCGGCGACAGGTTGTGTCGAATGCGAGCGAGCACTCTGTGGGCGCGATTTGCGCATTTACCCATGTGGACCATTTAAACAGTTTTTAATTAGCAATATTCGAACAGGAGTCTGTTCGAATATTGCTAATTTAAAACTGTTTAAATGGTGAAAGCCAGTGCGAATGTGGCACACAACTATTGGCGGATTCAATGCCTCAGGAGCTATTTCCTCTAGCAGATGGGACGTTAAACTGTCCACGAAGTGAAGGCAGTGTATGAGAAACTAATGGCAGACAAGAGTAGAAACGTTGTAGAAGAAAAATACTCTGAATATGACTGGCGAATAATTTGGCAGAATATCAGCACCTTTAATTTACCGCCAAATGTGATAACTACGTGGTACATAGCTGTGAACAGAAAAATTGCCATCAAGTCCAAACTTCACGCCATCCATTTAGTGGACTCGCCACTGTGTGGGGACTGCAGACACTAAACAACATAGGTTTGTCTGCAGTAACGTGAAAGCAATCTGGATAGCAATTGGTAGCCAAATCACCCGGACCGTACCGGACACTATCAAGCCTGCATCTTTTTGAATCCCGACAGTGTGCCTTATTCATACACACAACGGAACGCCGTTAATTAGTTAAAACATCAAACAGTCCACTACATCCTTACTGAAGAAAACAAAAGCAAAGAGGATTTTCTACTATACTTCAGCTGCCGCACCATATCCTAATGAAATCTCAACACTAAGAATAATTTCGTCAACTTTTTCAAAATCTTATTATTCGAAACATAAAGATTTAGATAACGACATTTCTGGAAAAATTTGAATGTACCGATACTTTTAATTTTTGCTTCAAAGCTTTTTTGTTTGTGTGTTTCCCTTTTAGTTATGTTGAACAGGTTTCAAAAGTCTAACATCTGAGAGATGTATAGAAGTGTTTTCCGTTTCGTAAGGTAAAACGTATCCCCCCGACAAAATATGTCGTCTTATTTCACATTTTACATTTATTTTCGGAGTTCCATCGTCATATGGAGTGTTCACAATTTTTCATCTGTTCTGTGGCGAAAACTCGCTAAATCGAGCACACGGCTCATGACAAGCGCAGAGTTAAGAGACGAGGAAAAATAAACAGCAAAAATTAAATATAAAGAAGAGGGAAATAAAAATTTAAAGTGTAAAAACAGGAAACAGAAGCATGGGTCGATCAAGAACGAAATGGGGGCACACATCATAAACAATTTTTATGTTAAGACGAAATCTGACGCTGTCTATGCGCTGGAATTGTTCAAGTGCAGTTTTTCCCCAGGAGCAGATATGTAAGAGGAAGACATATATATTTTAACTGATCTTTCTTAAGAACAAAATTCCATGTTAACACGAACGATTGGCATTGAAGCCGGGCCAAGAAAGCAAATAATGGCGAGAGGACGGACGGGCTGAAGGTGAGAAAGAAGTGCCCCCCCACCCCGAAGAAACAAAAAAATACAAGAAAAGGAAAAATGATTTAGTGGTCAGCGCAACTGCTTAGAAAGCAGGAGACCCGGATTCTAATCCCGAAAAAAGAAGAAGAAAAAAAAAAAAATGACGCAGACGTGTAACTAGTGAGCATGAAGGTCCGTATTCTATTCCCGGCCGCAAAATGCGTCATAAAAGATGTAGCTAGTTTGTTATTGTTTATAAGATACGGAACAAAGTCAAAGATCTATAAATCCAAAGAGTATATATCACGGACTTCTAGATGTATCCAGCGCGCGTTTGCTTGAAAGTAATACTCAGAATTGATTATCACTGGGCTGGTATTGAAGTGCTGTTTCAAAACGTGGGCGTGGGAGGGAGGCCGTGTCACACTTTTAATTAATTTCCAGGCACTTTGGATGCGATTTCTTGAAACTCTGGAAACTCATTGTCCATGAGTTGTACTAACAAATAAAAACGAAATCGGAACTTGACATTTTTGGTCAATTTCATCAACGTCCCCCCCTTAACTGGACAGAGAAGACAAACGAGTAAAATTCTCAGAAATGTACGGCTACAGCCTGAAAAGTATTGTCGTAGTAAAGAAGACGGCTCGAAGCACGCTAAATGGTCCTTTATCTCTGTGGCCCATTTTGCTTGAGGTAAACCTCAGACTGGCCACAAGAAAGAGGCCGCGGCTTGCAGGAGACGGATGGAATGGAAGGGCGTAACAAAAATATATGACAGAGGGCGAGGCGGTGGGCGGTGTTTCCTTTTATTGCAGCAGCCGGCCGTCGCATTGTTTGGCCCTTTGTGGCCCGAGATACGGGGAATTCTTGGCCGCGCGGGCTGCGGCGTGCGTCGGCAAAGTTATTTCTCGACGGGTGTCTGCGGGCGGAGCGCCGTATTGGGACGAGCAGTCTGGCGGCAAATTGTGTTCCCAGTAGGGATGAAACCTCGCAGCCGTTGCAGCCTGCACTCCGGCAGACGCGGATGAAGGGGTTAACTGCAAGTAGCGTCAACTGTGGAAGCTCCACGAGAAGGCTGGGGAGGGGGGAGAATGGGGGGAGGGCAAGCTCAGCTGAGCACCTTACAGATAGGAAGCTGCCGAGTAGACTGGCCGTGCTGACGTCACACCCAAAGGCTGCGGCCGCCGGCTCACTGGCTGGCCGCTGGGGCACGCCCACCGCCGCGTAGCGCCAACACCGTCTGTAGAGAAGGCCTCCGCGCTGGCGTGCCACGTCACCCAAAGTAGGCCGCGGTCGCGTAGCTCACTGGCTGGCCGGTGTGAGGCGGTGGACTGCGCCCCATCGGCCAGCCAGTGAGGTACGCGACCGCGGCCCCACTCTGGGTGACATGGCACGCCAGCGCGGAGGCCTTCTCTGCATATGGTGTTGGTAGCGCCCGGCCAGGCAGCTAGCGTTCGTGGCCTTTAGTTGTGACGTAGACATGGCCAGTTGTGAGGCCTTGTATTCTAGGTGATGTTGGTAGAGTCCGACCGAAAAATAATTTGCGGCCGGAACCGTAACCAAATATTCGACTCCTCTTCTAGTTTCGGCCGAAACCGTAACTTGCGTAATTAACTTAAAATTTCTGTATACGTTTCACCAGAAATCACTAGTTTTTCCACATATTTCACGATCCTCTCCTTGTACTAAGCTTTCGTGAGTGTCTATGTGGGGCGTCAAATAAGAAGATGCTTCTGCGCATAGAGGCGGAGCGATAGGGGAAGCGTGGATGGGAGGAGCTACGGCCGAGCGCCAACAGTGGACACTGCATCAGAAACATTGTGTAACGTGCGGTCAGTCATGCACCTACAGAATGAGCATTATTGATTGTCACTTCCTGACTGAAATACACGCTTTTAAATTCTGAAGTCAGCGAGGAATAATTAAAAGACCTATTGAAAAAATAAATATTAAAACAATTAATATATTTTTCATTATGCATATAATCATTTCTGTAAGAGATAACTAAAGAAGAAATATACACAACGAAAGACATAAAAATTAAAGACATTCAATCAAAAATAAAAGTTATAACCACTATAGAACAAGGTTATTTACAACTTTTACAAAAACCAGACAGCAGTTATAAGAGTTGAAAGGCATGAAAAGGATGCAGTGGTTGGAAAGACAGTAAGACAGGGTTGCAGCATTTCCCAATTGTTATTCCATTTGTACATTGAGCAAGCTGTGAAGAAAAGCAAGAGAAATTTGGAGATGTAATTGAACCTCATGGTACAGAAATAAAGACCGTGCGGTTTTTAAAATATCCACAGGTGTAGGACGGTTACAGTGTCCATCGGGAACAATATTTTGGCGATCATACAGGTCGCCATCATCAGGTGAACGGACAGACTGAGCTACCGGAAACGCGCCGGCACGGAGATCCGCACGCCACAGAGGCTCGAAGGGAACTGGGTTGTAGCCCAGTGGCGCAGTGGAACCAGTTGCGACGGCGTCTGAGATGACGTCGATGTGAGGGCTCTGTCCGCGGTGGTAGACACTACGTTACGTTTGCTAGATTTAATTAACCCAATCGCTGGTTCCCAAGCTTTGCTAAGATTATAGCCACAGTCACGGTTTATGAGGTCGTCACTAGTGCGAATTTCAATGGCTCTCGGTTTTGGAGAAAGGACTCAACTGTGCTCCTACCCCCAAGTTCACACCAAATGTTCAAATGTTTGTATAGCTTATGGGACTTAACTACGCGGTCATCAGTCCCTAAACTTACAAACTACAAGGACGGCACAAATATCCATGCCGGAGGGGGGATTCGAACCCCCGACCATAGTGGCCGTGCAGACCGTGACTGGAGCGCCTCAGTCCCCTCGGCCACCGCGGCCGGCCAAGTTCACACCGGTCGCAGAAATTATTTGTTCTGTTGAACAGGTTGCAGCTCGACTTCGGACTGAATTAGCTGAGGAAATAAGTCGTGAAACGCGTCGTGCGTTGACGAAATCCAAGCCCATAAGTCTAAGATCTCTAGTAAAGAGAGGTCGGCCATTTGTGACCTGAGGGAGCGCTCTGAAATTGTTGTCTTACCGGCTGACAAAGGCAATGACGGTTGTTGTCTCCCATAAGGACTACTCTGAAATGTTACAGAGCTTGCGAAATGACGATTCCTAGCGGAAGATCAGCGTCGACTGCACAAAGAAGGTGGAGAACAAGACGAGGGCGCTTCTCAAGGACGCGGATTTACCGGAGGGTGTCGCTAAGACACTGCTATCACAAGGTCCGGTACCGCCAAGACTTTATAGCCTCCCTAAGGTTCACAAAGATGGAGTGCCGTTACGCCCCATTGTCAGTAACCTCAGAGCACCTACATACATATTTGTTGGCCAAATACTTGACGAGAATATTAAGTCCTTATGTGGGTAAATGCCCTCATCACATCCGTAATTCCGTGGATTTTGTTAAACGCCTTGACAACTTCAGGCTGGATGAGTCTGATATCATAGTGAGTTTTGACGTCGTTTCGTTGTTTACGAGGGTACCCAAAAAATGTTCAAATGTTTGTAAAGCTTATGGGACTCAACTACGGGGTCATCAGTCCCTAAACTTACAAACTACTTATGAACTACTTACGAACTAGGACGGCACAAATATCCATGCCCGAGGGGGGATTCGAACCCCCGACGGTAGTGGCCGTGCAGACTTTGACTGAAGCGCCTCAGTCCCCTCGGCCACGGCGGCCGGCGAGGGTACCCCTTCGATAGTCACTAGATTTGATTGGTCAGAAGTTTGACGAGCATGTTTTGACCTACACTTATTTTCTTTTCAATGCGAATACTACGAACAAACGGAGGGAGTCGCCATGTGTAGCCTACTCGCCCTTGTGGTCGCAAATTTGTACATGGAGAATTTCGAGGAGGAAGCCCTGGCGTCATCTGAATGGAAACCTACTTGCTTTTTCAGTTACTTTCAGCTACTTTCGTCATCTGGCCACATGGCATGGATAAGAATCTTGACTTCCTTACACATTTGAACTCCATACACCCCAACATCAAATTTACTATGGAGACTGAAAGGGATGGTAAATTCCCGTTCTTTGACGTCTTGATCAAGAGAAGAGCTGATGGCACTCTGGGTCATGGTGTGTATCGGAAGACAACGCACACAGATCTGTATTTACACGCAGACAGCTGTCACCACCCTTCACAGAGGAATGGGTTACTTAAAACTCTACTAAATAGGGCACGCACTATTCTGACGCAGAGAGTCTACCTAAGGAATTGGAACACCTGAGAACTGTATTTCGAAAAAATGGGTACTCAGAGTGACAGATTCAGCGGGCTCTCCGCCCAAGGAATACAGCACAATCTTTGGAAACGGATGAAAACACGATGGAGGAGGTAGGCGCTGCGTTTATTCCATATACCGGAGCACTCACGGGGAAGGTCTCCTGCATTTTCAAGAAACACCAGGTTGGATCTGTCTTCTGTCCGCCGAATAAAATTCGTGTACTGGTGGGGGGAGCCAAAGATGATGTCGGTTTAAGGAAGGCCGGCGTGTACCAGATTCCGTGTCATTGTGGCACGTCTTATGTTGGACACACGATGTGTACCGCCGAGGATCGATGCCTTCAACAACAGAGGCACACACGATTGATGTAGCTGAGCAAGTCGGTGGTCGCTGAACATGGTTTGTCGGAGACTTACGCGATGGAGTATGAACGCACTAGGATTCTGGTACAGGCGTCGAGCTACTGCGTCGTTAGAGAGGCCATTGAAATTCGCACTAGTGACGACCTCACAAACCGTGACTGTGGCAATAATCTCAGCAAAGCTTGGGAACCAGCGATGTTAATTAAGAGTAAATCTAGCAAACGTAACGTAATGACGACCACGGCGGACATAGCCCTCACATCGACGTCATCTCAGACGCCGTCGCAATCAGTTCCACTGCGAGACCGCGGCGCGGGGCGCGGACCGCGGAGGGGGCGCTCCATGGGCGGAGGGTATTTAAATACCCGCCACCAGGCTAGAACCCAGTTCCCTTCGAGCCGCCGTAGCGTTCGGATCTCCGTGCAGGCGCGGTTCCAGGAGCTCAGTCCGTCAGTTCATCTGATGATGGCGACATGTATGATCGCCGAAATATTGTGCCCGTTGTGCACTGTAGACCGGCAGTACACCCGTGGATATTTAAATTACCAAATACGCTGGGAGAAACTCAAGAATCACATCTTGCGGTTTGTCTAAAATTTTGTAATTTTGTCAGAGATAATAAAGCACATGTAAGAGTAAATGAACGGATTGGACAGTGTCTTGAAACGAGGCTACAAAATTATCGATTAACAACACAAAAACAACTGCGATGTCATGCAGTGTTAGAAAATCAGACGATGCTGAAGGGATTGGATCCGGTACCGGGACAATCAAATTAGAAGTTGAGTATTGCAGAATGTCTATGCGAAGAAAAATTTGTTGACGCTAAAACTTTATATATAAAGCAGAGTGTCCGTGTATTTGTTTGTTCGTATTGTATTCAAATCTAGTTTCCTTCCAATGTTTATGAAACTTTGCACGTGTAAGCTTCAAAAGTGTTCAGATGTTTGTAGAGCTTATGGGACTTAACTACGCGGTCATCAGTCCCTAAACTTACAAACTACTTATGAACTATGCCCGAGGGGGTATTGGAATCCCCGACCGCAGCGGCCGTGCAGACCGTGACTGGCACGGCGCAGACCGCTCGGCCACTGTGTCCGGCGCGCGTAAGCTTCAATCCATGGGGACGGTCGCCGTGAGTGTTAGGATCACGTACAGCACATTTTTCACCTGATATAACGTCATAAACCATGATATGCGTGGAAAACTGCTGCATCAAACGACAGTGTTGTACATTTCCTCCTATACCACTGGACCGATTTCAACCAAATTTGATGCACATATTCCTTACCGTGAGGTAACAATGTTGTCGGGGTAAGAACATATTCGACACATGGTTCAGGAAATACGTCATAAACAATATAGTTACAAGGAAATGCCACATAATGCGACGAGACTTTATTCACACACTGTATGAGAATGACAGTACTTAGCGACTTGCAACAAACTTTAAACATAACTTTAAACCTTTATTTAACTTTTTCTCGCTGACAGTCATGACAAAATTATAAAAGGAAATAAGTTTCCTCGTTAATACTTTCCCCAAAAAAAAGTTCAAATGTTTGTAAATCGAACTACGTGGTCATCAGTCCGTAGCTTATAAACTACTTAAACTAAGGTAAACTAACCTAAGGACAACACATACACCCATGCCCCAGGGAGGACTCCAACCTCCTATGGCGAATACTTTTCCGCTGTTCATAGATGAAAACTACGGCATTCGGTATGACGTTACAATTTATAACTTCTACACTACAAATTGTAGCTACACGAAATTTTACAGACAGTATACACTCATGTAGCTGAATGTACCTTCGAAATTGTGTGACAGTACAACGCATGGAAAAACGCCCTATCACGCTCCAAGTTCTAATCTATTACTTCAAATGTTCAAATGTCTGTTAAGCTTATGGGACTTAACTACGGGGTCATCAGTCCCTAAACTTACAAACTACTTATGAACTACTTACGAACTAGGACGGCACAAATATCCATGCCCGAGGGGGGATTCGAACCCCCGACCGTAGTGGCCGTGCTGACCGTGACTGGAGCGCCTCAGTCAGCTCGGCCACCGCGGCCGGCATCTATTACTTGTTTACTACTATTGTATATGCAACAGACTTTACAAACATACAGCACTGATACAAATGAGTATATAACTGAAAAAGTATGCCGTTGTACAACGTATAACTCAGTAAATATAAGATCGTGCGAATTTTGTAGGCGATTTGTACTTTGATTGCTATCTTTCAAAAACGTTAAAATGTTTGTAAAGTTTATGAGACTTAACTGATGGTCATTAGTCCCTAAACTTACAAACTACTTATAAACTAACTTATACTAAAGAGAGCACAAACATCCGTGCCCGAGGAGGGATTCGAAGCCCCGACGGGGAACGGCCTCGCGCATCGGAGCATAGCACATCAATGCGCTCCGCTGCGGCTGCTATCTTTCTTAGTTTGGATACTGCACGTATAATATGGTATATTACGCAAGACAGCCTTATTTATTATATATTCTCCGATAAATATAACACGTTTTTAGATAAATGATCAGAGAGAGAACGGATAGAAGTACTAAAGGAAAGAATAAATAAATAAACACCCGGACAACGCCGGGTTTGTAGCTAAGATATTAGGTAGTAGTTTCTTAAAGCAATTTTCTAGGGAGTGGCATTGTGAAGCGTGAGCGATAAGGAGTCAGACAAAAAAAAATAGAATCTTTGAAATGTGTTGCTACAGAAGAATACTAACGATTAGGTTCGCATATCACTTAACTAATGAGGAGATACTTCACAGAATTGGGGGAGAAAAAAATATCTGGCATATCTTGACTAAAAGAAGAGATCGATTGGTGTGCCACCTTCTGATGCATCACTGTATCGTCAATGTAGCATAGCAGAGAAGTGTTTCGGGTACAAATCGTAGACCTTGAGACGAATACAGTAAGTAGGTTCGAAAGGTTGTAGGTTGCTTTCCTCATTCAAAGATGGGACGCTTGCATATGATTGGGTATCGTGGAGAACTGCATTGAAACAATCTTTGAACTGATTACGACAACAAAGAACAACATAGGCTTGTCATTAACGTTAAATGAAATATATGAAAGCACCATAGCTTCCGCCGTTCCAAAATGTAAATGCCCCTGGTAGCCACGCCGTATAAGGATACTACTTTAACTACTAAATTCTGACTGTTGACTGTATGACAGCTAGAGTATGACCGTACGCATGTAAACAAATGATCACTAGGCAACAGCTATTCAGAGAAGTTATCTGAAATCAATATAAGCTGATGGGATCCTGAAAGAATCTGCTTTTCGCACACGGCATTTTAGAACATATTAATACCGAGCACTACCACGCACGGAGGAGAAATTTGGAGAGGGTATTAAAGTGCAGGGAGACGAACGAAAAACATTGCGGTTTACCGATGACATAGTACTTCTGTCAGAGACCGCAAAAGATCTGGAAGAGCAACTGAATTGGATGGACAGTGTCTTGAAAGGAAGATATAAGATGAACATCAACAAGAGTAAAACGAAGGTAATGGAATGCAATGTCAGAAAATAAAGCGATGCTCAAGGAATTAGATTGGGTAATGAGACAATAAAAGTAATAGATGAGTTCTGTTATTTGGGTGGAAAGATTATTTCTGATGGCCGAAGTAAAGAAGATATAAAATGCAGAATGGCTATGGGAAGAAAAGCGTTTTTAAAGAAGCGAAACTTGTTAACATCCAATACTAATTTAAATGTTAGGAAGTCCTTTCTGAAACCATTTGTCTGGAGTGTTGCATTGTATGGGAGTGAAAAGATGATAGAAGCTTTTGAAATGTGGTGCTACAGACGAATGATGAAAATTAGATGGGTAGATCACGTAACTAATGAGGAAGTGCTTAACCGAATCGGGAAGAAAAGGAGTTTCTGGCATATACTGACTAAGAGAAGGGATAGATTGGTTGGAAACATTCTGAGACATCAAGGAATTGTCAACTTAGCATTATAAGGAAGCGTGTGGGGTAAAAATCGTATAGGGAGTCCGAGGGATGAATATAGTAAGCTGATTCAAAAGGATGTAGGTTGCCGAACGTGTTCTCAGATGAAGGTACTTGCACAGGACAGGGTACCTTGGAGAGTTGCATCAAACCAGTCTGCGGACTGAAGACAACAACAACAACAACAACAACCACGAACGGTTGAGTTCTGTATAAGTGCGTTGACATTTGTCATCCTGTTGACTGATTCTTCCGTCGGTTATTGGTGTAATGTCATGAAAGTGAATGAAATGCACCAATTTTCTTCCGTTGACCTATTTTCGGTATACAAGGGAATCTGACAGTTTTTGTCAAAGAAGTACAATCTTTTATTAGTCTAGATTTATATTTAAACACACTATAAAATAACTTATTTAACATTGTTTGCCTTTTTTCAGTTACAATGTGAGATATTCTAAAATGTATTTGAATTCAAGTCAAGACGAATAACACCTCTTCCAAAGATGAAACATATAACTATTTTAAGGAACACTGTTGGATATCGCCTGAAGACGTCCTTGTAAGCTGAAAACCCGTTAACGAAATAAAAATGTTCCTGTGGAATATGCACAAAATTGTGGTTTTTATACAGTAAGAACATTGACTTTCACAACTAACGACTATCTTTTTTTTTTACTACAGAGACTACTTCAAGTGTATATTTTGCTACGCCGATATAGCACATTGTAGGCGTTGACTACCTTGAAGATGACCACGGCATTGTTGCTAAGCATTCGTTTCTTTTACTGTTAGTGCGGAGAATTATTATACCAAGAAATATTGGAAGCACATATTTCTACACCTTTTAAAATCAATTGCGGAATATGGAAAACTGCGCAGCATTTCCGGAACAATCCTTCGTCCCGATTTCGCATTAAAAGGCTTCGGTCTAAATGTAATATTTGGCAGCATTTACTCTTCGACTAAAAAATTCCACCGAAAGAATATGAATTCACGGTTGCATCTCGTGCAGCGAACCCACTGAATTTGAACCGTGCTCTAGATTTTATTTTCCCATTTTTTTATGTCTTCCGATAGAAAACCGAGCCCGACGCGGCGCGCATACAAATATGGCAGCAGTCACCGGCAGCTCGAGTTCGGCTGTGCCTTTAGCCAGATTGGATTCTCCTTGCTGAAAGGTTTCTCGACAATCGACGGTCGTGTCGTGCGAACTGCTGAATAGAAGGAATTTTCGAACTCGCTGCAACTCTCGTCGCATTCTCTGATGAAGACTCATTGAACGCCGCGTCCGTATAGCGAGCACAGGCTGTTTCGAACGTAGGAGCCAACATTCTAAGGTGCAAGGTTCTTAATAATTATTTAAAGAAGTCGTATAAAGTGAGACAGACTGCCGAATAAACTGAATATTTCATTTCATACTAGAGTCGCTTTTATATAGTTGTGATAGTATATAAACCATTTTTAATAACCTGCTTTTTTGTCCTTAGGCACTACCTGTATAACATTTACTGAATCCTCAGTATTCTACTGAGTACGAAAACAGTACACAGCACAAAACGTTTCTAGATTGATGGGGTAAAACAGATGACGCTATGGTTGGCCCGCTAGATGGCACTGCCATAGGTCAAACGGATATCATCTGCATTTTCTTTTAAATAGGCACCTCCATTTTTCTTACATATTCGTGTAGTATGTAAACAAATATGAATATGAATGTTTTATTTGGAATACTATTTTCGCATTGTGATAGATGATAGATGGCTCTGAATAGTCACAAACGTATAATTGCGCGGTATCGCGTAACATTTAGCCAGTGCGGACGGTATTTGTTTCGTGATACGTTAATCGTGTTAAAATGGACCTATAAGGTACCTGTCAAAATGTCCAACGGGCCTGTGCAATGTATGTTGATCGTTATCCTAGAACAGATCATCCAAGTGTCGGATCTTTCGTCGGATAGGCTAGTTACGTTATTTAAATAGACAACGCGTCTGCCTAGTAAGCAGGAGATCCCGGGTTCGAATCCCGGCCGGGCACAAGTCTTCATTCGCCACAGTTTGGTATTCCATCTGAACCGAATACAGTGAAGCCATAACATCGCAAATTGCGATTTATTTCATTCATTTGAACGCTGTAATTCGTCATATATATATATATATATATATATATATATATATATATATATATATATATATATATATATATATATGTTATCGTGATTCACTGACAACTCCTGAAAACACGCATCAGCGCATTGTTAATGCATGTGATAACATTACTGAAGGCGAACTACTAGCTGTTGAGAGGAATTACGTCACGCATATTGCCAAATGCATTGAAGTTGAAGGACATTATTTTGAGCATTTATTCAAGTCATGAGGTAATTACAGGTAATCAAGCAGTAACAGCTTGCGTTCTATAATGTATGATAATTTCACAAATGTACATGTATCACATTGTAACAACCGAAATAAAGTTCAAACGTGCCTACGTTCTGTATCTTAATTTTAAAAAAACCTACCTGTTACCTACTGTTCGTCTACAATAGTGAGTTATATGTGAATATTACAGCGCCATTTATCACAAAGCGACAAAAGTGTTCGAAATCAAGCATTCATATTTATTTACGTACTAGACGAATATGTAATAAAAATAAGGATCCCTATGGCAGCGCCATTTAGCGAGCCAACCATAGCGCCAACTGTTTTCTCCCTTCAAGCTAGAAAAGCTTTGTAGTTTTTTCGTTTGATGCTTATTTTGTGAGATATTTGGCGCAGTCAGTATCAATGAACCATCCTGTATATGAGAGCAATGCAATAAAACAAGCATTTGTGAAGATATTGTGCATCTATAGAAGGATGTATTATCACTAGAATAGTGTATCGCAAGATAGTATTCGCTATGTTTGTGATAGAGTGGATACCTGAATCAACTCTTGAATCGATGCTCGGAAAGGTTGACACCACGTAATAATAATATTGCCGCGAGTCTTCCTACGGAAAGCGTGGTGCAGATTTAGCGCCGCAGACTGATGTAGCTGGCAGTCCCCGGTTCAAATCCCGCCACTGGAAGAAAAATTTATTTATTTGCAATTACTATTTCTAGAACGATCTGCGTGTTTTTTATGACTGTTGTACTTGTAAGTTCTAGGAAGTTCTTTCTATGTATAAATAGCGGAGTACTCCCATCAGGATTCAGTCTTTACTAAGTATACGCTTGTGTTAGCAATAAACCTGTTCTAAGTGTAAAGTGTTGGGCTCTTTTACCGATCCAGGCTTAGAATTACATTTTGAACGTGACACCATTTGGTGGAGACGCAATGCATCTGCATCTTATGGCTCCTATTAGGCAGCCTGAGAGCTGTCGCCTACAAAGACATGAACTGGTATTCTATAACTCTCTTATTTCTTTCCTTTCGTTCTTACCTTGAGACTACTGTGTGTGTGTGTGTGTGTGTGTGTGTGTGTGTGTGTGTGTGTGTGTGTGTGTGCCAAGCCTTTTACTATTCACATTTCGTCACTTGAACAATAAATTCATCTTCGTCCCGTATTTCCTCACATCAGAAACACCAATGCAAGCCCCAATAAAGTTATTCCTTCCCTTCCTGCTACCAAACTTCAACCAATCAGAACTACGCGTGGTGACAGAATTGGCTGTATAAGACAAAAAAGGACGAAACAAATCAGTTTTCCCTGAGGAAGGCTCCTGTAACATCCGAAAGTTGGAAATATATCATGATGCGGCAAATAGCGCAGAAGAATTTCAATTTTAACAATAATTACCGCGAAAGCCTACGTTCTTAGCTGTTTCTTTAGATTGATGTTTCAGTGTCCTCTATTTCCTCCTTCCAGCCAGTATTTCTACAGGTACAGAGAAGGTAAGCCATCGAACTCCAGTACGTATCGCCATGTCATGATTCTTTTCGAAATACTCCAAGAGTTTACAACATTTAACGGACACAGGTCGAACTTGCAAATGTCAATAATCGAGCACTCTAGAAGACGTTTACAATTGTTCTTCTTCTAATTTTAGACAAAACTAAACCCTATTGTACTTCGGCATTTCCTTGGAGATTCACAATAAACAAGAGAAATGCATTACGTAATTTAAGATCATCATATTACCGATTTCCGACCAGCTACACTAAGACTTTTTTTTTTCGAAGGCACTGACCTGACAACAGCCTTCTTTGAGATGACACTCGCCAATACAGCAACGACGGAACGGCAAACATTTCCACCCTAACGGAGAGGACATAACGGTAATCAGCTCCGGCTTTAGGGTGGGGCGACCCGGGCGGTCGTCCAGGGCGCCAGATTCCAGTGGCGCCAACGCATGTAAAATAATAATAATAATAATCTTTATCTATAAATGTGAATGTCTGTTCGGTGTACGTTTATCACGTCTGAACCACAAGACATAAACAGCTAAAATATTGAACAGTTACTAATGTCTATCCGGGGAAGGCTTTAGGCACGGTTTCATAGCGATCGGATAGCTATTTATCTATATATATTAATTTGATATCTGTTCGGTGTACGTTTATCACGTCTGAACGACAAGACGCAGAGACTTAATTGTATAGTTACCAATTTATACCCGAGGAAGGTTTTATGTACGGTTTTATAGCGATCTGATAGATATTTAGTAACTGAAGAATATAACGCGAAATTCGGAACAATAATTACTGTTTGAAAATTATATTTACTCTATAAAATGGTTTTATTGGTTGCATTGTTGCTTGAGGGTTGATAATGATAAAAGGGTGGAGTATATTGCGATGGAAAGTTATCGGTGTATATCAAATTCTACGTGTGTGTGTGTGTTAATATTTCGCTCTGCAACGAAAACTACAGAACGCAAACGAATGGTCTGTGTGTAATTGTTATCCGAAGTCTCCCGTTGTACAACATAGCAGTTCCATGTCGATAGCTATAAGGGAGTGGAAGATATGGTGGTTGAAAGTCGTCAAATTATAAAAAAATTCGGAGTGAAGGCCAGCGATGACGTTTGCGACTCTATAGCAAGGACGTTATATACAGCGAAACGTGATGCCACAGATAATATCTTAGGTCTATGCGTGCTACAATGTCTTCGGCTCTTTCTCAGTAAGGACAAGCATACGAAGAATATCAGAATAAAAAAATATAAAAATGAAATTAAAAAGAATTTGAACATTACTCTCATCATACGTGTTGAAATATTGCAACACAGGCCATAAGGAATAATGTATGTATTATTTATTGTAAATCATTAAGCGCTTCACATAATATTGTTTTTTTTTATTTGAATGTTGATTAAAATGTTTATTTCTAAGAAAGGTATTGTGTTTCATTTCATCATCCAAAACCAGTCTCATAGCACACTACTGAAAGATAGCTTATCTATCATAATCAGCCAACACGCGAGCAGAGCCGCGGGTTTAAGCAAGTAATAAATAAATAAATAAAATATATGAATTACGGAACTGTAACGTCAGTTTTACAATTTACAATCACCCATGTTGAGGAACTAAAATATTGTTCAGTCTCATTCAACGTCAGTCGTTAAACTTACGACTGCGCACTCAATTCAGGCTAGCCAAAAGGAAAACGAGCAGAATGCATTCCTCCTACTGCCTGCATCCATCTACGTTTAACTCTTGACACTACCTACCACAGCGCATATCTTACTCGTTTAAAAAAAACTGCGACAAAGAAGCGCCAATGCAGCTGCAAATTCTCTCATTCACCACAGAAACTGTCAATCGAAATGAAAGAAAATACCGGTATTGCATTATGGTTTCATTAATACGAATGGATTTATATCTGATATTGTAATTTAATGAGTCATCTAAAACAATTAATACTGCATGTGCATGTGTACCCCCATGAACCACAGACATTGCCGAGGTGGGGTGGCTTGCGTGCCTCAACGATGCCGTACCGTAGGTGCAACCACAGCGGAGGGGTATCTGTGGAGAGGCCAGACAAACGTGTGGTTCCTGAAGAGGGGCAGCAGCCTTTTCAGTAGTTACAGGGGCAACAGTCTGGATTGACTGAGCTGGCCTTGTAACGTCAGATAATGTGGCTTTGCCACACAGTTACTGCGAACGGCTGAAAGCAAGGGAAAACTACGGCCGTTACTTTTCCCGAGGACATGTGCAGATCTACTGTATGAATATATGAAATCCTCCCGAGTAAAATATTCCGGAGGTACAATAGTCCCCCATTCGGATCTCCGGGCGGGGACTACTCTGGAGGATGTGATCATCAGGAAAGACAACGCTGGCATTCTACGGATCGGAGCTTGGAATGTTAGATCCCTTAATCGCGTAGGGAAGTTAGAAAAAATTTAAAAAGGGAAATGGATAGGCTCAAGTTAGATACAGTGAGGATTAATGAAGTTCAGTGGAAAGAGGAACAGGAGTTCTGTTCACGCAAGTACAGGATTATAAACACAAAATCTGTTGGGGGTATTACAGGAGTACGTCTGATAATGAATGAAAATTACGAATTCGGATAAACTACTATAAGCAGCGCAGTGGCGCAGTGATCGCATTATCATAGTTAAGACAGATAGGAAGCCAAGATTGACCACAGTGGAACCGAATCGTAAAGGTGTCGGCTCATAGAAGACGCGACCAAAGAAAGACGTCTGTTGATCTAGCTACTGCCGAGATAGCCCCTACACCACGGAATCTTGTATTCAGTTGAATAAACTTGTAAAATCTAATAGTGTTTTACTAGCTTCATTTGGCGACCCACGCCTTATCCTGACACAAAACTGGGAACCTACCGATCGGCCCCAGCACAGCAATTCACAACCAACTATATAATGAATTGCTGATTTTATAAGATCTTGCATGTAAAAATGCACTTACAAATTTTAACACGATGTAGGTAATGTATTAAAAAATAAAATATTTCCCATGTGAGTATATAAGTGATTTATATTTTATTCCAAAAATTGCAAGTTTTACAATAAATATCCGAAAATGTAAAATAAAATCCGCTGTGAAATATCCGAGCGGTCTAAGGCGCCTCGCTACGGAGCGCGCGATTGCTCGCGCTGCGGAGCGCGAGGCTGCTCGCCGTCGAAGGTTCGAGTCCTCCCTGTGGCATGGGTGTTTGTGTTGTCCTTAGGTTAGTTTACCTTAGCGTAAGTTGTTTGTAAGCTACGAACTGATGACCACGCAGTTTGGTGCGACAGATTTACAAACATTTGAACACTTGTAAGAGTACACCTGTCGCTGTATCTTACAGTTTGATTTAACGTAATGTATATACTGTCTTAAATTTGTTCATTTCACGTATTTTCATTTCTTGTATGCTAGATATATTTCTTACGTAACGTCATTTTCTATATTGAATCATTTAGTGTAAACATATACTGTACGTGTAAACCCGCATGAATGCACGGACATTCCTAAGCTGTAAGTTGGTAAAACGCCAGAGAAAATGTTGAACCTGTTGTAAAGACTGTCTTTGGTACAGAAGTAGTAGCTGTGATTGTCGCGCTGCTGAAGCAGTCGCCGCGGAGCGGACTCGCCAAAGTAAACACATAAATGTTTTGTTGATGGTGCAGAGGCACGGTAGGCGCAGTGTGGCGCGAGTTTAATCCAATTGCAAAAAGCCTGAGAGGCGTACTGTTTAATGTATTGAAGGAAGTGAGAAATGAGGTTATTTATACTCGAATGTGATCAGAGTAATGTTTTATCATGTGTGCAAGAAAAGTCATTGTTTGGGTTATAAAGTCTATTGTCACCGAGAGTGATCGTTGTAGTAATTACGGAGATCAGAAGGTGTATCGAGGTGATATCAATGCATGGAGATTTCAGCCAGATGAGCTAAACAAAGAGTTGTCGATAAAAATATTTTTGAACCAGCAGTAAGAGTACCTATTGTAATCATATGTCTTGTATGGACTTCACGACGAAGACGACGAAAACAGATGATTACTATTGTAACATTTTATTTTGTATACATGTATATGTAGTGTCAACCCAATCAGAATTTTGGTTCAATTATACATGACTTATTTTGAAACCAGTCTTAATTTTGTAAGTAGTTGTAGTCACCCCATGATCACCATTATTAGATTATGTTGAATATGCAAGCCTGTACATTGACTAAGAAGTTCAATCATTTTCAAATTAATTACGATCAGTTTTAAAGAAATTGCTAGACGAGTTAAAGAATTGCTTGCGTGTTACAAACACAGAGACTAGTAATTAAAGTGCAGTGGTGTTCTAAGTTTTGCAACCAACTATTATGCCAAAGCTTTTAACTTGCTAGAGAGTTAGCACGTAAAGTAGAGTTGGTTTCATTTATATAGAAAGTAACCAGGCTAACAGTATTCAAAGTATTATAGCTGTTTAACCAGTTTTGTCAAATAGTGATTGTTTCCTCATGTGTGCGCTTAGCCCTGTATCGTAGTAGCGAGCGAACAGCTGCAGCTCTCATTAGATGCAATCAAGTGAAAGGTATGTGTTTGAATTATATATTCGGTCTAATTATTCGCACTGCATTCTCATATTAGTAAGCACAGTTACAAAGCGAGCAAATACTCGCAATTGTGATTCAGCATTGGTCGACCGCGCTCAATAATGTATTCAGCTAATTAATCGCTCCATGTTCTTATCGTCTTACAGTTTCAGTGTGACACAATTCATGACTACTGTACCATGACGTAGCAAAATCCTGAATGTAGTTCAACTGTAACAGTACTCTATAAACATTCGGTCAGATTTATTTTGTGTCTCGTTGCCGCCGGTTGTCCTCGGTGTCGGTGGGCGAATAGAGCCGCGGTGGAGTAGACGAGCGGTCTAAAGCGTCTCGCTGCGGAGCGCGCAGTTGCTCGCCGTGGAGGTTCGAGTCCTCCCTGGGGCATAATGTCTGTGTTTGTCCTTAGGTTAGTTTACCTAGGTTTAAGTAGTTTGTAAGCTACGGAATGATGGCCACGCAGTTTGGTCCGATAGATTTACAGACATTTGAACATTTTTTGGGCGAGTAGAGAGCGACCGACACAGGAAAATAGGATGCACGCGTGTGCGGGTACAGAGTCTGAGGTGACCAGCCAGTGGGACAGCAAAAACTAGAAACACTAAGCTAGATTAGAACAAGATATATATTTCGTAGAAATATGGTACAATACTTAACTTTGTTAACTGAAGACTAGTGGAATGCAGATACATAGTTTAACTAGATAGAAGCCTGCCTACTGATGAGAGACTTATCTGGTGCCTAATCTATTGCCAAATGACCGATTCAGTTCAGCGTCGCGGCAAATTGCGGGACAAAGATGGCTGCCATTACGGAAGCCGTCGTCATGCCAACACAGAAAGTAAAATGGCGGGTCGGCAGTCAGACAAATGCATAGATGATAACCGACTGTAGTCACCGTTACGCTAATAAATCGATATCAAGGATATAGATAACTAACACATACTTTTTGTAGTGTAGAATTAACTTATTAACAAAGTACTAAACAGTGTGTGCGTAAGTAACTGAAATTTTATCGGGTACATTACAGCGATAAAAAATGAAGGGAACTATAAAGTAAAGATAATATAGGACTGAAAATAACAGGTAACATAGTTTTGTCATTGGGTAGTGAAGTACTGATTATACAGTGTCGACCTTTATAAGGCATTGAAATAAATCCAATGGTAAAGATGAAAATTTGTGCCGGAATTCGAACCCGGATTTCGCACTTTGGTCAAGCGGTCGTCTTAACCAATATATTTTTTCTCTATGGTATTTTAAAATTATTTATTTATTATTTAAAATGCCCAATTACATAGTAATATTACATGTTTGATGGTTAGATTCAGGCGGTTACATCAGGTATTTTTGCAAACACAAGTACAGTACATAAGTTGACAGTGGTTTACAAAGGAACAAACAATTTTATACATCAGGAAATCTTATTGAATTACAAAAAATTGTAAAAGTCTGTAGTGAATTATGTACTAAGTCATATATACTGAAGGGCCATGCTCCTTCTTTGGCAGCTATTTCTTTTCCTGAGGTGGTCCCTCTCTTTGAATAAATTGCAGCAGTCAAAAACCACGTGGTCAGTAGTTTGGACAGCACTGTTACATATGCAAGTTCCGTCTTCAATTATTTTAACAGCTGATAATAGGCTTTCAGTTTCCCATGACCTGTTAACATAGCTGTAAAATTCGGAGATATTGGAAGTTTAATCATTAAACTTTGTCGGATTGTAGGAAAATACGGTTTAGTGCTTCCCCCGTTTCTTGTTCTTTGCCACTGAATGTCTCATTTGTTCCTAAACTCTTCTCGAAGTTTATTCTTTACGGCACTTGTAGGTATTTTGTTGTAGTGTATTGGTTGTCGTGATCGAGCTGTTTTTTTTTTAGCAAGGTTGTCAGCTAGTTCATTTCCCCATATCCTTTGATGCACCTTAACCCATTCGAAATGCACAAGCCAGTTGTGTGTCTGCAACCTTCTGATTTTACATCTTATTTCTTCAATGAATTGTGGTTCTTCGGATTTTGCAAAGAGTTCAAAGTAATCCTGCAGTTGTATCAGTATTCGAGTGATTCTGTATAGGATGTTCTGTTCCTTGCGGTCGCTGTTCGTGTATCTTAGTTCTCGCTCCTTGTGTTCGTGGCTCAGTTTTCGTATTACAGAGAGCATTAAGTCCTCTGACTGGGCGCGCTGAGCCACGCCGTCCGGCACCAATAAGGCTGTCCAGGCAGGCTTCGCATCCAACCCAAATTCTCACCTTGTAGCACACTACGACTGTAGTGCCCCTGCCCATCTGATTCCACTTGGTCGCAACCTATACTGGATTCAAGGAAGGGATCGAGGGTATTAATGCGTCCGCGTTGAAAATGACAAATGTCCGAAATATTTCTATACACTGTGTCTTAAAAGGAACAAAAAAAAATATAATAAACGTCCAATTTATGTTAGTAAGAACTACCAGTATTACGATAAAATATAAAAAATATCAAGAGAGAATTTATGGTAGTACAAAGTACTAGTATTATGATAAGGAAGATCGCTGTTTATTCTTAGGACAATGCTGTCAAATATCCCTGCTGTGTTTCGAATTAAATCAAAAGCTGCAAAATTTCTACAACTAATCCCATCGCCGTATCCATTGTGGTCAAATACACGAGTGATTTTACGACCCCTATAGGAAACACCATTATCTGACATTGAGGGTACGGGGCGATGTAATTGGGTGTGTATAATGCTACGACTATTAATTTTTTTTAAATTTTTTTATGGGACTTAACGGCGGGATCATCAGTCCTTAAACTTACAAACTACTTATCAACTACCTTATACTAATGACGGCACAAATATCCATGCCCGAGGGGGGATTCGAACCCCCGACCGTAGTGGCCGTGCAGACTGTGACTGGAGCGCCTGTCTCCTCGGGCACCGCGGCCGGCGACTATTAATATTACAGCATTTCTGACAAAGAATTGTAATGAAACATCTGTGCAAAACAAATCCATTATGGCTAATGATATATGCAGTGAACATTAGCCTCTTTACAGATTAATGTCCGCGCGGGAATAGCCGTGCGCTCTATGGGGGCGTGCTGTGTAGAGAGCGGATACGCCGTCGGAGGTTCGAGTCCTCCCTCAGGCAACGGTGAGTGGGTTGTCGTTAGCGTAAGTTAGTTTACGTCGTCTAGGGAGCGATGATCACTACAGTGTGGTCCCATAGGTTTATAGACATTCAAATGTGACAGACTACGCATGCACATTGTGAGTAATCTATACTCGGTACACGTACAACTCACTGTACTTAGCTTTTGAGGTTTCGGAAAATGTCAAGCTACCTACGAATTACATGTAAGCAGCCTGTTCAGCTGTTTAAGGGAGTTTGTAATGTCTGATAAACTTGTCAATCTTAGTGACACTCATCTAAGGTGAAAATGTGAAATCGTGTAACTGATGAACGCGAAATTGTAACAGGACTCAGGCACGGAGATGGCCTGCCTCCTATTCTGTTCAATTTTGCCCTAGAGAAGATTGTGCCCGAGACCTTCCTAATGAATGAAGGGATTGAAATGAATGGAAACAAACTGGCATACCTGGCCTACGCAGACAATACATGTCTACTCTCTAACTCTGGAAAGGAGTTGAAACAAATGATCACCAGCAAATATGGGCTACTCATCAACGAAGCCAAGACAGTACCTCGTTATGACACGTGGGCAGACTGCTAGACAGACATCTACAGTCACTGCAGGTGGCACACACGTCCTACAAGAGAGTGCGTGAATTTAAATACCTGGGGACACGTTTCACAGACAACTCGTCTTGTGAAGCGGAGATTCCTGCAAAAATTCAGGCGTAAACCGATCTTACCACAACCTAGCGCAACTGCTTCGCTCCAGATGACTCTCCAGCCAGTTCAAGATCCGACTGTTCAAAACCCTGATCTATATGGCTGTGAGATATGGAGTGTCTGAAAACAGGACTTTCACAAGCTCCTTGTCTTTGAGAGAAAAGTTCTTCGGAAGATCTACGGTTAGGTTTTGGATGCATACATAGGGCAATGGAGGATCCGGCACAACCAAGAGCTTAAGCAATTGTACAAGCAGCCCAACATAAAAGCCAAGCGTATGCACTGGGCCGGTTGGAACATATCCTGCACTCAATGGTTATGAATTATCTCGAGTAGAATGATCTATTGACCCATGGTCAACAACGATTTAGAAAGAATCGTTCATGCTAAACACAACTAGCCCTTTATTCACACGAATTGATGAGCGCTATCGACAAGGTACCTCAACTAGATTCCGCATTTCTTGATTTCCAGATGACTTTTGACACCATACCTAACAAACGGCTTTTAATCAAATTGCGTTTTTATGGTATATCGCCCCAAATGTGCGACTGGATAGTCTCTGTCAGAGAAGATACTGTTTGTAGTAATCGATGGTAAGGCCTCAACTAAAACAGATGTGATATCGGGCGTTCCGCAGGCTAGTGTTACTGGTCCTCGGCTGTTCCTTATTTTCATAAACGATTTCGGGGGAAATCTATGCAGCTCTCTTAGGTTGTTTGCAGATGATTCCGTATTTTACCGTCTAGTAAAGTCATCTGAGGATCAAAACCAACTGCAGAACGATCTAAATAAGACATCATTATGGTGTAAAAATTGGCAATTGACTCTAAATAATGACAAGTATGAAGTTATCCACACGAGAACGAAAAGAAATCCGTTAAACTTTGTTTACAAGATAATCAAAAGTGAAGGCCGTAAGCTCTACAAAATACCTAGGAATTACTATTACTTCAGACTATTACTTAAACTGGTAAAATCACGGAGATGCTAATACCATCAATGGTAGAACCATAGAACTAAAAGACGTTGTGCAAATTGCCGCAGTCCATCCACGATTGTGTAATGGAGGTCTGAACTAGCTAGCGTGAATCACAAGAAATAAAGCGAGCAAAACTAGAACCGCACTATTGTGCTTTCGGGACCTGAAAGGGATACTCTGATCGTTTTTCAGTTTTTTAGGGCATATACAGCAATATTTTCTAGTTCCAGCTTCACCGGATAATGTTTGCTCCTCTTCTTTACCAAAAATATTCCTGTTAATATTCGAATGTTATGACTCAGATGTATAGTTGGTGGGCTCTGGACAGAACTGTTGTACTGCAGTTGCACGTTCATGTTGAAGCAAGGAGATCCGTGACAGATAGGTCTGGCTGCCGGCTTTGATACTCATCTAGCACCACCCAGGAGATACGTGTAGCTTAAGGTGTGCTGCTGACGTGGTGTGGTCTATTCTGTTGCCGAGTACTGTGCTCCAGTGTGGCTTAATAGCTCACAGGTGAGAAAAATTGACGCAGAGCTAAATTCAACAATGAGGACAATAATAGGCTGCATCAAATCTGTTCACTGGTTACCACGTCTAAGTCACATTGAGCCTCCAGACCTTGGAAGACAGAACGCCCTTCTCACGGAATACGTAAAATTACTGAAAATCCCCGAACTGCCACTCCACTATGATGTGCCTGCTCTCCCAATCAGCCGTTTAAAATCTAGGCAACCATCCATCTTATTGGCAGAATCGCTGCAGGCAACTAGATTCAACATTAAAAGAAAGTGAACAGAAATGTGCAACAATGTTGCCTGTGAGAAATATCAGACCCTCCGAAGACCTGACGCAAGTCCAGCTGGAATGCAATTACCATGTCGTGCCTGGAAAACACTTAACAGGATCCGCACAGACCCTGTCGTCTCTGCTGAAAACCTCCACCGTTGGGGAAAGGCTTCATCCTCCCAGTGTGACAGTGGAAACGAGCACGAGACAAGCAACCACATTGGTACAAGCTGTTGCAGAAGAGCTTATCGAGGAAATCTAAAAAATGTCTTTGAAGTGACAGAGACAGCCCTTGAATGGATAGAAAACCAGATATTAATTAATAGATTTAGTTGATTACCTTTTTTATAGTTTCTAAAATTATGCAGTTAATTTACTTTTTTGTTCTTGTTGTAAATTTTGTAAAACACACTCATGATTGCTAGTTGCAGTTCATATGTATTGCCATACGTTAAATAATATTAATCCTGTTAACAGTAGGGTTCGAAGGTATGATGAACTTTAACTGCGTTTGTATAAATAACAACTGTTCTCAAGTATATCATTTAGAGAAACAAGCTTACCAATTTTGTCTCACACTAACAGTGTGACAAACAAACAGATGAGTAGTCTTGAGAGTGAGGACAGATTAATTAGAAAGGTACGGAGAGTACGGTGCAGTTAACGGACGTACAACAGTGGGCAACCGATGAGTATCTAACAATGCGGAGTCACTCTGACTTCCGTCTGTTGCAACGAGGTAAAAGCACCACGAGAGACTACGCAATACGTATAGGTCAAAGGCGGCGGAAATTTTCACGAGATTCGATTGAAGCCAGATGGCGGGAATCTACGGGGAAGAGTGTGGTGATACATTTATACAACGCTTCGCGCGCGTTCCTCACGAAGGTTCTCCGAACGATTTCTCCGCGAAATGCACACCGGGTCATTTCTCTCCACCGCGATGTCCGTCGGCATCGACACCGTATCTCACGTATCTGAAAGATCACGTAGGCAGAAAATGACCACGCGTGAGTCGCGACCAGCGACGTAGATGTGGAAAGTATCGGAGAATCCGGCAGTGGAGCGATAGTCATTGGCGACGTATCTGGCACTGAGAGGGTGGTGCGGAGGCTGAGGTAACGCTGGTCCTCTGGGACGGGTGGCTGGACGAGGAGCGACGGTCACAGTCCACGGGCTCTGTAAATGGAGGCTTGGGGCAAGACTGGCTGTAGTCCATATGTGCTGGGAACGGGAAGACGACGGTGAGGAAATGGTGGAGTGGGGGAAGGGAGGAGTTGCGGGGGGAGCACAGGGCAAAAAGTAGGAGCACTCACCGTGTAAAAAGGTTTACATTTGTATGGAGAACAGGATTTTGGCTTGTCAGTTTCTATGTCTGAAAGTCCTTTCTCAAAGCATTTGTCTAGAGTATACCATTGTATGGAAGTGAAACATGGACGATAAGGAGTTCAGATAAAAAGATGATGGAAGCTTTTGAAATGTGGTACAACAGACGAATGATGAAAATTAGATGGGTAGACCACGTAACTAATGAGGAGGTACTTAACCGAATCGGGGAGAAAAGGAGTTTCTGGCATATCCTGACTAAGAGAAGGGATAGATTGGTTGAACACATTCTGAGACATCAAGGAATTGTCAACATAGCATTAGAAGGAAGCGTGTGGGGTAAAAATCGTAGAGGGAGTCCGAGGGACGAATATAGTAAGCAGATTCAAAAGGATGTAGCTTGCCGAACGTATTCTCAGATGAAGAGACTTGCATAGGACAGGTTAGCGTGAAGAGCTGCATCAAACCAGCCTGCGGACTGAAGACCACAACAACAACAACATGGTTCAGGAGATAAAACGACATAAGCAATAGGAATTGTAAGAAACTGCCACATCATGCAACGGAACTGTATTCAGACTCTGTACGAGAATGAGAGTACTTAGCGACTTGCAACAAACTTTAAATATAATTTCAAACCTTTTATTATACTTTTTATCGCTGACTACCACATCACTGCCATGAAGGGAGAAAGTTTGTCGCTTACTAGTTATTCGCTGTTCATGGAGTAAAATTACGGCATTCGATATGACGTTACAATTTATAATTACTACACTACAAATTGTACTCTCATTAAATTTTACAGACAGTATACAGACATACAGGGCAGTGTTCTTTCGAAATTGTGTCACAATACGACACGTAGTTAGTGAGATATGAGGACATAGACGACACTTAAAAGTGATTTGCAGAGTATCCCATGTAAATGTAAATGTAGATGTAGAACCTTAATGGAAAACGGTCTCATCAAGCATGAGTGTTTAATATTGTACTTCTTGACTACTAAATGTATTTGCAACAGATTTTACCGGCATACACTACTTATATAAATGAATATATACCTACAAAACTGTACAACTGTGCAATATATAAATCAATAAATGTAAGGTCATACATCAGTTGCAGAATAGCCGTGTGCACTAAGGCGTCCATCTGCGCCCATCTGCGTTGCGCGCGTCCCTCGGGCATTGGTGTTTGTGGTGTCCTTAGCTTAAGTTACTGTAAATAGTTTGTAAGCCTAGGGACTGATGAGCAACATTGTTTAATCCCTCAGATTTACAAACGTTTCATTCTCGAGATCATATATACTGCGATGGGTAAAAACATTTCACATGATGCACCACGTTTTAACACATTTTCGTATATAGTACTTAGACACTCCTGTATTCCAGTTATCTTAATCAAATTCCTGACAGATGAGACTGCTGTTGAAAAATTTGAATAAACTTTGAACTGTGAGGCGCACATGGCTGCAGGCGAAGGTAATAGACTTCTATACAGCAACAAGGAAAGGAAAAAATGGAACAGTGTACATCCAACGAGAACCCATTATTTCCAATTATTCAAATGTCTGTAAATCTATCGGACCAAACTGCGTGGTTATCAGTCCGTAGCTTACAAACTACTTAAACCTAGGTAAACTAACCTAACGACAACACACACACCCATGTCCCAGGGAGGACTCGAACCTCCACGGCGAGCAACCGCGCACTCCGCAGCGAGACGCTTTAGACCGCTCGGCTTCTCCACCGCGGCAGATATTACCGATAGATTTACCTTTCAACTTCAAGAGACAGCAGTTTCAGTAAGACTTGCATTTTGTTACTGCCATTAATAAATCACAGGGGTATCTATTAAATACTGCTGAGTGGAGTTGACTTTTTCATGTTTCTTGCACGGACAATTTTATGTCGCTTGCTCAGGTGTGGACTCACCAAAGAATTTATTCTTATTAGATCATGAACAAGTAACAGGAAATAATGTTTATAGTGACGTTTTTAATTTATTGAATTTATGACTGTTACCCTACGATTTGTATTTTGGTTACTCCTTTTTTATACTACTCTTATAATTTTGTACGTTATGTTAGACAGCAGAATTTCTTAGATTTCCCCCATAAATGTAACATGTTTTTCAGAAAATAGGTGATGCATAGTGAGAGAAGGAATAGGAGAAATACTACTCAAGACTGGAGTGATATATAAAGCTGAATGTCCATATGTTTGTGTGTACGTATTGCATACAAATCTACAGTTTTGTTCCAATATTTTTCAAATTTTGTACATGTAAGCTTCAATCTATGAGGACGGTTGCCGTAAGTGTAAGGCGCGGACTTCACGTCACGTGATCAAGTGAGGCCTGATCCGACGCGATCGCTAGCTGATTGGCCGGCCACTGCGGCACGGCCCACTGTCTAATAGCGGCGAGCCACTCAGCTAGCGATCGCGCAGGTTCAGGCCTCTCTAGAACACGTGACGTTCCGTCAGCGCTGCGGCCTGTCTTTCTTGTTGGCCTCGGTTCACGAGATATGATGTCATAAGCAATGAGACGTCCGGAAAACCGCTACGACAGTACTGCTCATTTTCTCCTAAACTACTGGGCCCATTTCAACCAGATTTATTTCTTACGTGAGATAAAGTTGCTGTATAAATACTAACCACATAAGACACATGGTTAAGGATATATAACGTCATAAATAATAAGAGTTGCAAGGAACTGCCACATAATGTAACGAAACTTTATAAATACGCCATATGGGAATGACTGTACTTAGCGACTTGCAACGAACTTTAAAGATAACTTCAAACATTTATTAAACTTTTTCTCGCTCACAACAGCATCAAAATAATGAAAGGAAAACAGTTTCTAGCCTACTACATTCCGCTCTTCATGGACTAAAGCTACTGAATTCGGTATGACGTTGCAATTTATAATTTCTACACTACAAATTGTACCCATAGGAAATGTTACAGTCAGTACACACATATATAGCTGCATAAACCTTCTAAATTCTATCGGAGTATGACACGTTGTTCATGAGGTATGAGCACTTGAAACAGTAACATTTATGAAATGTCGCCCCATCACGCAACATGTTTTAATCTATTACTTCTTTACTACTTACTGTATTCGCAACAGATTTTACAAACATACAGTACTTATACATATGAATACATACCTGAAAAAATATACAATTGTACAACACGTAGCTCAATACATATGCGATCGTACGCATTTTATGTCAACTGCACTTATAATTTTACACATTATGCGAGCCAGACTTATTTCTAACTAGCTGCAACTACTTGGCTTTGACCGGGTTTAAAATAAGATTTTCTGTAGAAGCATACAAAACTGTTTATTTGCATACAACAAAAGGGGAAATTTATATTAAAGCAATGTGATAAACAACATTTTTGCAGTTCCATTTGGAGTATGTATAAAAAGAATCGAAGTCTGTAAGTAAAGTACTCTCCCCCATGCACCGAACGAAATTTTATGTAGACAGTAACCTTCATCTTGTTTTCAAGGTCAAGTGTATAAAATTTCATCAAGATCGGAGCAAAACTGTGTATTTAGACGAAATCCATAAGTACACTCCACTATGCACTGAACGACATTTTATGTAGATAGTGCCCTTCCTCTTGTTTTGATGGTCAATTGTGTAAAATTTCATCAAGATTAATGCCAAGATCCAGATTTACACGGACACATTGAAAACGCACCTTCACTTTTCCGGTTGGTTTTCCAAAAAATGGAACGAAACCTATTTAAGAACCTCCCCCATGTAATTTCGTGTACGTGTACCAAATTTCACGTTATTTGGTTGTCTCGATCTTGAGTTATAAGAGAACAGACAGACAACAAATGCTTCTCATAAGTATAGAGATTTATTTTCCGATAAATATAACATTAAAAAAGAGGAGATAGACAGAGAGAGAAGGGATAGGAGAAGTGCTAACTCAAGGCAGGATTAAATAAATAAATACCGGGTAAAGCCGAATTCTCAACCGGTCGTTTATAAAAATAAGGATCAGTAGAGGCCCTATTACACTTCCCGAGGAACGCCAGAAATCACTTCTGTTATACTAGATTATCAGTAGTGTTGTTGTTGTGGTCTTCAGTCCGGAGACTGGTTTCATACAGCTCTCCACAATACCCTAGCCTGAGCAAGCCTCTTCATCTCCACATAAGAACGGCAACCTTCATCTGTCTGAATCTTCTTACTGTATCCATCCCTTGGTCTTCCTCTGCGGTTTTTACCCCACACACTTCCCTCCAACGCTAAATTCACAATTCCTTGATGTCTAAGTTTGTGTCCTACCAATCTATCCCTTCTGTTAGTCAAGGTATGCCAGAAATTTCTTTTCTCCCCAATTCTGTTCAGTCCTCCTCATTAGTTATGCGATCTACCCGCCTAGTCTTCAGCATTCTTCTGTAGCACCACATTTCAAAAGCCTCAATCCTCTTCCTGTTCGCACTATTTATCGTCCATGTTTCACTCCCATACAAGGCAACACTCCATACAAATGCCCTCAGAAAGGACTTCCTTAGGCTTAAATCAATATTCGATGTTAACAAAGTTCTCTTTTTCAAGAACGCTTTTCAACCCATTGCCATTCCGCATGTTATATCCTCTGTACTGCGACCATAATTTGTTATTTTACTGCCCAAGTAACAAAACTCATCTTTCTCCTTTATTGTTTCGTTACCCAATCTAATTCCTTCAGCATCACCTGATTTTCTTACACTGCACTCCATTACCCCAGTTTTACTCTTGTTATTCTTCACCTTACATACAACTTTCAGCAAACTGCCATTCCGTTCAATTGCTCTTCCAAGTCCTTTGCTGTCTCTGATAGAATTACTATGTCGTCGGCAAAACGCAATGTTTTTAATTCTTCCCCCTGAAGTTTAGTTCCTTCTCAAAATTTCTCTTTGCTTTCCTTTGTAGCTTACTCAATGTACAAATTGAATAACAATGGGGAAAGGCTACAACCCTGTCTTACTCCCTTTCCAACCACTGCATCCCTTTCATGCCCTCCAACTCTGACAACCGCTGTCTGGTTTTTGTACAAGTTGTAAATAACCTTACGTTCCCTATATTTTACCCTATTTTACCCCTGCTAGCTTCAGTACTTGAGTTTATTCCAATCAACATTGTCAAAAGCCGTCTCCAAATCTACAAAAGCTAGAAATGTAGGTTTGCCTTTTCTTAATCTATCTTCTAGGATAAGCCGTAAATTGAGTATTGCCTCCCTTGTTCCTACATTTCTCCTGAACCCAAACTGATCTTCCCAGATGTCGGCTTCCAAGTATGTAGTATGTTCTAAAATTTCAACAAATAAAGAAAGTAATGTTAAATATATATTTCCTTGTTTTTACTAAACAGTAATAATTTAAATAAAAATTGCGTGAGAATGTGCCCTTTCAGACCCAGGTCCTGGAATCGGGGGTCCACCCACGCCGACGTTAGTGGGGGTCGTGGCCTTGGTACCAGCTGGAGGGAGATATGGTCGCAGTCCTGACCATGTTGCCTTAGGCGACAGGTGCGCAGCTCGCCGGCCGGAAGGCGTCGTTGCTCGAGGCCTCCATTGCGACTGGCGGGTCCCAGCGACGCCTGACCCCCCCTCCCCCCCCCCCCCCCACGCAGATTAAACCTTCACAAAGGAGGAGCGCGGCCCGCGCAATTTTTTTAATTAAAAGCCACCGCTCGTATTTCTGCCGCCGCGTGGGCCAGTTGCCCCGTGAAAGGCGGCTTTTTAAGCTGCTTCACTGTTTAAGGAAATAAAAGGGAACCGTTTCTAATTTGCGCTCCGACAATGGCCGTTATTCGGCCTTAAAATACTGTAATTTTCGAAACCCTATTACCGGAAGTGTTTGCATCTTTGCTTTGCGGTAATAAAAGCGAATATAATATATTCTTCTCCACAAATAGGGAGATGAGTTAAGGGAGGCAGGGGTATCGTTATCTGCGGTAGATTTAGCTGCGATTGTAGTTTCAAACTTGGATTCGGAGGAGCTTCACAGGACGGGCATAAGCTTTTTCTAAGTCTCACCAACACAAATTACTATGAAGGAAAAAAAAAATCACTGGCTATTAAGAAATTGTTGTTATACAACTCACACCTTAGAAAACGATCTTGAAAGATGCGCGCCACTGGTAAGACGCTACCATGTTTCAAACCCTCATTCCAGACAACCTGTTGCTCTTAGAGGAAAAACACTTGGAGTAGAATGATTAACATAATTATATCGGGTGAGTGACCTAACTTTATCACTGGGAATATCTCGTAAACCACAACAAATATTTAATAACTAATTCCGCAGACCGAAACTGAGGAGAAGGGCTGGTGTAACTGGTTAATACAAACCATTAAAAATGCACGGAAGTATGTTTTTTATATGGAAACCTATTATTATTTTTAGCACAACTAAAGTTAGGAAAAAATACTTAGTAAATTAATAACAGCCAACCAGTTGCAATAATAGTTGTTTAATAAACTTTTGACATCGGTTTCGACAGATATAAACCCGTCTTCTTCAGAAATACATGTATACCTATAGACAATGTGACATCATAAATTAAAAATTCATAATCGTTATGATGTTACATTGTCTATAGGTATACATGAATTTCTGAAGAAGACGGGTTTACATCTGTCGAAACCATAGTCAAAAGTTTATTAAACAAATATTATTGCAATTGGTTGGCTGTTATTAATTTGCTATCCTATAACCGTTGCTGAGACGCAGTCATGTTTAAAGTATTGAAACACACTTCAGTAATTCCGTTTGTTACATTGAAAAATGTTATTTACATCCATAGTTATTGTAACCTAAAGTTTACTCTTGAGTAATTCCTCAACAGTTCAGTCGAGTGGTGTAAAAAACAAGATCCATGATCAGCGATCAGTATCTGTAGGTGTATGTTTACGAAGACTACAGTGTTTACAAGTTTGACTGTAAAGCAATTGAAACATATATGTTTAAATTAAATAAATTCGTAAGATCCTGATCGGGATCGGGAACTAGCGATTGCGTGAGTGAGTGTGTTTGTGTGTAGCTTCAACAGTGCCTACCTGGACAGGTACAACAATGTGAATGTAAAAACTTATCTTATTGTTTGTAATTAAATATTATAATTAATCATCCTTGCATCGACTGATTGCAATGAGTATGGTCCTGTTAATACAGAACACCAATATGGTTAATCAATATGAATTATTAATGATGAGATCAATAAATTTCATCATAAATTTCAAGGTCCATTTCAAATCAAGAGAACTGTTCATCCGAATGCAGTAGAGATTTAAATCATTAGTTTACAAGATCTTGAGAACATTAAACCTTACCAGATACTTGAAGAGCAGTGAAGTAAAATTTTACCTGTGTTAAGTGCAATGGGCACGATTTATGACTGTAATGTGAATTTGTGTTAGACTGTAATTGGTAGTTACAGTGTGTGATTCAGTATGTAAACTTCGCGTGTGAAGATACTGTGTTGCTTTAATTTACTATGTGTAAACAGTGCTTACTGCGATAGTTCAGAAAAATGCTTAGCGCCTTTTTATTGAAATGAATGTGACAACCCTGCAACGCCTAACGTGTAACGCAAGTTTTTTATTATGCAGCACGCTACAGATATTTTTTATTGCTTGGCATGTTACGGGTCGGCTGGACACCACGTGACCGGGGCTGACGTGCCGGGGCTGACGTCATGGACAACTGCCTTGCGCCGTCCGCACAACATAAACAAGTATGGCAGCGACTTCGTCGAGCGACGCCTTTGCCAGGCCGTTCGCCGAGATTTTACACGAATCTTCGAGAGCTACGAGTCTGCAGTGGCTGTGGTGCCACTCCATTTTACCTACAACAACCACATAGTGTGTAAGAGCCAGCTCAACATATTGTAATGTGCAGTGTTTCCCCTTTCAGAAGAAAAACTGGGGAGTATATGTGCAATTTGTATCGAAAACATACAGTGTTTATAATTTGTCGCCAGCGTCGACGATGCCGCACCCTTCTTGTGTTTGTGTAGAGTGCATTTGTATGTGACTACTTCTTCGTGTCGTAAGTAGTACCCAAAGCAGCATACTAGATATGTGATCATATGTATTTTTTCCTTATTGAAGTGAGTGTGTAACCATAGGATTTCTTTACGTGTTCATTTATATTTTATGTATTGAGGTATGTAAATATTTTCTATGTATCTGTAAGTAGTTTGTTAATTATGTGGCAAGGGTTATCTAGGATTTCTTCATTTATCTGAACAGGACAGTGCTATTGCTTTCTGAATAGCTACATGTTACTAATGTAAATACTGATTGGTCATTTTGAAAGAGACTATGATGTTACACTTATTAATGACAACGTTTATTTTATTCTGGAGAGATGTGCTTACAATTTTTTCTGTAGATTCTTATGTAAATAGTTCAAACGTTCAAATGTTTGTAAATCTATCGGACCAAACTGCATGGTCATCACTCCGTAGCTTACAAACTACTTAAACCTAGGTAAACTAACCTAAGGACAGCACACATGCTAGGGTTGTGTAATGTTTGTATTTTCAAAACAATTTTGCAATATGTTAACAAATTATTAGGAACTGTAATCAGTAGCAGTATAACTAAGCTTTTTCATTTCATTAAATTTCAGGGTTCATTAATTGGTACCCCTTCTTTATAAACTGTTAAGTCCCTTAAGCTTAACAAACATTTGAACATTTTGGAAAGTCGTGGTGTTATGTGAGCTGATGCAGTTGGGCTGTACATTTTAATAATTTTGGAACACAGTTTGGTATTCAATTTTTTGTGAAATTTGTTTTATATGTCTGTGAAGTCCTTCGAAATAAATGTGTCATCATGTCACACTGCATTTCTCTGCTGAAAATTCGTATTGTTGTACGTAAGATACTAGATGGTGCACGGTCTGATAGAGAGTAATAATGACTTTGGTTGAAGCTTGTAATGACTGGGGTAGGGGGAGCTTGCACACTGATCTCAGCAAACTAACAATTGAAGAGCGAGTCTGAAAATTCACGTGAGATTGGAGAGACCGAACCTCGTGAGTTAAAATATGAATAATGTACATTACGCTAACGTTTGGCGTATGGATATGGCTGACTGCTATTCATTTGTTTTTTAGGATGTGTTTTTTTGTGTGGATTGCATGCGAGTTTCAACTGTTTACTATTAGCTTCTTTTGTGTTTATTTTTTTAAATGGAATGCAGGGGGGGGGGGGGGGGAGGAACAGTACTGTGAACGGGTTTTGATGTTTGAAAGAGGGTGGCTGTGTGTGTGGGGAGAAAATAGAGAGAGAGGGAATTAGTGATGAGGGCGGTGGGATGTAGGTTATTTGTACTGCATTATTAAATTATTGTTCAGTCCGTCAAACGTTCTGTATTGTTCACAGGCCGTCTAAACGACTGCTTTCTCAATACAGTCTGGTACAGAGGTTGTACTTGGCAAACGGTCCGGAACTTCTGCAGTGCATATATTATGTCCTGGCTATTAAAGTAATATCTGTGAGAGCGGGAGGCTTTATCTCTGAACGTCAGTGAAAGGGACATGGGGCAGTGGAGAGAGTGGAGAGACGGCGAGTTTTTTGACATCGGCCGCTGGCAGGCGCGTTGGAGAGCGGCCAGCCGCGGCGGCGTCTGGGCTGACTCCGCGGCGCTGCGGTCGCAGGTAGGGCCATAGGTAGGGCTCACCGCGCCAGGCGGAGACGGCCCACACAACGCTGGGGCAGCTCTGCCACAGACCCCACGGCAGAAGGTACAATATCAAGGCCACGAAAATGTCCTACCAGATAAATTAATTCTTTTAAACTGAAGTAGAGGCTTTGAATGAAATTTATATCGCGACCGGTAGACACCATTAGACTACCGAGACTTGAAATTTATATGGTTGAGGGGGATGTGCCTTAAGACAATCCATTTGGTAGCTGTAATCATTAACTCTCGGTGGGCTAATGCTTATGGAGTCTGTCTAGTATACAGGAGGTCCCGGGTTCGAATCCCAGCCACGACATAAATTTTAATTTAAAGCCTCTACTTCTGTTTAATATCTTTAACAGATGTTGAGACAAAATATATCTATGGGGATTGTTTATTTGATAATGCTTCAGAGTTCAAGTTTGTGTAACTAAGTGACCAAATTGCTGGGATCAAGGGTTCCTAAATTTTCACACTACTTTAACTTAAACCAAGCACAAGACGACAAACACATTCTTGCCCGAGGGACAACTCAAACCTCCAGCAGGAGGCTCCACGCAATTTGTTACATGGCGTATCAGGCCATGTGGCCTGTCCCGATTTGCATTTACTTTTTTTTCTGAGACTTTTATTACGTATTGCAGCATCTCTTCTCCAAAAGAGCAGACGTCGCTATGTGATACTGCAACTGTTCTGTCTCAACAGCTGGTAGGTCATCCAGTCAAACAACATCGCATATGATAATTTGTGCTGAGGCTGGAACTCGAACTCGAGTCTCCCTCCATCTCACTAGGTAGCTGAGCAGTTGTGCCTACTCTTGCACCACACACATACACACACACACACACACACACACACACACACACACACACACCTGAACGGACGATTAAGCACCCAAATTTGCAAATATACGTCTACTATGACCATTGTACTCCACAACTCATAGCTTACCCTGTCCCCCCCCCCCCCACCCATGAAGTCCTAATTTGCATCCACAATGAAAGTAGTAATGGAAGGCAATTTTGATAGTTCAATGAAAATAATGGCGTGTGGTAGTTTTGGTCATTAGACCCCAGGGTTCCTAGTCAGCCTGCCTGGTGCAAGCAAGGAGGTTAGAATACAGGGAGATGCTCTTAGGCTGAAAAAGTGAAGCCTGCCTCCGCCATATTGCTGTTTTGGAGAAGTATTTGTATTGCAGAGCTAATGTTATTTGTCAAAACAGAAATAAATCGTTCGACGGTTTTGCCTTCATGTACAACATGCTAAACGAGTACAAATTAGTCGTTAAAAATTAAGTATTCAAATATAATATGTTGAGTATTTATTACCATTTATTCAAGAAAGTCTATTGTTTGAAAGTACATACTTCGCAGTGACTGTCAGTTCAGTGCATTAACAGTAAGAGGGTCGACTTAAAGCATAGTTTTAACGGACAAATAGCAATCCAGCACTGACCAAGATGGCGGACAGGCTTCAACTGACGTATGTGCTCTGCATAGATAATGCCACCTCTCTTTGTTCTAACCTCCTTAGGTGCAATCCTTATGTGACAACACTGGCGCAACGTGCGTGTCGATCATGATGAGGACAACACAACACATAGTCCCCGAGTGGAATAAATCCCCGACCCGACCAGGAATCGAACCAGGGCCCCCTGCTTAGCAACCCATCACTGGACTATGGAGACGGACTAAGTGGGAAACAGAAAAGTTGTCGTGAAAAAGTAGTTTCACTGTAAGGAAGTAGTTCAGATCTTGGTTACAGGAGCAGCCAAAATACTGTCATTATTGAAGATGCTGACAACACCTTCATCAGTCACCTGGAGATCTAGGCCAATAGACTAGCCATGCAAGTACAGCCGAGCGGTTCCAGGTGCTTTGTCAGGGATTGCAAAGCTGCTTCCTCCGGAATTTCGATTCCTCCCTGCAGCATGGGTGTATGTGTGCTCCTTAGTTGAATTTGGTTTAAGTAGTTTGCAAGCCTAAGATCCGAAGACCACAACTGTTTCGTGAATAATTTACAAAAATTAAATCATTTTTCAACCTACGCAACATGTAAATATGGCCAGACTTTGCCATCTTGTTGTAAGCACCATCACCGCCAAGCAACTTTGCTTACAACAGTTGTAAGTTCCAGACGACCCACTAACGAGCGGAAACCTCTAGAATCAGGGAAGAAACATATTCAACCATTTGAGTGCTGCAATGCGTCTCCGGCTGGCTGAGTCAGGACTGTTCTTGCGGCTGCCTAATCCTTCTACCTGCATAGGAAACCCTCTTCGCGATCTGTTGTGTGTGACCACAGACAAAAATATACAGACGGGAAACCTTCGAAACGGCCCGGTCACACGTGCAAAGGTGCGGGACGAGGGGGGTGGGCTTTTAAGCAGTTGCGTAAGAGTTCCCATGATGGTGCTGAGATCAGACAAAGCCCTGTAAAACTGATCAGTCGGTTGCCGGAGCAGGCGTCAGGTAGCGGCTGCCCCCACCCCGGCGTTCCCTCAAACGACGGCACACCGGACTCATCCGCGGCCTCCTGGCAGGCTGCATGAGCTCTACCCTCAGCCTTCCCTCCACACTACCCTCTAATGGGCGATAGGCACTCTCAGAAGCGTCTCTAGTGTGGTCCACTGGTTCTAAGCCGGGGTACTACTTGACATCTACTAGCATCTTACGGGACTACGAGGAGAGCGTAGGAAAGTGGTGTGACTAATATCTCTCCTCGGCCGTCCTCGCTCTAGCCTGAGTAGATCGGTCGTGACAGTCTCGCAATTAGTGTGCTCGCTGACGTTACAAATAAATGCGGTATATCAGGATACTAATTCCATCAAATGATTTGCAGACATAATGTACACTGAAGCTACTTTTGCTGCTAACATGTAACACCTGGGTCATTCTATGGCAGACTGCCTAATTGTGGAACATTTTCCTGCTCGACTATCACCGGGAACTTTATGTGAACACCCGAACATGTCCCCAACGAACATTGGTAAATTTTCAAATTCGTTGAAGCAGTACTCCCCGAGATATAGTCACTTGCTTGACACCATGCGCGACTGTTATAACTCGTGCAGTATTTCGTTGAAAGATATGAAATTTGGCCATAGGAATAATATTGAAAAGAATTTTACGTCGTATATATAGCCAGACACGCTCAAGCAAAATTGCTCCCAAAAGTCGGCGCCCAAAGAAACTTCGTTCGGCGTCTTATGTCATGGACTAGAGCTATGACGAATGTGAAACTTGGCATGTGATAACCTGACGAAACAAGATTCTGAAACATGCAGTTTATTTTATTTGCCGCTTTCCAAAACTGAATAAATTAAGTGCAAGATTTTAGAAAAGGATAAAAATGAGGTACTTTCAACCTTATTTTACAAAACACTGTGTTCTAAGAAACTTTCCAAACTTGGCTCATTAGAAAGACCATTATATTAACAGCTAAAATGTGAATTTGGTCATCCAACGCAGGCCAACAACGTTAGATCATTTGAATGAAAGTTGAACGCTTAAATCACAGCTCGAAACAAACTGTAAACTTTGGATTCTTATATCTCCTAATGTAAATGGATGCTGAACATGAAACTTAATACTTAAAAGATTGACAACACAGGGATAGGGAAGAAAAAATTGCAGCTACCTACTAATTTCCATTAATCTAAACTTTTTTCGTAAACATGTCGATTTTGGTGAGAAGGTGAAAATAGTTTAGGCTATATTTTACACATATTTTACAAATACCGGTTTCTTGTAAATTATGGACCAGTAATTTCTGTTGTTGTGCCTTTGTATGCAATGCAGTCCAAGACCCAGACAGTTTTACAGTTGTCTTGATTTCGAATCCACTTCATCTTAAAGGAATGAACCGTTTAAAAGATAAGCGATCTTTGATCAATAATGGGCTTTCATATAAACAGAGTTTTTGTATCGATTAAATACAACGTGGAACGCCACTCTACCTGTAGCAATTATTTTCCTAAATTTAAACAAAATGTCATCTACGCGACTGGTCGAGTTGTCACTAAAATGCGACATTCTGAAAAGTAACATAAAACGATCAAGGGACACGATGATGATGATGGTGATTAGCGTTTTAGGGCGCTCAACAGTGAGGTTATCACCGCCCGCCAAGGGACACAACTTCGCCTTAAGTACATCTCTGGACCAATATTCCTTTACTCTCGACTTTTAAACACGAGCCATGAAAAGACAAGTAGCAATGAAGCTATACAGTTCCTCAAAACCTGTATCTTTCCAGGTGCATGGCCGAGAACAAATTGATTAGAACGCATTTGTCATGGTGAAAGTGTCTAATCGTTTCATGTGCTATAAATTTCAACAGAACTTCTGATAGATATAGCATGAAAAAGGTTAGACTCAATCGTCATTTCGCATGTCGTGAAGACGAGTCATCAAATGCATGAAGTGCTGGACTGAAATCACGTTTATGCAAATCAAATTTCTCATTATCACTGTGGCGTGGCATTTTACGGATGGACTCGTCTTCACTTTCAGAATCTGAAGAATGTTTCTGGGGAGTTCTACCTGCTCAAGTGCGAGGACATTTATTACTATGAGATTCTTCTTATGTATCATTATCGTCACTACATTCATTGAAGATGCCACACACACAGTCACTCCTTGTCAGTATCCCCAGTATCTCTTCGCCAGTGCACCGACGCCGATGTGCCATTTGTCAGAGGAACTCAAAAGTGATAGCTCTCTAAAATTCCTCACGAAACGGCAGAACTAACTGACACCACAAAAGCAGAATGTAGATGATTACAGGGACCAGCTAGCACGAATGTAAACAGTTACTTTGAAGTCCGCAACAGAGTGTTTCCTAGATAGCAGGGGCAGCGGCGCAGATGAATAAATAGGGTACATTCATCCCAGGGAGTGCATGGAACAAAAGTACTTCAGTCAGACCGGCATGGAGCGCTGTGCGGCTATTGACGTCCGCAGGCCCAAAGGCAGTGGAACCGGGTGTGGTATACCGCTTTCATTAGGACGCAGGTACCAGCCGGCTGCTCTGTGAATGCCGTCTGCAAGGCCCACGGAAAATACCACTGCAATGGCAAACGACGTTCGCAGACCTCACGGCAAGCTGGTGCGTCGCGGCATTTCATATCTGCAGCACTCAAAGGGAAGTGCACCAGCCTGGAGTAGTCGAGATGCAGTAGCCTATGCGGGTGGTATGCCCTCAGTCAGTCACGGCAACAACCCATTGCAGATCTCCTAGACTCCACAACACTACTGGGGACAGCGAACCCTGGACCACAGTCATCACTCAACGTCTGGATTGCACGACACCACTAGAGCGAGCCGAATTTCGACCACTGGCACCGTCAACCCACAGACGTCACGCCGTGGTAGCTCGCCTGATAGCTCGAGGTCAGAGGACCGGTGATGGCTCGCGTCACCAGCCCTGTCTGCCGCCCTCGCCTCTCAGCCACAGGGATCAACGTCTGACGTCACACCAAACGATGGCTGCCTATGTCGGCTGTTATTCGGACCCTGCTGTCCCTTCCTGTCAAATAAAAAAGACGTACTGAAATGGACAACCAGATATTGTATACATTCAACCTTCACCCTTCCAGCAGCCTAAGAACATGTAATAAATCAGCCGTGAGACGTTGAATTACCTTTAAAAATTGCGGCGTCTGCTCTTTCGGAATACAGGGTTACTTGCAAACCATGCACTACGATGGTCAAAGTAGAAAGGCATGTGGGATTTTGGGCCGGAGAAAGTACATGCTTGAGTAATCAATGCAGGTGTGTGAATACCGCGAGCCCCTGTGGTGCAAAACAGGAAACGTGGACATTATTTTTGTGTGATTACAACACCTACCAATAGTGGAGGCCAGGAATATAGCCTAAGTGTATATCTCCATTTTATCTAATGACTGTCTGAAAATCTGGCGGTTCCTGGTATTTATTTATTCCATCCTCTTGCAGTTCATTGACCCTGCCCCCCCCCCCAATCCACTATCTATGTCCATCTCTTCCTCTCCCAACTCTCTGACCATCTGCTACTTCTCACGTCCCCTCTGTAGGCCTATATAACACCTTTTAAACTACTTCCTCCTCTGAAACTTCACAGGTAACTGTGAACCACTGATAAAATTTATTGCACGGTACCGTTTGCTTCTAAAGATAATTTGACTTACACTTTCCAAAATTCATACAAGATCGAACTTTCTAATAATTAGTAAAACGATGTGAAAGACTATTCTAACGTACACATTTGTTTTGAAGGTCAAGTGTGTAAATTACACCAAGATCAGAATAAAACTGTAGAATTGCAAACAAACAAAAGACGCACAAAGGGGCACACGTTATATATAAGAAAGAGAAATTAAAATTTTTTATGTATATATTAATGGCCTTATGTGTCAAAGGAGTTGCAGTTTGCCTCTTTCTCGTCCTGAGGTTGGAGCTCCCAAATAGTTGTGTATGGTAGGTTGCCTTTCGAGATCATAGTAGGTGTCCAATATTAGATTAAAGATATTTGTAATTTTGATGAGCCACAGTAGTGATATAATTTGTAAATGGTTTTACCGCAATTAGAGTGTACAAGTATTTTTATTCTATTCATACACTATCCGGATTTCGGCTGCAGAGCCATTGGAAACTGAAAGATAATAAATATCACAAATAATGGTTTCATTGCAAATACGTAGTAGAACAACATGTAAGTACTGTAGATACAATTCTTTAGATTAAGTATTATACTACATGTGATTCTTCAGTTTCTCCCGGCGTATTTGATAATCAAAATATCCACGGGTGTACTGCCGGTCTATAGTGTCCAACGGACACAATATTTCGGCGATCATACATGTCGCCATCATCAGGGGAACTGACGGACTGAGCTCCTGGAAACGCGCCGGCACGGAGATCCGCACGCTACGGCTGCTCGAAGGGAACTGGGTTCTAGCACGGTAGTGGGCGATTTAAATACCCTCGGCCCGCGGAGCGACCCCACCGCGGTCCGCGCCCCGCGCCGCGGCCGCGCAGTGGAACTGATTGCGACGGCGTCTGAGATGACATCCATGTGAGAGCTCTGTCCGCCAATCGCTGGTTCCCAAGCTTTGCTAAGATTATAGCCACAGTCACAGTTTATGAGGTCGTCACTTGTGCGAATTTCGCTGAACATTGTTTGTCGGAGATTCATGCGATGGAGTATGAACGCACTAGGATTCTGGTACAGACGTCGAGATACTGGGACTGCGTCGTTAGAGAGGCCATTGAAATTCGCACAAGTGACGACTTCATAAACCGTGACTGTGTCTATAATCTTAGCAAAGCTTGGAAACCAGCGATTGGGTTAATTAAAAATCTAGCAAACGTAACGAAGTGACGACCACGGCGGACAGAGCCTTCGCACCGACGTCATCTCAGACACCGTCGCAATCTGTTCCACTGCGCGGCCGCGGCGCGGGGCGCGGACCGCAGAGGGGTCGCTCCGCGGGCCGAGGATATTTAAATGGCCCGCTACCGGGCTAGAACCCAGTTCCCTTCGAGCAGCCGCAGCGTGTGGATCTCTGTGCCGGGGCGTTTCCAGGAGCTCAATCCGTCAGTTCCCCTGATGATGGCGACATGTATGATCGCCGAAATATTGTGCCCGTCGGACACTATAGACCGGCAGTATACCCATGGATATTTTGATTATTATACTACATCATTATTTTACTTCCATCAAACCAGTTTGTACATATTGGTTCACAAGTGTTCATTATCCAAAATAGCTAAAATGCATATAAGAATTCATATCAGTTATGTTTGAATAAGAAACCAATTTCACAGTATAGTGTGAACATATTGATACTAAATGAGCAAACTGCGAGGTCACTATATACTGAATCATTGTTTCTTGAAAACAGACAAAGGCACTTTGAATCTACTGTCGTCCTATGTGAGAGAAAATAAATCAGTGCTCATCTAATTAGAAAGAAATGTTGTACAGAGCTCAAAGATGTTACCCACTTAGTTACAAATACTTATATGACAATTTTATTAAAACTCTTTGTTATCATATCTATTTATGGCATATAAACAATACTGCATTTTCATATCGTTATATATTATGATGTACAAGTCACATCCAATTTTACCTTGTTACCATGAAACATTCGAAAATTCAAATTGAAAGTCTGTACTATCATAAGAAAGTAATGGTAGAGAACGAAAACATAACCTCATGCGTATTAAGTAGTTGGTAGAATTACATAATTATTTGGCAACTAATAATGTAATTAATAAATGATCATTATAAAGCTGGAGAGTATAAATTGACTCACTCATCTAACAAACTGCTTAATGGAAATAAGGATAGTAAACATAAGAGATGGAGGTATCAATTTAACACCATCTAATTTCTTTTCTTATTAACGATAGGATATGTAGAGGTAAGATTTATAAACAGTTCTAATAACAGCATAAACAGAATTTTCAATTATTTTATAAATGACTGATTCAATGTGTATATTACTTTGATGATGATCATTTATTATCAGAATTGTTTCATGATTTTGAACCCCCACGTATCCAAACATTAATAAGATAAGAATTTATATGGGTATACGTATACGATATACATTTCGCCCTCAATCAATTATGTTCATCATCCTTATCAATTAAATCTGAAGACCACCGTTTCAACTAATTACTATTAGGAATTACTATTTTCAAAAACGTAAATTGAGAAAATCACATAGAACTTTTTTCTAGTGAAATGAACCGAAAACTGCGCTGTATTGGCAGAATACTTACAAAATGTAATGCAGTTACTAAAGCGACTGCCTACATTATGGTTCTCCGCCCTCTTTCGGAGTATTTCTGCGCGGCGTAGAAAACTTATCAGGTAAGATTGACGGATGGCATCGAAAGAGTACAGAACAGGACAATTATTTTCGTATTATGATGGTACAGGGGAAGTGAGTGTTACGGAAATGGTACAGGAATGGTGAAGGAAATCTAAGGATGCGAAACTATACTCTTAACTCCCGCCTACATAGGAAGAAATGATCAGAACATAATTAGAGACACGAGAGCGCGACCGAAGATTGAAGTGTCACTCCTTCCCTCGTGTTATTCAAGAATGGCATCGTAGATAAATAGTCCGAAAGTGGTTCGATGGCTCCTTTCCCAGGCACTTCAGTGTCATTTGCAGAGTTACCATATCGATGTGAAGATCATGCCAGTGGGAGACACACTGTAATTCATAACTCTCTTCGCTTTCTTATACCTTGCTTGTCTTTAAACTCCTAACTAGTTGAATGTAGTCCATCTTCAGTTCCTTTCCTCAACCAAACTTCATATCCTACAGCAGCATTGTAATGAACATCCTAAATTATTTGTTGCGTATATTGCGATCAAATGTCTTATCTGAACTGTTCAACCTGTACATATCCTGAGAGAAAATTTTCCTTCACGACTTAACTATATTCTGGTATCCTGCTCCTTTTTAATTTCAGTCATTATACACTGTTCCACGGAGAACCTCCTCTATCTTATCAGTCCACTTATTTTTGGACATCTTTCAACGGTAGCTTCGATTCTGTGATTTTCTGACAGTCTAAGTTTCAGTTACATACGTTGCTACGCTTCAAATACTCGCTACCGAAAGCTTCCTTTCTAAATTAGTGACACACATCTACTAGAAGAGCCCACATTGTCTCTTACAAACTAAGTTTCAGCTACTTCATCAGCCAAGTATTACTTTGACTCCAACACACAAAAATTCCTTACCTCTTTTTACTCCGTTGTCTCCAATTTTACCTAAATTCTACTACTCCTCACTACATTCTACTGTTCACTGCATTCAACTTTTCCTGTAATTCTGCACAGGATAGTAGTGTCAGCAGCGAATTTATGAAAGGTATACGTCAATTGAGGATTATGATCCCAGTTTTCTCATTTCGTTTACATAATTGTTTCTTCGGCATGTACATTTAACAGTGAGGGTGAAACTCTCAGTACTTACTTTTGATTTCACATTGCCACATATCCCTCTCACCTCTTGTAAATACTGTATATTGGCCATTCTTCGGTAAAGCTAACACATAGTCCTCTGAGAATTTTCCATATCTTACAACTTTATTTTTCCATTATATAACGCTTATTCGAGTCGACATATTTTGAGAATGGGTATTAATTATTCTCAAATCTTGTTTGCATTATAAGGGAAACGTCATATAGCCCCTCTATATCATCTTATTTTCTGGTCCTGATGACCTCGCTGTTGAGCGCCCTAAAACGCCAACCATCATCACCATCACCTTTTCAAAATAGACCATCTAATATATCTTAACAATTTTTCCGCATCATCTGGACAGTATTATTGTCAGAAGTTTCGGGTTAAGAACTGTTTGCGTGATTATATGATAGTTCTGTGTGTTATCTGTTCTTCACACATTCAGGATTGTGTGGTTGATATTTTTCTAAAAGGCTGCTCTAGTATCCGGAAATACGAGGTACGTCCAGAAAGTAAGTTCCGTTTGGTTATATAAAACAAACGTGTACAGATACGGAAAAAAATATTTATTGTACAAAAATCTACATCTGTTAAACTAGTTTTCTACATAGCTGCCGTGTGGTAGCATGTTCTTTCAGCTCGTCATCGTTGAAGTGTTACTGGACAAATTTTAGGTGTAAGAAGAGGATTTCCATCAAAAGGTGGTGTTTGTTTCCACGACAGTGCCCGACCTCATGTGGCGAATGTGACCAAACAACTCTTACGGCAATTTCACTGGGAGGTGTTTGATCATAATCCGTACAGCCCGGGCCTCGCTCCTAGTCACTTTCACCTCTTCTTACACCTAAAAATCTGTCCTTGGTGGTCAACATTTCAACGATGATGATGACGAGCTGAAAGAACATGCCACCACATGGCTGAATATACAGGCGGCAACCTAGTATGAAGAAGTCATACAGAAACTTGTGCCACGCTATGACAAGTGCCTACAAAATTTCGGCAGCTATGTAGAAAAGTAGTTTAAAGAATGAAACTTCACTCTGCAGCGGAGTGTGCGCTGATGTGAAACTTCCTGGCAGATTAAAATTGTGTGCCGGAACCGGGACTCGAACCTGGGACCTTTGCCTTTCGCGGGCAAGCGCACTACCGACTGTGCTATCCCGACACGACTCACGATGCTGCCCCACAACTTTACTTCCGCCAGTACCTCGCCTCCTACTTTAGTAGTTTAAAAGTTGTAGATTTTTGTACAATAAATATTTTTTCTATATCTGTACACGTTTGTTTTATATAACCAAACGGAACTAATTTTCTGGACGTACCTCGTATTTCGACAAATTTTTACGTCTTAAAGACATCTGTGCTTGAGGCCATTGAAATATGTCCGATGCCATGAGATTACTGTCATTGTAGGCGTTCAGGGGGAAGAATTAAGAACATTGCGTTTTGCCGACGACATAGTAATTCTGTCAGATACAGCAAAGGGCCTGGAAGAGCAATTGAACGGAATGGACAGTGTGCTGAAAGGTGCATATAAGATGAACATTAACAAGAGCAAAACTAGGGTAATGGAGTCAAGTCTAAGAAAATCGGGTGATACAGAAGGGATTAGATTAGGTAACGAAGCAATAAAGGAGGTAGATGAGTTTTGTTTCTTGGGCAGTAAAATAACAAATGATGGTCGCAGTACAGAGGATATAAAATGCAGAAAGGCAATGGGTAGAAAAGCTTTCTTGAAAAAGAGAAATTTGTTAACATCGAATATTGATTTAAGCCTAAGGAAGTCCTTTCTGAAGGCATTTGTATGGAGTGTTGCCTTGTATGGGAGTGAAACATGGACGATAAACAGTGCAGACAGGAAGAGGATTGAGGCTTTTGAAATATGGTGCTCCAGAAGAATGATGAAGATTAGGTGGGTGGATCGCGTAACTAATGAGGAGGTACTGAACAGAATTGGGGAGGAAAGGAATTTCTGGCATACCTTGACTAAAAGAAGGGATAGATTGGTAGAGCACATTCTTAGACATCAAGGAATTGTGAATTTAGCATTGGAGGGAAGTGTGTGGGGAAAATATCGCAGGGGAAGACCAAGAGATGGATACAGTAAGCAGATTCAGACAGATGTAGGTTGCCGTTCTTATGTGGAGATGAAGAGGCTTGCTCAGGATAGGGTATTTTGGAGAGCTGCATCAAACCAGTCTCTGGACTGAAGACCACAACAACAACAACTGGTATACATGGTATTTACAGCTTCGATTGACAATGTACCTGTTTGCCCTGATGTGCGTCTGACAAAACTCAGTTGGTCGCATACTCGTTCGAGTACTCGGATGACTTTGGAGGAGAACTTCGTAATGAAATGTGCTTTGTTTACGCGCCGTCTTAATCAGACGCCCACGCTGCAGTATTTTTCGCAGAATTAGTTTTCATTTCCCCGGCACAGACTTTAATTTTCATCTTGCCCACGAACGTATATAAAAATACAGGCACGGCAAATTAACGTCAGCGCTGTGTGAGTGATATTTCAATTTATATTATCTCTGAGGACGCGCGGCTTTTGTGGCGCCACGCCAGTGGGACGCTTCGCCTCTGAATGCCGGCCCGCAGACTTGATTACTGGCGACTGGCGGCTGGCGCGCATTCATTTCACTCATAAACGGCAGCTGCAGCCGCCCATTCACTGGCGAGGCTGGGACTGCGCAGCACAAAAGTCCGCGGCCTTCTTTCATTCCGGACATCAAAAGGAGACAACCGGGCAGCCCGCATAACTTACTTTATTTCCCGTGACGGATGCTGAGGCCATTAGCGCCGATGAGACTTACACGGAATTTTACCGTTCTTACTGTTCACGTTTTCTTATTTAATTAGGAAATCTCGGTAAGCTTGACTTATTAATCTGCACTCTACATCTACATAGATACTCTGCAAATCCATTCAAGTGCCTGGCAGAGGGTTCATTAACCACTTTTATAACTTTTCTCTACCGTTCCATTCTCTAATAAATGTTTGTATAGTCTATGGGACTTAACTACGGGGTCATCAGTCCCTAAACTTACAAACTACTTATGAACTACTTACGAACTAGGACGGCACAAATATCCATGCCCGAGGGGGGATTCGAACCCCCGACCGTAGTGGCCGTGCAGACCGTGACTGGAGCGCCTTAGTCTCCTCGGCCACCGCGGCCGGCCATTCTCTAAAAGTGCGCGGGAAGAAAGAACACCTAAATCGTTCCGTTTCCGATCTGATTTCTCTTATTTTATTGGGATGGTCATGTCTCCCTAAGTAGGTGCTAGAAAAATACGAGGCGCGTCCAGAAAGTAAGTTCCGTTTCAATTTTTCTCCGCTGCAGCGCTGCGATTGTAGATCCGCACATGCGCAGTAGACGATGTGTATCAAGCACAAGAACGTGCGCCATCTGGAGATCGCTGTCAGTTACTTAAGCTTTGTTGTGCTTGTTTGAAATGTCGGCCTTGATTGAAAATCCGCCGCCTGTGAAATCAGGTCGGTGATTCGATTTCTGAATGCGAGGAAATTTATTTGCAAATTTGCGATGTTTACGGACCAAATGCGATGAGTGATTCTATGGTGAGAAGATGGGTCCGACAGTTCAATGGCGGGCGTAGTGATGTGCACGATCAAGAACGTGGGCGTCCACCTTTGGTTACAGAAGAACTGGTGCACGCGATTGATGACAAGATACAGGAAAACCGTAGGTTTACAATTTGTGCTCTCGCTATGGACGACGAGCTGAAAGAAACTGTTTCCAACTGGTTGCAGACACAGGCGGCAGATTTCTATAAAGAAGGTACACAAAACCTGGTGCCACGCTATGACAAATGCCTGCAAAATTTCGGCAGTTATGTGGAAAAGTAGTTTAAGAGTTGTAGAATTTTGTGCAATAAAAATTTCTTCTGTATCTGTGTACAATTTCCTTTTATTAGCAAACGGAACTTACTTTCTGCAAACACCTCGTATTTTCACATTCAGAAGTAAAAGTCGGTGATTGAAACTTCGCGAACAGATCACGCCGCAACGAATAACGTCTTCCTTTTAATGATTTCCAACCCACTTCGTGCCACATTTCCGTGACGCTCCCCCCAGCTCCCCTCGTAACGTGATAAAACGAGCTACCGTTCTCTGAAGCTTCTCAATGTATTCCGTCTGTCTCACCTGGTGACGGTCCCACAATGGGCAACAATATTCCAGGAGAGGACGCACAAGTGTGATGAAGGTAGTTTCTTTGGTGGAGCAGATGTATCTTCGAAGCGTTCTGCCAATGAAACGTAATCTTTGGTTCGCCTTCTCCACAATATTTTCTATGTGTTGTCTGCAGTCTAAGTTGTTCGTAATTGTAACTACTAGGTATTTAGTAAAATTTACGATCTTAAGGTTTGACTGTTTTATCGCGTAATTGAAGTTCAGCGGATTTATTTTAGTGGTCATGTGTATTACTACACACTTTTCTTTATTTAGTGTCAATTGCCAATTTTCGTACCATGTAGAAATTTAGTCTATCTCGCTTTGCAGTTGCTTTTGATCTTCTGTTGATTTCACTAACCGGTAAACGACAGCATCTTCCGCGAACAGTCTTACTCGCGTCATAAGCTTACCACTACTGTATAGACTATCACTTAAATCTGCTTACGCAGTCTCGAGGAGTGACTCACCTCTACATTGTTTTGGGCCCCACATTGTGCCTCGGAAAATTGTCCCGACCCAATATACAGGAGAGGCATTTAAAAATGCTATTCAGATATTTGTAAAACTATAAACTGGATTAAACAAAATTGCAATAAATGTTGTTGATCTCGAATATGGCCTCTCATTAACACAACGTTTGACAGGCCTTTTTATTTATTCTGATATTGCCTGTGGTAGGAATTCGACCAGTTGTGTTTGAAAACTCATGAAAATGAAAAAAATAATCATGTATTTGCAATTTATTGAGCATTGCAAATGTATAACTTTTATGTGAATGCTATGAGAACAGGTGAAGAAAGAGCAAAGAGGAAACATGATAAAATAAAAGACACAATTAATTACTTTATTTCACAATTTAACATAACTTCAGTAAAAAAAAAAAAAAAAAAAAAAAAAAAAAAAATCATAAAATTCCATTCATCATTCGCTAAATGTCCTTGTTTTCTATGTTCACAAATATAAAATTTCAAATCATCAAATGATGGAACTTACTTGCGGCAACACATGGCTGACCGTGTGTGAAAACTGGTTTTCTTAATACAGTCCCAACGTTTTCAAATGTTTGTTTTTGAGACTTATTAAACTACTGTGTTCATAAAGTAAATTGTTTAATTATATTTAAAACTGTATTTTAAGTTAAGAATTAAAAATTACGAAGAATTTTAAAAAATGGGGGCAGTGGGAAACGAACCCAGGACCGTAAGTTTGGAACGCCAAGCGCTAACTGACTAAGCAAATTTTACCAATCGAATATGCCACCTTCAACGTGTTATAATATAGTGGCGAAACTTATGGAGAATTAGGAGTATCATCCTAAATGTTTTTAATTTTTATTTATTTATTTATTTATTACCACTCTTAACGGCTAAGTGCAAACTTATTTTTCATATTCGAAACATCTATGACAAACCACCGATCCAATTATGTACGTTTCCTTGGCCATCTTGAATGATTAATATTAAAAATTTGTATCATCAGTTTCGTGTTAACGTATATGGTTATTTAAGTATTTTTAATGTGGAAAAATTTTTTACACGGTATGTTCAAGCTGTTCAAATGTTTGTAAAGCTTATGGGACTTAACTGCAGGGTCATCAGTCTCTAAACTTACAAACTACTTATGAACTAGCTTACACAAAAGACAGTACAAACATCCATGCCCGAGGGGGTATTCGAAACCCGACGGGGAACGGCCACGCACATCGTAGCATAGTAACCCTTGAGTAATAAATCTATAAGATCACGACATGATAGCCCGGAAAATTTTAGTGATATATACAGTCTTGTAACAATGGTCAGGAATTGTAGTACCCACCGGGATGATTATTGTGCAGACTGATTGCTGTCCGAGTTAATATGTCAGCGAGTTTCGTATAGTCTGCTGCAGAGGAGAGATGTGAAAATTTGAATGACTGATTATTTTTTCATGTAGTCTATAAAGCTTCAAGCCTTTGAAGTTATTCTGTATAGCAACCAAGTGACACAACATCATGGAATGACAAAGGTAAAAGAAAAATACCTATATGGACGACGAAATTTCGTTTTCTTTTATTTTTCTTTGAAATGGCGACTGTTACTGTATTAGTCAGAAATAATAAGTACGGTTAAATATGCAACTTCTGTTTTTTTCATTATTATCATTCACCATAATTTCTTTTCTTCCCACATTAGGTAAACTTTTGTTTTAGTTCATATTCTTTTTGGACTTAAAATCAGTATTTTCTATTGTTTTTGCACGGAGACATATTGTTAGTATTAAAAAAGATTTGTTTGTGTTTGGATGAGATTTTATACTAATGAAATGAAAATTTATGCTATTAGAATTTGGAAAAGTTTTTGACGCAAACAGTATTGTTGTAAATTACACTGACTGTACAACATTCATGAACTGCATAATTAATTTCTCAGCAGAATAAGTAAGCAGTTTCATGGTAGATCCAAATCTTTGATATTACCGAATATGATTCATGATTACACACGATACGTATTTTTACGCACTATTGTGAATTTGTTCACGTCTGATCTGCTGCTTGTGGTATGGCTGCCGAAAGAAAGAGGTGATTCAAACTGAATTTGGTCATATTTTTGTACTTCCCCATTTAGTTTTGGACATTTACTTTGCAATACAAATGTGGTTCATCATTTTGTCAGGTAGTTACCAGTATTTCATGTCAAATGGGGAATGCACTAGAATTAATTGCACCGCTTGATAGTAACATAGCAAACTATTTGTTAGTGAAATTAATTCTTGATCTTAGAACGTGTCCGGATACACGACAGTTATTAGTCAAGCCATGCAAGAACTTTTACTCTTTCCTCGTTTACAAATTTTCAAATGTTTGTTAAGTTTAAGGGACTTAACTGCGGGGTCATTAGTCCCTAAACTTACAAACTACTTATGAACTGCTTATACTAAAGACTATACAAATATCTATGCCCGAGGAGAGATTCGAACCCTCGACGAGCCTTGCGCGTCGTAGCATAACGCCTCAATGCATTGGCCGCTCCGCCGCGGCCCTCGTTTACACTTGAAACAAACTTTTGTCTGTATCTAGATAACGTATATCATCTTTGCCAAGTTACGCAACTCTACTTTGTGTTACATCCATAAATGACACTAAGTCAGTTCGGTTTAGCATTGTGACAGTCACTCTTAACTACATGTTTACAGGACCATACACATCGTTATCAGTCATTGCCAGGCTGATTAATTTCAGCATTTACTCTCATACTAATTCAGATATTCTAATTAATTTCATATTTACAGGGCTGTGCCAGTCAGTCATTCTAAACTAGATTGATCACTCAGAGCGTAATTATTTTTACAGACAGACACACAGATTCATATTCGGTTCTACATAAATTAATTAACTGATTTTATCTATATTTTTTATTGCACTCGTTTCACGTTTCTGTTTGATTTCCTCATTATAGAAACCATCCTGCCATTCTTCCCGGGCAATTACCCTTGCTACTTTCGTATCCGTAATCTCAAGGTCACTAATACGTTAACCAGCAACCAATCAGCTGTCAATCCTACACAACAAATTGAACGATTCGACGTAGTAGTACCGATAACATAGTACTGATTTACTTCTTGCAGAAAAGATCGTAGCCGAGCGCTTTCTGTATTACCTTTGCTACACCTTGATTCAAGTAGTTTCACTGTGTTCCCATCCTATAATAAAGTGCATCATGAGTACTTGAAACTGTGTTTTCATTATAGTTGTCTTTAAGTGGTGGCCTACAACCGCTCGTATATTGAAAAATAAATCATCCTTGAGTCAACAGCTTCATTTCATTATTTATTCTCTACCGGTTTCGACATTGTATTGTATGCCATCAACAGAAGACAGAAAGATACGGCAACCTCTAAATTAAATGTGTATGACCGGCAGTCATCAGATCTTGTATGCTGTTAACTTTTCGTAACTGACAATTCAGCCATTGGGGGTGCTATCAGCTTAGGCGTATTAGAAGATGCTGGGAACGACTTCTTGTCTTGATACGCTTATCCCAGCATCCACCTATTACGGTGCAAGATAAATTATAATTAAAGAATAACTTTTTCAATGTACTGTATTATCTTGTACTAAATAACATTAATTTTATCTTTACATTTGTTCAAACATCAATCCAAATTCTGTAACCTATCGCAGATATTTGGAAGAGGAGTATTACTCTTTGCAATAAATGTAATATCGACTTGGTTTTGTCAGGTCGAAGTGTGCTGTTTTACTAACTTCCTTTCTCGACTTTGATTAGGCTGATTAGACCCTGTATGTTTATATTTTAGGTTTAATAAGGTGCATTTTTTAAATTTAAATTTACCTAGATCAAATTTTATTAATTTGTATTTTACAGTTTTTTTTTTTTTTTTTTTTTTTTTTTTTTTTTTTTTTTTTTTTTTTTTTAGGAAAAGAGATCGCCATGATCACGCAAGCAAGACTTAATTTGGTTTCAATTCATGTCTTTAGCTGAGCACAATAACGTCCTCGAAAGATTGTGTCTGAATCATAGTTGCCGCGAGTGAAATATATTAAATATGAGCTAGGCGGAATATTTTTCTCATACTATGCCGTTTACTACCAATAATTGCGTTCATGCACTTGCGTGACAGCGATTTTGGTGGCGTAGAAAATAGGAGGTAAACTTTTAGTTTGATAAATGATTACTTTGACTGAGCCCCACGCTGCATCAATTCCCGGAGATATTACTTCAGGCTTCGCGGAATAATTTTTTTCTGCACAGTTATAAGAAATTTTTAGTCGGCAACTATTTTCTGCGATTCTAAGTATTATTTCTCCTTTTTGTATTTTTTTTAAACCGAAAATTCGACATTAATCAAATACAGCATTTAAAAGACCAAAGTTCTATGCACTTAAAAAAAAAAAAAGATAAATTTAGAAACTGGGTGACGAAATAAGAACTTTGCGATTCGCAGATGAGATTGTAATTTTCCAGGGACTGCATCTGGACGGAACGGATAATGCCTTGAATAAACGGTACGAGATGAACATTAACAATATCAGAACAACTGTAATGAGACGTATTCACTCAATGCTGATGGAATTATCTTAGGTAATGAAGTAAGAAAGGTTGTTGGCGAACTTTGTTAGTTGGGTAGCAATATAAATTATAATGGCTGAAGAGATAAGATATAAAATGAAGAATGGCTATTGGAAGAAAACATTTCTGAAAAGGCGAAGTTTGTTCAATAAATGTTCAAATGTATGTTAATCTAAGTTACTTAACTACGTTGGTCGTTAGTCCCTAGCCTTAGAAACTGCTTACACTAACAAAGTAACGTATGGGAAGGACAACACAAAGATCCATGCCCGAGGGAGGACTCAGACCCCCGAAGGTGAAAGGCCGCACGCACCGCAGCAATGTGCCTTAATGCACATGGCTATTCTGCCGCGGCATTTTGTTAAACATCTACATAAATACTCTGCAAATCCCATTGAAGTGCATGGCAGATATTTCCCTACCGTTGCATTCTCTAATAGCGCGCGAGAAAAGGAACATATACATCATTCCTTTTTCGATTTGATTTCTCATATTTTATTACGATGATCATGTCTACTTATGTAGGTGGGTGCTAACAAAATATGTTCGCCATTCGGAACAGAATGTCGGTAAAACAATTTTCGCAAATAGATCTCGCCGTAACGAATAAGGCCTTTCTCTTTGGTGATTTCCATCGCAACTTGTGCATAATTTATCTCCCCTGTATCGCGATAGTGAAAAATGGACTACCTTCTGTGAAAATATGTAAACCCTTCGTCATTTCCACTTAGTAGGGATCCCACAATCCGCACCAATAATTCAAAATAGGGCGCACAAGTGTAGTGTAGACATGCCAATGAGACGTAACCTTTGGTTCGCCTTTCCTATAATATTTTTAGTGTATTCTTTCGAATTTAAGTTGTTCGTAGTTGTTATTCCTGGGTATTTAGTTCAATTGACGACTTATAATTTGACAGATTTATTGCGTCAGTGAAGTTTCACCGATTTCTTTCAGAGCTCATATGGATGACTTCACAGTTGTTATTATTAAGGGTCGATTGCAAATTTTTACACCTTGCAGATGTTTATGAAAATCATTTGACAGTTGCTTCTGGTCTTCTATTTGCATTTATGAAGAAGCAATAATACTTACCTAGCGAACGCCAGTTATCACTCCTGTTCTACCCGATGATTTGCCGTCTATTACAAGGTACAGTGACCTTTCTGATAGGAAATCAAGAATCCAATCGCACAACTGTGTTGCTAGTCCTCAAGATTGCAAATTTATTATAAGAAGATGCTTGTGAGGTACAGTGTCAAAAGCATTAATGATAAATCAGAAGCAATGATTTAAAATTTGTGATGCGACCGGGAATCAAACCTGGACCTCCATGCTTACTAGTCAGACGTCTTACCGCTTTTTATTTATTTATTTATGTATTGTTCATCTGGTAGATCTATGGTTTGCGATCGTTGGTTCAGTTTTTTCGTGGTTGTTAGTTGAATGGTTGGCTCGGATTTTATATTACAAAGGGCGTTCAGCCCCATGACGGGGCATAAGGTAAACTAAGCCGCCAGACCACCTCATAACTAGCGATTAAGGCGCCTCGAAATAGTCTAAGCACCATTTCCTTCACGTCACAAACTTTAATTCAGATTCTGTGTTCCATAGAATCCATCTCAGGGACTGTATATTTGTATTTACATTGAGTGTCAAAACCCTTCAGAAAATCTTGTAATACGGAATCTATTTGACATATCTTGTCGATAACACTCATCACATCTGCTGAGGAATAATGATACTTCCTGAATCCGTGTTGATTATGAGTCAATAGGTCGTTCAATTCGAGGTAGTTTGCAATTTATGACGAATGTATATATTCTACAATTCTGCTGAAGTCCGATAGCAATGATATAGGTATGTATTTTTGCGTATCAGTCTTATTGCATTTCTTGAATATTGGAGTGAACTGTGCAACTTTCCAGTCTTTGGGTACGGTTGTTTCAGTGAGCGAGCGGTTGTATGTGGTAGCTAGGTGTGGAGCTATAGCGTCAGAATACTCTGGAAGGAACCTAACTGGTGTCCGGTCGGGAACGAGAGACTTACTTTTGTTGAGTGATTTAAGTTGCTTTAATACTCCAGCGATATCTACTTATGAAGTACGCATGCTGGCAGCTCTTCTTGATAAGAGTTCTGGAGTATTCATTTTCATTCAGTCTCTCTCTACATAAAAGCGAAAGGACACTGATTCACACACTCACTCATTAACTCACTAAACACGAAATCTAGAAAACTACTTTACTTATGAAGCTAAAATTTGGCCAGAATGTAGTTTATAGGTAGAAGGCGTGAGATACGAAAGGATTTTGCGATAGGGCCTGTAGTTCAAGGGATATGGCGTCATAAATAATGAAAACTTCCTCGCCTTGGGGCACGTGATAGTATGACTTTATCAGTCCACTATTTGAGAAGGAGAGCACATAGCACTTTTAAATATAATCTTTTCCTCCCTGACAACCTCAGCAAAATAATGAAAGGAGAGAAATTTTCTCGCTTACTACTTTTTCGGTGTTCATGCAGTAAAATTACGGCATTTGGCAGGACGTTACAATTTATTACTCGTATACTGTTAATTGCATTTACCAGAAATGTTACAGAGAGTATACACACATACCACTAAACTTACGTTCGAAATTTTATCATAATATGACACAAAATTCCAAAGGTACGGAATCATGAACAATTTGGTTCATGAAATACCGCCTCATCGCACATGACGTTTGGATATATTACTTCTTTCCTACTAAATTCGCGACGTATTTTGCGGACATTTTATATATACACCACTGGATGTACCTTCCAAATACTATCGTATTACGACATATAGTTCAGGTTCTGTGACGTCAAAGACAATGAAATGCAAGAAAATTCGTCCTAATAAGCATGATGTTATAATTTACTACAACTTTACTACCAACTCCATTGACAAAATTTCGCAGACTGTTTCCTAATATTCCACTCTACAAACGTGGTAAATAATGTTTTTGTAGGAGAGTATCCGTGTTTGTATGTATTGCACACAAATCTACAGTTTTGTTCCAATGTTGATGAAATTATGCACTCGTAAGCTACAATCCAATAAGGACGGTCGCCATAAGTGTGAGGATCACGTACAACACATAGTTCACGAGATATGACGTCATACACAATGAATTGCTAGAAAAACTGCTGCATTACACGACAATGTTGCACATTTGCTCCTAAACAACTGTACAGTTTCAAACAAATTTGGTACACATATTCCTTAGCATGAGGCACCAATTCTGTAATGGTATGAACCACGTAACAGAAGTTGCAAGAAACTTTCACATTATGCAACGAGATTTTATGAATAAAGTATCAGAGGACGAGATTATTTAGCGATTTGCAACAAACTTTAAACATGATTTCAAACATTTATTGAATGATGACAACCATAGCAAAATTGTGAAAAGAGAAAAGTTTCTCGCTTACTACTTTTCCGCTGTTAATGAACTAAAAATACGGCATTCGGTATGACGATAAAATTTAATATTTCTACACTACAAATTGTAGCAGCCAAAAATTTTACATACAGTACACACACACAGATATGTGCATTCGAAATTGTATCACAGTACGAGACGTAGTTGATGATACATGAAAACATAAACTGTAACGTTCATGGGGAACCGCCCCATATTGCACCAAATTTTAATCTATTACTTCTTTACTAGTAATTTATTGTATTCGGAATAGATTTTACAGACATACAGCACTTATACAAATGACTATATACCTAAAAAATTGTACAGTTGTACAACATATAACTCAGTAAATATAAGATCGTACTAATTTTATATGTTATTTTTACTTTGATTACTATCTTTCTTTGTTTGGGTACTGAACTTATAATTTTGTACATTATGCAAGTCAGCTTCATTTCTTGTATATTCTCCAATAAATATAACATATTTGTAGAAAAAAAGGGGAAGTACAGAGATAGAAGGGATAGGAGAAGTACTAACTCATGACTGGAATACATAAATAAATACGGGAGCAACGCAGGGTTTTCAGCTAGTATTAATTTAACTGTTACGTCTTTTTCGAAAGCATTTGTCTGGATTATAAAGCATTGTAATGGAGTGAAAATTGCAGGTTAAAGATTACACTCAAAAAGATCATAGAAGCTGTTGGAATGTGATGCTACAGATTAGATAGATGGATTGCTTAACTAATGAGGAGGTACTGAACAGACTTGGCGAGAAAAGAAATTTCAGGGATATGTTGGCTAAAAGAAAGGATCGTTTGATGGGGCACATCAATTTAGTACGTCACAACATCATTGTGGGTTTTCAGAGTACGGAAAAATGTTGTAAAACCCCCTGTAGAGACTAATATATTGAAGGTCATTGTTCTTCGATGTCTTTCGTATGCACTTTGTAATACGTTATGATGTGCTTCAAATTCTGCTGGTGTAAAAGATGTTACATTTGAATTACATTAATCTTCAAAGTCATAATAACATCCAGTGCAAAGTGAAAAATATTTTAAAGGCTATATCTTTTTTAAACCATCATCAATTGAATGAAGAGTCCATATTTTTTGAGAACTAGTCAGAGAATATGTTTGCAATACAACAGAAACAAAATTGAATGGTTTCACGTCCGCATCATCGAAGTTTATAGGATTAAAATCCAATTACAATACTCAATGTATTATTGAACATTTGTCTTGTACAACTGACGATGGTCAAGGAAATTAAATTCGTGTAGAAATAAAGTTAAAATGTCTTCATTTGGATCTTCATGGTATATTTAATTATAAAGATCCAAATAATTCGATTGATAATTACTTTTCCACCAATGTGTGTCCTTTGCATTTCAAAACCATTCTGGTATACCGTCTTAGCAATACATTCGTAAAGGACATGATACTGTTAGCTGATGGAATTGTTCATCTGAGTAACTAAACTCAAGATTTATATTTTCAGATTTCAGTAATAGTTTCCATTTTGAGGTACACTTACAGTAACGTTTTTAGCCACCCACCTGCCACCATCTGCGCAATCTGACATCAGCAGTGTTCGAAGAACGCGCCTTTGCGACTGCTGAAAACATCCACTTCCATTAATCACTCGTAAGCACTCGGTACACATATGATTTTCATTATGTGCTCATCTATGGCAGGACCCTCTCGAATGCCTCGGTGGAGTGGCCGCTGGCTGTAAGGCGCCCTGCTGCGGAACGCGCGGTTGCTCGCCGTCGGAATTTCGAGTTCTCCTTTGGGCTTGTGTGTGTGTGTGTGTGTGTGTGTGTGTGTGTGTGTGTGTGTGTGTGTGTGTGTGTGTGTGTGTGTGTTGTCATTAGCACAAATTAGTTCAAGTTACTTTAAGTAGTTCATAAACCTAGGAACTGATAGACACAGAAGTTAAGTCCCTTCGATTTACAAACATTTGAACCCTCTAGAATAACATGAAGTTCACTGGACTTGTTCAATTAATATTGGAAAACGTTACTCAGAGCTACGGTTCATATATATACCTAACGCCAAGATATGTTATTTCATTTTGAGTTCAACTGCTGACAAGGACATAGTAGTTCCATCTGTTCTACGTCTAGATGCTTTTCACGTTAGAACTGTACCTCTTGTCATGGATCGTCGTCTAATACCCCATTTACATATGAACACTTTCAAAAATGTTCAAATGTTTGCAAACCTACTGGACTAAACTGCTACAACACACACCTTTTAAAATAAATGAAATAAATTGAAATAAACTTCCGTTATGCATCTCGTAATGTCACAGCTCAACTGCTAGCAATGCCTAGAATTAAAAACTCCTTAAACTAACTTACACTAAGGACAACACACACCTTTTAAAATAAATGAAATCAATTGAAATAAACTTCTGTTATGCATCTCGAAATGTCACAGTTCAAGTTCAGGTTGAGTCGAAACTTACTATTTGAGTGATAATTATTTTGTGCAGGTTAGTAAAGTCATGTCAGTGAATTGATATTAAAATGAGATTGATTAAAAATGTTGAAATATTATCTGGAAACGTCCGTTGAGAAGTGCTGACTCCGTTGCTGTAGCAACTGCAAACAGCTCGGTATCTTACATTCGGCGAGCGTCGCCCCTAGAAATATTAATCTAATCTTGTTTCACCCATGCTCAGAGAACAATGTTGGGATGACTAATGGTTTTCTTGATGAAATAAGCAAAGTCTTTCCATCATCGGTATACAAAGCACTGGTGAATTTAACATAAAGTTCATACTTCGCAATCGTTTAAGATAATTCAGAAAAAGCAAGTTTGCTGTCAATCAGCTCAAGATGTAGCTGATGATCGAATTCTAGTTTAGAAATCAACTGCCAATGGGCAAAGCTGAAAATGTATACTCAGCCAGGATTCGAACCTAGGTCTCTTGCTTTCTAGGCAGTTGCGCTGACCACTACACTACTGGGGACACAGTGATCACCGCATCTGCAAGGTCTACCTAAGCACGCCTCCCGTCAGACACAAATTTCCAACTTCACTCTGCCCACAGTACTCAAACTAGTAGTTTTGAAACTAATTCCCGTAAGAGTAAGGGCCCGACAGAGGACTCAGACACTTCTACTTCCAATAATTATAACGGTTGCGATTTACGTGCACTTCTATGGAATTGTCCCTTTCGATTTTTATTAAGTTTCATTGGCATCCTTGTATAGTTAACATAAAAAAACAGCACTTTAATTTTAATGTTCGCGTACTTATATAATGATATCCAATGCAATGGCCAGAAGCCAACTGCGAAAAGTGTCCAACGAAAGGCGACCTGAAATTGGTCGTAAGTGTCTCTTTCGAGAAACAGTGGAGGCCAATCTCTAAGTCCAGTATCGATCAGACGGGTTTCGTCTGAGATCCCCTGCGCCTAGCACGGGCGCCATTTATTTTCCTTACCGTGGGAACAAGTAAGCTTTTTGGGCGGATTAAGGGCGGAGTGATAAGTTGTGGGTGGGCAGTTCCATCGGAATTGGCGCTGGGACCGTCCGGGATTAGCGGCGCCGACGGGCGGCCAACATCTGGAGGGTTACTACGGCCGACGGCTACCTGCAGCCGCACCACCCCACACCACAAGCCACCCACGGGCCGACAGAGGTTTCTGCACGCACAACTTTCTATAAAATATAACGTGTCTGTTAAACAAGACATCGACGGCAGCAGCAGACATTAAATTGCCTCTTTGTGTTGAATAAAGATGTTGTGATCTTCAGTGCACAGTTTGGTTCCATGTACCGTGCAGGCCTCTTTGTCTTATCTTAATCTCAATTATATAAATACGCTAACACGAAAAATGTGGTCGAGATAACTAATTTATTCGTACAAGAAGGCCAATGAAAGTAACATCGAAATATTGTTTGTTGTAGATTTGACGAATATAAATATTATGTGTGCATTTAGCCATTAAAAGTGGTAAAAGGAAGTAGAAATTTTCCTATCTACAGCTTGGATGAAGTTCTTCATTATCCAAGAATCAGCTCACTCATTGGCTATTCGCCTCGACCAAAGACGCTGTAATGCAACGCATCTGCAGTATTAAAATAACGTATTGAAATAAGTGAATATCGAAACACGGAGTGCTCCCAACTCACTTTTTGTGCCGTTCAAATGCTTCATTTTCGCAGTGATTCAGAGTGGTTAAAGGAAATGGATGTTTTCATAGATTGCCGATATAAAGGATGATGCGCCGGGAGAGGCATCTAGAGGTGCTTGTGTGGAACTACGAAGTCGAGAATGCCGATATAAACGATGATGCGCCGGGAGAGGCATGTAGCGGTGCACGGGTGAAACTACGAAATCGAAATGTTGTCAGCTCTATCGAAATAACACTACTTCTTGGCGTTGTATAAATATACCAACACCGAAATTGAAGTTCCATTTAAAATATTAGGCTAATGAAAGTTATATAATTTGAAAATGGCATAAGAAGTATATACTTCCGTTTCTATTTGCTGTTATTGTGTCACACATTTTCCTTAACATGTGAAAGATACCGTTTCATACCTCCCAGTGCCGGTTAAATTTTATCAAATATCCCAGCGGCCTCCTATGATAATGTTGGCAACAGATGCTGAATAGTGAGAATCCTGATAGTCTTCATTTTAGCCGATCTCTTGACAACGCTGATGTTTTCTCTCGCTTTACGAGAGCAATTATTTTTACTGAGCGGACGAGGGTACATACAAGAATCTGTCAACCATAAAGCAGGAACAGCATTATTTGTTTACTTCATGGTCTGTACGATACACTAATCGAGTCATTCTATGTGGTTCGAACAAATGGGCAAAGATTTTCTATCGTGTTGTTGATGTTGCCAACATAATCACGCGAGACCACCGACATGATACGAAAATTTTAACCCCCAGTGACCATTGTAAACACAATTGGTCGATTTTCGACCACAGGCAATTCTAGTACATATACAAATTCAGGTGCTTGTGCCTGTATTTCACTCCGCAGCCAAAACTACTCATCACAAACGAATAGTGTTCGTATGTGGTAGTCGATATCAGACTCCCATTGGCACTACGGTAGCAGAGGATTAATAACGATAAGGGAGTGGAAGATATGGGAGTTGAAAGTTACCGCACTACGGTCAGAGGTTCGAATCCCCCATCGGGCATGGATATTTGTGCTAGTTCATAAGTAGTTTCTAAGTTTAGGGGTGATGACCCCGTAATTAAGTCCCATAAGCTATACAAACAATTGAATTGAATTGAATTGAAAGTTACCTACTTATATAAAATTGTAATTGTGTCTGTCTATATTTTGCTCTTCAAGAAAAACTACACATTAGAGACGAAAAATCTTTCTGTGTTGTTGTAGTACAAAGTCTCCCGTTGTACACCATAGCAGTCCCGTGTCGATTGCTATAAGCGGGTGGAAGATATAGTGGTTGAAAGTCGTCAGATTATATAAAATTCGGACTCAAGACCAACGAAGACTTTTGACACTATAATAGCGAAGAGGTTATATACAGCGAAATGTGATGCACATTCGTCAGTTGTTTCTGTGTAGCAAGCGTAAGAATAAAGAAAAATAAGTGCATATTGCAGTTTAAAAAGTAAAACAACGATGAAAATGTTAAAATGTAAGAAAGAAATTTCCCGTTTTCGATCCGTTTCTAAAAGACAGAATACGGCGCTGACAAGTGGATCTACGGACGATAGGTACTTGAAACTTGTAGACGTTGTATATCTTACACTGTAGGCATCAGCGACTTTTCGATATTCCAAATCTATGGGTTGAAATAGGGGATGAACGGGATTTTGAAAATACGTTGCTATTCAGACAATTTTGAAGCAAGAAGTACAAAACTTCGATATAGAATTTTGATTGCAATTTAAAAACACGTGTTTCGATATTTTTGGTTATTCAACCATTAAGAGTGTGAAATAAGGAAAAGGTCTTTTAAGGGTGCTGCTAAGACTATTTTTATGCTAGAAATGCGAATATTTGGATTTGGAATCATCGGAAGAATTAAAAAAAAAAAAAAAAATCGGAATGTTTTGGATTCTGCCATCAATAGCGCAATCGGGAATGGCAAGTTGTATCAAAATAATTGGGAAAGCATTTTTAATGCTAAATCTATGAGAATTTATATTTATTAGTACAAACAACCAATGCAGACCATCCAATCTATGTGTGTGAAGTAGTGGGATTTAAGCTAGTCTCTGTATAAGAACGTCAAACAGCAAGCATTTAGTACCTGCTTACTATAGTCATCTCTAGGTCTCCCTCTACGATTTTTATCCCACATATTGGCCTACAGTTGTGGTGTAATAGATGTGGAATTGGATGCTTCACTATATTAACGGGTGATACTTTGACTGATGATTCTCTTCGTTACGAAGTGGAGCGAAGTTTTAAATAAAATAAACACTACAAAGCGATTTAGACAAAATTTCTGCATGGTGCGAAAATTGGCAATTGACACTAAATAAAGAAAAGTGTGAAGCAATACACATTACTACTAAAAGAAATCCGCTGAACTTCAATTAGGCGATAAATCATTCAAACCTTAAGGTCGTAGATTCTACCAAATACCTAGGAGTTACAATTACGAACAACTTTGACTGGAGAGAACACATAGAAAATATTGTGGGGAAGGCGAACCAAAGGTTACGTTTCATCGGCAGAACGCTTCTAAGATGCACCAGCTCCACCAAAGAGACTGGTTACATCACACTTGTGCGTTCTCTCCTGGAGTACTGTTGCCCCTTGTGGGACCCTCACCAGGTCGGATTGACGGAAGACGTTGAGAAGGTTCAGGGAAGGGCAGATCGTTTTGTTCTATCACGTTACGGGGGGGAAAGAGTCACGGATATGTTGCACGATTTGGGATGGAAATCATTAAAAGAAAGACGTTATTCATTGCGGCGTGATCTGTTTGCGAAGTTTCAATCACCGACTTTTAGTTCTGAATGTGAAAATATTTTGCTAGCACCCACCTACTTAGGGGGACATGACCATCGCAATAAAATAAGAGAAATCAGATCGAAAACATAACGATTTAGGTGTTCTTTCTTCCCGCGCGCTATTAGAGAATGGAACGGTAGAGAAAAGTTATGAAAGTGGTTAATAAACCCTCTGCCAGGCACTTGAATGTGATTTGCAGAGTATCTATGTAGATTTTATGATCCAATATCTGTTTCAGAGAATGACAACGACAATTGATTCATAAAAATAAGGAATATATTTTACTTCCATACAATTTGAGTTTCAAGAATTGTTCATGTCTATAAAATGAAAAGCACTAAAGGTATATAAAGATTCTGATAACAAAATTAAAATATCGGATTTTTTTAAACTGCTGACCTTGCTCGTTGGTATTTTTTTCTGTATGGAGATTTGTGTAACGTAGGTATTTTCACCACCCCTATGAACCACAGACATTGCCGAGGTGGGGTGGCTTGCGTGCCTCAACGATTCAGATAGCCGCACCGTAGGTGCAACTACAGCGGAGGGGTATCTGTGGAGAGGCCAGACAAACGTGTGGTTCCTGAGGAGGGGCAGCAGCCTTTTCAGTAGTTACAGGGGAAACAGTCTGGATGATTGACTGAGCTGGCCTTGTAACATCAGATAATGTGGCTTTGTCACACAGTTATTGCGAACGGCTGAAAGTAAGGGGAAACTACAGCCGTTATTTTTTCCCGAGGACATGCAGCTCTACTCTATGAACGTATGATGATGGCATCCTCTCGGGTAAAATATTCCGGAGGTAAAATAGTCCCCCATTCGTATCTCCGGGCGGGGACTACTCAAGAGGATGTGATCATCAGGAAAGACAATACTGGCATTCTACGAGTCGGAGCGTGGAATGTTAGATCCCTTAATCGAGTAGGAAAATTAGAAAATTTAAAAAGGGAAATGAAGTTAGATATAGTGGGGATTAGTGAAGTTCGGTGGCAGGATGAACAGGATTTCTGGTCAGGTGAGTACAGGATTATAAATACGAAATCAATTGGGGATATCACAGGAGTAGGATTGATAATGAATAAGAAAATAGGAATGCGGGTAAACTACTATGACCAGCACAGTGATCGCATTATCATTGTCAAGATATATACGAAGCCAACACCGACAACAGTAGTACAGGTTTATATGCCAACTAGCTCTGCCGATGATGAGGAAATCGAAGAAATATATGAGGAGCTAAAGGAAATTCTTCAGACAATTAAGGGAGAGGAAAAATTAATTGTTATGGGGGACTGGAATTCGGTAGTAGTACAATGACGGGAAGGGAAGATAGTAGGTGAATATGGTCTGGGCAAAAGGAATGAAAGAGGTAGCCGCCTGGTAGAATTTTGCACATAACATAATTTAGTTATAACAATCACCTGGTTCAGGAATCACAAAAGAAGGTGGTATACGTGGAAGAGACCAGGAGACACCGGGAGATACCAGATAGATTTTATAATGGTAAGACATAGATTTTGGAACCAGGTTTTACAGTGTAAGACCTATCCAGGGGCAGATATAGACTCTGACCATAACTTGTTGGTTATGAACTGTAGGCTGAAACTGAAGAAACTACGAAAAGGTAGGAAAATAAGGAGATGGGACCTGGATAAATTGAAGGAACCTGAGGTTCTGAAGAATTTCAGAGGGAGCTTTAGGCATCAATTGACAGAAACAGGGGAAAATGAAGCAACAGAGGAGAAATGGGTAAAATTGAGAGATGAAATAGTTAAGGTAGCAGAGGACAAAATAGATAGGAAGGCAAGACCTACAAAAAATACTTGGATATCACAGGAGATACTAAATTTAATCGATGAAAGGAGAAAATATAAAAATGCAGTAAATGAAACAGGGATAATGGAGTACAGACGACTAAGAAATGAGATTGAAGGAAGTGCAAAATGTCTAATCAGAAGTGGCTAGAAGGCAAATGCAAGGTTGTAGAAGAATGTATAAATAGGGGAAAAATAGATACAGCCTACAGGAAAATAAAAGAAACATTTGGAGATAAGAAAAACAGCTCTATGAATATCAAGGACACTGATGGCAAACCAGTTCTCAGCAAAGAAGAGAAAGCTGAAAGGTGGAAAGAGTATATAGAGGGGCTCTACAAAGGAAATGAATTTCGAGACAATATTGTAGGAAGGGAAGAAGATGTAGAAGGAGATGAAATAGGAGACACTGTGCTGAGAGAAGAATTTGACAGAGCCCTGAAAGACCTAAGTCGAAACAAGGCCCCTGGAGTAAATGATATTCCCGCAGAGCTACTGAAGTCTCTGGGAGAACCAGCAATGACAAACCTGTTTCACCTGGTGTGTAAGATGTATGAGACAGGCGAAGTACCCTCAGACTTTAAGAAAAATGTTATAATCCCCATTCCAAAGAAAGCAGGTGCAGACAGGTGTGAAAACTACAGAACCACGAGTTTAATAAGTCATGCTTGCAAAATATTAACGTGAATTATATACAGAAGGATGGAAAAGCTGGTAGAAGCCGACCTCGGGGAAGATCAGTTTGGATTCAGGAGAAATGTGGAACACGGGTGGCAATACACACTTTACGGCTTATCCTAGAAGATATTAAGAAAAGGCAAACAAACATTTCCAGCTTTTGTTGATTTGGAGAAGGCTTTTGACAATGTTGATTGGAATAATCTCTTTCAAGTTCTGAAGCAAGCAGGAGTAAAATATAGGGAGCGTAAGGTTATTTATAACTTGTACAAAAACCAAACAGCGGCTGTCAGAGTTGAAGGGCATGAAAGGGATGCAGTGGTGCGAAAGGGAGTAAGACAGGGTTGTAGTCTTTCTCCAATGTTATTGAATTTGTTCATTGAGCAAGTTATAAAGGAAAGCAAGGAGAAATTTGGAGAAGGAATTAAAGTTCAGGGTGAAGAATTAAAAAAATTGCGTTTTGCCGATGACATAGTAATTCTGTCAGATACAGCAAAGGACCTGTAAGAGCAATTGAACGGAATGGACAGTGTGCTGAAAGGTGCATATAAGATGAACATCAACAAGAGCAAAACTAGGGTAATGGAGTGCAGTCTAAGAGAATCAGGTGAGGCTGAAGGAATTAGATTGGGAAACGAAGCAATAAAGGACGTAGACGAGTTTTGTTACTTGGGCAGTAAAATAACAAATGATGGTCGCAGTACAGAGGATATAAAATGCAGAATGGCAATGGGTAGAAAAGCTTTCTTGAAAAAGAGAAATTTGTTAACATCGAATATTGATTTAAGCCTAAGGAAGTCCTTTCTGAAGGCATTTGTATGGAGTGTTGCCTTGTATGGGAGTGAGACATGGACGATAAACAGTGCGGACAGGAAGAGGATTGAGGCATTTGAAATATGGTGCTACAGAAGAATGCTGAAGATTAGGTGGGTGGATCGCGTAACTAATGAAGAGGTACTGAACAGAATTGGGGAGAAAAGAAATTTCTGGCTTACCTTGTCTAAAAGAAGGGATAGATTGGTAGGACACATTCTTAGGCATAAAGGAATTGTGAATTTAGCGTTGGAGGGAAGTGTATGGGGTAAAAATCACAGAGGAAGACCAAGAGATGGATACAGTAAGCAGATTCAGACAGATGTAGGTTGCCGTTCTTATGTGGAGATGAAGAGGCTTGCTCAGGATAGGGTATTGTGGAGAGCTGCATCAAACCAGTTTCCGGACTGAAGACCACAACAACAACATGTATTTTCACTGCACCCTAAACAGTTAAAACTACATAATCAAAATAAATTATTTGCTTGGAACTTCTTCTGTCATCTTTCTACAACTCCTTATAATACCCTGCAAATGAATCTTCCTTCTTTTATCAATCAAGATAATTGTCTCTGATTAATTTAGGTGCAGGTAAAAAAAAACAAGAGTATTGTGTAAATAATATTTTATTGTATGTGCCTACCAATCTATCTGTACTTTGCATCAAATTATATCAAATTATATTCATATAATTTTATCGGTAACTCGAGAAACATAGTTTTTCTTTTATGTTAGATGCATCGTGTCATTGTGTGCATATTGTCATATATGTTCACTTTGTGCTACTTATTAACCTTCATTTGTTCTTCTTGTACTCCAAAACGTCTTTAAGATATTCATGATGTAAAATACACAATGAAAACTGGTTATGTCGATATAATTTTGGTGGTGAAATGAATATAATGTTGAGCTAAACTGTCTTTCTACCTTTATAATACTATACGCAGACTTTTGGGGTACGCATCTCCTCCTGGGGGCATGGGGTGGCTGCAGGAAGGGCATCCGGCCACCCGGTAAATATCAGCGTTTAACACAGTGATGACCCTGCATGTGCGGCAAGAAAGGCAAACATATTGTAACGTTCTTAATAATTCTGATTATTGTCACTTCCTTAACGTTAAAAGTTGTGATAAGTTAGCCCTATGTAAGTTAGAGTTAATAATAACGTTACAATGTTGTTGTATCGATGTTATAAATGTTACGCATCTACTCGTTTTTATACCAGAAAATCAACATCCCAACATATATAAACGTGGTCACTCAACTAAAGCTTTAAGGTCACGTAATGCAACGTTACTTTCACTTAAAGCTATCATTCACTTACGTAAAATACTACAATATTTAGTAAAATGAATTTCTATTTTGATCGTTAGTGATGATATAAAAATATGATACATATATTAAACTGATAGTCGTTTAAACAAAGAAAAATACAACCTTAGTTTTACCTAGGAACATACTACCATTGGCTTCCAATAACAAATATGAAAGTCAGTTCCTTTTCTTCTTTCCTTTAAAATAGTTTGGTAATACTTTCCTTGACAAAATTACCTCCTTTCTGTGCTATATTTGGGCATTGTAATTACGTTTTTGTTAATTACCAAATAAATTCAGTTTATTTTTCGGGACATTAAATTTCAATGATATTTCCGCGAGAGACGACGAACACCAACTGCCGGCGTGGCGCAGGGGTAGCGTCACGGACTGCGGAGCACCAGGTCGCCGGTTCAATCCCGCCCACCGGCAGAAATTTATTTCTTTGTAATTAATAATTCCAGAAGGTTCTACATCTTTCTTATGTTCACTTGTAAATTCTACTTGTTTCTTATGTTAACTGTTCTTCTCATTTCTGGTAAATTCTGTCTGTGTATAAATAGCAGAGCACTCTGCCTAAGAGGCAGGCAGTGCTGCGTGTATGTTGAGTTCGTAATAAACGTGCTTTCAGTATAAGTGCTGTGTTTAGTTGCCTTCGAAGTCAAGCCTACTTCCATTGCAACGTAACAATATTACTCTCCCGGAAACAAAGATTCTAGTTGTATCTCTCTCAAGCGATCACTTATGAATAAAATGTAGTCCTTCTTTTAACCCAATACTAATAATTTTTTTCTTTAAATATTCTCTTTGACTATGGAGAGGCCAGACAAACGCTTGGATCCCTGAAGAGGGCAGCATCATTTTCATTAGTTGCAGGGGCAACTGTGTGGATGATTGACTGATCTAGCCTTGTAACGTCAGCTACTGTCGCTTTGCATGCAGTTACTGCAAACGGCTGAAAGCGAGGGGAAACTACAGTCGTTACTTTTCCCGATGACATGCAGCTCCATGGCACTTTGAACATTGGCCGTTACATTTCAGATGTGTGTACGACCTGTGGCTCTACCCTTCATTCAAACCCTGTGAAACCCTACATTTCAGCATGATAATGCATGTTGCAGGTCCTGCACGGGCCTTTCTGGATACGGAAAATGTTTGACTGCTGCCCTGGTCAGCACATTCTCCAGATCTGTCACCTATTGAAAACGTCTGATCAATGGTGACGAACTAACTGGCTTGTCAGTAACTACTCTTGATGAACTGTGGTATCGTGTTGAAGGTGCGTGGACATCTGTAGCTGTAAATGCCATCCATGCTCTGTTTGACTCAATGCCCAGGCATAGCAAGGCCGTTATTATGGCCAGATGTGGTTGTTCTGGGTACTGATTTCTTAGAATCCTTGCACCCAAATTGCGTGAAAAAGTAATCACATGTCAGTTATAATATATTTGTCCAATGAATACCCGTTTATCATCTGCATTTCTTCTTGGTGTAGCAATTTTAATGGCCAGTAGTGTATATCTACGCAGCCTTAGCAAATAACAACCCCACAGTACTAATATATGTACAATATCTGAGAAAATTCGACACGAACCTCAACATTAATAATATCGGACATCATATGACTATAGTTGTATTCGTTAACTAATACCGAGTCTTTAGCAGCGATCTTTATCGAAATAATAGACATCCTCTTCTCTGATTTTCTTAAGTGAAAATTTTCCCCACTTCTTATATCAATACCAATGTTCTGCAAAGTTTATGGCGCAAATGACAGGCATTTTTATTAGACGCCAACCGGTGATAGTAATATCATGATCTTTGATGGTTAATGCATAATTAATATGAATTATAGTGCATTCAGACATGGAACATTAATTTTCTTCTCTATTTTTATATGGGATTACCAACTACAGTAAGCCTCAAATAATGATAAAAACTTGTAAAACAAAACTACTTGCTATTTTCTTTACAGATCATACCTGCACTATTATGCCTACCAGTGGAAAATATCTCTGAAAATTGCGTCTTTGACTCTTGGCAACAAGTTATTTATAGGCCGTCGACCTCCCTCTGAGTTTATATTAAATTTTCAGGATGTCATGCGGATCTACCAGATTAATTTTCATTTATTACGCACCGCTCTAGATTCCTAAGAGCTTTCGATGTTGTTTTATACGTCGTCTTTGTACATCACAGATTAAAGCTGTGCTTTAGTTTACGAAATACCAGTCTCTAACGTGGAATGCAAAGATGAATATACGGCTGAATGAAATATTGTAAGTTTTTATTAACAATCTAGGAATACGCATTCATTTCAGCAGACAACAGACGTTTCTAATTTTAATTCAGAGAAAATGGAGAAATAGAATAAAAATATTTGGTCCGTCTCTCTCTCTCTCTCTCTCACGCACACACTCTCTCTCACACACACACACACACACACACATTGTTTTTGAAATACAAAAATGTCAGCCTTGTTGCACTAATATCCGATGTAATGACAAAGTCGAAGTGAACAGGTATGAGTTACTTGTTGTAGGATCCTCAGCTGTGTTCGATATAGACTGTGAAGTACATTCTCAGGAGAGTGCTATTCTTCAAGGAAGACGCAACTGATTCCTGTCAGTTGCTTAGAACCTTACGGTTTATGATCTGCCACTGCATTAATGTTAGTGGTCTTACAGTCCTGCTGCTAAATCGCACACGAAGGTTGGATAACTTCCCAGTATGAGTTGAATATCATACAATTTATACAATACAGTTTTTAAATGCAATTCGTTTCTAAGGTGTTATACAATTACAGGACATTCTGTCATTTCGTGGAGAAAAAACACACAGACACACACATTGCTGATGCACGACAATACTATTTATTTTACTAGCTGAACCCGACCACGCTTCGCTATGGCTCAGTCTGATATGAAATGAATGGGAAATAAAGTGAAATAGTACTTGCTATCATTTAATGAAAAACACAAATAAATACCCTATTCTACATAACTGTGGCTGTGTTGATGGAAGAAAAGAAAGAGAATAGTTGTTTCACTGGAATCCGTTGTTCATTGTAAATCCAGTGAACTGACAACAATTTTGCTAATCCGTCCACGTACGTAGACATAAATATCAGACCGTTTGTCGTTTATGAAGCATGCGTCGTGTAATTGCGCAAGAGAGAAATTAGGGACGCAGTCATTCAGACTGGTTCTTCCGTCGGTTCTTGGTGGAACGAAGATCGCAATTTTGTGTATGTTCCAGGAGTTTTGGAACATTCACAAATTTGTGAAGTTATCTGAGAGATGCAATATTCCTGGCGGGAATAACATACAAAAGAATGGAAGACACAACTTAGTATTTGTTAAATGATGATCATTTTTAATTTAGGAAAGATAAAGTCACCAGAGAGAAATTACTGAATTGCAGCTGGTAGTGGAAGCTAGAGTAAAGAAACCCCAAGACACTGTTATAGGTTTTGGCCCACTTTAGGTTACGGTAGTAACACTAAAAGTGGGTCTTTGCGATCGTCTTTTGACAGCTAGAAATTTAAATGAAAATAAATTAACTATTCATCTGACACGAAAATTGAATAACCGAATTTGTAGAGGAGAAAATTCTCTACAACTTTGCTCTCTTATGTTTTTTTCATATCTCGTAGCGTTTTTTTACGGGGCACAGCGTTAGACAATAATTTACAAGACAAATTCTGAGAATAATGGGATCGTGTCGAAATGTTCAAATGTTTGTCAAGCTTATGGGACTTAACTACGGGGTCATCAGTCCCTAAGCTTACAAACTACTTATGAACTAGCTAAGACTAAAGACACAAATATCCATGCCCGAGGGGGGATTCTAACCCCCGACCGTAGTGGCCGTGCTGACCGTGACTGGAGCGCCTCAGTCCCCTCGGCCACCGCGGCCGGCGGGTCGTGTCCCCTTCCACAGTATTGACCACAGTTTTGTTCAAGTCCGTGTCAGAACATTTCCGGGACGTCCTTCGTGATTTTCGCTTCCTTAAACGACCGTGTCTCAGAAAAACGGGAAACACTGTTGCAAACTCCAGTGGCAGACAAAGATAACAGAATTTGTTGAGTTGTATAAGTAATCTGCTGAGTATATATTATTGATGGGAGTCAACCGGAAAAAGCCATACCATAAGTAATGAGAAATAGTAGACATGAATGCAGTGAGAAACTTAATATCAAATTTGGTGATTACAACGTAGAAAACGTCAAAGTATTCTGCAATCTTGAAACTAAAGGCAGCTATGACGCACGGATTAAGACTGGCGCAGGCAAAGTAGGTGATAATGGCCATGAAGAGTCTCCTGGTATAAAATATTGGTGTTAATGTGAGGAAGAAATTTCTAAACTATACTGTATGTTTGGTGTACAGCTTTGAATAGAATTGAAAAATGGACAATGAGACAACTTGGCCAAATGAGAATCGATTCATTTGAAATGTGGTGCTAGTGATGTTTGTTGAATATTGGGCGGTCTGTGTAAGTCCTTTGTAGAATCGGCGATTGAAGGATCATGCGCAATACCGACGAGAAGAATGGGTTACATGATAGCCTACGAGAAAAAGACCAGGAAATAACACCAGCAGTACCGCAAGGAGCGGTAGGGGAAGAGAACAGAATACATCCAGAAATTACTGAGGACGTTGTGCGTAAAAGGCACTCTTGTACCGTTACCTAGTCGTAGATAGTTGATTCTCGATGGTGTCGAAGATCGTTCCTCTCGGCAGCGGCTGGCTAAAATCTCATGGGGCGACAAGTAATTCACTACTAGTGTCGTAGGCAACACACAGAATTGCAGTTCTTTGACACCTTTAATGATTTATAAATGCCCAGTTGTCCCCATTTATGGCCAGCTTAGAATTCTCGTTAATTACACCCAATATGACTAGATAAGCATATTACGCTTATCAATAATACGAATTAACACTGTTAGTGTGTAGAATACAAAAGATCGAGGTGTACATCGTAATGCTGCACAAGTATTAACCATTCATAATACCTGTATAAACACTTTTCACTCGAATAACATGGACGAACTACTATATAATTGTTCAAAATTAATGTTCCAGATGACGTGGCTTGTGCCTCAGATCGCTGCCGAAACACTGAACAATACTCTTGAACTAATTTGGGTTGTGCATCGGATGGAGGGTGAAACAATACTCTGAACTGAACTGGTTGTGCATCTGACTACTGACGAAACAATACTCAATTACATGCCGCGAACGAAATGTTCAAATGTTTGTAGAGCTTATGGGACTTAACTACGGGGTCATCAGTCCCTAAACTTACAAACTGATTATGAACTAACTAATACTACAGACGGCACAAATATCCATGCCCGAGGGGGGGATTCGAACCTCTGACCGTAGTGGCCGTGCAGACCGTAACTGGCGCGCAGCAGTCCCCTCGGCCACCGGGCCGGCTGCCGCGAACGCTTCCTTATTTATATCTTCCAAACAATGACACTGAAAATTACGTATTGTTAATTGGGTTCATTACATTAATTATAATGAAAAAGTAAACAATTACATACAACGAGCAGTAGTAAAATAATACTAAGTAATACTAAGTAAATTAATATACAAATCTGGGTTCAATTAATAGTATTTCATTTACGTATTTAACAAAATAGATTCATCAACAATACATTCGTAATTAACGATAATTATACAGAAATTAAAGAAGGCAAAACTTTCCTAATATTACTTGTGAAACACAGTAATTCCTACTTTAATATATGAGAAAAGAATTTACTTAGTTTTAACAGAAATACTAATTATCAATCTCAACTTTGAATTCATAATGTGAGACTGAAAGGCTTAACATCGTTGGGCAGATCGCATAAATGATGGATCTACGTAATAGCTAACCACTAAAAACTCTGTTCACATAAAATGATACAAAAAATTTATGATCTGACCAGGGGTCTGAAGATGGTAATACTGTGTTACGGAAACTAGTAACTTCATAATATTGACGGCTTAAGGATTTTATTTATAAAATTAATTACATAACAGTTCATAACAAAGTTGTTTGATAGCTGACATACTCAACTAGGTTTTATATGATGTATCTCAACTTTTTTGCAGTTGGAATAATGTGTTTTGAAACATTCTAAAGAGAATCTCCTCATTCGTTATCTCATCACCTAATTTTCAAATTTACATTGTAGCTCCAAATCTCAATTGTTTCGATTCTCTGTTGTTCCAATTTTTTCACTCTCCACGTTTCACTTCCATACAAAGATGTGCTCAAGACATTCAACATTCTTAGAAATTCCTTCCTCACATTAATACCAATGCTTGATACCAGTAGACCATTCCTCGTTATGAATGCCATCTTAGCCCATACCAATGTACGTTTTATGTCCTCCTTGCTTCGTCTTTCATAAGTTATTTTACTTCCAAGTCAGCTAAATTTCGTAACTTACTCCAGTAATGATCACCAAATTTTAATATTCTGGCTACTTTCATTTCTGTTGCTTCACATTATATTTATCTCTGTTTAGGTTTACTTCCAGATCCTATCCATACTAGTGGAATATTCATTCCATTCAGCATATCCAATAATTCTTCTTCACTTTCACTGAGGATAGCCAAGGTATCTGCCAATACTGAAATTCTTTCACACTGAATTTTGATATACATTTTGAACCTTGATTTTATTTGCGTCGTTGTTTCTGCGATGTGTATGCCTTACACCTCTTTCAATTAGAGCACTTTGTCTTGTACTTCTATCCATATTATTCGCTCTTTGTTCTTGTTCTTGCTTCTGTTCCGTGTATCCCTATGTATTACTTCTGTTTATCTGAAAATCTTGTGGCATTTTGTATTGCCCAACGCTTTTTTCCAAATCGACAAATCGTATGAACTCGTCTTGGTTTCTCTTCAGTCTTGTTTCCATTATCAGACGCAGTGTAAAGACTGTCTCTCTGATGGCTTACCTTCCCTAAATCCAAAGTGATCAGCACATAACTGACCATCAATATTTAATTCTTCTCTATCTTATTCTCTTTAGTATCTTGGATGAACTGTTAAGATGACTGCGTGGTAGTTATCATACTTATCTGCCCTTCTTTCGAATGCCTGATAGGAAGTAGCTATTCTATTATGTGGAGAAAGCAACTGCCAGAGGTAAAAATTAAACATTTCAGGGAAGTCAGATGTAACATAATTCTTTTAAAACCAATGATGGCTTCATAATAACTGAATAAATAAAACAGAAAGATCGTTTTTGGGTCCTGCTGGAGGTGATAAGGAGCACTATATAGTATTGTCATTATTATTTGGTGAACATTCAGTGTCATGCACGCCACATTACTTCCATACTTCAGTCCCCACATTTCTGTAACATACAAATCAGTAACTCCTCCTTCAGCAACATGTATGTGAGCTGCACCTTCACCTTCAACCTCAATATCAAATCCGTAATTATTTCTTCCCTCTTCATGTGCGGCATACAGTTCATAACAGCAGACACGTGTGAAGCAATTCATGCCGCGATGCTATGGCCGATACTTGCTGCGGAGCGCGCCGTTGCTCTCCGTCGGAGGTTCGACTTCTCCTTCGAACGTGACTGTGTGGGTGTTGTCCTTTGTTTAGTTTCAATTAATTTAAGGAGTTTGTAAGCGTAAGGACCGATAACCACAGTACTTAAGTCCCATATATTTACAAACATTTGGACATTTTTTACAACAATTTATGACGCAATAGCAAAACAACATTATTAGCCTACTATTACTATTACTTCATTCCTAGCCGATATTTCTTATGTTACTATATTTAGTTAGACTAACCACTTCAGAGCTTCACTATGACATGTGATTGCTTTCGAATTTGTAGGCTTCGTGTAATCAAAGCTTTACTCAGAGACAGTGTTGAACACGTTTTAACATATCCTGATGGCAAGTCTTTCATATTTTATTATATTCAGCTTTTGTGAACTTTGGGGCTTTGATAATACTGAATTCAAAATTAATTAAATTTAATTCTCCCAAAGTATCGAAACTGCAATATACGTTTTACCACATACGAACACAGAAGAATGTGTGTTCATCAGCGCACTGCTTACATCTTTAGCATAACGTGGAATCGAATCCAAGTGTCGTTTCTGGCGACTCCTAACACAGTACGAAGTCTGTGTTAAAATTAAGATCGAAAAAAAAAAATTTACCTCTGTAGGAACCGCATGGAGACAAATGCTCTAACGCAAGGCAAGTACAGTTTCATTAATCTCAGCCTTACCTTACAAGATGTTATTTTACAAAGTTCTAATTATTCTTGTCGGGAATAATTAGCGGCTCACTAAATAATTGAGCCTGACGCGAATCACAATTTTATGTATTTTCAAGTGATGCATGGCGATGGGTAATCGCCAGCGCATTGAGACAGTATGAATGAAGTTGTTCAAGCTAAGAATGATTGATACTTCCTCAGTCCGTTCATATATTTACCTTGAAAATAGACCAAAATGTTTACTTCACAATTCTAGGTCAACGAGTATTGTCCTTTACTATGCATACTCATGATTAACGCAAACACCACAGACTCAAGAAATGCAACAGCCATGTTTCTTGTACGAATTCGCTACTGGTTTTCCGCACTTGAGTATCGTCTGAACTTCGATGGCTTTGCAACTAACCGATTGTCAAACCCATGGAAAATATCGTCTCTTATGACAGGGAAGAAAAAAATCGCAGGTCAATTTTAGGACTCGAATCCACAGAGGGGTAGAAAATAGTTGACTGACGTGCGTATTTCAATACATATCGTCATCGGTGAACGTACACTTGTAACTTGAAATGTTAGAGAGTACCAAATAAGTAAAAAAGTTTTAACTTTTTAATGAGAAGCCGTTGCCCTTTCAAATATCCTGCGCAGTGTTACATTTTAACTTTCACATTGAGCTAAATATCTGGTTTCCTCTGATTTGGATATGTCCCAAGTTATATCGTTTTCACTTCTTCCAGTCAAAGAACACCACTTGACATTTTAAATGTAACGAGCAGCTATTTGAAATAAATTCAGTTCATTCTGGAAGTTGACAAAGAAGACTACTTAAATTTAAAAGCAAAAGCAATGAAGCATCGTTATATCAAACTCGAGCTAATGCGTAGCTATACTCGGCATAAGGCTAGGAGGACCAGATCTCTCAATACCGATATCGGTATTTTAATCTGCATTTGTGTGGCATTAAATATTTCCTAAACCATGATTGCTGTTTCCCAGTTCGTCATTATTACCTTCATTTTTGTCTTTTCATAAGACTTTTCGCTCTTATTTTCTGGATTACATAAATTACTGTTAACTTTACCAACGGTGTGGTTACCTGGTTAACTCTTGAATAGTATCGCTATAATACCAGACAAGCCTTCAGCATTCTGTGTCTGTTTGCCTAGTACCTACTGAGCTATCTTTATGCCATTATTCTTTCCATTTCCAAATAATTTTTCTTAGAAACTTTTTTTCAGCAAACAGTCGTATTATTTATTCGGAGATCTACATTTAGATCATTGTGTGGTCATTATCAGTGCTTAAAATAAAACGATTAAAACGCGAAAAACATTTCGAACTCCATGTTGGAGGTTACTTGTTTTACGTGTTTTATTTTAAGGATTTATAATGACCACACAGTGGTCGACATCTAGATCTTTGAATAAGTAGTACATACGACTGATTGCTAAAAAATTTCGACATATCAAATAAACAGTCGTTGATATCTGGCGTTCCACAGGGAAGCGTTATTGGTCCCCTACTCTTCCTCGTGTTTATAAACGATTTAGGAGATAATCTGAATAGCTCCCTTAGACTGTTCGCGGATGATGCTGTCGTTTATCGGTTAGTGAAGTCAACAGAGGATCAAAAGCAACTGCAAAGCGATTTAGACAAAATTTCTACTTGGTGCGAAAATTGGCAATTGACACTAAATAAAGAAAAGTGTGAAGTAATACACATGACCACTAAAAGAAATCCGCTGAACTTCAATTAAGCGATAAATCAGTCAAACCTTAAGGTCGTAAATTCTACCAAATACCTAGGAGTTACAATTACGAACAACTTTGACTGGAGAGAACACATAGAAAATATTGTGGGGAAGGCGAACCAAAGGTTGCGTTCCATTGGCAGAACGCTTAGACGATGCACCAGCTCCACCAAAGAGACTGCCTACATCACACTTGTGCGTCCTCTCTTGGAGTTCTGTTGTCCCTTGTGGGACCCTCACCAGGTGGGACTGACGGAAGATATTGAGAAGGTTCAGAGAAGGGCAGCTCGTTTTGTTTTATACGTTACGGGGGGGGGGGGGGGGAAGCGTCACGGAAATGTTGCACGAATTGGGGTGGAAATCATTAAAAGAAAGACGTTATTCATTGCGGCGTGATCTGTTTGCGAAGTTTCAATCACCGACTTTTAGTTCTGAATGTGAAAATATTTTGCTAGCACCCACCTACTTAGGGAGACATGACCATCCCAATAAAATAAGAGAAATCAGATCGAAAACGGAACGATTTAGGTGTTCTTTCTTCCCGCGCGCTATTAGAGAATGGAACGGTAGAGAAAAGTTATGAAGGTGGTTAATGAACCCTCTGCCAGGCACTTAAATGTGATTTGCAGAGTATCGATGTAGATGTAGATGTAGATGTAGCACAAGTTCCACTTGACCAAACATTTTTCCGGAAAGTAAGTATCATAACAGTGGTGGCAGTCCCTACCACAGTCTTACTGCTTGTTACACTGGCTGAAATCGTTATTTAATCTTAGTATTTGTGTCAAAGTAATTGCTCTATCTCCTGTGGTCCATACTGAATATCTCTGTTACAGGCAGTTGGGCTCTTCAGTCGTACATCTCCGTAAAATCCACAAATTTAATGATTATCTAATTATGTTTTAGCTTCCCAATTCGAATTCAGGCTGTAAACTGTTTGGGGTATGATATGACAGTAGTGCTGTTTTGTTTTGTAGAAGCTATTAAGAGGATTTTGCAACGTTTGATACGGCGGATGTTCCTTTGTAACTGTTTGTATCTTTCGATTTCCATCTTCTGTGATGCAATACTGTTAAAGTTAATGGAATTCCTTTTTTTTCTCCTATACATCCATCAAGATCTTTCTGTTTGTATGTCCAAGTTATCATTTCAGTGATTTTTCTCCTTTCTATCTTTGGTATGTTTGAAGCCATTCTTGTGATACTGTGCAGTTCAACATTAATCATACAACGTAAGATTTATCTAATATCTTTGTTATTAATTCTGGAATTTGAATTCTGTAGATTAGTTCTCCCGTATTGACAATCTGATGTCTGTCGATACATTTTTTTGACACGAGCGAGTAGTTGGTAAACCTGGAAGCATTTTCCTATCACTGCATCTGCCCCCTCTGGCTGTGCCTTCTTTCCAGCTTGCTATCATGGTTTCTCTTATTTAGAAATTGATAAAACGTTGCAAAATGATGCTGTGAGTAAATTGTACAGCGCCTATCAGTCGTAAACCGTCACGCCACAACAAACTGTCAATGCGTAGCTGATTACTGAAAGGATCAAAGGGAAAGAAATCAAAGAATATAAAGCCATCACATAATAGCGAATATCGGTTTGTATAAACCTTATATGTTTGTTTTTATTTCTTTCCTCACTTAACAGTTGAAAATATTGTTCTCTGAAGTTTAGTAATCCCTTCATTAAAAGTCATATTACTCCTTTGTTCTGATCCTGCAGTTGTTATTCTTTCATATTCACAGAATATACGACATCACTGCGAATGGGCAAAGCTAGAAATGTATACCCAGACGGGATTCGAACCCCGGTCTCTCACTTTCTTGGCAGTTGCGCTGACCACTACACCTCTGGGGACACAATGATCACCACACCTGCTAGGACTACCTAAGCACGACCCCCGTCAGACACAAATTCCCAGCTTTACTCCCGTCAGACACAAATTCCCAGCTTTACTCAAACTTGTAGTTTTAGAAATTAATGGTCAGGTTAAAGCTGTGAATTTCTGTCTGAAGGGAGGTGTCCTTAGGTAGTCCTTGCAGGTGCGGTGATCACTGTGTCCTCAGTGGTGTAGGGGTCAGCGCAACTGCTTCGAAAGCGGGACACCCACATTCGAATCCCGGCTGGGTATACATTTTCAGCTTTGTCCATTCGCCGTTGATATCATGTATTGTGTGAATATGAAAAACATAAAGAGTTCGATAAAAAGTAATGAGGACTGTTCTGCTTCTTTAAAATTACTGACGCAGGTACTTATAGATATACACCGTTATCTATGATCTTTTTCAAAATGACGGTGGCGTGGTACAGGTTGAGTCACAAACTATTGCCATCAAGAACAACTCCAAAAATATGATAGCAGCTGAAACGTTTGTGCGAGAAATGTTTCATGGGGCAACAGGGGCCAGAATATAAACTTTTTTTTTTTTTTTTTTTTTTTTTTTTTTTTTTGCATGGTGGAGTCACTTCAAAGATATGAAGATAATTTTTTGTAATGGGACGCTATGGTTTGATACTTATTTTCAGAGAGCGGTCATCGAGATGTATTCAATCATCTGTAACAGTAAGATCTTTGAAGGTTAACGAAGGTGAAAAAGGTGGTATGAACATCCACTTACAGAAAGAGTTCAAACTGACGACCATTGTTATCATCATCGCAGCGTTGCAGTCATTTTAACTTGGATTGAGTGGTATTCCCCTATCTGTGCGGTTATTGCAGGCATTGCCATGGCAATTACAATGAAATTTTCTCTCTCGCGACGGAAACGGTGGGCGGCTTCACAATGCTTATTGTTAACATCGTTTTAACCTTCGTTGACCAAACACCTTACTGTTATACATCATTTCTTTATAAGCAATCTCTTTGACGAACTGTCAGAAGAAAAAAATCAAGAGCCGTCAAGATTTGCGAACGAGCCGATCATGACACGTCTCCTCTGTGTCCAATCCAACGATTTGGGAATTGTGTCTGCGAATTATTACTAGTCATCAGCGGAAAATGTGCCATCTTGTTGATACCACGTAACAGACCTAATGTTTCTTGCAGGAATGTGGTGTACATGCTACCATTATGATTTCATTCGATCAGATAGGGGCCTAAATTCTGTTACCCCGATTCCAACACCATACATTCACCGTCACGGTCTTTGGTCTGCAACTAGCAAAAATGGTTTTTCAGTTGACCAGTAATGCATGCTATGTAAACTAACATTTCCATGGTTCATGAATGTAATCTCGTCAGTAAATAAATGATATTAATAAGTGTGTCAAACCTCTGAATCTGACGTCGGGTCCATCGTCAGAATCCCATGCGACAATCCTTACCAGTCAATTCTTGGTGGAAACTGATGTGGTAAGAATGTTATTGATGGCTATGCAGAACACGAAGAAAACTACACTGGCTCATGCCAGATTCCCTTGCGATATGACGCGAACTAACAAAAGGGTCTCAAACCACAAGGGCAAGAGTACCAATCTCAGCTTTCTCGTTAGTAACTTTCGTTTCCCTGATATGTTTCCGATGTCTTGAAGACGCGTCGTCCTCAATTTATCATACATATACGTAAATGTACGACAGAAAGTGAGAGTACGTTGAGGATATCTTCCAGCGTGTCACAATCTAGTTGAACTTCATGTCTTCGACTCGATTCCACGAAGCAACAACAAAGCAACACCATATTCTGTTCTCGTTCTCCTATGCAAGTTTGTCCCACAATCGTTTCAGCTGTTATACTTTCGGAGTAGCAATTAATGTTTGAGTCAAATAGTAATTTTGCCCAGTGAACCACAGAACAAACGCTACAGGCGTTTTAATGCAGCTGGCCGCAGTGGCCGAGGGGTCTGCGGCGCGCCAGTCACAGTCTGCACGGCCGCTACTGTCGGGGGTTCGAATCCCCCCCCCCGGGCATGGATGTTCGCGCCGTCTTTAGTATAAGGTAGTTCATAAGCAGTTTGTAAGTTTAGGGACTGATGACCCCTTAGTTAAGTCCCTTAAGCTTAACAAACATTTGAACATTTCCTTTTAATGTAAACATGAGTCGTGTGGCAGGTTTTGTTGCGTTACACATGATCGGGTAAATTCTTCCTCTTAGTTTCTCTTTTCCACTGTTAAAAGGTCTATAGGATTTACTTTATCGTCAGTAATCCCAAAGACATTGATGAATATGAAAGAATCTACTCCTTACTTTCTCAAGTGTGCTTCACACAGTTTGCAGCTTCACGTTCCATATAAATGTGGTGGCGAGTTTTTTGTCCGTGACAAAATGATGCCTTCGTTATGAAGTAAAGTTGGAGGAACTGCCTGCGGACTCCACTAATGAATATAAACGACTAAATTATTGGTAAAGTGATCTCAAGTTACGGTACATCTCTGCCTCGGTGCATCTGCTACTCGTGCTGTTTCTCCAGCGAAAGGAACAAGAAGTTAGAAATCCAGGGTGTGTCAAGATGCCTTAAAATCGTATTCTTGTCGTAATGGGCCGAACATTAACTTACAGCACAGAGTAGTGCTGAGTTATTGTTATAATGAAGTTAGGAAAAATACATATTTTCTTAAGGGTCATTATCAAAGTGAATTTCAGTAAGACTTCATACAATAAATTTTGATTGTTTTTTTAACCAAAGTTAGCTGTAAGCATATACAAACAGACAAGTTATCTGACGTAGCGTATTGTGTTTTGAAGTCACGAATAAAATTCAGAGAATAATGTTACTTTCAGGTAACTTACACTACGTAAGCAATTCATGCCATGAAGCTATCTGAAAACATGAATCTTGTGTGTTCAGTATTGAAATGGCGTTAGGGATGAGATCACTTGCCACTGTTAGTTGCACAGTGTGAAGTAAGTAACATGTTTCAAATTCATGTAAATATTGTGTACAAATCATGGTGATATGAGTGCGCGCGCGCGCGTGTGTTAGTGTGTGTGTGTGTTTGTGTGTGTTTGTGTCTGTGTGCTACTTACTATTACCTGCTATTTACTGCTTCTGCTACTTACTTTCACTGTCAGTTAACACTGACACTTATAAGTTCCTCGAACGATCGAACGGAACACGCAGAGTATGGCCTTGTGCTTTATGAGAAAGTTTTAGGAATAAGCGGGATTTGGGGTATGAAAACGGAAACAAAATTTAAGAAATAGCCGTCTTAATTACAGATAAAGTTGGTAAATTTGTTTTTTCTACTAAAGAACTAAAATCTAAACAGACCATATTGGTTCTGTGAAAGAGACACAAAAGTTTCAGATAACGATTTCTATTACGTGGTCCGATTTGAATTAGATAAAGCTTACATGTTCCGTCAAGCAACTGAGAAAAATTGAAAAACTTTTAGAAAATTCATTTCGTTGTTTTGGAGAATATCTTATTCAAACAGACAGACAGAAATACTACGATTTTATATAAAACTTTAAGTAACGATTTCTTCATAATTAACGTCTGCGGCTCCTCCAAAACAGAACGTCCTAGGAAGGGGGATGAAGAATTAGTATACCATATAACCAGCAATTGGTTGCGAACTTTTGGTGGCACACACAGATTAAGCACGCTTATTTTTAGTATATACCACTATTAAGTGTATGAATAACACAACGCAATAGAATTTCGTAAATGCCACAAATGTGTAGAACTTATTAATGCTGCTCTTTTTCAGGGTCATCTGAAAACTATTTCACGAAACAGTGCGTTGCGATGTAATGTGCAGGATTTCTTCTATTTCATTATGTTTGTTTGTGTTATTTTCGCGGCAATCAAAGTGGAAAAAATTGCACAGTCAAACGATGAATCGTAATGTATATTTAAACATCTCGTACGTTTCCCACTTCACTTCTTATGTTCCATCAGCCACAAAACATGGAGGCAATGACTTGTATTTTAACGCTAGATTAACCCAACGAATCGCATTTTCGAATGGAAGCGATGATTAGTAGAATGGTTACTCAGCGTGAAACACAGGTAATTACTTTCGGAAAGTTATTCATACGCTAGAATGGAGCCAGCATTTGTATCATTTAATTTTTTGCTACGTTTCCCCGTTACAGTGATCAACAAAAGTATGGTTAGTATAAAAATACGTATGCTGAAATTAAAATTACATGTGCAACTGTATACTAAACAACTTCATGAATTTCATCAATATATTCAATGACTGTAGCGGATAAACTGGTCGTACTTAGTTCAAAATTTCTTGTGTGTATATCTGGGAAAGTAGCATCTTTGTATTACTTTCCGTGTTGTTCAGAGTGCCTTCAGAGTGGTACTCATTACAGGTGAAATCATGTTAAAAAGGTAGAAAACAGGTTGTCCGTTGAAAGGCAATCTTTCAAACAAAACTTGTATACTGCAATGCAGTACGTTTAAAGCATTCAGTCGTGCTCGTCCAGGTAAACCTCATTTGTTTAAGAGCAGGATATTCATAAATAACTGCTGTAATAATTTATTTAAAAGCGCTGTTATAAAGTGAGCTTTATAGTGCAACTGGCTCAATAAAATCAGTTGCGTTTATCGATATCCAGCTGATTTAATAAAACGTTAGACCTTACATCTTATAAAATAGACTGTATGTGTGTATGTATGTATGTTCCACATCTCGCACTAAACTACAGGACCGATTTCAACTAAACATGGTACACATGTTCCTTAGTATCAGGCAACAATTGCTGTCGGGATAAGAATCATCTATGACACATACGAAACGAGATATGACGTCATAAACAATAAGATGCGTCAAAAAGTGCTGCGTCAAACGAAGATGCCGCACAGTTTCTCCTAAACCACTGGACCGATTTCAACCAAATTTGGTACACATATTCCTTACGTGAGATAACAATTGCTGTACGCGTAAGAATCACATACTACACATGGTTGAGGATATATAACGTCATAACCTATATAGTTCCAAAAAGTGCCACATAATGCGACGAGACTTTATAAATACACTATAAGAGAATGATTGTACTTGGCGACATGCAACAAACTTTAAACATAATTTCAAATCTTTATTAAGCTTTTTCTCGCAAAGAAACAAATCAAAATAATGAAAGGAAAAAAGTTTCTCGCATACTACTTTTCCGCTGCTCGTGGAGTAAAACTATGGCATTCGGTATAACGTTACAATTTATAACTTATACACTACCAATTGTACTCGCAGGAAATTTTGCAGACGGAATACACACGTAAAGCTGAATGTACGTTCGAAATTGTATCACAGTACCACATGTAGTTCATGAGATATGAGGACCTAAAGAGTAACGTACGTGGAAAACCGCCCCATCAAGTATCACGTTTTACTCTATTACTTCTTTACTATTAACCACTTTCGCAACAGATTTTACCGACATACAGCACTTATACAAATCAATATATTCCTGCAAAATTTTACAATTGTACAACATAACTATACTAATAATAAATATGTAAATATAAGTCAATGGCTGCTCGCTTCAATCTTCAAAACTACTTGACGATTTTTCATGCGGTTTCACTGGAAACATGAGCGAAGATTGGTTCACGATCGATGCTTGATTTCATTAGAATAGAATCACGAAATATTTTCATAGACCGTCGTGTCTGTCTGTTCATCTATTAGAAACAACTTCTCCCAGACTTATTTACGAATTCGCATGGGGTTTTCACATGTAACTTCAGTGTATCTTGGGACAACATATAGTTTCATAAAAATAGGATCATGGAAAGAAGAACATCACAATTTAAAGTTTCTCATCGACAACCGTCATGTCTATCTTTCTCTTTCATCTCCAAAACTAATAGACGAATTTTCAGGGGGTTTTCACAGGAAACTTGAGGGTATCTTGCGGTTACAGAAACGCTTCATTTCACAAAATTGGATCAGAAAAAGTAAGATATCACAATTTAAGCATTTTTCTGAAAGCAGTCGCATATGTGTATTTGCAGAGAGTAATCTCCAAAAGTAACAAATGAACATTCATGGGGGTGTCACAGATAAATAGAGAATATCGTGGGGCTAAAATATAGGCTTCATTTCATCAAAATAAGATCAGGAAAGTAAAAGATAGCCTAATTTGAAATTTTAGGTGTATTTCATGCTTGGAAAGAACTCCGTAATGCAGAAAAGAACTAATAGGTAGCGCTGCGGGTATTCGTGTTTAGTTTGGGGCAGCGATCGTGTTATTACCCTTTGAAAATACTACTTACTCTTTGACTTTTCAAATTTACCATAATTCTGAAAATCGTTTCCTTGGTTTCTATGTTCCACGAAATATGAATATGTAAATATAAAACTGATACAATCCTCGCCGTTTTTAATCCATATATTTACATACATACAGTACTGATATCACAATCTAACGTATATGTGCAACTGCTATGGAAGTTTAAGTCTGATGATTGGAGCGATAATAGTGCATCTAACGGAAAGAGAGCCAACCGTAATAACAATAATTGTTTCCACTGATATTTCTACTTCATTAAGTAAATACTTATTACTTATTACATTCAGCTTTACATGTCTCAGCCCTTTGTCCAGAGATAGGAATGGTCATGAAATAAATGTTTTAAATGGCGAATATAACTGATGTATGATGTAAGGTACACCATATTCATGAAAATATGCCTAGTTCTAACACGTTTCGCAAAGGTATTAAAAAAAAATACTGACACATTTTCATGCTGTTTTCACAGGAAATTTGAGCTAAGATTGGGGTAACATATAAAGTAGATTTCATCAAAATCAAATCACGGAAAAAAGATACGTCGCAATCTTAAGTGTTTACAGTAACTGTCTATTCATCTATTAGAAATACCTTATCTCCTAAACTACGTCACAGATTTGCATGGGGAAACTTTGTTTCATAAAAGTGGCATTAGGGAAATCGTTTTAGATGTATGCTATGCTTGAAGTATGGGTTGCGTAGTACAGCAAACAAGCGATAGAGGCAGTGTAGTGCACCAAAGAACTAATAAACACCACTGCTGCGTAATAAGTATGGGGTAATACAACAAGGAAGCGAACGTCTGTGACAGAATTGAGCAATCTTATGTCTTCGAATAGCAACAAACATTGAACATAGTGTTACTGATTTCGTTTTGTATATTAAATACTTAACGACATTTCTTTGCTTATTTTGACACGTTTAACTTTTTGTATCAAAAACTTTATGAAGATACATCGCTTCGGACAATGACTTGTAGTTACATTCGACATCTTTATGAAGATACATCGTTTTGGACAATGACTTACATTTGATATCTTGGCTAGGACAACAAGGATTCTACTTTTACTGACTGAGGTCCGGAATACTAAAAATCCATGATACACAGAGGCCCTCCTGCAACAGCCATTGCAAAGCTCGGGCATTTAAGCTAATGTTATTATATTAGGGAGATCTCACCTGTAGTTTAGCGCAGTTACGAAGTATTAAACTGATGTCACTCAGTAATATAACTCCTCCTTGCCGGATATGGTGTGAGACGCCATAATTTCCGTCGGGGCGCCATGGCACACATATATATCGGCAGAGACGCCTGCGGTTAACTGCGTTGTCAACGAATGTCACGGCGGTACGCAATATCAACAGTACGAGATGTGACGTCCTTTTCTTTAATATTTTGGTTAGTGGTGGAAATTTATTTGGTTTATTGTAGTGCTTCGGTATGATAGAAGCGACATCAGCGGTAGTACAAGCTTTCGTCGTCTTCACATAAAGTTTCAGTAAGCACATAAAATTTTTATTGGAGGCATACTTCGGTTATTTAAGTTGGTACACCTGATAATATTTCATATATTCAGTTACGGATGCCTCTGGTTTAACTTCCCGTAGCCTAACACAGTTTATGGATTATATTTTAACTGATGAACATGGACTCTGTGATCTCACGGGCTTGTTCTAAAAAAATTAAAAATTCTTTTTGTAATATAATCTGTTCTTTCCCGGTAATTCCACTTCACGAAGCACGTCACATTCACTAGTCTTTGCTTATAAAAGTCATAACATTTTAATTATCTTTAGTCACTTTTGATTCACAGATAATTCGAAGATGTTATTTTTAAAAGTTATTCAATTATCAATGGAAAGGTCAGGTGCTAACTACTATTGATGTGGTCGACACAAAATTTTAAATTAATATTTCTCCTATATTTCACCTTAACCACAGATTTACAAAACACTGCCAAAGTCACACGATATATTTTAAATAAGCATTTCTCTACAGTTCATTTCACAAAATCGCAGTTTGATATTCTTGGCAAAGTCAATATTTAAAAATTATTCCTTTTTTTGTACAAATTTAAGTTATTTGCTTTAATGTTTGTGGATGAAGAAAACCTTTTTAGCAATGATTAATATTTTCTTGACTATTACGTTCCTATTGGGAGGCAGAATTTTTCTAAGTCCGTAGCCTATCCCGAATTAAAGTCCACAGATATTATTTACGCACTCGCGTATAAGTACGATTTAATTAAGCCTTTCAAATAAATTCAATCATAGTAAACCAAAAGTTCGGAATATTTTTTTGCACCTGACTATCTATTTCAGATACGACCACAAAGACTGAGTGAGATCTTATCGTTACGAGAACAAATTCTGAGAGCTGTTAACGTTGGGAGAAACGAAGACTGAGAGAGCGAGTAGCTATACTGCGGAACTATTTATACTACTATTGCGACAAAAGATTACTCTGATTTACGGTGTTTAGACGCGATTACTCTGAGACTGTACTGTTCCGATACTTCAAAGATATATTGACTGTTACTGAAATTTTGACAAATACGTAAAAAATTCTGCTTCTTACAAATTATTAGAATTGAATCAGGATGAAAATGGCTAGTTTGTGCTGTGATTGCGATGTAGTGTTACAGAGAATCTACTTGTTCACAGGCACCAAATTCATACTTCAGTTTCAGCTGACGCCACTTGTCTGAAGAGATGCAATGCCAGTAGAAAGTAAATGCCTGACTGTATACAACCCATTTGACTCTTCGGGTATGCAGTTTCTAAAAGTTTCAGGGGCAGTGCAGTTAAAAAATGTTAAAAGGTTTGTAAGTCTATCGGACCAAACTGCGTGGTCATCAGTCCGTAGCTTACAAACTACTTAAACTAAGTTAAACTAACCTAAGGACAAACACACATACCCATGCCCAGGGAGGACACGAAACTCCGATGGCGAGCAACCGCGCGCTCCGCAGCGAGGCACCTTAGACCACTTGGCTATTCCACCGCGGCATCAGTGCAGTTATATTGGACGTGTTAGGCAGCTAATCCCAATAATGGTAGGCTACCCGTTTCGCTTCTTTGATATATCTTATACGATTACTACCTGCACGTTGTCACTAGGCTTCACAAACTTCAGAAAAGGGTCTGTTAATACCAGCACAATCAAATGGCGGGTGCATTTATATAGCTCTTGCTAGCCTGGACGATAAGTGAATAATATGGTATGCTACACGGGAGACTAAGTTTTGTTTTGTAGTTAATATCTTCTGGCGTTGCCTCTTAATTGAGACAGTCAGGTTTCTTAGTATCATACTGACTGTGGCCGTATTAAAGATTTTACTGAAATAGATGAGTGCCTCATGTCCAATCTAGGAAAAGTTTGACTCCCTGCTTTATAGTTTTCTCATACACAATTCGTAGTTGCGTCATTTTTATATCAATTGATACATGCAGTTATTCATGCCATATCATCTTACTTCACGTTTAATTCTTTTTAAATATTTTAAGATCGTAACATATTAAAGGCTTTGAGATGGAAATGAAAAGGCAGATTTGTTCCGTTATTTTATTTATTTGTGATCAGATTTAGTGCAATTGAGTACAATTTAGCAGCGGCCACCAGCGCCCTCTTCCAGGATACTGAGGTCGCGGGCGATGTCTTCACTCCCCACTGGTTCTGCGCCTCAGCAGTCAGCAGGGCCTGCCACGCCCCACGCTGAGACGCCGCGTCCCGCAGCGTCAGCGGCGACGGCGGTCCTCCTGTGCCGCGGCGTCGGGCGGAATCCATGTCTGCAAATAGCGTCGGAGGGGCACCTCGGCCAGAGCGACGGAGGAGGCTCCGCGTGTAGCTGCGGCACGGGCCGACGCAGCGAACTGCGCGGCAACCAAGTGCCACAGCTCACGCCCCCCTCTCTCTCCAGCCTCGGAAATCCCCCCTCCGCCCAGACCTGATCCCACCTCCTCCCGCTGTGTCACCGTCTGCCTGCCGCCTGCAGTGCAGCCACCTGCTGATGTGTCCAGACGGCTTCTCTCCTGCCAGGCTCGCCTCTCCCCCGACCGCAGCCTCCGGTGATGCCGCCGACCCTTGCAGCGGTGTGACGGACCAACAGCCAGACACTCCGGAGAGGTCGCGAAAGGCGCTCGGACGAACGCCTGGGTCGTTAACCATTGGAATGGCCGCTACCATCGGCCCTGGCGCTGTTGGTCGTGTGCAGCAGGTGGAGCGCTGCGCGCCGCGTGGTCCGGAAAAGTCTGCTCGGAGGCATCTGTAAAACATTCACCACTCTCTTACACTGCTATTAAGGCACAAGGATAGATGTGTCCGACTCCGGCCTTCCATGTATATACTGTAGGTATAAATTGAAGGTGTATAGGTATATACTATAGGTTTCTCGCGAATGGGAATGCTTAAGGGAAACTACAAATTGATAAGATTACTCGCTTTTAGGGGGAAAATGGCGCTAATAGAAACTAATATTCGAAATGTGAAAAAGTGAAGCAATACGTTAGTGCAATACATTAGTTACAGATTGTCCGACCAACCGTTAACAGAGTCCCCCGTGCGCCTCTGGCTGTCCCGGTGTGGCCGCGGCAGTGGGCGGTCCTCACTACAGAGGAATACGGCACCCCTCTGACGTCACGCCGCAGACACCCGGCGCCTGTTGGACGCGGCTGGCTGATGTCCACATGTAGAAGAGCTTCAAACCCGGAGATGTGCTCTCTTCGTGTTTAAAAAGGTTAAGTAAACTGGCATACCAATCCACAGCAGCCGTCCAGGCTACTGTCGGCAGTGGCGAGGTCGGCGGGAGCGCACAACAGCTGTGGGCCCACAGCTCGCACCTCGCCACCTGGTTCTCTTCTGAAGAAGTCGCCGGGCAACGGGACGCTCCTACTTTTATAGCCGTTCGACAATGGAAGGTGCCGTTTCCGCGGAAACCTCTCCTCACATCGTTTCCAACAAAGCCATCCAGACATGTCGCTGTAGCTCAATTATCCTCGATCTTCTGTGCATAAAATATTAGGGTCGTCGTCTATCATCCTTAATTCACATCGTCTATACTAACAATAAATCTGTAAATGTAGGCCTATCGCTGTTCACTTCATTCTTCAAATACTACTGGACGAATCCTCATGCGGTTATCACCGGGAACACGAGAAAAGTTTGGGTCAACGTGTAGGCATAATTTTATCAATATCGGATCACGAAATAAAAAGAAAGAAAGAAAGAAACTACTGACACATTTTCATGCGGTTCTGGCAGGAAACCTGAGCTAATTTTGGGGCAACATATAGGCATGATTTCACCAAAATCATATCAGGTGTACATCGTAATGTTTTCAGTAACGGTCTCTCTTCAAGATACTTTATGGAAGTAACAGCTTTCAGTGTTTTTCTTGCTACTCGTAATTTTGTAATAAAGTTTTTTTTTTTTTTTTTTTTTTTTTTTTTTTTTTTTTTTTTTTTTTTTTTTTTTTTAACTTCTCCGTCACGGGAGTACATTAGTTGCACCAAAAAACAACCAGCCAGGTGTGTCTGAATTTCTAGGAGTTTCGTAATGCAAAATTATACGCCTGTTATATTAAAAATATGCGATTCCTTGTTGATAATCAGTTCTCACTTCAGTTGAACAAAGACTATTTTATAATAAATACACTGTGTTAACAATGAATAAACTAAAGGACTGAAACAGTTTCAGGTACCATGCGATAGCAAAGTTTACAATAAACAATTTGAGAAATATTGACTATACAGTATTTTGTTTGTGAATTTAACCTGCAATACGAAACCTCCTTAACCAACATATATATAACTTCTATAAATGACGATGACGGGCAATGATCCTTTCTTCAGTGCGGGGCACTCCTAGGTCCTTACTCTTACGGGAATTAGTTTACAATAACTACGAGTTTGAGTTCTAGTAGGCAGGGGTTAATTTGAGAATTTGACGGTAGGAGTACTTGATTAATTCCTGCAGGTGTGATGATCGCTGTAACCCTAGTGCTGTAGAGGTCAGTGCAACTGCCAAGAAAGAAAGAGACTCGGGTTCAGGTCCCGACTGGGTACACATTTTCAGTTTTAACCATTCGCAGTTAATTCCATACACTCAATAAATATGAATATACTTTTCTGTCAGAATTCATGTAACAATCCATGTGATCCATTCAGAAAAACGGACAAACATTATCCTATAATGTACAATACTGTATTTTTTATTGCTTTTTGGAAGAAAGTTGTATCAACAGAAGAAAATTAAATTCGTCGCCTTTGAAATTACACGCATAGTTGTGTTCCAGTTCGGCGACGAGTTGGGAAGTCGCCACAATATTTGTAGCTGGGAAGGGGCTGCGTATTTAAAAAGAATGAGAACACCGATTTAGAGGGTCAACTGTCACTTTCTGCAACACGCGTAAATACGCATTTCGCTACACTTTTCCTGGTAATTCACATCTTAGAAACCAATTTTGTTATGGAAAAAAAGTTTCATGGCTAAAGTATAAAAGCAGGAATTTATGAGAACGACATTAATACGAGGAAACAAGAGACTATCATGGAAAATGGGCAAATTTTAAATGCTTTGTAAATAAAGCTCTTGAGAAATATGTGCCATGATAGTGGGTTCTACATCTACATCTACATCTACATCGATACTCTGTAAATCACATTTAAGTGCCTGGCAGAGGGTTCATTAACCACCTTCATAACTTTTCTCTACCGTTCCATTCTCTAATAGCGCGCGGGAAGAAAGAACACCTAAATCGTTCCGTTTTCGATCTGATTTCTCTTATTTTATTGGGATGGTCATGTCTCCCTAAGTAGGTGGGTGCTAGCAAAATATTTTCACATTCAGAACTAAAAGTCGGTGATTGAAACTTCGCAAACAGATCACGCCGCAATGAATAACGTCTTTCTTTTAATGATTTCCACCCCAGTTCGTGCAACATTTCCGTGACGCTTCCCCCCCCCCCCCCCGTAACGTGATAAAACAAAACGAGCTGCCCTTCTCTGAACCTTCTCAATATCTTCCGTCAGTCCCACCTGGTGAGGGTCCCACAAGGGACTCCAAGAGAGGACGCACAAGTGTGATGTAGGCAGTCTCTTTGGTGGAGCTGGTGCATCGTCTAAGCGTTCTGCCAATGAAACGTAACCTTTGGTTCGCCTTCCCCACAATATTTTCTATGTGTTCTCTCCAGTCAAAGTTGTTCGTAATTGTAACTCCTAGGTATTTGGTAGAATTTACGACCTTAAGGTTTGACTGACTTATCGCGTAATTGAAGTTCAGCGGATTTCTCTTAGTGGTCATGTGTATTACTTCACACTTTTCTTTATTTAGTGTCAATTGCCAATTTTCGCACCAAGTAGAAATTTTGTCTAAATCGCTTTGCAGTTGCTTTTGATCCTCTGTTGACTTCACTAACCGATAAACGACAGCATCATCCGCGAACAGTCTAAGGGAGCTATTCAGATTATCTCCTAAATCGTTTATAAACACGAGGAAGAGTAGGGGACCAATAACGCTTCCCTGTGGAACGCCAGATATCACTTCTGTTTTACTCGATGACTTACCGTCAATTACAACGAACTGTGTCCTTTCTGATAGGAAATCGTGAATCCAATCGCACAATTGGGGAGATATTCCATAAGCACGCAATTTCATTAGAAGCCGCTTGTGGCGTACAGTATCAAAAGCCTTCCGGAAATCCAGAAATATGGAATCGATTTGAGATCCCTTGTCGATGGCACTTAACACTTCATGTGAATAAAGGGCAAGCTGTGTTTCGCAAGAGCGATACTTTCTGAATCCGTGCTGACTATTGGTTCATAGGTCGTTCTCTTCGAGGTAGTACATAATATTCGAACAAAGTATATGTTCCAAAATCCTACTGAAAATCGACGTCAATGAGATAGGCCTGTAATTTTGGGGATCACTCCTATTGCCTTTCTTGAATATTGGAGTAATTTGGGCAACATTCCAGTCTTTGGGTACGGATCTTTCGGTGAGTGATCGGTTGTAAATTATAGCTAAGTACGGAGCTATTTCATCAGCATACTCTGAGAGGAATCTAGTTGGTATACAATCTTTTTGTTTAGTGACTTAAGTTGTTTTACTACTCCAGGAACATCTACTTCTAAGTTTCGCATGCTGGCAGCTGTTCTTGGATTGAATACTGGAGTGTTTACTTCGTCTTCTTTGGTGAAAGAATTTCGGAAAGCTGTGTTTAGTAATTCTGCCTTAGCAGTACTGTCGTCGGTAGTATTACCATTGCTATCGCGTAGTGAAGGTATTGTTTGTGTTTTGCCGCTAGTTAATGATGGGATAGGCCCACCGTGGTTCTATAATAATATTCGATAAACTGCTGAGTAAGTAAAGGCACGGTAACGGTATTTCGCGACCATGTTGATAACCGATTTAGCTACCCCAGCACGACTGATAATTCGTCCCTTATAGATCTATTTCCACCATTATCTCCTTGCTGCAGAACGAAAAATTTCATTATGAAAACTATGCCCTCACACTGTGACTAAGCCATTTCTTTCCATTATCCTTTCTCCCAAGCGTGTTAGCCCTGCACGTTAGGCAGGAAAACGTCTGTGACGTAGGAAGGTGGGACGTGAGATACTAAAGGATGTAAAAGTATGAAGTGGGCGCTGATCCTTGCTCTGGTAGCTCAGTCCGTTGAGCGGTTGACGGTGGACAATGGCTCTGGGTTCGAGTTCCGTTCTGGCACTATTATTAATCTGCCAATCAGACTCAATGGAAGATAATATTCAAAGTGAATTGCGGACTAGCTTTGTTTCACGCAAATTAAGTAACAGCCGGCCGCGGTGGCCAGGGGACTGAGGCGCGCCTGTCACTGACTGCACGGCCACTACGGTCTGGGGTTCGAATCCCTCCTCCGGCATGGATATTTGTTCCGTCCTTAGTGCTAGCTAGTTCATAAGTAGTTTGTAAGTTTAGGGACTGATGACCCCGTAGTTAAGTCCCATAGTCTTAAAAGAAAAAAAAAAGCTTTAATTTTTCCACGAATGCAAACATGTAGTAGATTGTGTTATGAATGTTTTAGTGTGTGATTAGCTAATTTCCATACTATTTCACTTTCAAGAACATTTATTATAAATAGAATACCAGATATTTCTGTGTTGCAGTTTGTAACATCCAAATAAAATCTATCACGACAGATGAAATTCATTTCATTAGGAGTAGAACTTAATTGGATTTTAATATTGCAATGCAGAGATATACGTGAAAAACTGTTAATAACACTTGTTCTTCAAAATGACATGTGACAAAATTAACTAATCGCACAGTAAAATATTTATAATGCAGACATACAAAAGTTGTGGAATCTGAAAAGAAAAAAAAATACTGTTATTATTATTCGTAGGAAATATTGTATCAAATACTAGACTGGAAAGGTAGAGTTCAGCACTAACGGAATAGCACAAGATGACTTATTTGCATGCATTATTGCACATACAAAGGAAAAGCCGCTTGTATTCTTGTTTCTATTTACTGTGGCCTGGTTTGTTACTTACCTACTAAAGCTAGGTAGTAAAATGCCTTATTTCATGTAGATCTCTTTCACCTCAGTTGAACTGCGGTACTATTCCGCTGTTGGAGAGCTTTGACAAGGGGAACATGAGGCAGAACTGAAGTTTATACACTGGAGGGAGACTTGCCTTAAGACAGTGCGTGCAGTCTCCATATCCGTTAAGTCGTGTTTATGGGGCTTGACAGGTAAGCGGGATGTCCCGGGTTCGAATCTCGGCCGTGGCATAAATTTTAATTCAGTGCCTCTACTTCAGTTTCATATCTTTAATGCTAAAATATTTCACATATGTCGACAATCGTCTGGTAAGTATGTTAGCTGTTACAACAAAACTTATGGTCACATGGGTACGTCTGAGACGATGTAATAATTGTATGTATGGAAGTTGGATAACGTTAATACATGATATAAGCTCTCCACGTATAAAAGATTTGTGTGAAAGAAGGTTAACTAGGAATTTTACTATAGTGAGAAGACCGAAGATTAATTTTAAATTTTCCATAAATATTTATAACTCACATGATCAGAGGTCTTACTCTCAAAGGGGTGCGTACGTTGCTTTACAACTTCTCCCAAAGTTTGTGTCATAGTTATAACAGCCTGTAGATGCACATTATTTGGCCCGTTCCAAAGTTTATGGGACTGTAAATGAAAGATCTTATCTGCACTCCACTGCACACTTAAGTGCAAACTAAAGTCGATAACGCGAGTTTCATGCAGCAAATAATGAAAGGAGAATATGAACTTAACCGTGCTACCTTTCTGTGAAATACCATTTACTATTGTTGCCGGAGGTTAAAGACAACAAATATATATTGCAAGATAACTTTTGGTAATAGCGTGTGCATGTACAGCTCTGAAATACCCAACGTAACAAGAAAATATGCGTTATATGTCAATTTTGGCAAACGAGAAATACTTGTCGGCTATTACATGTTTCGAGCGTAGCTGGACGTACAAAGACACTTGTCCGTTCCGGAATCATTCATATCATTCCTAACACTCTTAGCATTCCATGTTTCCTGCACCTAACAGTCGCATTATCATATGCTTCGGATCAACCCACAGCAACCATAAGTAAAGCTGTTAACTGATAATCGCAGTATGGCATAAATAGAACAAGTCAATAATGTTCCTTCAGCAAAAAAAAAAAAAAAAAAAAAAAAAAAAAAAAAAAAAAAAAAAAAAATTATATATATATATATATATATATATATATATATATATAATAAAATGAATAAAAACTGTCTTGATTGCAGATCGGTTTATTCTTTAATTAATGACGCGTTTCGGCCTTTAGTAGCGCATCCTTAGATTATAATGCGCTCTCCGTGGTGTGTCATCGTAAATTGTTTTGCGGTTTCTCTATATTTTGGAATTGTGGGTTTTCTTGTAGCCTTTAATAGAAGCGGCAGTGCACGGCGGCACAAGAAAAGCCCATGCTTACAAGTGCGCTCACGGGCGGTGGGCGGGCGTGGTGTGCTGCATCGCCGACTTGTACAGACTGTCCAAAATATAGAAAAACCGCAATACAATTTACGATGTCACACCACGGAGAGAGCATTAAAGTCTGAGGATGCCCAGCTAAAGAGCGAAACGCGTCGTCAGTTAAAGAATAAAGCAATCTGGAAGCAAGACGGTATTTTTACTGAAGGAATATTTATTCTCACTGATTGCTGTACACCATGGATAGGAAATCATTTTATAGACTGAATGATTGTATCTCTGTAAACGGTTGTTCCGATATCACTGTCTAGCTCTGGAGCGTTTCTTTATTAAGGCGTAAGTTAACGCTACGCGCTTTTGCACTTTCAGTACGGTTAATTTTTATAGCCTCTACCTTTCTCTGTCGATGAATGATTTAGGTGGTGTTTGGTTACATGTTCTGCTACTACCTGTGGTGTAACGAACATTTGTAAAGAGCTTTCTCTCCCCTGTTTTCTCACTGAACGAAGAATCACTGTCTACGACTACAGCGGCCAAGTCTATCACAAAAATTCAAAGAAACATAGGAATGTATAAACTTTCTTTCAGTCAAATTCAACTTATAATCCAGGATTTAGAATAAATCAGACATTTCTTCTTATTACCCGCTCGTTCTGCCAAATTTTGCTGCCTGCAGTAAGTGATTTGTCTGCATAAATTTATATCTATTCCAGTATAATTCCTGCTCCATTCGTTTATGGTTCCACAAAAGAACGATTTCTGTTTTCGAATTTCTCGTTTGTTTCTTTATAGTCTTTTCGTAAGATAGGGTGAATCTATACACGCACTTGTAACTTGGACAGTTGCCTATTCTATGATTGAGAAGACCTTTCTCGTAACAGGGCCAAATCTATAATGTTTCTCAACTGCAACACACTTGATTATTAGCGCCCCCTCCCACCTCCTCCTCCACGCACTGTGTTCCACTCTTTTTCGCACCCCCGCAACCACCCCCCCCCCCTTTTGACTCGTCAGCGCCACGTCACTTTCTAGGGCCACTCACTTATCAACACTACCAGTAGGTCGTTTACGTTACCTGACAGCTCGACATTTAATTGCAAATATCGCTGTAACCTTTCACCTGAAACGGAAATTGAATTAACGGATTTGCAAAGGGAAACAGTCTGCACAACTTACCTCTATTAAGTTTCTTCCGTATCTCGCACCATTACAGAGACATTTGCAAAAATAGCAGCGCTTTCACACTGTGTGCATTTCTGCAACGTGTTCTCACTTTTTAGGTCGCGACCTTCAACCGATCGCCGCCAAAGTTTACAGACGTATTTTTTGTTCGTCAGCCACCAGAAGCTTCGTCTGTCGACATAACGGAACGCCGCAGGTGGACCGCACTATGCCCAATGTCGGCTGTTAAGCGTCGGATCGAAAAAAATTTCAACTACAAGTTGTTCAGAATTGAGTAACTTAATATTTCATATAGGAATGAATATACCGCAGGCTGATTTATTAATAATGATTAATAATGATCTTATATATTAAAAGAAAGTAGGAAAATTAAAGTCAGTCGGCCACACCAAACTACCCGACCGATTTCCTTCATTTTTGTTTTGAATGAAAGCTATTCATCCACAGTTTAGTCATCAAGTATCAGTATTTACATAACTCTCGCCTACCTTTTTATATACTCAAACGCGATTTTTTTGGTACATTTCTTATGGGGATGTCGTTCCTGCAAATTAATGTAAGTCGATCAGATCGTTCTATTCGACAGATTTCCTTCATTTTTGATTTAAACTGAAGTTATTCATTCTCAGATTTGTCATCAAGTATCAGAATGAACTTAAGTCTCACCTGTATTTTTATTCAAACGCGATATCTTTCTGTCCTTACAGTGAATACTTTAATCGGTTTTTTTTACGACATCTTCGGTTCTAATTAAGGTACGCAGTTCTATTTGACCTAACAACTCTCAGCGGATCAAACTCTTTCATTTGTGCTTTTAAACACTTGCACTGATTGATTCTGAAGAAAGCTATGCATGAACATTAAACTTTACTTCCATTTTTCCCAGCTTTTTTTGCCAAACCACTAACGGAGCGAAGTATTCGCACGGGCCCTCTAGTTCATTATTATTTGGACTGGTTCAATTATTTTCAAACGCTCTCCGCCCCCTCCTCCTCCACAAACTCACGAATTTTGCCGTAATTCAGTTTCCTTGATAAGGTCTTCCGAAAAGTGAGAGAAAGTATGCAAATTAAAATCTAACTGGCCTGTTTTTCGCCTTAGTTTTGGAAAAATTCGGTCAAACTATAATAAAATTGTCAATAATGTAAACAATGTAACTCCAAAAGCTTCTTTACTGGTGCGCCCGCACCATACATTAGGTCAGCCAATGACTTTTTGAACTTTTATTACTCTAAGTGCTATACTTTTATTTTATTTATAGGTCTTATTTAATGAAAACGCAGGTTTCGTTTGTTTGCCATTCTCAAATCAGTCAACTGGAATATGTACATATATATAATATAAATAGACAACATTTCTTAACATCTAATTTATAACATTTGGTTTAAATATTTACGATTTCCTCTTACAGTTTAATGTCCTGGAGTGCTTTTGTTTGCTCATATATATCATAAAATTTATTGAGCAAGTTATTATTTTTCGCACTATTATTATTATGGTATACATCATTCCATTGACATTATCTGTTTACAAACAGTACATTTATTTTTTATGATGTAATCTATGAACAAAGATGGTAATACATTTAAGCTCGAAATGTATGTATACTAATGTCTGTAGTTGAATAAAAGATCGTAATGCTTGTTGCTTGTTTTCAACGGCATAATTTATGTTAATATCTTGGCCCATGTATGTTTCTGTTATGTCAGTATATTTTTAGTGTCTTTTCTTCCCTTATCAATTTTTTCATATTTCCATAACTACAGCATACAAGTAGCAAATTACCGGCAAGATTGACAACATGTTTCATAGAACTAAAGTGATAATAGCTTTCTGCACTAACAACATTATAGAAACAAAAATAGAATCAGGTAAAACGAAAATAAAAAAATTCTCGAAATCTGAAATTTATAAAATAACATGCGATGACTGTAATAAATTTTACATTGGACAAACAGGTCGCAACCACACAATTATATTTAAGGAACACACGAAATTGCGAAAGTAATCAGTCAACATCTTTGACACACTTACTTGACTATAAAGACAAAGCAGAACGAATAATAAAAGCAATGAAAATTCTCCATACATCGTGTACCCAAGGGAATCGTAATGTGTGTTCTGAAAGAACTTGAAATATATATCCACATTGATGCATTTCCAGACAAAATTCTTAACGAGAAAATAAATTTAATGCACAAACGATATTTAGAAAACTGTATTGATTTAATAAAAAAAGAAATGTTGACTTTCGCCACTACAGGCTGTAAACAACCAAAATATTAACATAAACTGTATCGTTGAAAACAAGCAACAAATATTACGAACTCTTATACAGCCACAGGGATTAATATACATATATTTCAAGCCTAAATATATTACCACCTTTGTCCACAGATCGCTGAAATTATATCGAATCTAAGAAATATATGTACTCTTAAAAACAGATAATGTCAATGGAATGATCTATACCACAATATTAATAATAGCACGAAAATAATAAATTGCTCAATAAATTTTCCAATATACATGAGCAAACAAAAGTCGTAATGAATTATTTTTTATTTATATTATATGTATGTATAGATTGGAGGTGACTGACTTGAGAATGGCAAACAGCCGATCGGTATCATTAAATAAGTACTATAAATAAAATTATAGTGCAGCACTCAGTGCAAGGAAAGTTCAAAATGTTGTAGGGTAAATTTAAATACATAAAATTAGTATATATTATAGTATTATTTTATACATATAATTACTTTTATATTTTATAAAATATTACATAGTATGTTAAAATATATTTAATTATTTAGACTCTGCTTACTTTTTGCCCAAGATATTTTCAAAAACAATAAAAATACACTACTGCGATTTCTTGGAGTCCATTTGAGGCCCCCTGCAATTGTCATCTGGAGAAGATACCCCGCTTTGACCCCCATCCCCTCCTGGAAACGCACCTGTGTCTTGCAACGTCTGCCACTGTAGTAGGCAGGAAATTTAAATAACGTTTTCGCGCTTACTAAATGAACGCGTAACGAAGCGTTCTGTTCTACTCATCTCCGTCGATGAATTCTGTCTACTACAGATCCAACAGATAAGTAATTTTGCAATCATTGGGGCAACACGTGTTTTGTAAGGTGATTCCTGAGGATTCTTCCGAGAAATTTCAGACACATCTGTTTTACCAACATAATAAATTAATTAAACAGTCTAAGATCGCAATATTTAATTTTAATTTTTAAAATTACCGGTTTTGGCAACAATCGAGTGCCATCTTCAGATATAATCCACTGTAAATAAAATACAGGAGAACTGTGTTATAAACGACTGTCAGAGCTACGTATTACTCTCTAAAAATGACGAATAAAAAAGCGTAGCACTTATTCGTAATTTCTAACAATAAAATGTAGTTCTGACATCTGTTTGTAACGCAGTATCTTCTGTATTTTATTTACAATGGATTATATCTGAATATGGCAATACATTGTTGCCGAAACCGGTTTTTTAAAAAATAAAATATTTCGATGTTAGACTGTTCAATTAATTTATCTTGTTATAATAGATCGCTGAAATCCCACAACAATGTTTTCTATAATTATGTTTTACGAACAATTTTATCTGCTCGTTCCGTTTAAAACTACTCCATATGCATAATTTCAGATATTTTATGGAAGTAGTTGTTCTGTAATCATGGAACCCAACAAATGGTCTATCTTTCTATAATATCAATTGTTTGTTTGTGTCAAAAATTGTCACCTCTGATGTAATATAACAGGTCATTTACATACACTCATGTTCAGAAATAATAACACATTGAAAAGCTAGAAATGGAATATGTGTATTAATATGTTCTGCTGAAAAGATGACCATTTGAAACATTTCGGCCCGCTGGTTCAGTGTCAACATCGATATGGTGCTGCAAAACAATCTGCCCGTGAAATGTGATTGAAGCTCTCGATGTCGCTATAAACCGAAGGTAATGGATCAGCGTGCGTACCGTAACGTCAAATCTATGAGTTTGAATGAGAGCAAATTATTGATATGAGAGAATGTGATACATCCATCTGAGAAATTGCTGTCTGCTGTGGGACGAAGTGTTTCACCAGTGCAACGAACGTGTGCACAATGGTTCGCGGTAGGTCGAGATGGGTTAGGTCACACAATACAGACCACAACCAGAAGATGGACACCTCGTTCGAATGACATTGCAGGACACATTTGCGTCCTCCCCATCTCTGAAGCATCATTGAAACAGTCCGTCGCCGTATATTACAGTATGGGTTCCGTACGCGTCGTCCAGTTTTTCCCATACTTTCCAGTAATGGGTTAAAGCGTGCTAGAATGTGTTTTCGTACGTATCTACGCCCTGTTTATTTGAAAATGTCTGCATATTTGTTTGGAGAGAGGCATCACGGTGGGTTAATTCACACAGACAGTGCCAACTCCAGACTTTATTGTGTTTGGTTCTACCGACTGCAACCACAAATCACAGTTGGTACATGTCCACGGCACTCTGAGCAGTTTGACCTACCTGAATGATATCCTGCAGCCCATAGCCGTACTCTTTCTGCAAGACACTCCAGACGCCATTTCTCGCTAAGACAATTAAAGACTACATGTTGCTGAATGAACACGTGCACTTTGTGTCACATGATTTCAGCCCTTGTTTCCTGGGCTGCCAGGTCACCATACGTCAATCGAAAACGCGTTAGATTAGGTGAAACGAAGGGTGCCGTTTTGTGATCCAGTGCCAAGCATCACATATTAACTCAGGAACCATGTGAAAGCGTCATGGATGGCTATAGCACAGGACATTTGTACTTCCGTCGATGTCATCACGCATGCAACAATGTACAGGTGCCATGCCGCACCCTTTGCGTACTAACCAACGCGCGCTGAATCATTTCTACAGAAATACTAATGGACACGTCCTAGTCTTTTAATTTTGCCAGTTTTAATGACAGTGAATGTATATTGTGAAAAATGTTGTTTCTATAACATTCCATTCAGTATTGCCAGATATCTCTTTGTCATCGGAAGACATCTGCCTTTGAAAATGGCATGTTGCGTTCTATTAGTGTGCCGTCATAAGACGTCATGGTGCCACGGATGGTCAAAACCCGCGCCACAGGCAGTCCGCGAGGACTCCTTGGCGGCGCTGCAGTGGACCACCACGAAGGAGGCGCCACCACGAGACCAGGAGGAAAGGAGAAGAAGCGCGGTGCGGGGTCTGTTGTTCGGAAGCGGAGCGGGCAGCGCCCAGTTTTTGGGCGACCAATGGGGCAGCGGCAGGTGGAGATTCAACTGTGCGCCGTGACGGTCGACATCGGGGGGATTTGCGTGGAACAGCACACTACCCGATGTCAGTGACTACGTCGCCGGTTGCAGTGTGCCACGAGGCGGTCTTACCGCAGCCTCTCCACCAAAGGAGATTTGTAGACAGCGAAGTTCGCCGGTGTGAGTGTACTGTAGCTACAGTGCCTACACATGTTTGTTGTGGCTCCTACAGTGGACTTAACGAGTAATTTGAAAGAGGCTCAAAGTGATTTACAGAAGTGTACTGGTGGCACAGATAAAAACATGTGGCTGTTTTGGTTTAATGTGGTGCTGAGGATTATTTGCTTGAATCAGCATGTGTTATTCTGTTTAAACTGATCCTCATATTCTAACTGGTTTTGTAGTAGTTATGCAGTGGTACTAGAGCTAATTTAACTAGTATTGCATACGTTGCGTCATTTAAATGGGAACTTGACTTTGTAGCTGTCTTTAAATTTCGAGTCCCCAGCTAATTTAGTGTTTGCTTTTTATGTTTATAATAAATATTCGTGGCTGATAGTGTTTCTGTATATTAGTTAAAATTGGTCAGCACTGTGTTATGTGCATTCTAAATTTATATTGAACTGATGATTTTGCAGAATATAATAACCTCACCTTTAGGTATTTAAGGACAAGTGTGTAGTATTTTCATTACAGGATTGTGGTGGATTACCTGCGTTTGTGTTCCCTTTTGCTTAAAATTAAAATTAAATGTTTGTTTGTTTAAACAGTCACTGCCCCTTGCACAGTTGTTGAGAAATTAAATTATTTTGTTGAATGAAATTGATTGCCTTTTGTTGACATAGAAGACTATGTTCTACCGCAGGAAAGATTTATCTCTTTATTAACAGAAATGATTTAATGATTCATTGTGTGGCCTGAATATAAATTATCAATCTCTTGGAATCTGTTACGTTGAATAAATTTGTTACGACTTTGGCTAAAATAGAAGTTCAAAACTCTATTTAAAATTAAAAAAAATAGTTTTGCAAGGGCAGAGACTTCTCACACTTCAATCCGGTCCTACCACTCCCTCTACCGGCACAATTGGGTAGATGCTCCTCAATCCAGTCACGCAGTTCGTCTGATACTCCGTTCACTTCTACTTTGTTCCTTAGACGACTGTGCGGAATCGTATCGAATGCCTTTTGGAAGTCAAGTATCACATCATTGATCTGGTATCTTGTATCCTATGCTTTCTGGAAGCGCTTCGTTTCATATAATCGTTGCTTTTGAAACCCATGTTGATTTCCACAGCGGACATTTTCTTTCTGCAGAAATTTCTTAAGATCCTCCAAAAAATTTTACCAGAGGAGAGAAAAGTCTACAGTTTTACGCACCTGTTTGTCGATATATATTTTTCCAATCGTTAGTGATGATTCCCTGCCTGAAGAGACCTACACTACACTGTCACTAGGTGGAAGGATGGGGAGGGGAAAGTTTCTACGCACACTCTGTGGAAAATCGATCTGGTATCCTATCGGATCCAGTGATCTGACGTATATTGATTAAAACTGCTCTTCTATTCCTCTGTTGATAATTTCCACATCTACCATTTTGATCTGTGAAAAGGGTTGCGAAATAAACTATTACTATTTCAATCATCTGAAAGTTATCCTCTCTTTGAAATTTCATTACAATCAAAGTTTAAGGATATATTTTCTATGCTTTTACCGATATAAAACCAAAATTTCTTACGATTATCTTCCAGCTCTATACATTGAACTTTACCAAATTAGAATATGTGCACTATAATTAGGCTCAATTATTCAACATCAGTGTACGCCTGGTACGGGTTTCTCTGTTCGCGACCACAAATAATACTCTGAAACGATAGAAGTTACGGTATACGTTCCTAATATCGTATCGAAGCTCATTTTGCTTGACGGTGCAGCAAGTAGACGATTCACTAATTATTTATTATTGAAAACGTCAGGGAGTAACAGCGATCTTACTGCATAACTCTTATAGAATCAGTCTAGATCGCAAATTTCATTCTCTCAGTAACCGGTTTTGGCCTCTTACATGGCTGTCTTCAGACCACAACAACCATAGTCTTGGTTGTGTTCAATTGGAGTTGTCTGGAAGACACAGCCTGTAACCAAAAGTATGGATGTTATGGTCCGAGGATGGCCATTCAAGTGACCGAAATCAGTTACCAGAAGAATAAAATTTCTGATGTAGACTCACTTTTGTAAGTCGTTGGAAATGGTCTGCGTTTGTATTGTTACCACCACAGGAATTTGTGCAGGGCCTAACATACCGGTTATATGTCATAAATGTCCGACGGTGATCCGGCTGGCTAAAATCATTCGCAGGATCTATCCAGAACGTTCATCAGACCATTTGACAACAAATGTTGTCCGGTGACATGGTGCATTTTCATCCACAAAAATTCTATCTTTATCTGTGGCTATGAAGTCCATGAATGGACTCCTACTGAAATAGGAAATAATCGACACAGACCTCACTTTTACTGTCGTTTAGGGTCCGATCGATATATTCACGACACAAAGAGACTTGCTGGAGAAATTTCAAACTGTTAGGAAAGGCGATAGATTAGGTCTACTGCCATAGCCCATTAACGCAGAGTTTCGCTCCACTGCCCTAACGAATACGTTTGTTATAGCCCCACAGTGAGGTCATGTCAAGCCTTGTTGCTTGTGTGTTAGCACTGACAACTCTCCCAAATATCCGCTCCTCACTCCCACTGCGGTGTCCGTGTTGAGAGGTATTGCTCGAAATTTGGTAATCTCGGCGCACTATTTACAGAGTGTTTCTCAGGATATTAAATTCTCTAACGATTTCCGTATTGGCATGCCTTAGGTGCCTAGCTTCATCTACTATTCCACGATAAAAATCTGTTAATTTGCGTCGTGCGGCCAAGATATTCTTATCGGATACCTTTCCACATGAATCACCGGAGTGCAAACGAAGGCCTGGCAATTCATCGTTTTTTTTTTATACCTTATCTTCTCAATTTCACCGCAAACCTATGAATTTTGTCTCATGAGTGGTGATTAACTCTTCGCCTAGTCCGGTGACAGCGAATCTCGTCAATCGTCCGATGTGACTCTCGTTTAGCGACCAGGTGCATTAGACGCATATAATCGAATTTTCGACGCTCTTGTTCGCAACTGACTGCCACTCCAATCGGTGAAATTCAGGCTTCTCCAAATGGTTGATCGGAATGCCACGGGCTATAATATGTCGTTTAGTAGCGGCTTCATAGGATAAATGTTGGTCGCCTTGCCGCCGCTTTCCGCACGAGAGTGCCCAGCAGAAAACATATTCAGATATTCTACGATATGGCCACACCATCTCAATTTTTTGTTTCATTATACGTACTTTAATGCCAGGGTGCTTCAAGAGACGCAAAATCTCCGTGATTGGAACAGACAAGTGAGAGCAGAACAGAGCTGACAATTCTTTCTCAACTATTCATGATTCGAGAGCCGATTTACGATCATAATTTTTATCGCATCTTCCCATCCCCCGTTCGTACGAGAACTGCAAATAATTTATTTTGCCGCTAATGCTGCGCAGTTAACAAGAATAAATAAATGAATTTCAATTTCGCAACACCATTCCACTTCGTTAAGAAAATCAGAAACAATTCCTCTCTATCGCTTTCCGTATTGATAATATGTTCTACGTTAGTAGTTTATGGATTACCTCGGAGGAACGTGACGTACGTTAGAAAGAAATTTTTATAGACAGACGGTAAGTGGTAAAACGAAACGTCAGTTTATAATAAATCGGAAGGCCAGATGATGAATTATTTTTAATGGAAACTAAAACATTTCGTATAGGCGTACTGTTACGATTTTTAAAATCTCGCTTTTCAGGTACTTCGATAAACATTGCTCTACAAGTCGGGCCGAAGGCAGTAACTAATAATTACTGAAATGATAAACTACTGACACGTTAATTATTAGATGCATTGTGTAGTACTGATAAATTCTTATATCAGAAATGTATACCGGAAAAGTAATTTTTCAGTTTCATTGTATCAGAATGTATTTTGTTTTTCTTACCTGTCAGGACATCAATTCAAAGAACCTATATAAATTTCAATAAACTACCGCGTTCCTTCTACACTCCTAGATATGGGGGGACGCTACAACAGGATGAGAATCGCTGCTGTAAATCCTACAGCCATTACATGATTATGTTATGTTATGCTCTTAGTTCTTTTACTGTTGCGAAGTAAATTACTTGATCGGTTTTTTCTTCCTGAATTTCCACCAACACTGAGAAGCCATTTTCATGAGACCTTAATATGTGATATGTCTCCGTCTTTCAGGCATTGATACTTAGTGCAAAGTATGTATACTGTGCGTGAACTTTGTAATATTTTTCCCACATTTTTACGCATTATTCAACCTCTACCACCATATTTCACTAAAACACGATTTGGTACCTATGTAATACACACTGTGATCCTACAAATAAATGATAGTGGTGACAACCTTCTAAAAATTACTAAATACTCTGGGAAGCGATACACTGTGGCTCAGTATGATGAAAACTGATTGGAAAAGTAAATAAAATAATTCTAGAGGACAAACACCCGCAGATATTATACGTCAATGAAATTAGTACCTTACTTTGCGCTGCTGTGGCTACGTGAAATGATAGGAAAGTTAGGAACGATAAGCTTTCGCACAAGATTATGATTTATTGTAAAGTCAGAATCTATCTCTGCAGTCAACAAGATATCTGTTGACTGCACTGATTGCTTCAAGAGAATAAGGAAAAGAGCTAGTAGTGTTGTTTGACAACGATATTTTCTAGATGCATATTATGTGTAAGCAGATAACTTTCTTTTTGGTAATTTATAATTTTCAAACACCGTTTGAAAACATATTGCAGATTTATATCAGAGATATAGGTCTGTATTTCAGTGGATTGTTACTGTTTTCTCTGTTCAGTATTCGCAGTCTATAGGTACTGACCTTCGTCGACTGACTGCTTGTATATGATTACGGCAGGATAGGCCGGAAACAACTTACCTACGCTAAATTGTATTGTTACACGGGGAGTGCGTATTGGCAGCCACTTACGATTCGAATTTTTATATATTCGTTTGGTCTTCTTTAGTGAAGGAATTCTGGAAAACCGGAATTAGTAATTCCGCTTTCCTGCTCTTCCTACATCCCATCACTATAAACAGTGTAAGAACACGTTGAATCAGCTTGTTTCATAGAGTGCTTTGAAATAGGAATACATTATGTGATGGTGTGAAACTGTACACAATAAGTTTTAACTTATTTAGAACGCTTGTAGCCTTGATTATTTCATGAAAATAAAGGGTATTTTGACCAAAGGGCATTGGAATTAGGTATATGCATAGTAATCAAAAACCCTCACTATTATGCTGTAATAACGTACCTGGCATAAAAGTTTTTCATGAAAATAAAGGGTATTTTGACCAAAGGGCATTGGAATTAGGTATATGCATAGTAATCAAAAACCCTCACTATTATGCTGTAATAACGTACCTGGCATAAAAGTTTACACAAGTTTGGGAATCAGTATGCTTGAATGACATGCGAGTTAGTATACGCTTATTGTTCTGTAAGTATGTTTAGTTTACAAAGCATTTTTATTTTTAAATTAGTTACAGATCACAAATAAACTCTACGTATCCCTCAAAAGGCGTGTACAGTTCATGAAACCAGTCGTCTCACCAAATTCACCATATTTTACGTAAACCCCATGATAAGAAGACTCGCCACAACCTAGGCACATGTGTACAGTGTTCTTTGAGTTCACGTTTCCCTTCGATGTATTGTGTCCAAAATATTGCATTTTGGAGGAGGTTTGGAACGGAAGATCGCTAAAATTTATTATTATTCTCCTTAACTGGTTCTACCATAATAGAGAACACAGGGGGTTGTTAAAAGAGCTGTAAGAGAAAATTATAAAATTCATGACACCGCATGTGTAGGCTTGTTTGGAGAGTGCCACGCATTACAGTGCCGCTGAATGATGGAATTTGAACACAATTATGCTGGTTGTCTTACTCAATCAGGCGAATAACTGGGGTGGCATGGAAGTTTTAATTTTTATCTTACATCTTTTTCTATGACCCGGTGCGTTTGCTTAACACTGTAGGCTTATTCATTTGAAATAATTTTTTGAAGATCCGATGATGAGAATAATGTTGTAGAAAGCATTACTAATGATAATTATAAAGTTGTTGCGACCTTGGCGTTGGAAACCTGCTTTCAAAAATTAATGGACGCATTTCAACACACAAATATGTGTGACCTAAACAAATTGTTTCTGTTGAGCACTTGAAGGAGTAGGTAGTCTTGCACCTTTCCCTTCAACCTCCTTTCCTTTTTTTTTTTTTTTTTTTTTTTTTTTTTTTTTTTTTTTTTTTTTTTTTCTTTTAATCTTGGCTATTTTCTTTTGAGGAGGAAAAAGAATGTTTTTGGACACTTCGAATTCTTTTGTTAACAGAATTGATGACTGTTGGTGATAGTATTGGAGATGAATGGGGGGGGGGACTAGAGAGTTGATTTCAATGATAATTGGTAGCTGATTGACCTGTTTCTAAATAACGGTAATTTTACCTGTTTCCTTCACTTGTTGGTCACCACAATTACCATAATTAGCAATAAACGAAGTCTGCAATAAGCTGCTTAGGTCGCTGTATTAATAAAAGTCATGAAGTGGTTACGATATGACTGTTTTTGACGCGTTTCGGCCTAGGCCATTATTAGAACTGTCTATGGAAGATAATATTAACTATACAGTACGAGAACAGAAATATTGCGAAAACATAGTATACAACTTTTTGTAAAGATAAAATTCAGCACTTGTACCCTGTGATTAGAAGCCATCAGTATTCATTAGTTACAAGTTGGTCAGTAATATTAGTTACTTGTTCTGGAGATAACATCACGAAGCAGACTGAGGATACAGTAATGGTACAATACATGTTTACAGATGTTAATCGCCAGATGGCGAGCCATTCTTAAACAATGTCTAGTGGCGCAGTGCCAAGTGAAGTTACGCTAGGGAAAATTAAAGTTTAGTTGCACAAAATTAAAAAAAAAGGGGGTAGTCAAAAAAAGTTTATCAAATGTTCTTTACATCATGTCCTATACGGTAACGGAATGAATAAAAGCCACTTATATCGTGTCATAACAAATACAATTCAGGGGTTGGTCATAATAGTTAATCACAGAAATCGTTAGAAAGCTATACTATTACAAGACATTAATGATAATTGTTTATAACCTTGTAGTAATAATTGTAGAAAACTGAAGTTACTATAACAAAAAAGATCAGGGAGAAAAATAAAGGGGATAGAATAAAATGGCTGTTTATAATAATAGAGAGACAGAACTATGACATTATAAAGAATAGTGACAAACTATGTACAAACAATTTCACAGCCACCAGGGGGCTCACAGTTCCCTCGTGAGTACGTGCGTGGCGAACACGGGACCCTGAGCTAATGCAGTCTTCCTGCCTTCTTTACTTCCCGGACTGCATATCCTTTCCCCTCCCCTCTTTTCTTGTCCTCACTCCTTCCTCTCCCCCTGCGGGACTGATAACCTCAGTATCCCTATCCCTATCCCTACCCCTATCCCAAACAAACAAACCAACCCAACAAACTCACAGAAAATAAAAAATTTGATGATAAACATCGTAATAATAGTCATACATGTATAGTGTATATTTGTTGATTGGAAATACTATATAGGGCGCAATGTTTAAACAGATTGCTTTGGTATGAACGTGCTATCAGAGTACATAATGTATCATAACTTCTGTGAAGGTTACACCTATATGTAGAAAAGTCAAAACAAGATTTTAAAATCTAATACAAAAAAGGGAAGGAAAAAGAAAAATTCTGAAAATGCTCTCCACATTTTCCTAAGATGCTGTTTACTTCGTGTCTCATAAGGTAACAGAATGAACAAATGCCACTCATACCGTACCATAATAAATAAAAATCAGGGATGGCTCAGAATAGTTGGTCACAGAAAGAGATCGTCAGGAGGCTGTACTATTACAATACATTAATAAAAATTGTTTACAGCCGTATAGTAATAATTATACTCAAAACTGAAGTTATTCTAATGAAAAATATCATGGATAAAAATAAAGGGAATTGAATGAAATTGCTGTTTATAATAATAGAGTGATAGAGTGATAACATTATAAACAATAGTGACAACAGTAGATAAACTATATACTAACAAACTCATGAAAACACGTGATGATGATCATCGTAATAATGGTCTTACATATCAAATAAAGTCATATTGTAACCACCTCATGACTTTTATCAATACAGCGACCTACGCAGCTGATTGCAGACTTCATCTATTATTAATCATGGTCGCCTGCCTCCTCTGTGACTTAATATCACAATTACGTGTACCATAATTTTCGTCAGGGTGACTGCGCTAATACTTAACTAACGGTACTAGCATGTTATTAAAGCTCACTTTCGGATATAAATAAAAGTATTGCACCACTTTATGAAGACCTCCTGAACGCCAAAGTTTAATGTGTGTATTGCATCAAGAACACAGTTAATTAGATTATTCATACACTAAATCCGAACGAACATGTAAACAAGAACGCATGATCAGTTCCAATGCGGCGGAGTGGATAGGACGACCTATCAGGTCCAGTCATTGCCTGGGATGTCAATTCCGAAGTTTGATCGGATCCTTAGTGGCGTAAAGTTGGCGCCAATCTTCCAGAAGTGGGAACGAAAGAGCAAGAAGGCGAAGGAGACCCGTTGGCCAATCACACAGCGGCAACGCTCCCTCCACGCCGATAGCCAGTCGAGAGCGCCACCTATGAAGGGGATAGAGAAAGAGCCGCCCACTCCTCGTGGGTCCACTTCTCCTCTTCTGCACTTCACTTCTGGCGTCTTCCACACCGGGATGAGAGGACGCGCACATCAACGAGGGGACAGGAAAGAAGACGACAAGCTGTAAGGCGTGAGGTAGCATACTCAGTCTTAGATAGCACCGACAGACTCAGTTACGCAGGAGGTCACGCCAAAAATTATTATTGTACTAAATAGTTAGGCAAGGATGGATACTTATATCAAATTTACGTAATAGTATTTTTTTCATATTAATAAATTTTGTGTTAAACTAACTTTGTTTAGAGTGATTTTAGCTTCCCGTGCAGACTGCCCTACGATGAATAACGTTGTAACCACAGCAAGCTACAAAAGGATCCGTATTGTTACTTTGTGTCAGAAGGACCAAGGGAAGTTTCCAGACCACTTGGAGTATAGCGATGTTTCTTTGAACGTGGAGGAGGTGGCGACATACAGGAACTGTCGATGACTCGCTACACTCTGGCCGCCCAAAGGTTACCACGGCAGCTGATGTCCCCTTCTTAACAATCTGAGCTCGTAAGAACTCTTAGGGAGCGTAACCATACTGAACAATGACTTTCGTGCATCTACAGGATTCCATGTTGAAAGGAGTACCCATATTAAGCCCTGGGAATATTTTTATTAGAATTTTAACTGTTATTCTGTCTTGGTCACATTTTATTGGTATTTCAACTGAACGTTCACGTGTTACATTTCTATGTGATATTCTGATTTTATCTTGAATGCATCTGTGCCATAAGCAAGAGAGTAAGCATTATCTGTGAGCTGTGCATAAGCGTGCAAGCCAGTCTGCAAGTGGCTGGCCGTCTGTCGGTGGCTAGACTCGAAGAGTGTAGTTTGTGCCAAGCAGACGCAGTCTGCCCCAGTTAGTTTTGTACTTAGGCAGCCGCATTGTATTAATACTTCAGTGTAATTAATTCTGAAAGGACGATAGTATGCCCTGTTGCGGACAACACTGTATCAAATTACGCATTTGCTCTTTGAAAGAGAAAGGTATATATTGTAAATGTAGTATTGATGAGTATTGTTGTAGGAGGTGCTTGGTGTTTCTTATTAATGAAGTTAGTTAACAAAAGTTGCTAGTTTTGATTTAACCTGGACCACTTACCAAATCCTATTCTTTTCACCATTTGGAAGATTAATTTGGTCTTGTGTTATTGCCCTTTAACAAAGCAAGTCATTGACTTACAATTTGATAAAAATATTAGTGGAAGCATAATCCTTAATGAGATCAGACTGTATAAATAGTAATAATAAAAGTAACACATAGGTAGTCAAAGTGATATGCATAAATAGGGAGTTTTGTTGTATTGATAAAAGATCACGTTGTCATGTTAATTAATTGGGTTAATAGTTACAAGAAAACTTAGTTGCTTTGTAAGAAAGATAGTATTTGTATTCAGCTTCTAAGGATAATCAGATTTAACCAGTTTTAAAAATATCATCCAAATGCAAGGGATTGTTGTGTAATGCTCACCACCAGATTACGTCATGTTCATGAATCTGATAAAACATTCCAGCAATCAGACTGGATTGCAGTTACTGTCTTACATACTGTGAATATGAAGTGAGGAGTATCTACCTAATAGAATGCAGCACGCGATTTTCAACAGGCAGAAGTATCTTTCTTGGCTCTCGCAGTTGCTTTGCTTGAGTATAGCGTGGTCGCTAGTATATAGTGTATGCTAAAAATTAACTTGAAATAATCTTAGCAGATTATGTTTCAAATACACGAGATCAGAAGTCAATCAGATTATGATTTTAATTACAATTGTTTCATTAACAGTTTGCCTTCATTTGCTGCGTTATCCGTTACGCTCCAAACAATCACACGTAATTTTACTAGATTCATTGTTACAATGTTTAATAGATTTCAAAGTACAGAATTACACAAAATTTCATACTTTATTAGTTTATTTAATAGACAGGATCATCATATTGTTTTGTTGGTAAATTCCATCTATGATAGTTACAGCACACACGATCAGTGATACATTCGTAGTTAATGCAGACAAAGTCACAAGTTCCTAAATTAAATTAAATTACACACACTAGTTTCAGTGTTTCTACGTAAACTGTGTGTAATAGGCTGCTCTGCGGCCATCATCAGGCAATGTTCAAATTGCATCGTGGAGGTATAATTTTATTTCAGTTACTGCATATAATTGCAGTCTAGATGTTCTTAAGACAGTATTAATATTTTTTTATGCTTGTCAAGTTATTAATTTATTGTTCTAAATTGACATTTTTGTTTGACATATCCTCCAGATTAACAATAATAAATTAATAATCTGACAAGCATGAAATAATATGAACACCATCTAAAGAACATTTAGACTGCAGTTATATGCAGTAACTGAAATCAAAATATAATATATATTCACAGTACTACGCATAATGATAGAAACATTTACTAAAAATTAGGTGTGCTCAAATTTGATTTCAGTGCTCTCTTCTTATTTGCAAGTTTGGTAATTCTTGGCCTAATGATATTGCCCAAAGCTGCACGCATATCATGTCTTACTTTCAATCGATTCGTGGATTTGCTTGCGAGCAGGCGACTTGTGTTGACCTAAATAAGTCTTGGAACATCTACATTTACATACATACACCGCAATTCACCGTACGGTGCGTGGCGGAGGGTACACTGTACCACTACTAGGCATTTCCTTTCCTATTCCACTCCCAAATTGAACGAGGAAAAAAAGAGTGCCTATATGCCTCCGTACGAGCCCTTATTTCTCTTATCTTGTCTTTGTGATCTTTACGCGAAATGTAAGTAGGCGGCAGCAAGATCGTACTACACTCAGCTTCAAATTCCGGTCCTCTAAATTTACTTAACAGAAATTCACGAAAAGAACGTCGTCTTTCTTCCAGCGATCCCCAATTGAGTTGCCGGAGCATTTCCATGACACTCGCGCATTGGTCGAACCTACCCGTAACAAATCTAGCTGCTCGCCTCTGAACCGCCTCTATGTCTTCCTTCAAACGGATCTTCTGCGAGTCCCAAATACTTGAGCAATACTCAAGACGTGGTCGTTTTATACGCGGTCTCCTTTACAGGTGAAGTACATCTTCCCAAAATTCTCCCAATAAACCGAAGTCGGCTGTCTGCCTTACTCACAACTGTCCTTACATGCTCGTTCCATTTCATATCGCTCTGCAATGTTACGCCTAGATATTTGAACGACGCAACAGCATCAAGAAGCTCACTACTAATGCTGTATTCGAACATTATAGGATTGTTTTTTTCTACTCATGCGCATCACCTTACATTTTTCTACATTGAGAGCTGGCTGCCATTCTTCGCACCAAGTAGAAATGTTGTCTAAGTCATCCTGTATGCTATTACAGTCAGTTACAGACGACACCCTCCCATACACCACAGCATCATCAGCAAACAGCAGCAAATTACAACTTACTCTGTCCATCATATGTCCTATCACACTCCCCTGGGGCACGCCTGACGATACACTCGTCTCTGATGAACACTCGCCGTCGAGAACAACGTACTTCCAGCCAGTCACAAATCTGTGAACCTATTCCATAAGCTCGTATCTTGATATTCATGTCGGGTTTCCAGCCGGATCATCGAGTCATCTTGACACAATATTTCAACGGAGCACCTGGCCGCCATTTTCAGGTGCTGAGTCTCGTAGGAAACTGAAGTCTTGCCGTGCCCGGCGGCCTTATATACGCCGCGAAGTACTAACGGCGCGTGCGCCAGAGAGTCATGGCTGCGTCCTCTGCAGCAAGCAGCCGGTGCAGGGCCTCAGTGGAGAAAACTGGCAGGAACGATGTATCGCTTACATGCGCTAGTTGTCACAGGTGGAGAAAAGAGCACGCTGTTTTTTGAAATTAGACAAAACTGGATTCCACATGTTGCTAAGAGGGAACCCCTTGTCTCTATTTATTAAATTGTCCGCCAACCTAATCTCAATAGATTCCTTTAAAACGCATTCCCAGTAGCGAGACGCAGAAGCAAGTACATGTGTTTCGTCATACTTCATTCTGTGTCCTTCGGTTAAACAATGCTCCGCTACTGCAGACCTGTCAGGTTGTAACAAACGTGTATGTCTGTGGTGCTCGGTGCATCGATCATTGACGGTGCGAATCGTTTGTCCTATATATGCTTTCCCACAGTGGCAAGGAATCTTATAAACACCAGGTTTTCTCAGCCCCAAATCGTCTTTAACTGAGCCAAGAAAGGCCCTAGTCTTGGCAGGTGGTCGAAACACACTTTTTATATTAAACTTTTTTAAAATCCTTCCAATTTTTGATGACACATGACTGGGCGCACAGGAGCGCCGTCACAAAGCAATCCTCCAAGTTTCAACGTCTGTGTACTCAATCCACGACATCGGACGACACCTTCAAGCGTATCGTGATTAACCTCACGAGTAAAGATTTGGACGACGCCACTGTGTCTGTGTTGAAGAAAGGTTTAAATTTTGCTCCCACACCGAAGACACTTCCTGTGACTGAATTTATCTGTTCTGTGGAGCAAGCGGTGTCTCGTCTTCCTGATGACATAGCCGATGAAATCAGACAAGAAGTTTCAGCTGTATTACATAAGTCTAGCCCACCACAGAGTAACATTTCTTCTATTGAGAGGGCGGCTATCCGATCCCTTAGGCAAGATTCAGATTTGGTCATCTTACCAGCGGACAAGGGCAATGCCACAGTTCTTCTTACTCGTGATGATTATGTAGACAAAATGGATCGTCTACTTCAAGACTCTGCGTACCGCAAATTGCAAAATGACCCCACAGAGCGAGTAAAACGGAAGACTTTTTCGCTTTTGAGGAATAGTTCGTTACCTGAGGAGGTGGTCAAAAAACTTCGCCCTAGTGCTGCTGTTCCTCCGAGACTATACGGCCTACCAAAGGTCCACAAAGATGGGGTGCCATTACGTCCTACAGTAAGTACCTTGAGTGCACCGACGTATAACTTGGCAAAGTATTTAGCATCAGTCCTTAGTCCTCACGTTGGAAACTGCGAACACCATATCCCCAACTCTTTGGTGTTTACTCAACGGTTGAAATCTTTGTGTGTTGGTCCATCTGATATGCTTGTCAGCTTCGACGTAGTATCTGTGTTTACACGGGTCCCTCTTGAAGAGTCTTTAGAATTAATTGGTGACAAACTGGACGCAGAAATGACTAAGCTTTGTCGTCATGTGCTGACCTCTACATATTTTTTATTTAATGAGCAGTACTTTGAGCAGAATGACGGAGTGACTATGGGAAGTCCTTTATCCCCCATAGTCGCCAATTTATTTATGGAGGACTTTGAAGACAGGGCACTGAGGACAGCTCTTCTGAAACCCACCTGTTTCTGGAGATACGTGGATGACACGTTCATGGTGTGGCCTCATGGACCGGATGCTCTTAATCGGTTCCTGGATCATTTTAATTGCCTCCACCCCAACATTAAATTCACGATGGAAGTGGAGAGAGATGGGAAGCTTCCATTTTTGGATGTTTTAGTGTACAGGAAGGACGATGGAACCCTAGGACATAGTGTGTACAGAAAACCTTCGCACACAGACCGATATCTACATGCAATGAGTTGCCACCCACCGAACCAACGCACAGGCGTCCTGAAACCTTAGTTCGAAGAGCTTATGCCATATCGGATGCAGATACCTTAACACAGGAACTAGAACATCTGCAGTTGGTGTTTAAGGAGAACGGGTACACAGAGAGACAGATCCGTCATGCCATGCAGATTGGGCCGTCGCCAGAACCAGAATAGGACCAATGCACATCAGTTGCCTTCCTTCCGTACGCTGGAAATGTGTCATCAATAATTGGAAGGATTTTTAAAAAGTTTAAAAAGTGTGTTTCGACCACCTGCCAAGACTAGGGCTCTTCTTGGCTCAGTTAAAGACGATTTGGGGCTGAGAAAACCTGGTGTTTATAAGATTCCTTGCCACTGTGGGAAAGCATATATAGGACAAACGATTCGCTCCGTCAATGATCGAAGCACCGAGCACCACAGACATACACGTTTGTTACAACCTGACAGGTCTGCAGTAGCGGAGCATTGTTTAACCGAAGGACACAGAATGAAGTATGACGAAACACATGTACTTGCTTCTGCGTCTCGCTACTGGGAATGCGTTTTAAAGGAATCTATTGAGATTAGGTTGGCGGACAATTTAATAAATAGAGACAAGGGGTTCCCTCTTAGCAACATGTGGAATCCAGTTTTGTCTAATTTCAAAAAACAGCGTGCTCTTTTCTCCACCTGTGACAACTAGCGCATGTAAGCGATACATCGTTCCTGCCAGTTTTCTCCACTGAGGCGCTGCACCGGCTGCTTGCGGCAGAGGACGCAGCCACGACTCTCTGGCGCACGCGCCGTTAGTACTTCGCGGCGTATATAAGGCCGCCGGGCACGGCAAGACTTCAGTTTCCTACGAGACTCAGCACCTGAAGATGGCGGCCAGGTGGTCCGTTGAAATACTGTGTCAAGATGACTCGATGATCCGGCTGGAAACCCGACATGAATATCAACAATTTATACGCCAGGTAACTCTACGTAATCACAGCTCGTATCTTCGCTAGCAGTCTGCAGCGTGGCACCGCGTCGAACGCCTTTTTGAAGTCGAGAAAAACACAATCCGCCTGTTGCCCTTCATCCATGGCTCGCAAGATATGTGAGAAAAGGGCAAGCTCATTTTCACATGAACGATGTTTCCTAAACCCGTGCTGATTCATGGAAAGAAGCTTTTCCGTTTCAAGGAAATTTACTATATTCGAACTGAGAATATGCTCTAAAATTCTACATGAAACTGATGTCAACGATATTGGCCTGTAATTGTGTGGGTCAGTTCTCTTTCCTTTCTTATAAACGGAAGTCACCTGCGCTTTTTGCCAATCACTAGGAACTTTGCGCTAAATTAAAGATTAGTGATAAATGCAAGCTAAGTAGGGGGCCAATGCCACAGAATAGTCTTTGTAAAACCGAACTGGTATTCCATCCGGACCAGCAGACTTTTTCGTATATAGCTCTCTCTGCTGCTTCTCTACACCGGAAATATCTGTTTCTATGTCCCCCATTTCGGAATTAGTACGTTGATCAAATTATGGTACATTCGTGCGGTCCTCCTGCGTGAAAGATTTCTTAAAGGTTAAATTTAGAACTTCAGCTTTCCGTTTGCATTCTTCTATTACTGCCCCGGAATGATCAACGAGTTACTGGACAGTGGGCTTTGACCCCCTTTTTCGATTTTACATAAGACCAGAATTTTTTCTGGTTCTCGGAAAGATCTTTTGCTAAGGTATGGCTGTGATAATTATTGTATGCTTCGCGCATCGATCTTTTTATAGACGCACGAACTTCTACTAACTTTTGCCTGTCATCATTTGCGTGTTCTTTTTTGAATAGAGAGTGCAACAACCTTTGCTTTCTCAGCAGCGTACTAACATTATTATTATACCACGGTGGATCTTTTCCATCCTTAATCGTCCTTACTGGCACATATTTCTCTAACCCTTTATTAACAATGCACTTAAATTTAGTCCACAATTCCTCCACATCCATAGTCCCAGAATTAAACGATGCCCATTCACTTTCTAAGTGCGATCGTAACATTTGCTTGTCGGCTTTTCCCAACAAAAACACGCTCCTAGCCTTCTTGATTGGTTTAAGAACTTCGGTCACCATCGACGCTATGACGATATCATGATCACTAATTCCTGTCTGTACATAGACATCGTTGATAAGGTCAGGCCTGTTTGTGGCTATAAGGTCTAGAATATTTCCATTGCGCGTGGGTTGCCGGTTTAACTGCTCAAGACAGTTTTCGGAGAACGTGTCCAAAATAGCTCGCAAGACTGCTTGTCTGTACCGCCTGAAATGTAACTAGCGAGGACCCAATCTATACTCTTAAGGTTGAAGTCTCCTCCGACTAATATTACATGGCCCGGATACCTATGCACTACCTGGTGTAGACTTTCTTTGAATGATTCTAAAATTGCTACAGCAGCACTGGAGAGCCGGTAAAAACACCCAACTATTAACTTTACTTCTTTTAGACCAGTTAAACGTACCCAGATACTTCACAGTTACTTTCAACTTCGATCTCAGTAGAAACAATATCTTTGTCCAAAGCGATGAACACTCTCCCTCCAGTTGTATCCGATCTATCTTTCCGATATACATCCCACGCTTCGCTAAATATTTCTGAACTTGCCATATCATGATTTAGCCAGCTTTCGGTCTAAAACTGAGCGCAATAACTTCCATGCGCATTAACATCATCATCATTAGAGACTGATTATGCCTTTCAGAGTTCAGTCTGGAAAATAGTACCTCTAATAAAATCCCTCCATGATCCCCTATTCAATGCTAACATTGATGCCTCGTCTGATGTTATGCCTTTTTCTTCAAAATCATTCTGCGCCGAATCTAAGTACTTTCTTCTTGGTCTACCTCAACTCCTCCCACCCTCCGCTGCCCAGCTTATGAGTCTCTTAGGTAACCCTGCTTCTCGTATGTGTGTAACATGACCCCACCATCTCCGTCTGTTCGCTCTTACTGCTTCATCTACATCTCCAGTTTTTCTTTGATTTCCTCATTATGGATACCCTACTGCCATTGTTCCCATCTATTAGTACCTGCAATCATTCTTGCTACTTCCATAACTGTAACCTCTACCCTATGAATAAGGTAACCTGTATCCACCCAACTTTCACTCCCATACAACAACGTTGGTCGAAAGGTAGAGCAGTGCACTGCTAACTTGGTACTTACTTTCTTCTTGCAGAAAAGAGTAGATATTAGCTGAGCACTCACTGCATTAGCTTTGCTGCACCTCGATTCCAGTTCTTTCGTTATATTGCCATCCTCTGAGAAAATACATCCCAGGTCCTTGAAACTGTCTACCTGTTCTAACTTTGTTCCTCCTATTTGGCACTCAGTCTGTTCGAATCCCTTTCCCACAGACATTACTTTCGTTTTGGAGATGCTGACCTTCATATCACAATCCTTGTACCTCTGATCGAGCTCTGAAATATTAGTTTGCAACCTTTCAATCGAATCGGCTATAACAACTAAGTCATCCGTATATGCGAGACTGTTTATTTTGTTTTCACTTATTTTAATCCCGCCCTGCCAGTCTACTATTTTCAACATATGATCCATGTATAGTATGGACAACAGTAGTGACAAGTTACAGCCTTGTCTTACCCCTGAAACTACTCTGAACCATGAGCTTAATTTGCCATCTACTCTAACTGCTGCCTGACAGTCTACGTAAAGACCTTTAATTGCCTGCAGAAGTTTGCCTCCTATACCATAATCATGAAGAACTGACAGTAGCTTCTTCCTAGGAAAACGGTCTTAACCTTTTCCAGATCTACGAAACATAGATACAATTTCCTGTTCCACTTTTCCATTACCTGCCACAGGCTAAAGATCTGGCCCTGACAGCCTCTATGAGGCCTAAACCTACACTGATTTTCATCTAACTTGTCCTCAATTAATATTCGCGCTCTCCTTTCAACAATACCTGAGAATGTTTTTGCCTACAATGCTAATTAGATACCTCGATAGTTGTTGCAATCTTTTCTGTTTCCATGTTTGAAAATTGGCGTGATTACCACTTTCGTCCAGTCAGATGGAACCTGTCCCAATTCCCACGACTTTTCAATTATCCTATGTAACCATTTGAGACCTGATATTCCACTGTGTTTCACGAGTTCCGGCTTAATTTCATCCACCCCAGCCTACTGACCATTTTCTCCACTTCCTCAAATGATACCCTGTTTCCATCGTCGTTCCTACCCCATTCTACCTGAATATCTGATACATCATTGAACGTTTCACCTACATTGAGCAAGTCTTCAAATATTCCCTCTATCTGCTCAAGGCATCCACAGGCTTGACTAGCAGCTTTCCTGGCCTGTCCAAAACGCTTGTTAATTCGTTCATCCCTCCCTTTCGATGATTGCTAATTACGCTCCAAAATGGATTTCCCGCGGTTTGACCCAGAGTTTCTAGCTTGTTTCCTAAGTCTTCCCATGATTTCTGCTTTCAGTCTGCAATTATCCGTTTGGCTTTGCTTCCTTCTTCAACATAACTTTCTCTGTCTGCCTGATTTCTAGTAGGAGCCATTTCTGATATGCCCTCTTTTTCTTTTTACAGGCTGCCTTGACTGTGTCATTCCACCAAGCTGTCTGCTTCTTCCTGCCTTTACACAATACTGTTCCAAGACATCTAGCTGCTTCCAGTAGTATGTCCCTGTACCTTGACCATTCCTCTTCCATTGACTGTAAATCATTACATTCAACTAACTGGTACCTTTCCGAGATCATTGTTGTGTATTTGTGCTTAATTTCCTTGTCTTGAAGCTTCTCCACCCTTATCTTTCCACACATGGACCTGAATAAGTCTTGGAGAAAGTCGTAAAATGTCAGAAGGCGATCTTCAGACTGATAAAGTATAATTTTAGCTGTTTTACAATAAAACAGCCCAAAATAGTGAATTCACATGCGTTCTTACATTTTCTGTCGTTTCAGAATTCAGTCAGCATTCTTAACATTAGGAGAAAAATGAGTAAATTTCGAACTGTACTGACGTTATTCACTTCTGTGATCACCAGTGTAAAGTGAAGTTGTCAAGTTATTGCGGGCAGTACAGACAGTACTGCAATCAATGCTTTCACGTTCGGATGTCATACTTGCTGGTAGAACGTCCGGGTTACAAGGCCGTGGTCTGTTAAACTTTTCAGTTTCTCCTAACGTATCGTCCAGAGCAGCGCCGGAAATCTTCGGAGGTCTTCTTACTTCCGTCGAGTCTTTCCGACTGATGAGTCGGGTGTCTTAGAGCACCATATATACTATGGAAAGTGGGCGTGACCAAGCTGTCACGTTATCAGCAAGTTATAGTCCTTGTCAAACATCACTATCGATTGAATCGATCTTTTAAAGCTACTGTCCATATGCCGCTAAGTATTACAGCTTCTTCTTTGCTGTTAAAATTTTTTATGTTTATATATTTCAATACCTTCCCTGTATTGTCGTGGATAATAATTCGTCATTGTAGATAAAACTAATTTCGGAAAACCTCACTATGACTTCCAGATTGAAGAGCATGCTCTGCCACGAGCTGATTTCTGTTTTTCTAAGTCGGCAAAGCCTTTTGTGTTCTTTCAGCCTAGTTTCTATACTTCTTTTTGCGGTTCCAATATAAACTTTACCACATGTACATGGAATTTTATAAACGCCACAAGCAGAAAGAGGAGGTCGTTTATCCTTCACAGAACGGAGTAGCTGACATATTTTCTTAGTTGGTCTGAATAACATAAATAAAAAAAATCCAGTTTACAGTGGAAAAAGACAACGCAATATCCTTCTTGTATGTTTTAGTTACGAGAGAGGTGGATGGAAAACTGAAACATAAAGTTTTTCGAAGTTACACATACACAGACAGATATTTACATAAGAATTCTAATCATCACCCACAGCAGAAGAGAGGTGTCATCAAAAGTCTCATTGACAGAGCCAAAAAATTTGCACTGCGGAACATCTGGATGCTGAATTAAAACACCTGAAGCAAGCTTTCAAGAAAAGTAGCTATTCAGATAAAGAAATAAACAGGGTTCTGCGACCAAATAACAATAAGACCAAGTGATCGAACAAAGCGATGGAATAACAGTTTCCCTGCCATTTATCGGAAAAGTAACTGATCAAATAGGAAAAATATTACGGAAACACAACATCAGACCGGTTTTCAGGCCAACTAAGAAAATATGTCAGGTACTCCGTTCTGTGAAGGATAAACAACCTCCTCTTTCTGCTTGTGGCGCTTATAAAATTCCGTGTACATGTGGTGAAATTTATATGAACCACAAAAAGAAGTATAGAAACTAGGCTGAAGGAACACAAAAGTCTTTATCACTTGGTTCATAAAACCATCCATTTTCTGCATGCATAAAAAATTTTGAAATGTCTTGGTCGCACTGTTTTTATTTTACTATTATTTTTTTTAAAAACGATGGTAATGAAAATTCATCTTACTGGAGATGACTAACTAAAATGAAAACGACCATCATGGCTCTCTAGTCAAGGTGTGTTGCCCACACCACACCACAGTGCGACCATCACATTTCAAAATTTTTTATGCATACAAAAGTCTTTGTCGACTAGGAAAAACAGAGAAATCAGCTGTGGCAGACCATGCTCTTCAATCTTGAAGTCATATAGTGAGGTTTCCCGAAATATCAGTTTTATCTACAATGACGAATTATTATCCACGACAATACAGGGAAGCTGTTGAAATACATAAACATAATGAAAATTTTAACATGAAAAAAGAAGCTATGAGACTTAGCGACATATGGACAGTAGCTTTAAAAGATCGGCAGGTTTTGACAAGGACTATCTCTGCTGATAACGTGACAGCTTGGCCATGCCCACTTTCCACAGTATATATGTCGCTCTCAGACACCCGACTCATCAGTCTGATCGTCGACTGACATGGAGACACCACATACTCAAACTCTATCCTCTCCTCAGTCCCTCCTCCCGCCGCCCTCCCCATGTCGGCGTCACACTCTACAAAGCCGTCATCCGTCCCATCCTAGTGTAATCCGACGTCGTCTGAGGTTCTGCTGCAGACATGTACCTAAAGTCACTACAAACTATTCGGAACCGTGCTCTCAGGCTTGCCCTCCATCTCCCAAGAGATTTTCCTTCAGCACCACTTCATGAACTTGCAAGAGTCCCACGACTTCGGGACTACATTAAACGCACCGCCAACCCTTTTATGACAAGGCAGGTCGCTCCTAGAACCACCTCATCCGAGCACTGGGGCAGGCATAAAATCCAGCGCAAGGCCACCGCACGTTGGCCCTACCTCCTACTACGGTAAGACGATCCTTCTTCATCCAACCCGTCGAACACCGTGAAGCCAATCAAAAGTGAAGCCCAACCCTCTCACTCCCTGCTCTGGGAGGAAGAGCAAACAATTGCTGCGATCACTCGAGCGTTGCCTTTATCTCCCTCGTTCCGTTCGATCCGATCTCGACTCATCAGTCGGCAAGACTCAACGGAAGTAGGAAAACCTCCGAAGATGTCCGGCGCAGCTCTGGACGAAACATCAGGAAAAACTGAAAAGTTTTATGGACCACGGCCTTATAACCTGACTGACTGACAGTACTGACTGACTGACTGAATGAATGAATAATTTGAAATGAATAAAAGTTTAAAATCTTATCTGTTTCGCCGACAATATTCCAGCTGCTGCGGATCAGTTGTGTTCCTTAGCCCACGAGGTGGGACCGACCTGTCCAGAACCTTCCTTATGATGACCATTCTGCAGTAGTTGTTGCGATATCGTCGCGATCAGGCAGGGATGAGGGTTTGTCGGGAATAAAGTGAACTAGCCGTTGGTGTGGGAAAGTGGGTTTATTTTACAAAAGTTGAACAGTGTTATTGTTGCAGACGTGGTGGCCATCACCGCAGGTGTAGGGCGAGCAGGGCGATGAGGGCGAGAGCGTGTGCTGCGGGCAGCGGCGAGCAGGCGCAGGCGCCGGGCGGGGCCCCCAGCTCCCGAGGGCCGCGCGAAGGCGACGCCAGGTTGTCCGCCGCGCCGCCGCCGTCCCCGTACTCTGCAATACGAGGCGAACAACATAGCGACACTGTGCTGTTGTGATAAACAAAATGAAATGCAATCCAATTAAGATGGGTGATATGGAAACAATACACTGTTTCAAAGAAGTGAAGTGCAATGATATAAAAAGAAAGGGAAGAAACAACACAGAAACTGGCGAAAAGTGCAGTACACATCCTAGAAACACACGCCAAGAACGAAGCAACCTCGTGTATTAAGGTTTATCAAAATTTCAATTAACATTAATTGATCTCAATTTAGGTTGAATTAGAAATTGCAGATATTTGGAGACAAGAAAAACACCTGTATGAATATCAACAACTCAGAAGGAAAAAACAGTACTAAGCAAAGAGGGGAAAGCTGAACTGTGAAAAGATTGTATAGAGGGCCTATACAAAGGAAATGAAGGCAGTATTCTAGAAATGGAAGACGAAGGGGAGGAAGATGAGACAAGAAATATGATACTTCGAAAAGAATTTGACAGAGCGCTGAAGGATTTGAGTCGAAACAAGGCTCCTGCAGTAGATCATATTCCGTCAAAACTGCTGATATCGTTAGGAGTGCCAGTCATGAAAAGAATTGTTCCACCAGGTACGCAAGATGTATGAGGCAAGATATATACCCTCCGACTTCAAGAAGAATATTGTAATTCCAATTCCAAAGAAAGCAAGTGCAGACAAGTGTGAAAATTAGTAATGGTTGCAAAATACCCACAGGAATTATTTACAGACGAATGGAAAAAAAACTTGTGGAATCCAACATCGGGAAAGATCATTTTGGATTTAGGAGAAATGTAGGAACACGGGAGTCAATTACGACGTCTGTTAGAAGATAGGCTAATGAAAGGCAAACCTACGGTTTTAGAGTTTGTAGATTTGAAGAAAGATTTTGACAATGTCGACTGGAATAAAAATTTTCAAATTTTGAAGGTAGCAAGGGTAAAATATAGTGAACGAGGAGTTATATTCAACCTATACAAAAAACCAAACAGCAGTTATTAGTCGAAGGGCAAGAAAGGGACGAGGAGGTTGGGAAGGGAATAAGACAGGGTTGTAGCCTTTCGCCAATGCTCTTCAATCTGTACATTGAGCAAGCAATGAAGGAATGCAAGGAGATATTTGGAGAAGGAAGTAACGTTCTCTGCGAAGGACTAAAAACTACGTGGTTTGCCGATGACTTAGCAATTAGAAACTGCAAAGGATCTGGAAAAGCAATTGAACGGAATGGACAGTGTTTTGAAAAGAGGGTATAAGATGATCATTAACAAAAGTAAAAAAAGTCTTTTGGAATCTAATGTCAGAAAATTAGGCGATGCTGAAGGAATTAGGTTAGGTAATGGGACTATCAAAGTAGTAGATGAGTTTTTATTATATGGATTCCAAGATAACTTGTGATTGCCGACGTAGAGAAGATATAAACTCAGAATGGCTATGGGAAGAAAAGCGTTTCTACAGAAGCGAAAATTGGTAACATCCAAAATTAATTTAAATGTTAGGAAGGCCTCTCTGAATCCATTTGTCTGGAGTGTAGCATTCCATCGGAGTGAAACGTGGGCGATAAGGAGTTCAGACAAAAAGATGAAAAGGGACAGATTGGTGGGACACATTCTGAGACTTCAAGGAATCGTTAACTTAGCATTAGAACGAAGTATGTGTGGTACAAGTCGTAGAGGGAGACCAAGGGACGATTAAAGTAAGCAAATGCAAAGGGGTGTGGGTTGCCGAACTTATTCTCATATGAAGAGACGTGCACAGGACGGGGTAGCGTGGAGAGCTGCATCAAACCAGTCTGCGGACTGAAGACCATAACAACAACGATATTTATTACTTCATATATAGTATTAATTTATTTGCAGTAATTATATGTTATTCGTTTCCTAATATATTTAGTGTCTTAACTCCTACAAGCACCAACCACGGGCAAAAATTGCTTGTTCATGTTTCTTTTATTAAAAGAATCAGAATAAAAATCCTTCCTTGTTTATGGGCCTTTTTCTATTTGTCTCTCACTTTATAAGGAACTAGACCGTAAATTTGTATGGTTAAAATTTTGAAACTGCAAAATAAATACAAAAATTTTATTCCTGAGGGCACGTTTTGCACTGGGTTGGTGCTCTATGTGGTCATAATTCTAAGTGTCTTCCTTACAACCATCAATCAGTGTGCATCACCTCTAATTTCAGTATATCCCAGCTATTTACAAGCATAACATACCTAATACCTGCAGAAATTATTGTTAAAATAGTATATAAACAAAATTTCAGATAACTGCAAAAGTAACTGTTTCGGTCCTATATCTGCAGGTAATCCAAGACGGCAATACTGTAACAAGGATAACGCAATCTACATATGTTTACATATGTTTTACAGACAACAGCAAATGGCAAAGACAAAAAAATAAATAAATTTTATAGGACCCACAGATTATATTAATACAGACAAAATTTTCCCTTGCTTGGTGCTCTGTGTAACCTAAAATACCTTGGTGCTGCTAAGGTTAAGAAGTTTAATTTTTTTAAATTAGTAAACACACTAACACTATGTCCAGTGTCACTTTACACTCACCAAAAAGAATGAATTCTTAATTCTGAAATGATACTTTCACTGCAGCTGAGTGTGTGCTGATATGAGCGTCAAATATTACTCACGAGTAAATCAACGAAAGTATCACTCACCAATTTGTCTGAAATTTGGATATAATACATGAAAAACTAAAGGAGATGTATTATTTTAGTGACGATAAAACATATTAAATGGGTCAAACGATACATCAAAAATGGGGGCTAAAATAAAATAAATAAAATAATAATAATAATTAAAAATTGCGCCAACTTAGAGATTAGTTAAACGATTTAAATGATTTTTCTTACTAAAGTATTTTAGAGGTGGAGTGAAAATAAGGGACCAACTACGCTGAAAGAGAGAAATTTTCGGCATCAAAATTTTTTATTATTTAATCGAGATAGATTCTATTAAAACTTCGAAAGGAAGGCTATTTAAGAAACTCATATATGAATTTTTTAAAATTATATAAACATCTGAGGTGTAAACACACACACACACACACACACACACACACACACACACACACACACACACACACACTCTAAAGCAAGGGTGAATTACTTATCGTTACTTGATAATCTTTGAAGACTCTTTTCCTACACTTATCAGTTTGTGTCCAGGAAAAGTTGTGTCACGCTGTTTAAAGCAAGATGGAAAATTTATGTAGACTTAACTAATATTTGTGAACTGTTAGGTATGGATTACTAATGTTTATTGGAAAATCTGTCTGAAAGTTCGTTCGCATAACAATGTATGCAGGCGTTGGGTTAAATGTTTACGTTAAAAATACTGTCAAAGGAATTCAGTAGCTTACCGCTCTAGGATTCGTTTCATCCTGGCACACTTACTCAGCCCTCCCTTTAGAATACGCGGCGCTCAGCGCATATAACGCGCTCTCAATGCCATCACGTACAGGTTAGCAAAGCAACGGAAAAATTTCCCTGACTGATACAAACGTATCTGAACCCTTATTAATACTTACAATATTTGAACCCTACTTTACTAATACTTATTTCCTAACACTGTAAGACACAATTACCTAAATGAATAAGTAAATACAATGAAACTAAATAGAAAACATTGAAACTACTCCATCTGCAAATATCTCGAAATAAAACATTACTTATTTTAGTAGTCACCACTATATGAAAACGAGTGAACTGTAAGGGACTTGCAATAGAATCATGATTTACCCGTTATATTTATCTATTAATAAATGTAAATGTCAGCAAATGCCCATTTTTAAAACAATATTGTAAACCAAGAATTTCATTGCTCGTTGTTGTTGTTGTTGTTGTGGTTGTGGTATTCGCAGACTGGTTAGATGCAGTTCTCTGAGCTACCCTGTCCTGTGCAAGCCTCTTCATCTGGGAATACGTACGGCAACTACATCCTTTTGAATCTGCTTACTGTATTCGTCCCTCGGTCGCCCTCTACGATTTTTGCCCCACACACTTCCTTCCCATAATAAGGTGATAAATCTTTGATATCTGAGAATGTGTCCCACCAATCTATACCCTTCTCATAGTCAAGATGTGCCGCAAACTACTTTTCTCCCCAATTCTGTTGAGCACCTCCTCAATAGTTACGTGAAGTACCCATCATCTTTTTGTCTGAACTCCTTAGAGTCCACTTTTCACTCTGATGCAATACTCCAGAAAAATGCTTTCAGAAAGGATTTCCTAACATTTAAATTAATGTTGGATTTCGCTTTTTTGGAAATGCGTTTCTTCCAATAGCCATTCTGCGGTTTATATGTTCTTTACTTCGGCCATCAGAAGTTATCTTGCTACCCAAATAACAAAACTAATCTACTGCTTTTATTGCTTTATTACGTAATGTAATTCCTTCAGCATCGCCTGATTTTCATTCCATTACCATCGTTTACTTTTGTTAATGTTCATCTTATACCTTACTTTCAAGACACTATCCATTCCGTTTAATTGCTCTTCCAGGTTCTTTGCTGTCTCTGACACAATTACTGTGTCGTCAGCAAACCGCAAGGTTTTCATTCACTCTTTCTCGACTTTAAATACCTCTCCCTCTTTTCAAGGCACTGTCCATTGCATTCAATTGCTGTCCAGATCCCTTTCCGTTGCTGAAACCGCAAAGTTTTTACTCCTTCGCAGTGAACTTCACTTCTCTCGTCAAATATCTACTTGCATTCCTTCATTGCTTGCTCATTGTACAGATTGAACAACATTGGGGAAAGTCTACAAGCCTCTTTTACTACGTTCCCAACCACTACGGCCATATCATGCTCCTCGACTCTAATAATTGTCTGGTTTTCGTACAATTGAATATAGCTCTTCGATCGCTATATTTTACCCCTGATACCTTCAGAATATGAAAAAGTGTATTCCAGTCAACATTGTTAAAAGCTTTCTCCAGATCCACAAATGTTAAAAAAGTAAGATAAGTCGTAATATGAGTGTTGCCTCTCGTTTCCTACATTTCTTCTAATTCTAAATTGATCTTCCCCAAGGTCCGATTCCACCAGTTTTTCTTCTTCTGTAAATAATTTGTGTTATTATTTGCAACCCTGACTTATTAAATTGATAGGTCAGTAATTTTCACACATTCCTGTAGTTGTTTTCTTAGGTATTGAAATGACTATATTCTTCTTGAAGTCTGGGAATATTTTCCCTGTCCCATACATCTTGCATACCAGGTGGAACAATTTCCTCATGACTGACTCTCCTAACGATGATAGCAGTTCTGACGTAAGATCGTCCACTCCAGAGGCCTTGTTTCTACTCAGATCTTTCAGTGCTTTGTCAAATTCTTCACGCAGTATAGTATCTCTTGTCTCATCTTCCTCCACTTCGTCTTCCATTTCTAGAATACTGTCTTTATTTTCTTTGTAAAGGTCTTCTATACATTCCTTCCACCTTTCTAGCCACCCCACCTCGGCAATATCTGTGGTTCATGAGAGTGGATTTCATTTGTGCCCAACCAATATGTAGCACAAAGGAGAAATGGAAATATGACAACCAAATTTGCCTGTGAGGTAGCAGGTAGTACAAAGATCACATGAGTGTAAATATAGCCCTGTGTGAGATGAGAATGAAGATCAATGCCAGTATCGAATGTTTCCGCCATTGCTGGCTATTGCTGCTGTATCACACCTCGTTATGAAGAAGTCTTGAATACTCCGTGCCACGTGTGCTAGTGTATTATGATGTTGCACCGTCAGCAACTCTGGCTAGCCAAACATACTAGGTTGCTGGGGAGGGGGGGGGGGCACCATTATAGTTAGCTGGCATGTCACGCCAGTGGAAACCGATCTGTTTCAAGGTTAATAAAGATACATCTTCTTTAGGTTGTTCAGAAGTCCAGAATTTGGGTTACAAGGTAAGCGTGCCTGGATAGCCTAAATGGTTAAGGCGACCGCAAGCCCGAAGCGGGAAATGAAGATCGAATTCCGGTGCAGCACAAAGTTTCAACACTGTCGTCGAATTTATTTCAACGCTCCGAAACGGTCCAAATGTTTCAATATTTCGATTTTGTTCTCAGCTCAGTGTTTTCGGACTACAAACATATATAAACTTATTGGTGAAGGATTGGAAGGAGATTATATTTACCGATGAAAACCGATTCCACCTGCGCAGGCGCAATGGTCCGATTAGTTCGGATTCATCGTGGTGAGAGGCAATTCAATTGTTGTCAATGTTAATTAAAATACACCTTCTTTAGGTTGTTAAGTCAAGATCGCTGATAAAACATATTTATTACTCTTTACCGGTTTCGATGATTTAAATCATCATCTTCAGAAGGGTGTACAATGTCTTCACTTAGAATCTTAAGAGAACATGACAAAGAGATCTTCGACGAAAGGTAAAATTAATAAAAATGCATTGTCAGTATGTTAAAATATACGCCACCAAAATGGATCGTCGTATTAGATTAAAAAGAAAAACTATGACTATTTCTCACGTTAGTATAAGTGATACTGACAGGAGTGAACATTTTGTTGAAACAAGAACAAAAACTAACTGCGAAATGTGTCAGCGTCTGTTATGCAAAATGTGCTTTGCACCATATCATGTGTAATTTTATAATAACTCATACATGTATTAAAGTCTTTGATAGTAAATGTGTTCTACGAGCCTTGTGCGACAAGAGTGTCCCACGCAATACGGTTGCTGGGACTCCAGTGGCCCAGGGCCTACTTGCACTAAGTGAGGACAGACTTTCAAAAAACAAAAAGTATTCGTAATACTGTCACAACTAATAAAACACTATGTGGTCAAAGGAAGATATTTATCTACTAATTTTTAGAATCCGTCTTGAAAGAAGTGCCATATTCGCATCTGTAAGTATACATGTAAAATCGTACTCAACATGTTACGATAAAAAGTCAAAAAGTTGTATATTTCCCTGACTCTACTGTAGCATGTTGAGTGTGATATTAAATGTATACAGGGTGGTCGGAAAATCCCGTTACAACATTCTATGACTTGTAGAGTGTAGTGAGAACGTAACATTTTGAATAGAAACCCATGACCGGGAACTTATCGTTTCCGTTCCACGACGGTTTCAATTCAGATGATTCTCATCCACTCCTACTTGTGGAATGTAATTAGGCGTCACCCACATTCCTGCAATCAATTCGAAAATAATACTGTATCGTTCGGTTATTACTTACGAATTTTCATTAGAAATTACACCATATGGTTTACATTAGTTAAGAAGAAACCAGTATCTACCTGAGCAGCCCGAACGTACTGATGCATTACAACAGCGGATCGATGTGACGACCACCAACGTCGTGACACACATTGTAGCTCCGAAACATGTTCTGGTACACTCTCTCTCCACCCCACCTTCAATGTCTTGTGCAGACGTTTCTCTGTCCGTAAGCAGCCGTTGACGAGTTACACACCTGAATTGAATCTGTCCTAGAAGGGAAACGATACATTTCAGGACATGATTCCCATCTAAATGTTACGTACTCAACACCCTCTACAAGTCCAAGAAGTTGGCAACGGGAATTTCCGACCACCCTGTATTCTTGCAGGTCGAAGACAGCTGTTCAGTCTACCGAAACCGGTCATAAGTATCAAGACAATAAGCGATCTTGGATGTTTTGCATAAAAGATTAATCGAACAGATCGACCTTCAAGAATGACAAACTTTCCCCTTAAAATTCAAAAAGTGGAAAGTGAATCAGAGAGGCTCAGGCCAGAACGTCAGCAACATCACGTAAGAGACATTAACAGAATCCTTAAGAAATTTATGTTATACAGTCCTCGAGTCGTTACCCTGTCAACTACGTTACAGGAATTATGGCTGCGATATTATTAGGTTTGAGTGGACAACATAGTAGATAGAGTTGCAAGATAATGGCGAGGTCTGGTCGCCTCAGATGAGAGGGACAAAGAGAGAGAGACAGAAAGAGGAGAGAGAGAGAGAGAGAGAGAGAGAGAGAGAGAGAGAGACAGAAGGAGAGAGAGAGAGGGGGAGAGAGAGCGCAAGGGCACATTCCCTCCCGGTGTTTACGGGGTGTTCAACTGCCACGCTCCTGGATTCCGCCTCGTGCCTGCTACTTGTAGCAGGTGTGCAGCAGCCGGCGCGGCTTACCTGAGTCCCTCCACTCCTCGCGGCCGAACACGCCCAGGACGCGGCTCTCGGCATCCGCAGCTTCTCCGGGACCCACCAGCCCTGCAACAACACCAGCAGTAGGCAGCGCCATAAAACCTAGTGTTGCGGAACTATGTGATTAAAGATACGCAATAATACTGTACAAAAAAAGGTATTCATTATTTATTGCTAAGCACAGTATTAAGAATTAAAAACATAATTAACTCATCGTATGAAATGATCTTATTATATTAATATAAAGAGAAGTTTGAAGATCGCAACTTTAATGTTGTTTTTATTATTTTTCGTGCAATATCACCGGTACGGCACTCGAAGATCTTTTCTGGTCTCCACTAGAATACGAAATTGACTGCTTATTAAAGCACTCTACATATTATTTAGAAAATATTGTGTCGGATAGCGAAATACGAAGCGGGTCCAGAAAGTAAGTTCCGTTTCAATTTATCTCCGCTGCAGCGATGCGTCTGCAGTTCCGCACATGCGCTGTAGACGATGTGTATCAAGGACAAGAACGTGCGCCATTTGAAAATCGCTATCAGTTACGTACGCTTTGTTATGCTTGTTTGAAGTGTCTGCGTGGATTGAAAATCCCGCCGCCTGTGAAATCAGATCGGTGATTCGGTTTCTAAATGCGAGGAAAGTGAAACCAAGTGAAATTTATCGGCAAATTTGCGATGTTTACGGACCAAATGCGATGAGTGATTCGATGGTGAGAAGATGGGTCCGACGGTTCAATGGCGGGCGTAGTGCTGTGGACGATGAAGAACGAAGTGGGCGTCCACCTTTGGATACAGAAGAACTGGTTCACGCGATTGATGACAAGATCCAGGAAAACCGTAGGTTTACAATTAGTGCTCTCGCTAAGGACTCCCCTCAAATTTCACGATCACTGATGCATGAAGACGCTGGCGGCAGATTTCTATGAAGAAGGTATACAAAACCTGGTGCCACGCTATGACAAAGGCCTGCAAAAATTCGGCAGTTATGTGGAAAAGTAGTTTAAGAGTTGTAGAATTTTGTGCAATAAAAATTTCTTCTGAATCTGTGTAGAATTTCATTTTATTACCAAACGGAACTTACTTTCTGGACGCGCCTCGTATATTGTGCTGGTAGATAGTCAATATAGAAGAATGAAATATACATTTACGAATAACTACGATAGCGCACGTTTCAGGCTGAGTCCTCAATGTTCGGAGAAATGTGCACTGTGGCGGTTCTTCGAGTATGTCTGTTTTACTGTTTTATATGTGACAAACCACTAGTGTAATATTTTATGTTTATGGAACACTAGCTGAAAACCCGACGTTGCCCGGGTATTTATTTATTTATTTACTCAAGCCTTGAGTTACTACTTCTCTTATCCCTTCTCTGCCTCTATCCATCTCCTTTTTTCTAGTAACACGTTATATTTATCAGAGAATATATAAGAAATTAGGCTGTCTTGATTAATATACAAAATTTTAAGTACAGTATCCAAACAAAGAAAATACATTACAAACTAGAAGTAACATTAATACAATGATTTAATTCACAACTTTACTATAAACAATATTTCTTGTTACCTGTTCTGGATTTAAAGGGAATAATTTCATTGGTGAGGACACCCCTGAGCAAGTGTGAAAGACATGGGCATGTGAAATCCACTCCACAGTACTGAATAGACTGCCCTGTGGTTTATTAATCGTAAAAGAAAATGCAAGTCTCATTGGAAACTGCAGTCTCCTGAAGTTAAAAGCCAGATCTGTAGTAAATAATGGGGTTTTCGTCGGATGTACTGTTTCATTCTTTTCCTTTTCTTATAACTCTGCAGAAGGCTATTTCCAACGCCTGCATCCGTGTGCACTTCAGAGCCAAAAGTTGTCAACGTTACTGTCAGCTTCCAGGAAATTCCTTAAGCTTTTTGAAATACGTGTTGTATGTGACATGTTTCCACCCATCGCAAGTTTATATGAACTCATATTTATTGAATTAGATGTTGTAAAATTCTATACTTCTGCAGTTATATATTTATTTGTATAAGTGCTGTAAGTCGGTAAAATCCGTCGCGAACAGAGTTAGTTGTAAAGACATAATAAATTAAAACCTGATGCGTGATGGGGCGGTTTTCAATATAAGTCACTGTTATTGTCATATCTCATGAACTACGTGACGTACTGTGATACAATTTCCAAAGAACATTCATCTGTATGTGTCTATGTTATCTGTAAACATTACTCCGACTACAGTTTATAGTGTAGAAATTATAAACTAGAAGGTCATACCGAATGCCGCAGTTTTCATTGATGAACAGCAGGAAAGTAGTAAGCGAGAAACTATTTTCATTTCAGTACTTTTACCAGCCAGAAAGAGTTTAATAAAGGTTTGAGATTATATTTTCAGTTTGTTGCAAGTCGATAAGTACACTCATTGTCATACAGTGTGTTTATAATGTCTCGTCGCATTATGTTGTAGTTTCTTGAAATGTTCAAATGTTTGTAGAGCTTATGGGACTTAACTACGGGGTATCAGTCCCTAAACTTAGAAACTACTTACGAACTAACTTATACTAAAAACAGCATGAACAACCATGCCCGACGGAGGATTCGAACCCCCGACGAGGAACGGCCTTGCGCATCGGAGCAAGGACGGCACAAATATCCATACCCGAGGAGCAGTCGTACCCCAGAAAGTAGTGGCCGTGCAGAACGAGACTGGCAAGCCGCAGAGCGCTCGGCCAACTCGGCCGGCGCAGTTTCTCACAACCCCTATCTATTGTTTATGACGTTATATATCTTGAACCATGCGTTTTATGTTGTTCTTACTCATGCACCAATCGTTATCTCACGTAAGGAATATGTGTACCAAATGTGGTTGAAATCGGTCCAGTGATTTAGGAGAAATGAGCAGCACTGTCGCTTAACGCAGCAGATTTTCGCGCATCTCATTGTTTATGTTTCTATACCTTATGAACTGTATGTCGAACTGTGATAAAATTTCGAAAGTATGTTCATTGGTATGACTTTACACTGTGTGTATTTCTCGCGAATACAATTAATAGTGTACGAGTAATAAATTGGAACTTCGTGCCAAATGCCGTAATTCTACTGCATGCACGCCAAAAAAGTAGTAAGCGGCAAATTTTCTTCCTCCCGTCATTTTCCTGGGGTTGTCAGCAAGAAAAAGTTTCCTAAAGGTTTGAAATTATGTTTAAAGTTTGTTGCAAAACGCTGAGTGCTCTCCTTCTCAAATAGTGGACTAATAAAGTCACACTAATCACGAGCCGCAAGACGGGGAAGTTTTCATTGTTTATTACCTCATATCCCCTTAAATATCGGTCTTATCACAAAATCCTTTCTTTACTGACTTATTCTAACTATAAACTATATTCCTGCAAAAGGTCAGCTTCATGGATGTAGTATTTTTTTTAGATTTCGTGTTTAATCGGTGAGTGAGTGAGTTAATCAGTGACCTTTCGCTTTTGTAAAGGGTGTTACAAAAGTTATCGACAAACTTTCAGGAAACATTCCTCATACAAAAAGAAAGAAAATATCTTATGTGGACGTGTCCGAAAACGCTTAATTTCCATGTTAGAGCTCATTTTATTACTTCTCTTCAAATCACATTAATCATGGAATGGAAACACACATCAGAACGTACCAGCGTGACTTCAAACACTTTGTTACAGGAAATGTTCAAACTGTCCTCCGTTATCCGTTAGCGAGGATACATGCATCCACCCTCCGTCGCATAGAATCCCTGATGCGCTGATGCAGCCCTGGAGAATGGAGTATTGTATCACAGCCGTCCACAATACGAGCACGGAAGTCAACATTACCTTCCTTCAATTGGGCCAACTGGCGGTGAATCGAGAAAGTACAGTACATACTAACCAAACAATTGGGGGGTATTTTGACAATTGTCTGCACAAATTATTTCAATTCACGTTTACAGAGAAATACTAAAATGAGCTCTAACATGGAAATTAAGCGTTTCTGGACACATGTCCACATAACATATTTTGTTTCTTTGTGTGTGAGGAATGTTTCTTGGAAGTTTGGCCGTACCTTTTTGTAACACCCTGTACAGATAGAGATTCCGTCGGTTCTTGGAACTTGACATATTAAAACCTTGAATACTTTTATTTATGTTTCACAATATTTTTATTTATTCGTTATGAACCAGCTTTCGGCGTTATCTGATGATGGCCTGTTCATAATGAACAAAAACATAAAAATATTGCGGAACATAAATAAAAGTACTCAAGGTTTTAATAATATTTCGTACTTAACTAGCCATCCAACATTATCAAAATTGTATGTGCAGAGCTTTAATAAGATTTAAATACAATTATACCAGAGATCAGGAGATCCTTTAGTATCGAAATCGGTCGTCTTGCATAAAAAAGTAAAAATTGCGATCTTGGCTTTTCTCTTCATATTAAAGAAATAGAAAGTCTAAAAGCGTGGAGAGAAGCATCATGACAACACATTTTGTTGCAATAAGAAGCCAAGATGTTGTTGTTTGTGGGTTAGAGGAGCGCTCAACAACGAAGTTATCGGCGCCAGTACAGAATACTCATTGCGAATGCAAATAACACGCACGAGAGGCAAGACCTAAGGATAAGCGAGAACCAAATTAAAACCGCACACGTTCCCATTCAGATGTACCCATAGCGATATATATAAATAAAGTATGGACATGGACATGTTCGCCTAATGTAAAACTGATCAGTTACACTAAGAACAGTAACAGTCATAGGTGGAAGTGACTGGCTGACCAACAATAAAAAATACGTCAGACCCAGACAATTACATATGTTGCCTTAAAATGTTTGGGTGTAAATCTCAGTAATCACAAAATTTCAAAAGATGTGCTACAGTCGTCTGATCATTGGTTAAAGTAGAGGGCATATCACTTAGCAAAAGAGGTGCCGCCCTTCGATCTGAAAATAAAACATATTCAACTGAAATATGATGTTCAAGGAGGATGCTCCCGCGGAGCAATAAGCCGAGTGTCGTGGGACAGTGACCAAAACGAAAACGAGTTAGTAGGGTTTCCGCCCACCTGCACGATTGAAAAGAAATGTGCCACGGCCGTGTGGTAGACTTCATGACTCGCAAGTTCGTAATATCCATCCACTCACCTTCCCATCGACAAATGACTTTGTACCTCAGCATCGAGGTGACAGAACACAGGGGGAAGAGACACTGAAGTGTCACAGGCTCACTTCATGTCTCTTTGGCTGCTACGTCTGTCATTTCGTTTCCTCGAACACACACATATGACCTGGGACCCAGCAGAAAGATACTACCTTCCCAAAACTTTGTAGTTGGCAGAGGGCCTCGTGGATGTTCTGGACTACTTTATCTGGTGGGTGCAGGGTTTGAAAGGATTACAGGGCACTTATTGAATCTGAAAATTTGCTACACATCTCATCTGCTGCACTGCCCGCAGAATGGTATGAAGTTTCGCATCAAAGACAGTAATCTCTGGGAGCTAGTCGAATATTGGTAACTCTGTCACTGAAAACAACATAACAACCAACAGCCCCCCCCCCCCCCCCCCCCCTTGTTTGACATTGACCATACGTGAATGCAAATAGAGAGTCGTAGCGATCGCTTAACATTGTATAATATAATGAACTCTAAATACTTCACACCTCGTTGACATACCTACCATACCTCCAATCAAATGGATTCGCCCATCCCACGCCACCAGCGTGCGCACAATCGAGGGAAACAGTCGCTTGTGAGTGAGTAGTCCAATGTCACGGTATCACTATCTTTTAGAAACAGGGACAAAGATTTGAATCAAACTGATTGTGCCACAGTGTGTACAGCATGACAGTGTCAGCAAGGTGTGCAAGAGGCGCGCGGGGAATCGACATTGACCTAGAGAACAATGGCACGTTGGGTAAAATCTTTCAACGGTCGGCAAATTGTGGCGACATGCATCGAGCAGGTCGTCCTAGCGTCTCTGAAGAAGTGCAAATTTTTGGCTGCGTTATTGGACAGTGATCGATGGCAGATGATTCGTGAGCACTCCCACGAAACTGGATTAGTGCATTACGAACGAGCTTCGCATCCTGAAGGAACGCCTGGGGATGCGAAAAATTGCATGACGATGGGTTCCGCATGAATTGACGGAAATATAGAAATGGATGCGTTACGATGCTGCTCAGACGTACTTGGAGCGCTATGAGCATGAAGGAGAGGCGTTCTTAAGCCGTATCGTAACAATGGATGAGACATGGGCCACATCGTACATGAAAAAAATTAATGCCAATCCAACGAATGGCGTCGTTATGGGTCGCCGCGAAAATCGAAAGCGCGTCAGAGCCCCAGTACGGTGAAAGCTTTGGTGATTTTCGTGTACGTTTGTGTTGGTGTTATCCTAACGCATTTCTTTCCCCCACGGTAGACCGTATTACTGTAAGTTTTTGGAGTATTACCAGCGACCAGCTTTGCGAAACAAGCGGCAATACTTTCGGCAATACTTTTTTCTCCATCATTTTGCACGACAATGCCTACGATTTGACTGCTCTGTTCGGTCGATGGGACTGAAAAATATACTGTACCATCCACCATACTCCCCGGACTTAAGTCCTTGTGACTTTGATTAGATTCTCAAGATGAAGGAACCACATCGTGGCATTCGCTTCAGAACTATTCTAGTATACTGCTCCGTTCGCACCATCAACAGAACAGGCTCCGCTAAAAGTATACTACACCTTCCAAATCGCTGGCAAACAGATACTACACAGATTCAGGTGATTACTTTCAAGGACATTAACAGGTGCAAACATGTGACGCTTATGTTTTGGTTGTGAATGATTAGTTGCCACTATTTAAGTTGCTACCCTAATAGTTGCCTTCCTCGTGACCCAGGCAGTCAGGCCAAGATCCCCATTCCCTAATACACACAACGTCCTACAGCCGCGTGAAACGGTGGTTGCTGAAACCTACCCAGAGATTACGGTGTCAGAGGACTTGCGACGCTTACCAGTCTCCAGCTCAGAGACCTTCTACATCTACATACATACTCCGCAATTCACCGTAAGGTGCGTGGCGGAGGGTACACTGTACCACTACTAGGCATTTCCTTTCCTATTCCACTCCCAAATAGAACTAGGAAAAAAAGAATGCCTATATGCCTCCGTACGACCTAATTTCTCTTATTTTGTCTTTGTGATCTTTACGCGAAATGTAAGTAAGCGGCAGCAAGATCGTACTACACTCAGCTTCAAATTCCGGCCCTCTAAACTTCCTCAACAGAAATTCACGAAAAGAACGTCGTCTTTCCTCCAGCGATCCCCAATTGAGTTGCCGGAGCATTTCCATGACACTCGCGCATTGGTCGAACCTACCAGTAACGAACCTAGCTGCTCGCCTTTGAACCGCCTATGTCTTCCTTTAAACCCATCTGCTGCGGGTCCCAAACACTTGGGCAATATTCAAGGCGTGGTCGTACAAGGGTTTTATACGCGGTCTCCTTTACAGGTGAAGTACATCTTCCCAAAATTCTCTCAATAAACCGAAGTCGGCTGTCCTTATATGTTCGTTCCATTTCATATCGCTCTGCAATGTTACGCCAAGCCCGTATTCAACTAATTTATGCGGAACCCCCTGAGGGGAGGATACCAAGAAAACAATCTATTGAGGACGAATTACAGAAATAAAAAAGGAATATTTGGTTATTTCCATAGCTTGAAAAGAGTCCAAAGAAACGAGTCCAGAATATATGCCGAATTTACTAAGTTTACTAAGATACGTAAATACACAAGATTGTATTGGACCATTGGAATGTATCTGAATTAGAAGCAATTAGCAGAGGCATAGCATCAGTTAACTCTAGGCCTCGAAAGTGGGAAAGTGCATCGCTATCAGGGGTGGAAGTAACGTACGCGCCTATGAAAGACAGCCACCTGTGTAAGTCTGTCGCGCTAGGCCACGCGTGACCAAAAACCTCGGCAGAGGTAAACAGGTGCCGCGGAGAGCAGTGTAAATACTGGTGTGTTTGCAACTGGCATTTTAACATCGTCTGCTGCAGCGGAGCGCGGCTGGGTCCGTGACGTCACTATGCCCTGAGAGCCGGTCGGCCGCCCAACCACAGCGCCTGAAAAGTTGTACGGAAGTCAGCGCAGGCGTACCAGCCGGCAAGTGCCACATCAAAGCCACCGATGCTCGAGCTGTCTGGCTCAGCCAACGTCGCATAACTCAATAAGGACATTCTCTAAAAGGAGGCGCGTACGCCTTTACTGTCGGCAATACCTTTCCACACCCTCTACAGGAGAGCCAGGTCAAAGCCATCCCGTTCGCAGTCCGAAGCTCGAGCCTACAGACCAGACCGAATGAAACGTCGCTTATTTAATTGATTTATCATGGAAAGTAGTGCGAACAGGTGTAACGAAAATATTTGTGTAGTAAATGATAGGAATGCTATATACTTGATCGATGTACTTTGTGGCGATTGTCAGGCAATTCTGCACCTGCTGTCGGTCATAAATATAGAAAAACAGTGTGGCGAATTGTGATGAGTAATGATTCACAGGGAGACTTTGATTTTTATTTCTTTTATTTTTAAATATGACTAGCAATAAAAGCGTTCCAGTCGCGGTCTGCACGGCCACTACGGTCGGGGGTTCGAATCCCTCCTCGGGCATGGATATTTGTGCCGTCCTAGTTCGTAAGTAGTTCATAAGTAGTTTGTAAGTTTAGGGACTCATGACCCCGTAGTTAAGTCCCATAAACTATACAAACATTTAAACATTTGAATAAAAGCGTTACTATTCCACAGTCAGCGGAACATAGGATGTACCTAAATCGGAAGAATAAGAACAGCGCAATTGGAAGCCCACAACTAGAGCTGTGTGATAGATTCGTAACGAAGCCGGCAACTGCAGTTTTTTAATTACTCCCTTTTCCGGGAAGTCAAGAGAGGATGTTAAAAAATGTTCAAATGTTTCTTACGCTTATGTGCCTTTACTGCGGGGTCATCCGTCCTTAAACTTGCAAACTACTCATGAACTAACTTGTACTAAAGACAGCGCATACATCCACGCCCGAGTGGGGCCTCGCGCATCGGCCCCGCGCATCGGTGCGTAGCGCCTCAATGCGCTCGGTCTCTCCGCCGCGGCAAGAGAGAGTGTAAATCTTTGTAGGTGATGACAGAAATGTAGCTGATGTTGGGAGTTGGTCAGCTGCAGATTGACAGGTCCGCAGGATATACAGGGTCTCTGAGGGGAACGGAGACATTTGATCAATTCAAGCTAAGTCTACTTTCGAGATAAACGAATTTGTGCCAGGCACTATAGGAACTATGATAACAAATTTGAATTGGTGAGACGATACAGGAATTTGCAGGGAGAATACAAAAGATTAATGAGTACACGTTATAGGATGGCTGGCTCATGGCCATAGGTATTGAATTGCAACAAATTTTCATAGCTTGTAGAAGACGTCAAAGTTGGAATAGGTGCGAAAAGATGACACATGGTGTAACATAGCGCATTCCCTTGAGAAATTGCGCAAATACTGGCTAGATGTATTCCAATTGGCTGCACCACCTCTTTATGAGACCCCGTCTATGATATTTTTAATTATACATGTTAGATAAACGAATGAGCAGAACATAACGTAAATTTGGCACTTAATGTGTTTATATGATGCTTTATTGTGGTAAGTTTCGTTTATATAATTATGCTCTAGTCAACTAAACAGACGAAAGTAAAAGTTCTAAGTGAAGCCCTTTGCGTCAAAATTTATGGTATGCACGACGAACAGTGCCCAGTTGCTTGCAGTCCAGCACAGACGGCTCTCGCGTGAACAGCTGACAATCGCGCTCTTAAAATACTCTGTCAGGCAGTTCAAACTTTACCATTTTTCAGTTATTACGAGGGTGAGTCAGATGATAACCTTAAATTTGTAATAGCAAATCGAAATTTCGTGCCGTTATCCCGTAAGTAGGTAAGCGTGCTACAAACAGCGTGCAGATTGGCCTATATGTGGCAGCAAAGTGCAGATGCACATATAACGTCGCAGTATCAGTATAAATATGACCGGCCCACTTGCGACTCGCACCAGGGAAGAACTGCGTTCTGTTATTCGGTTTTTGCGTTGTGAAGGTGTAAAACATTTGAAATTCATCGACGAATGAAGGTTCATTACGGTGGTGCATGTTCGTCACAGCAGCAAGTCTACGAATGGAGTAGGAAGTTCGCTAATGGTGTGACTTCAGTGGAAGATGCTCCTCGTACAGGTCAAGCACAACGAGTTGTGACTCCACAGAACACTGCAGTAGTTGACGCCATAGTGAAGGAAAACCGCCGATTGACACCTAATGACATTGAAATCAAGGGTCATTGTGCATGATGTGCACCAGTTTCACAAAGTGTTGCAACAATCACAGAACCTGCATTATGAGTGCGTTCTTCATCCACCGTACTCACCAGAACTTGCCCCAAGTGATTTCCATATGTCTGGACCACTCAAAGAAGCAATGGGAGGAAAGAAGATCCGTTCTGATGAAGAGGTACGCCACGCGGTGCATGAGGAATTTATGCACTTTGTAAGCGCTGGAGGACTTGCATTGAGCGTGAGGGGATTACGTTGAAAAGTGATATAGCTTTGTACCACTTCTGCACAGTAAATAATGTTGTAAAGAATATTTAACGTTTTCATTTGACTCGCCCTCGCAGAATTCAAGTGTACTACGATCATGGGTACATGAGTCTCTTGTTGTTTCTCGACGTATAAATAGATATTATGAAACTGGCATCCCTTCTTATCTGGAAAGTAGCCACAGTTCCACAGCACTTCAAGATACCAGGATCAATGACCTGTGAGCTGCTTCTGCGTGGGCACAACAACGGAAATGAAGAAGCCAAGTAAGTGATCAGAAACTTTAACTGCAAGCACTGACGATTCATGTAGTTCTACGGCCTCACGTGCAGTGCTACGTAATTAAATCTTGCGACATTGGCACAAGTATGGTGGTTACACCTCCGATGGAAAGTGTTAGAGAGATGGATTACTTAGAAAAAACTTTTCAATCCACCTTTAATCTCTTACCCCGCCGTAACGTAAAAGAAAGATTAGGGAACATTCGGATGTATTGTCGCCAATTCCATGGTAACAGCAGTGGAGGGCGCAGTCACCAACTAAGTTCCCTCTTAAAACGAATGCTACAAGTTCGTATGCAGAGGTGGACTGTGCAGTCCTAGGAGTATTGGAAGGGACAGAATGCAGGATAACATTGGACGCAGGGGCGTTGGTCATCAGTGAGCGAATGGTGAAACGTAAGCAATGGTATCCGTCGCGGTGTACGTTGAGTAGTGTGTGGGTAGCTATCGGAAGATGTATAATTTGCCTGGGAAAAGTTACATCAGGGAGTAATAATTGTACCACGTGTGAGCAAGGATATGACATGATCGTAAGATTAGATCTTCTGTGTCAGCATTCGCTAAACGACAACGTGAAATGTTCCTTAACGGATCAGTTATCCGTTTGAGTGTGGCCAGCATAACCATCAATTAAAATGCAATCGATGAGACTAAGTCTTGATTTACATATGTACGGGTACTGGGAAGTCGCCTTGGGTAACACAATCTGAGAAGCACTCTTAGTGTGTTCGCAGATGGTGCTATCATTTATCGGTTAGTAAAGTCTCCAAAACATCAAAAGCAACGGCAAAATGATTTAGATATCTCCCTAGTGCAAAAATTGGCAATTGACCCTTAATAATTATAAATTTGAGGTTATCCACATGACCAGTAAAAGAAATCCGTTAAAGTTCAATTACACGATAAATAAGTCAGACTTACAGGTCGTCAATTCTCATAAATACCTAGTTGTAACACTTAAAAATAAATTATATTGGATAGAACACACAGAAAATATTATAGGGCAGGGGAAACAAAGACAAAATTTCATTGGTAGAATACTTAGAAGATGCAACATTTCTACTGAAGAAACTCCAAAAAATGTTCAAATGTTTGTATAGTCTATGGGACTCAACTACGGGGTCATCAGTCCCTAAACTTACAAACTACTTATGAACTACTTAAGAACTAGGACGGCACAAGTATCCATGCCCGAGGGGGGATTCGAACCCCCGACCGTAGTTAAGAAACTCCCTACACTACACTTGTGCATACTCTTTTGGATTATTGCTGCGCAATGGGATCCACACTAGGTGGGACTGTCGGACGATTTAGAGAAAATTCTGAGAATGGGAGCTCGTTTTGTATTATCGCGATATACGGGAGGGAGTGTCACGAAATGATGCACGAGTTGGGGTGGAAATCATTAAAATTATTTGCTGTGGCGAGATTTATTTGCGAACTTCCTTTCACCAACTTTTTCTTCAGAATAGGAACATAAATAGTTAGCACCCACCTACATAGGGAGACATGATCCTCATAATAAAATAAGAGAAATCAGGTGGAAAACAGAAATATTTAGGAGTTCTTGTTTCCCGTGAGCTATTAGAGAATGCAACTACATAGAAATATCATAAAGATAGTACGATGAACCCTCTGCCATGCACTTTAAGTGACTTGAAGAGTATCCATGTGGCTGTAGATGTCGATGTAGATCTAAGTACAAAACAGAATGGGAGTTTTATATGTGGTGAAACCGTTGGGGGAAATTGGTGCTTAGATCAGGCAGGATGTTTTGTAAAAAGAAGTTTAGTACTCGTACAGGAGATGGATGGCGTAACAGTACTACCGGTACTATTAGATACCTTCGGCTCCAAAGACGTGAAATTGACAAATGGTTTCTTAATTGCGAATATGGATATAAGGGGTGTCGCCAAGCAGCATTGAAATTGTGTTACGAACCAAAGTCAAGCATTTATACGGTTGAGTTTAAAGATTTGTTTTGTCAGCGAAGGACGTTACCAGCTACATAGGTAGTACAGCATGGAATACTAGCGGAAAATTCAGCAACCATATTTCGCAAACCGTAGGGGGTCCCGAAGGATCTACAGACTGTACTAGAGGAGGTTATTGATTAACTTTTGAGAGACGTATTTATAGAAGAGAGTAATCGTGCGGGCGGCTCAGAAATTGTGGAGGTGCCAAAGAAGACGCCAGAAATACGGGTTATGATACGATAATTACTGACATATAGGACAAGCCTCTTGTTGCGAAATAAGTATTTTTTCTGTGCTTGATTTGAAATTAATTTCCACATACAGTACTGTATGAAGGGAGCTTGCTTTTTTGTTAAAAGAAGAGGGGCGCGGAGAGGCCTACATTTTTGCAGTGAGACTAGGCGACACAAGCCACACTGTTCGGTTATTAGCATTTATAAAGACATGGAGAAGTACTTCACCGCCTTCTTCCACTACCTGATGACCCGTAATCGGTCAAAAATGTTCAAATGTTTGTAAAGTTGTGGGACCTAACTGCAGTGGTTATTGGCCCCTAAACTTACAAACTACTTAAACTTATCCTAAGAACAACACAAACACCCCATTCCAAGGGAGGACTCGAATCTCCGACGTGGAGAGGCTGCGCGTACCGTAGCAGGGCGCCTCTGTGCACACGGCATTCCGCTGCGGTGTAACCGGTCAGACGAGTATGGTGCAGCTCTCTAGCTGATGGAAATAGGAGCCTCCCAAGGCCCGAAGAAAGAATAATGAACTACGATGAATAATCATGCGCTGTTGAGGATTAAAATAGGAAACAGCAACGAGTTGAAATTGTCATGTGGTGTTTAGCTGCTCTGAAAAGACGGAGAAAAACTGCTGCGCGTGTTCTCTCCTTTAATGTATGAAACACACTCTTATTACGCAACACATGCTTTGCATACCTCTAGTGTTACAGCAGACGGATAATCAAATACATATGTTCCGAAAGAACAGACGTTAGTTCTGATCCTGCAGTTGTTATTCTTTCATATTCCCAGAATATACGACACAACTGCGAATGGGTAAAGCTGAAAAAGTATACCCAGCCGTTATTCGAACCCGGTCTCCAGTTCTCTAGGCAGCTGCGCTGACCCCTACACTATTGGGAACACAGTGATCACCGCACCTGCAAGGACTACCTAATCACGCCTCCCGTCAGAAACTAATTCCCAGCTCTACCATACCCACAGTACTCACATAAACTAATTCCCGTAAGAGGAAGGGCCCCAAACTTCCCCACCCCTCCCCATATAATATGCCGGAGATGGGTAATGATGCTTTTGTTAGTGGGTAGGGTGGGGAAGTTTGGGGTCCTTCCTCTTACGGGAATTAGTTTCTGAAACTACGAGTTTAAGTACTGTGGGCAGGGTAGAGCTGGGAATTTGTGACTGACGAGAGGCGTGCTTAGGTAATCCTTGCAGGGGCGGTGATCGCTGTGTCCCCAGTGGGGTAGGGGTCAACGCAACTGCCTAGAAAGCAGGAGACCCGGGCTCGAATCCCGGCTGGGTACACATTTCCAGCTTTGCCCAATCGCAGTTGATGTCATGTGTTCTGTGAATATGAGATAATCTAACGTTCAAATTTTTGTTAAGCTTATGGGTCTTAAGTGCAGGGTATACAGTCCCTAAACTTACAAACATAAAATAACTAATACTGAAGACAACACAGACATCCATGCCCGAGGAAGGATTCGAACCCTCGACGGGTGTTCGAATCCCGAAGGGTGTTCGAATCGGAACATAGCACCTCAATGCGCTCGGCTACCCCGCCGCGGCAGACAGACAATCATCAGTAATGGGTGAAATTATAATCGCAGTTCATCGTTTTATTCGACAACGGAATGTTTTAATTCCGTAAGATGCCTGGCTGGTTTTTGAATAAACGTGCAACTCTTTCGTGTTTTCAGCTTTCGATGATACGAAGCACATGTCTTGTCTCAGAATCATGTTTCTGTAGATGAAGTGTTCAAACAGAGAAATACATTTAAAAGGAACACAAACATCACCACAAAATTAGGAATGGTTATTTGTCATGGAATTTCGCATATAAAACTGAGTCCGCCGGTGAAATGTGGTAGTCAGCTGTAACATGTCTCCCATCAATAGCAATGATCGATAGTCAAATGTTAAGTTGATTTATGTTCTAGGAGGCGATCCAATTATGATATTGAATAAAGATACAAAAGCAAAGATCGCTGATCATTAATTTTTATTTAGGACGACTGGTTTCGCTGAACTATGTCAACACCATCTGGTCCAATAAAATCATTTTACAAGGCCATAATCTTGTAATGTCAATCAGTTGCTATATAGCATCATTTACAGTGCACAGGTGCACTATACCATTATAATATATTATTATTATTATTATTATTATTATGACATAGTGCACCTATACACTGTAAATGATGCTATATAGCAACTGATTGACATTACAAGATTATGGCCTTGTAAAATGATTTTATTGGACCAGATGATGCTGACATAGTTCAGTGAAACCTGTCGTCCTAAATACAAATTGATGATCACCGATCTTGGCTTTTTTGTATCTTTCTACAATATCAAATGTTAAAGTACGTTAGCAACTTCAGAAGGATGTACAATATATATCACGACGTCTGCACTCACAAAAAGTTTTTATCTTCAAAAGAATACGCTGATTAGTTGCTTGCTCTGGTGGAAACGTAGTGATCTGCCAGTTTGTATTAAACCTACACTTGTCCTTCGCAAGGTAGTTTGCGTACGTCACCGTTCTTCCGCATATTGTTGTTTAATCTCTTTGTCTTGAGCTTTATCGTGTTGTTTCTGCTACGCTGCATAATATATTTTTATTGTCATCTCCATTCTATACTTGCCGCAAATCGTAATAGAAAAATATTTCCTACTGCCCTTTTTAATAGTCATGTCTATTGTTAGTAAATAAATACATGCATAATATATTAATGCTGTATGAAAAACAGAGCTAACATACAGTATTGCATTTAACTCAAATTGAAAAACAGTAAAAAAGGAATAAAAAAAAGAATTCAAATGTTTGTAGACCTTATGGGGTCACCAGTCCCTAAACTTAAAAAGTACTTGTGAACTAGCCAAGGAAGGCACAAATATCCATGCCCGAGGGGGAATTCGAACCCCCGACCATAGTGGCCGTGCAGACCGTGACTGACGCGCCGCAGAACGCTCGGCCACCGCCGCCGGCAGTAAATTAAAGTGAAATGTTTCACTGATATCGGTGACGAATTTTTACAGACGTATTTATTTACAAGTTGTTTCTTCTTTCAGAATCAATAAAAGTATTTGTTTTCTAAGCTAAATTTACTTTCAGATAGGTATCATGTTTTTGTTGCCGCTGCGATCGCTCCTAGCACGGAGGTCTTTAGTATTATGAAAGAGTAATGAAGACGTGAAACTGTACTTCAATATATTTTTTCTTAATATGACAGTAAAATGCAGCAAAAGCTATATTGTCAGGAATCGTGAAACATTAATGGCTCAGAATAGTACTCCTATTCTCCAAAAATAAATAAATAATAATAAAAAAAGACAATCGACTTCCGTGTTGAGTGACAAAAACGGTACGTAGTTGTTCTTGTGAAACAGTAGTTGGTATAGGTTATGAAGGAGGAGAAATACCACACTTTTTATCAGATATCTTGGAAATAGGAAAAACGATGTAAAAACATAACTTTATGACAAAAACGCTAAATTGTTTTACCCTAAGATAGTTATGGACTTCAGGTTATAAGAAAAACGGGTTCTACAAGTACCTATTAGCAAAAGTGGATGGACCACTTTCGTAAAGCTTTCGTCTGTCGACTTTCTGAAATAATTATGGTATGGGGCATAGAGTTACGAAGGAACTTTTCCGTTCATAAAAATGAGCGATTTACATTACTCTACAGACATTCCTCTATAATAAATAATGCTTATGACACATATTTTAAATATCATTAATTTCAGTCTACCTGAATTTATGACTTTCGGTTAATGTTATTACTTTTGCAAAATATCTGTACCACGTAGTGGATGAGAATAAAAGCTTACTGAATGTATGCGATGCGATTGTCACCACTGTAATTCAATGTGGGGAAATATTTTTGTCTCTGTTCCATAATAACGTCACTATTTTCCCTATTACATCCTTAAATAATTTCGTGACTTTTTAAAAAAGTTGTTGCTTTCTGGCAGAGGCTGTTCATTTCCTGTAGTGTCAGCAATTATTTGAATTTACAACATTGCTGTAATCCACCCTTTATAATTCATCTTACAAGCACATTGGTAATAAAATCATTTTGAGAGGTATTGCTATCTTTAAAGGTCCTCGTGTCCACCAAACTGTATTCCTTTGCACACTACAGTACGATTTTTAGCTTTCAGCGTTGTCTTTTGAATACCGTCAGTGTTTTCAGTGTAGCTAAGCTATCGCGCTGCCCTCAAAGTGCCTCACACTGACAGAGACATAGACACAAATAGCCGTATTAACTACGTTGTTTGTTTCCAAAGAAATAGTACCTCAATATGCCATTGTCACTACGTGGGCACAGATCACATGCTCGAAAGTTATACAGCGTGACTTCAAATACTCCAGGATAAAACGGTGTTCTTTGACAGTGCATCATATCGGAGCTGTAAGACTTTGCAATATTCCGCCGTCAACAGTCGATATCGACCGTTTGCTGAAATTTCTGGATTACGTTCACACTTTATGAAATCTGAGGTTTTTATATACGATCAAGAATATAACAACGGGGTTGCCGTAACCAGTCAGCGTAAAAATAACAGTACAACCAGTCGGAAACAAAAGACCGCGTACATGTGGTAAAACCTCATTAAACAAGCCATCATCGTGTTCCCTGCTGTCAACTCTTCAGTTTTTGATTTAGCAATACAACATCCTCCAACCACTGGCCATTTACCCAATTACGCATTGTCGGAACAACAGCCAGCAAGCATTACATCTCTGAAATTGCGTGGTTATGGTATACCACTACAAATTTGGGACTGGATAGGTGATTTCCTGTCAGAGAGGACACACTTCGTAGTAATCGATGGTAAAGCATAGACTGAAACAGAGGTGATATCGGGCGTTCCACAGGGTAGTGTAATTGGTCCTCTGCTGTTCTATATTTACATAAACGATTTGAAAGAAAATCTAAGTAGCTCTCTTAGGTTGTTTGCAGATGACGACATCATATACCGTCTAGTAAAATCATCTGAAGATCAAAACCAACCGCAGAACCATCTGAACAAGATATCACTATGGTGTAAAAATTGTCAATTGACTCTAAATAATGAGAAGTGTGAAGTCGTCCACATGAGAATGAAAAGATATGCGTTAAACTTTGTTCACAAGATAAATCAATCAAAAGTGAAGGCCGTAAACTCCAAAAAATACCTAGCAATTATTATTACTTCAGACTTAAACTGAAAAGAACACGTAGATAATGTCGTGGGAAAGGCGAACCAGAGACTGCGTTTTATTGGCAGAACCCTTAAAAGATGCAACAGAACCAGTACACTACGCTTGTCCGTCCTTTTTGGAGTATTGCTGCCCAGTGTGAGATCCTTATCAGGTGGGTTTGACGGAGGACATTGAGAGAGTCTAAAGAAGAGCAACTCGTTTTGTATTGTCACGATACAGGGAAGACAACGTTACGGAAATGATGCAGGGTCTGGGATGGGAATCGCTAAAACAGACATTCTTCTCCGAATGCGAAAATATATTGTTGACTCCCACTTACATAGGTAGAAATGATCATCAGAATAAAATACGAGAAATCAGAGTTCGAACGGAGAGATTCAGGTGTTCATTCTTCTCCGCGCTATTCGAGAATGGAATGGGAGATAAATAGTATAAAGGTGGTTTGATGAACCCTCTGCAAGGCAGTTAAATTTGGTTTGCAGATTTTCTCATGTAGATGTAGATGCAAAAATGTTGGAGGCTGTGGGACCCCCATACGTTCGGGAATATCGACAACATTGCAACAGGATAGTGAATGAGCTTCGGGGCGCGCAATGATTGAATCGTATCCTTCGCCTGACGATTTTTTTTTCTCGGCCTCACTGTCGTCACGATCTCTTGCATATCAAAAAGGTCCGGTAGATGATTATGAACAACTACACCGTATCAACTTCAGCAAAGACTTCCGTAGGCCAAACACGATCCCAGCTAGAGTCTAACGGCCACAAATGCCACACTAAATCATCATCTGTTCATATTCACGGAATTTCTGTCGTTAACTGCGAATGGGTAAAGTTAAAATGTGTACCGTACCGGTATTAAACCCACAGTGTAACATACCAGTCACGACACTCGGGCGAATTATTGTTACCTCTCGCGATAGCAGCGCGCCAAGCGGGCAGCAAGGGACACTACTCAATTGGCGGTATCTGCTGCATTGTAAGTCGTGTTATTCACAGCTGACATTCGTTTTTGTGATGGTTTTAAGAATCAGGCACACTTGTAGCTCAATTCAATGCGGAAACAACCAGGAAAAGTAACCATTTTTCAGATTTCTAAGGACCCCGAGGGGTATGTAATATTATCAAAATGCTGAAATGCTTTCGTTACGATTCGCCTGAAAACTATATAAATCTAAAAATAATAACGATTGTTTCATTTTTTATAGTAGAAAAGACTCATAAAGAGCAATATAGATGTCCAAAGGCACGGAAAAAGATGCGCATTATTGGACTGTACAGCAAAACTCTGAAACAAAATATTTTCGGGAATAATTGAAAGTTCGTAAGATAAAATCTAAACCGCGTGGAACATTATGAGGAGGGGGACAGGAAAATACCGGAAAGGTGTAGAGAATTTTAACATCAATTTTCTGGAAATGAAACTAATTAATTCGTGTTAGCTATGCACGTTAACGTAACGACGACATCTGATAAACTTTAAACTGAAATATATTTTTCAACGTATTTATATCTTATCTGACACGCAACAATAATAATGACAAAAGTCATAATTTTGATAACAGGTGCCCTAAAAGTTTAACACTAAACAACTAAAAGAAGAGGACATTATGGGTCATATCTGCGTACTTATGGAGCAACAAGACCACGCTTCTTATGCCTGAAACTGTTTGTGTGTGCTGATGTGCATTAGTTTTGTTTTAACGGAGAAAGCTGTAAAAATATTCAGATCGGCAAATATTCCCCCCTGACTAGGTTCTAACTTTTTCCATTTCATCTCGTCCGTTTCATCTCCAGTTGCACTTCGTTGATCATCATTTTCGTCCGATACTAGACTAACAGCATCGAGTCCAAAATAAAACAATCATGACGTTAATTACGTAGAAAAGGGCCAGGGAGAAAGACAGCCCTGGGCACTCAGCCGAGACCAACAAGAAAGACAGGCAATGGCAAGCATGTCATGTAACGTAAGCAAGGTAGTCCTGAGCTGGCGCGGTCGCTAGCTTACTGGCTGGCCTCTTGGGCACAGCCTACTACCTAATAGCGGCCAGCCACTCAGCTACCGATCACACTGGTTCAAGACTATCTTGCTTACATGACATGTCATGTGCACCGCGGCCTGTTCTCGTTGGTCTCGCAGTCAGCTAGGTGACGTGCCAGTAGTTCTGAGGCAGCGCGATCGCGGAATTGACTGGCTGGCCGCTAGCGCACGGCCCACTGTCTCTTAGCGGCTAACCAGTCGACTCCCTGAGTGTGTTGGCTAGGCACTACTCCTGTCACGTCACCTGGTTGAGCGCCCAGGCCTATCTTTCTCGCTGGACTCTGTATAAGTAACATGACGTTAACAGGGGCTCCCTTGCCCATATCTTCCCATCACATACAGGTTTATCTGTGCAGGTATGGTGATCTCTGTATCCCCAGTGACGTAACTGCATAGAAAGCAAGACACAGCTTCAAATCCCTTTAAAAAATAATTAAAAAAATCTTATTCTTTTTATTCTCCACGACGAGGAGTGGGGCGGGCTGTTTGAGATCCGGCCCATAAAGAGTCGCGGTTCTATTCAGCCAATTATCAGACAAGCTGATAGTGGGACAAAGGGGGATCCCAATTGGGAATAAGTGGGAGGGGCTTACCAGTTCCAGCATGCGCCTTACAACCAAGGAAAACCTCCCGAAAACCTTGGTCGGAACCGGGGGTTTGGGACCAATTTATCTCCAGGACGTTGCCCCGGACTACAAATGAATTAATCGGGAGAGCACGAGTGCACTTACGACAGTCAGGGATCGGACGCCCGAGTTACTCTCATAAACTCGTAGAGATCAGCTCGACCAACAGTGGACAGGCATCCTACTAAAGGAATCGCACCCATGAGTGCGGTATCCTCTGCGTCCCGATCCCTTCTTCAGTGTGGAGGCGCTCTTACGGAAATCAACTTACAATGTAACTACGACTTTCAGTTCGAGTGGGCAGAGTAAAGTTGAGAATTTGTATCTGGCAGGAGGCGTACGTAAGTAATTCTGTGCAGATATGGTGACAGCTCTGTCCCCAGTGATCAGCGCAACTGCCTAGAAATCGGGATACTTGGGTTCTAACACCGCCTGCGTACACATTTTCAACTTGACCCATTCGCTGTTATGTCATACATTCCCTGAATATAAATAAAAGAGACTAATATTCGTCGACGGAGGTGGTAGTATACGAAGAGTTTCAGCTCAAAATGTGAGAGCTAAGTACAGTGAATCGCGTAAGCAGTGATGAGAGCTTTTTTGTGTCTGGCGCGCACGGAACGGGTGAATAACAAGAGAGCTGCCGATCCATCACAGCCGGGCGAGTGAGAGTAATTCGTGCCGCCAGGCTGCGCGCAGGTCGATCCGCGCGCCAGGTGGCGGAAACATCTGACTGTCGCACGGCTGCCAGCCAGGCGCGCAGCTGCCGCACTGTCCAGTCCACAGTGGCGGAACGATCCCTTTTTTTCCTCCCTATTGGCTTTAGAATATAGCGCCATACGGCCTGCATATCGTTAATGAACCTAAGGAAAATTCGGTACAGTCCAGAGATTTTGTTTACAATTCACTGTATTTATTCACTGCAGATAGGGTTGGCAACTATAGTGTACATCACTATAAATCCCATATTTTCAGTGGGTGCTATGTTTCTCAAGACATATCCCGTACTTTTAAAATCTCCGCCATCCATTCTTTTAAATTATATGCTGATTGATTTGATGATGTTCGTCACTTCCATTCCTCACTTTCCTCCCTTTTCCTAATGATGATTCAGGCACTCGCCAGTACGAATTATATTCGGTGTTCTGCCGGTCTGCTGCATCTGCATGTGTGACGAGACGTTCGTCTTTCAAAATCGAGCGCCGCGCCACGTGATCTTAGGCATCATGCTAGACACTAATGAATAGTTGGAAGAACATGGGCTTTAAAGGGTTTTATTAAATTCTTATTATAAATATCGACGACTCATATAGGATAGAGAGCAGTAGCGTACAAAGAGCGGGCCGGCCGCGGTGGCCGAGGTGACTGAGGCGCTCCAGTCACTGTCAGCACGGCCACTACGGTCGGGGTTCGAATCCCCCCTCGGGCATGGATATTTGTGCCGTCCTAGTTTGTAAGTAGTTCATAAGTAGTTTGTAAGTTTAGGGACTGATGACCCCGTAGTTAAATCCCATAAGCTTAACAAACATTTGAACATTTTACAAAGAGCGGCGAGGGGCATTGGGTAGGAAAGCACAATTTTTAAGCCCTTTTCGTTTTGGGGCCTAAAAAATTGCGAAAGCTACTTTTTTCACTGATCCGTACCTCTCTACCTGGGAGGCCTCATTTCAAAATTTACTTTTTAACTTTTCTGAAATCTATACGTGTATTTCCAATCGGACGGGGGGCCCTCATTTTCTTTTATTTTCTTTTGCCGCCGCCCCGGGCCTCAGACATCCTTAGCCCGCCACTGGTAGAGAGTACGTATTCCTTAAAGACCTCAGTATGGAAAGGTCATCCAGTGCAACAGCAAAACTGAAAAATTCTCTCTGTGCTGGTTAGGATGACACGATCTGTAATTTATAACACAACCAATTTATATCTTCCTTCAACATTTTTATACAAAGAGCAAGGAAATTAATAGATCGTTCATTTTCTAACTCAAAAATAAATTTAATCTCGCTATGTTAGCTGTTAAATTGGAAACTATTATCGTTACTGGCAGCTAATAAAAGTGTATAGTCAAGGTATCTTTTATAGTGAACTATTTTCTATGTTAGCATTGTATTCTCATTGAAAAACTTTTTTTGAATTTTTTAAATTCTTCGTAATTTTCAATTCTTAACTTCTTAATATACTTTTTGTTTTTAAATATAATCAAACAATTCGGTTTATGAACGCAGTATTTTAATAATTCTAAGGACAAACATTTAAAAAGGTTGGGATTCCATTTAGAAAACCAGTTTTCACACATTGTCAGCTATATGTTGCAGCAAGTAGAGTTCGATCCTTTGATGGTTTGAAATTTTATATTTGTGAACATAGAGAACAAGGACAATTAACAAATAATGAAAGGATTTTTACGAAAAAAGTTGTTTTTACTGAAGTTTTGTAATTGTGAAATAAAGCAATTAATTCGCTCATTTGTCTTTCATTCTCTCATGTTTCCTTTTTGCCCTTTCTTTCACCTGTTCTCATAGCGTTCACATAAAACCTATAAATTTGCAGTGTTCAATAAATTCCAATTACATTCTCTTCGTTAGTTTGGAAACACAACTGGTCGAATTTCAACCACAGTCAATACTAGTCATATATATAAAGCGGCGAGACTCCTAGTTAATCAGCTGCCGGCGTGGCGCAATGGATGCCGGGCTCCGTGGCTCAGCGCGCCCGGTCAGGGGGCTAAACGCTCAATAGCATCACCGATTACAGTGCTGAATGTCATAGGGTCAATCCCGTCCACCGGCGAAATTTTATTTCTTTGTAATTATCATTTCCTGAATGTTCTACATGTTTCTTATGTTCACTTGCAATTTCTACATGTTTCTTATGTTACCTATTCTTCTAATTTCTGGTACATTCTATCTGTGTATAAATAGCAGAGCACTCTGCCCGAGAGGCAACCAGTGCTGCATGTACGATAACTTGGCAATAAAACTACTTTCAGTATAAGTGCTATGTTTAGTGGACAACCTTGCCTTCGAAGTCAAGCCTGCTTCTATTTCAACGCGATATTGTTTGGTGAAGGCGCCGGGTATCCTGTGCAACAGCTGCATCACCGTGACTCCGATGAGGCAACGTAAAATCTGTCGCTTACACGGACTAGAACGGGAATACAACGGATATACCGAGTACATCTTTCCGAAAGTCCGTATCATCAGAAGCCCCCTTGGATACGAAACCAGCGGTAAGCCAGCTCCACATCAGACACCCGTCGGTGTTCTCTGGAGACGCTGGACAGGATCCCAACAAATGGCTAAAAGGGTTCCAGCGAGTCGCCATGTACAACAGGTGGGATCATACAATGTGCTTGGCCAACGTTTATTTCTACCTGGACCATCCATGGTTTGGAAACAACGAAGAGAAGCTGAATGACTGGGAAACGTTCCAGACGGAACTCAAGAAGACTTTGGCAACCGCCAGCGACAATTCCGCTCGGCGGAAGAACAACTGAAGAATTGGGCCCAACGACATGGTGAGCCAACTCAGTCGTACATACAAAATGTTTTGGCCCTGTGTAACATAGTCTATCCGAATATGACTGAGGCCGACAAAATCACGCACCAGATAAAGGGTATTGCAGAAGATATGTACCAAGCTCTTCTGATAAAAGACGTCGCTGCGACGGAAATAAAGTGGTGCCAGCGTATTGAAGAGATGCAACAAAGGAGGGTTGAACGAAAGTAGTATGACAATGTAGTCACTATAGTCGTTGTAGAAGACCAGCATGACTTCGCTTCTCTCATACGACAAATTGTGAGAGAAGAATTACAACAGTTTATGGCAGCCTGGACAACTAGACCGAGCGAGCATCAGACTATGGCCACGGATGTAAGCCCTGTAAGTCGCCGACGCCGCTGAGGAAGAAGTATTTCAGACATTACCTCCTGTTTGCCCCGCCAATCGTACCCTACGTGAAGAATGGCGTCGTCCTGCTATGGCTTATGCGCATTGACGAAACGATAGACTGCTTGAAAGCGCTACATACTTCCGTCCTGCAGATAGGATACTGGCAAAACGCGGTTGACGAAGCAGACAGGGGGAAGACGGCTTTTGTTACATCTGACAGCCTCTATGAATTCAAAGTAATGTCATTTGGATTATGTAGTGCATCGGCCACATTCGAACGCATGATGGACAACTTGCTTCGACACCTTAAGTGGACGACGTGTCTTTGCTATTTAGATGACATTGTCGTTTTCTCGAAAACATTTGAAAAACACCTAAGTCGCCTGTCAACTGTGTTGAAGTGTGTTCAGACTTCAGGACTCCGCCTTAATCCAAATACGTCACCAAAGAGATAAGAATACTGGGGCATATAGCCAATGGAGATGGTGTCCGTCCTGATCCAGATAAACTAAGGGCAGTCACAGAATTTCCAACTCCTCAGCACATTCGCGATGTGAGAAATTTTCTTGGGCTGTGCTCATACTACCGACGTTTCATAAAAGGATTTTGTAACAAGGCACGTTTATTGCAAGAACTTCTGCAGGAAAAAGTCAAGTTTTACTGGAATGAGACAAAAGAAACGCTTTCCGGACACTTAAGGAGGCTCTAACTTCTGCACAAGTCCTAGCCTTGAACGACGAGAATGCGGGAACTGAACTTCACTCAGACACAAGTGGTTATGGGATTGGTGCAGTGCTTGTACAAGTTCAGGATGATGCTGGAAAGGTGATAGACTACACATCAAGAGTACTCTCAAATTCTGAGATAAACTACAACTGAGAAAGGTTGTCTCGCAGTTATCTGAACTATCAACAAGTTCTGGCCGTATTTATTCGGCAAACCATTCACCCTTGTGACAGACCACCAATCATTGTGTTGACTGACAAGCTTGAAGGAGCCATCCGGTCGACTAGCTAGATGGGCACTCCAAGATTAGGACGTTACTGTGGTAGTCAAGTACGGGCGCAAACAGAAGATACCGACTGCCTTTCCAGGAATCCATTAGTGCGAATAAAATTTCAGCCCTCACTGAATTAGGTGATGTTACAGCTGAACAGCGGGAAGATCCAGCACTATTAAAAACCATAGAGGCCTTGGAGAATGGAGAAGCGACCAATGGAGAGTTCCAACTTATAAACGGGACATTGTATAAGAGCAACTAAGACCCACTGGGCCCCAAATGGCTACTGGTCGTTCCAGCTCAGCCAGCTATTCTGAAGTATTTCCACGATGCTCAAATATCCAGTCATCTGGCATTCGTGAAGACCCTAGACAGAATCAAACTGGAAAGGTCTCTACCGATCTGTCAAGTACTAAGTGAGTCACTGTAAAGATTTCCAGCGACGGAAGCATGTGCCGAAATTACCTCCGGGGAATCTCGTACCGATTCCACATGCAGCAGCTTCATTCCATCGAGTTGGGATCGATCTTTTAGGGAGGTTTCCGAAGTTGACAACCGGTAACCGATGGATAATAGTCTGCAGTGACTACCTCACACGCTACGTTATCACCAAACCTGTGCCGACTGCAGAAACTCCAGAGATCGCAAAATTCCTTGGAGAAATTATTTTGAAGCGTGGAGCACGACGTGTGATGATATCTGATCGTGGAAAAGTATTCCAGTCAAAACTATTATCGGAGGTAATGTCATGTTGCGACATTGTCCACAGAATGACAACTGCATACCATCCTCAGACAAATGGTCTTACAGAACGAGTTAACAAGGCTTTAGCCGATATGCTGTGATGTACATTGATGTTGAGCAAAAGGATTGGGATACAATACTGCCAGTGGTGACATTCACTTATAATACTGCAAATCTAGACACCACAGGCTTCACGCCGTTTTTCCTGCTCCGTGGCCAACCTGAGACGACAATGGATACGCTGTTCCCGTTCCAGCCGGACGACACTAAGGATGACTATGTGAAACAGTTCGTCACCGGCGTCGAAGAAGCAAGACAGCTGGCTCGCAAACGGACACTGAACGCCCAGGAGAAGGACCGTCAGCGGTATAACGACAAGACCCACCTGTTGTATACAGCCCAGGAGATCTGATATGGATTTTTACCCCTGTACGGAAAGTTAGACTATCAGAAATGTTTTTGAAGCAATACTTTGGTCCGTGTCGTGTTATACGCCGCCTATCAGACGTCACATACGAAGTCGAGGATTACGAAACGACAAAAACGAAGAAACATTGTGCACGTCCTCCGCATGAAGCCTTACAGAACAGAGAGGCAAAAATGGCTTCTTGTTCAAGGACTCTAAGGACGATAATGATACTTATGGAGCCACAACAGGAACGTCTGTCGTCGGTAATCGTGCAGAAGGGAAGGATTCTCCAGAAGATCAAGATCCAGGACATAGCAGCTGGCACCAAAGGGAACTTATTAGCGGGTCGCCGTTCTCTATGCCGGCGTGACGCAGTGGATAGCATGGCGGGCACCGTGGCTCAGCGCGCCCGGTCATGGGGCTTAACGCCCTCTGTAATAAAAAAAGTTGAGCCAACCCTTCAATGAACAATCACGAACAAACTGAACTAACGACCGCGAGCCATAGATCTACCAGATGGAAAAAAAATCACCGATGCGGTGCTGAAGGTCGTCGGTTCAATGCTGTCCACCGACAAAAATTTCTTTATTTGTAATTATCATTTCCAGAACATCCTACTTGCTTATGTTCACTTGTTATTTCTACAGGTTTTTTATGTTAACTGTTCTACATTCTGTGTATAAATAGCAGAGCACTCTGACCGAGAGGCAGTAAGGGCTGCATGTATGTTTCAGTTCGCAATAAACCTGCTTTCAGTATAAGTGCTGTGTTCAGTGGACAACCTTGCTTTCGAAGTCAAGTCTGCTTCCATTTCACTACGACAGTATATACATACCTACCAATATTGCAATTTTTTTCTATTTAGTTGGTAGGTATCGGCTCGTTCTACTGCAATCTTCGAATCTGTCTCTAACACACGACTGGCATCATATAGGTAATTTAATAAAAAGTTTCCTTTAGAATCTTTGTTCAAGACATACCGATGATAATAGTACAACTAGCCGTTCCCTTTCATCTATATAGAAAAACAATTAGCAATCTTGGTCCTTCTCTTAGATAATAACTGTGTAGATAAGATCACTCTCAAAATATAAATGACAAACGTCTGGGTTATTACTTGTTTCTCATTTTGAAAATGTTGAAATGTTTGTATAGCTTATGGGACATAACTAAGGGGTCATTAGTTCCTAAACTTACAAACTATTTATGAACTAGCTTTTATGAAAGACGGCACAAACATTCATACCCGAGGGGTGATTCGATCCCCCGACCGAAGCGGCCGCGCAGACCGTGACTTGCAAGCCGCAGATCGCTCGGCCACTGCGGCCGGTTTTCTCATTTTCTTATGTCTCGTTTACAGCCATACAGACATTTTTTTCCCTATAAGCCAATAATTCGATTTCGTTGTATACAATGTGAATGTTTATTCGAATCTACACTCTGCAACTGTTATTGTTAGCAAGATAATATATTCATAGTCGGGCGCAAATGTTCATCCATTAACGGTATAAACTGTGTTTTAATTGAATAAAGCCTTTCGCGCTAATTTGTTACAGTGAATTTGTTTTCTGGAAACGTTTACAGTTCGTGACCAGCCACTCTACGTGCGGCTGTTATCCGTGTTTACACGTGTAATTACTGAGCGACATACGCTTCATAATCATTATCTCTGCCACTGCTACCTCTCCCCTGCCACTGACAATGTACACGCTTTTGTTTCTGGTGCATGTTTCGCTACTGCAGAATGCGCATTTGGTCCGATGCCAAAATCAATTTCTGTAGTGAGGCGTTTACTGTACAGAAATTTCTTGCCAACTTAAAGCAGTTTGGCGGTATACAGGACTTGAACAGAGCATTTCTCTAGAAATCTTTTATCGAAACATCTTGCGTTTTCAGTTTTCTTTTCAACTCACAATTCTTGCCCTTTCTGTACATTAATAATGTTTTTTTTCGTTTTCCTACCGTTAATCTTAGATCAGTGGCGGCTTCTAAGTTCCGATTGTGATTCATCATAGCATCGGATAGCTATGTCATCATCGAATATGATCGGTGAAATCCTTTCATCCTGAAGTTTTAAACCAATCTCGAACCTTGTTTCAACTCTGTCATTGCTTCTTCGTTGAGTACCTTCAACTGTAGGAGTGAAACACTGACTTCTTATCCAGTCTGAAAGCTTTGTTCGAGGGCTTTCAGTTATACAGGGTGTTACAAAAAAAGCTACGGCCAAACTTTCAGGAAACATTCCTCACACACAAAGAAAGAAAATATGTTATGTTGACATGTGTCCGGAAACGCTTCATTTCCATGTTAAAGCTAATTTTAGCATTTCTCTTTAAATGCGAATAGAAATAATTCGTGCAGACAATTGTCAAAATAACCAATTGTTTCGTTAGTATGTACTGTACTTCCTCGATTCACCGCCAGTTGCCCCAATTGAATGAAAGTAATGTTGACTACAGTGCTTGTGTGGACATGCGACTCATTGCTCTACAGAACTAGCATCAGGCACATCAGTACGTAGCATCAACTGGTTAGTGTTCATCACGAACGTGGTTTTGTAGTCAGTGCAATGATTACAAATGCGGAGTAGGTAGATGCCTATTTGATGTATGGATTAGCATAGGACCGATGGATTGGTAGAGGCGGACGAATTCCATGGCCTCCACGCTCTCCTGACCTCAACCATCTTGACTTTCATTTATGGGGGCATTTCAAAGCTGTTGTCTACGCAACCCCAGTACCAAATGTAGAGACTCTTCGCACTCGTATTGTGGACGGCTGTGATTCAATACGCCATTCTCCAGGGCTGCATCGGCGCATCAGGGATTCCTTGCGACGGAGGGTGGATGCATGAATCGTCGCTATCGGAGGACATTTTTGAACATTTCTTGTAACAAAGCGTTTGAAGTCACGATGGTACGTTCTGTTGCTGTGTGCTTCCATTCCGTGATTAATGTGATTTGAAGAGAAGTAATAAAATGAGCTCTGACATGCAAATGATGCGTTTCCGGACATATCCACATAACATATTTTCTTTCTTTGTGTGTGAGGAATGTTTCCTGAAAGTTTGGCCGTACCTTTTTGTAACACGCTGTATAGTTTACGCCTGTTTCGCCTGCATATATTACAAATAACCCGTCTTTTCGTATACCGTCCACTCATTTTTACTGATTTTCAAACTTCTTGCATCAGGTGACATTGTCGCACGCTTTATTGAACTCCATAAATCCTATGAATGAGCCTTGCTTTTCCATCCGTCTAAAGGATGTAAAGGATTGTATCTTTGGTGCCTTACCTTTTCCTAAATCCAAACTGATCGTCATCCAACAAATCCTGAATTTTGTTTTCTGTTTTTCTTTATATTGTTCTCGTCAGTAACGTCGAAGCATGACGTGTTAAACTATTTCTGCGGTAGTTCTCACAGGTACACTATGTGATCAAAGACATCAGGACACGCGGCTGATCAGCATTGATCAGCAAGTTCGTGGCGCAGTGCAGCGGTAATGTTGGAATTCAGTGTGGTGTTGCACGACCGTCAGCCTTGATGACAGCTTGCATACGATCAGTCAGGTGCTGGTAGGTTTCTTGAGGAATGGCAGCCCGTCCTTCACGGAGTGCTGCACTGAGGAGAGGTATCGATGGACGTCGGTGAGGCCTGGCACGAAGTCGGCGATCCAAAACATCCGAAAGGTGTTCTATAGGATTCACGTCTACATATACGTAGATACTCTGCAAGTCACACTGAAGGGCGTGGCAGAGGTTACATCCAACAACTTCTGTGTTATTTATCTATCATTCTCTAATAGCTCGCATTCGAAAGAGAGAGTTGGTGAAAGAAATTTCTTAAATACATCTTGCAGCAATGAATAGCCTCTTTCTTTTAATGATTTCCTCCCCAATTATTGCATAATTCCCGTGACATTCTCTCCCCTATGTCGCGATCATACAAAACGAGCTGCCCTTTCTCTGAATTTTATCTAAATCTTCCCTCAGTCGCACCTGGCGTGTTTCCCGCAATGCGCATCAATACTCCAAAATGGCACTAATGAAGTCTTTGCTTCGCCTTTATTATAACATTTACTGTGTCTTCTTCTCAAATTAAGTTGTTAGTAATTGTTATTCCCAGGTATCGAGTTGATGGCCTGCAGATTTGACTGATTTATTGTGTAACTGAAGTTCGAATTTCTTTTAGTGGTCATATGCAAGACTTCAGACTTATGATTGACCCTTAAGGCTCAACTACCAATTTTTAAACCGTGCAGATATATTATCTAAATCATTTTTCAGGTGCTTGTGATCTTCTGGTAAGTTAACTAACCAATAAAAGACAGAATCATCCGCGAGATTTTAATAGTGCTACTCCTAAATTGTTTCTAAAATTAAGGAACATGACTCGCCCTATAACACTTCCCTGGGGAATAACAGATATCACTTCTACTCAACGACTTACAGTTACAGGAAATCACGAATCCAGTCGCAAAACTTGGGCGATATTCCGTAAGCATGGAATTTGATTAGAAGGCGCTTGTGAGGTACAGTGTCAAAAACATTCCCGAAATCTAGAAATACGGAATCTTATATCCATTATGTGTCAGAACCTGTGACTGCATCTTAAAGTAGATTTAAGAATTTACTGCAACCAGTCGCCTTTTTTTTCTCAATGAAGATTTATTGAACCATGAGCGGATTCAACCTACCTAACAGCTCATCATCAGACGATATATATAATTACATTTGCAAATTCATTTGTGTCTGTGGCAGGGCAGAAAACGAGATAAAGTAAACACTAATTGTGGAGTGTTACACTGATTAATTATAAAATAAGTTCGACTACAAGATGTTACTTACAATTAAGAGTTTAACATTTAGTGTGTCCATGCGAGTTCCGCTTTTGGATAGCATTTCGTACATATCACAAGACTAACCTTCCATCAGCACACCACAGCAACTCCCACGACTTGCTTGGTGGAGACATAACTTAGCCACAGCCTAAAGGATGTTTCCAGAATGAAACTTTCACTCTGCAGAGGAGTGTGCGCTGATATGAAACTTCCTAGCAGATTAAAATTGCGTGCCGGAACCTGGACTCGAACCAGGGAACTTTGCCTTTCGCGAGCAAGCGCTCTACCGATTGAGCTATCCCGACACGACTCACGATGCCGCCTCACAGCATTACTTCCGCCAGTACCTCGCCTCCTACTTTCCAAACTTCACAGAAGCTCTCCTGCGAACCTTGTAAGACTAGCACTCCTGGAAGAAAGGATATGGCGGAGACATGGCTTAGCCACAGCCTAAAACAAGAAGTGCTTCACCAGTTTGTGACGAATAAATTCGTTTTTCAGAATATATTATTTAATTTAAATTTATAATTATACTGTTTCTCTGTGTTACCGTATCTGCCAAGGATTAATTAAATAAATAGCTTTCATACCAAGTAAACATGATCTTCAATTGGAGGACTTGTGGATTGATAGCAGACAAAGTGAATCTGCCTAGGACTCTGAAAGCGATTCGGAAAATGGAACATATCCCAAAATGTCCACTTTATATAGGCGAAAGGGACTAAAAATTGACCTCGGAACGTGTCGAATATACAGGGTGTTTCACTGTGTTTGCCTCTGTAACTTATAAAATAATAGGTGACGGGAAATTTTAATGCGGTAGGTCAACACAAGAAATGTTATACTTTCTGCGGAGCTATGAACGTAGTTTATTGTATAATTTTCGAAAGAGTTACAGCACAAAGTTATATTTTTTAAATGGAACAATAGTTTTTTTATAACTAGCATTGGATTTGTTGAAACCAGCTGCGTCCAAATCAATTTAAACTACATTCCTTTCACTGTTAGTTTGAGAGCTAAACCCTTCAAAGTTTCAGGGGCAGATAGCACAAACGCTGCGCATAATGCAATGCGCCTTCTAAATGTGGTGCGGCCGAGTTGTAACGTCGCCGGTGTTACGGAGCGAGAAGTTTCCTCGATGCGCTGTTAGACTGCCGACTGTCTAACCGACAGTATAACCGCCGTATAACTGACAGTTGGAGCCACGCCAACAAGCGAGGCTCAATATACCACAGTTACTGACATCGGATGACGATGACATATATGAACAACGAATACGTTAACATGTTGCTGATGCTCGGCGAGTGCCGACACGATGCCACTGAAGCAGCCACGGCGTAAGCCGTGAGATATCCTAGGCGAAGAGCCCCGGCAGCCATTACGTTCTTACGTGCCGAACAACGACTCCGGGAAACAGGCAGCTTGGTAATGCGCCGCAGTAACAGACGAAGACCTGCAAGAAGTGAGGAGACGGAGGTGTTTGTTTTAGCTGCACTACACCACGATCCCCATGTCAGCTTACGAATCGTTGCTGCAGTCGCTGGTGTCAGTCGCGTATAGTACACGGCCACAGGTTTCACCCGTACCGCCTGTCATTGACCCAGGAGCTGCAGGGAACGATTTCCGTGCAAGAGTGACATTCTGAGAGTGGGCCATACGTAATTTACAAAGTGTTATGTTCTCTGATGAGTCCACGTTCACAAATTATGGTGCAGTGAATCGCCATAACATGCACTACTGGGTCGCAGACAATCCTCGGTGGCTACGACCTGTCGACCGTGAACGTAGGTGGTCTATTAATGTGTGGTGTGGAATCCTTGGGGATGAAATCTTCGGTCCACACTACTTACCAGGTATACTGACAGGTGAGTTATATCGCGCTTTTATAGCCGACAGTTTGCGTGGTCTCCTTGAACATGTGTGTCTACACACTAGAGTCCATATGTGGATGCAGCAAGATGGTCACCCAACCTATTCTGCGTGTGCTGTTGTGGAAGAACTAAACAACAAGTTTGCAGGAAGATGGTTGAGGCGCCATGGTCCTCGTTCAGGCACGCAAGGTCAACCGATTCAACACCAGTAGATTTCTTTTTGTGGGGATATCTAAAGGATTGTGTTTATGTCACTGAGCCCACATCCCCAGATGATCTAAAACGGCGTATCGAGGACGCATGTCGCTCCGTCACACCGGCGATGTTACAACTCTTCCGCAGATCCTTTCGACGGCGCATTGCATTATGCATTGAGGAACATGGACACACATTTGAACATCTCATGTAAATCAACTTCCCACCGCCATAACATCCATCACCCACCACACAGCCATGTATTATGTATAGCGTGTGGTATCTGCCCCTGAAACTATGTTCATAGCTCCGCAGAAAGTGTAAAATGTCTTGTGTTGACCTACCGCATTAAAATTTCCCGTCACCTATTATTTTATAAGTTACAGAGGCAAACACACTTAGTGAAACACTCTGTATATATTATCAAGAAGAATGGAGCGGACGGAAATAAGGAGAAAGCAGGAAGGAAATAAGTGGAGATTAGGTGTTATGTAGTTGAAGCTGTCGATTCTTTTAACTTTAAAACAGAAAATGACGTCTTGGTGAACGGCCTTTTAAGTGGAAATATTAAGGTAACTACTGAGGTTTTGGTGGAGGATTCGCGTGAATTACGGAACAATAACTACGTTCAAAGTGAGTAGATGTCCCACAAAAATGCGACCTGAATATCTGCAGTGTCGACAGATTTAGATGTGCAGGAACTGAATGATGTACGGAAATAAATGGGTAATATTGATTTAGGTACAGTAATGTCTAGGCCGCTGGGTCATACAGGTTACTGTGTTGAGGCAATGTAGCCTGGACTAGATGTAGAAGGAATTACTCGCGCCTCTGGTAGTTACGTAATGCAGAGTGGAGCTACAAAAGATTGTAACGTACATTATGTGATCAAACGTATCCGCACACACCACCCAAAAACATACGTTTTACATATTAGTTGAATTGTGCTGCCACCTAAGGCTAGGTACTCCATATCAGCGAAATCAGTAATCATTAGACATCGTGAGAGAATAGAATATGGAGCTTGGTGCAACTCCGAACGTGGTCGGGTGATTGGGTGTCACTTGTGTCAGGATTCTGTACGCGAGATTTCCTCACTCCTAAACATCTCTAAGTTCATTGTTTTTGATGTGATAATGTAGTGGAAACGTGGGCACTTACAGCACGGAAGCATACATACGGACCTCGTCTGTTGACTGACAGAGAACTATGGCAGTTGGGAGGTGACAAAACATGGATTTCATGGTCGAGCAGCTGCCCATAAGCTGCACATTACGCAGGTTAGTGCCAAACAACGCCCTGATCTGTGTAAGGCTTGTAAACATTGGATGAATGAACAATAGAAGAAAGTTTTGTGGATTGACGAATCACGGTATACAATATGGCGTTCGGATGGCAGGGTGTGGGTATGGCGAATGCCCGGTGAACATCATCTCCAGCATGTGTAGTGTCAACAGTAAAATTTGGAGGCGGTGGTGCTATGGTGTGTTCGTGTTTTCCACGGAGGGGCCTTACACCCTTTGTTTTGCGTGGCAATTCTACTTACTGTAAGTACTGTATGTAGACTTTTTCAAAAGATTTCGCCATTTACCATGTATAAACACCAACCAATAACTAAAATTCGCGCGTTTAATCATTGCAGTAATGGCAAAAAAGATAATGCAGAACCTCACACATCAGAAACACGGCAACTAAAATGGTATAGCGAAAAAACGCAATTGAAAATGGGAATTCTTTCCCAAAACGCGTCGTGCTAAACAAAATAAAAAATCGTATCTGGTAGCAGAAGCGTTATTTACAGTTGTTGATTTTACAGTCGCAGGCTATCTGAACCCACTTTCAAATGAATAAAATCAAGTATAATCCTACAGTCGTGTGAAGTGGCGAGCTTCTATGAACGAGGAACAACTCCGCGGCTCAGCGTCGTTTTATGTTATGAACTGTCTCTCAAATGCAACCCTTACATGCATGTTAGTCTTCTAAAGCTCCCATGCTAATGTTTTTGTCGAAACGGAATAGTAATTCTGAGTGTTAATTCTGCAGTCACTTTCGATACGGTCGTTTTCTGTTGTCGATCCGTCGCTGTCAGTTAATTGGATTTCCCAACTAATATTTAACCGTCTCAGGAAACTGAGATACCAACAGCCGTATGTATAATAAAATATTTATTGTATCACAACCAGTTTCGGCATTCCACTATGCCATCTTTAGGTCCCTGCATCGGAGCATAGTATCCATAAGTAGGGATACCAAAACTGGATTAGTAGACTTCTGTCTCTTAATGGGAACGAACAGCAACATAATATCCATAAGTAGGGATACAAAAACTTGATTCGTGGACTTCTGTCTCTTAGTGGGAACGAACAACAACTGTTGCTGGATTCATGGACTTCTGTCTCTTAGTGGGAACCAACAACAACAGTTCTTCTTGGTTCCCACTAAGAGACAGAAGTCCACGAATCCACGATATTATGCTCCGATGTAGGGACCTGAAGATGGCATACTGGAATGCTGAAACTGGTTGTGATTCAATAAATATTTTATTATACATACGGCTGTTGGTATCTCACTTTCTTCAGACTCTTGACCAGCCGCCGTCCCGTTTCCACCACAAATGATGAAATGAATAATATTTATCCGTTTCTTGTATATACCATCTTTGCCATAATATTGCAAATCGTAAAAAAGTGACCAGTGCAGCCGATAAAAGCGTGCTAACAAGTTACCACGTTTGTAAGTCTGAAAGAGTACGCTTCCCACCGATCGCTTGTGTTAATCGGCGCATAAAACAACGTAGAATAATCTCCAAGATAACCTTCAAGACTTAGGACATCACTGGTGCACAACACGTGATTGCAACAAAATGGGCTGTTTTTTTATGTTGGTCATATTATGGTTTCAATCCTCTGTACATAATACCCTGTTGTCTTGTTCTTCTGATTATGGTTGCAAATGTTATGTGTGTGTAATGATAGATGAACAAATAAACCAGTAGTATATCATGACACAAACAACTAAAACACTGATTCAAATTTTAAGGGCTGGCTGACAGTCATCACCGCAGCTGTATTCAGCTGTATTAAGTACATTACGTACATTTAAAAACAGACTGAGTTCGAAATGTCACGGTAAAACAGGAAACAATAAAATAATTTTTTCAAGAAGGATTACACCACGTAGCAATTCTCAGCAATTGTAGCTCTAGGTACAAATCCAGTAATAGTTAATTATGAGAGATGCCTAAATGATCAAAATGATTATAAGATTTGGAACTAAACCCTGAAAACTGAAATTTTATAAGTGTCTTTAACTCAGCCATCGAGCTAATAGAAGCGTACATTGTTAACAATATAATTTCAGGTACATAAACTCAATTCAAGATATGAGGGTAAGCAGTCTGTTTCACTTACCTTTCCTCCTAACTTCTGTTGCTAGGGTAATATATCCTACTGTCGTCGTTGACCTAGTTGTAGGTACCGGGATTTCTTAAAAAGAAGAAAAACAAACATTAGATATACAGAACCATCAGCAAGTATAATGCACGCCGCTTACACGATAGCTACAGGAGCATAATAATTCAAACTCTACTCGTTTTTCCTCGTGTGATGTTTCTACATTTGTACAATTTTTTATCATGAATGCAACGTTGCACTAATTCACTACGCTACACGTTAATGTGGTGTATGCTACTAAACGATGAAATCACCAAATATATCTGCAGTGTGCTTATCTAGTTAATAAAGTGGCAAAAAATTAATTTCACTATTTAATATATTTATTGCTGAATTTTAGAATATAGACTGCTCACTAAATTCTTCAAGAGTAGTAATCTCACGATAAATGGTACACACATCATCCTCTCTACGTTTACCAAATATTTAAGAATGACAGCATTTCGAGCTTGTAACTAACGTTCTAAAAATTTGAAACGTTTCGAAACATTTTCTGGTTGATTCCCATCTCTAAAATAAATAAATAATAATAATAATCATCAATTAATATATTGTGGCTTTAACACAGTGAAACTTCAACACCATTCATATCTTTTAAGTCTTATTGAGTAACACTATTCACATTTTGTAGATTATATTCACACGTACCAAAGTATATATATCAATGTACGACATATAGTTACGGTGCTATGTCATATATATCGAGTTAATTAAAACGAATATTTAATAAAGAAACTTCGGGCGTTTTAAGTACTGGGTATTGGAAAGGAGGGAAACGGGTTAATCATCTAGTCTTTTCTGTGTGATTATTGGAATACATAAAAGTGAACAAGAACAGGTTCTCAGAATCAGATTGATAGATTCACGGTAACTCGAGAAGCTAAAGTCAAATGAAGTCAGAGGCTCACAGATTGACAGTTAAAGCAGCTTCTCCTATTACAGCATTCACAGTACTGGAAACGTTGAACAAAATAAATCCAGTCGAAACATTTCATCCACTTGAACTAATACGTACACAGTGAAGTAATTTTACGATATCATATCAAGTTTAAAGGTTTGATTGAAAAATGTCACACGAAGAACATAATATATATCCCGGGATCGACGTCTTCTTTTCAGTGTTGTAAAGTATCTTTTTTTAAGTTTTGTCTTTTCATATGAATTTTTAGAGCCTGAAAATAGTATTTTATAGCCGAAGAGAAATTTGAAATATATTTGTAGCTGAATAAGTAAATATATTGTTCGCAATGTAACCTACCAAATTCATTATTATTACATGAGAACGGTGGTACTTAAAACAGTAGGAATTATTGAGTGATACGTAATCAGTATCGTTAATCTAAGTAATGCCAAAATGCTGCTTTACTTTATAGATGTTGAAAACTGTTTTTTAATATAGCAATGGGCCCATTTCGGCACTGTGACCATCATCAGGCTATTTCCATATGTCATCGTGAAGGTATAATTCATTATAATAACTGCATATAATTGCAGTATAAATGTTCTTTAGATGGTATATATATTATTTTATGCTTTTCAGGTATTAATTGATACTGCTGTTCTGTCAGTTTGACATATCCTCCAGCGATATTATCGTTTCAAAATCCGAAGTCAGGAAGTTTGTCCTAATGTAAGCATAATATCGAAACTTACGAAACAGAAGAGAGGGCTCCAAAACTACGCGCACAGTGTTACGAAATTACGCTAGGGAGATCAGGGAACGGTATTCTCAAAACGTATACTACACGCTAAAGTTCACTTTTCTCAAATTTACAGGCATTACACAAAATAAGGCATCAATGAATTTGCAGCAGCACTGGCACCAGAGAGGGACATTACATTATGATTCACCTTAATATAAGTTTTAGATTACAGTATATATCTGCATTCTGTTTTTTGTTAGCTAATAATGTACCACTTAATGGACAGAAGTGTATACTCATAATTCTATGTCAAGATAAACTACTTATTAATTTTGAGGCTCCCTCTTCGTCCCTGTTTGCGTCCTGAAATGTAATTACGGAAATTGGGTCAGCCTTGAGCAAACATAATTCACTTTTCAACACACAAATACACTTCTGTGAAACTGCTATATCGTCAATGGGTTAATGTATTTGCCTTAACATCACGAAACGCTTTTTACTGGACAGTCAAACTTTGCCGTGCAACTGATATTTTGTTCCTATTTATCGTCTTAGTGACACACGCTGATGGCTGTGACTGAAATTTTCAGCTGATGTTTTGCACAAGTTTGTCTTTCTTATTGATTACCATTTATCATTCCTCTACAGGTTATTTTAAGGGCGATATCCAGTGCATATTTTCATTGTTTACTGTAAGTGATTTAAGTCCTCATCAATCTGACCGTTCTGTATTCTGATTTTAAAAGTACAATTCATCTTTTCGAATTTTTATTCTCCTTTCTGCCCATCTTACACTATAATTGAAAATAAATCCTCATATTTTCCATTTCAATTCACTGATGCGATCTACACTATTCAAAACAATTAGGGCTTCAGGTGAGATATCATACACATTATACATATGGTAACGTATTTTATTCAGATATTGGTTACAATATGCATATGAACTACAGGCATCGCAGACAGTGTCGAGAGAGGGTTGTTAGAGTGCCACAACGACACAAATATCCGTACCGTAGGTACCACCAGTGCCGCGGTGGAGTAACCGTCTAAGGCGCCTCTTTCCGGAGCGCACGGTTGCTCGCCGTCGGAGGTTCGAGTCCTCCTTGGGGCATGGGTGTGTCTGTTGTCCTTAGTTGCTTTTAGTAGTTTCTAAGCCTAGGGACTAATAACCAAGGCAGTTAAGTCCCATAGAATTTCTAACATTTGATTTTTGCAACCACAGCGCAGGGGTATCTCTGGAGTTGCCAGACAAACGTGTGGTTCCTGAAGAGCAGCAGCCTTTTCAATAGTTACAGTGGCAATAGTCTGGATGATTGACTGAGCTGGCCTTGAAACGTCCGGAAACGTGGCTTTGCCATACAGTTACTGCAAATGGCTGAAAGCAAGGAGAAACTACAGCCATTACTTTTTCCGAGGACATGCAGCTCTATGAATATATGATGATAGCATCCTATCGGGTAAACTCTTCCGGAGGTGAAATAGTCCCCTATAAGGATCTCCAGGCGGGTATTACTCAGAAAGATGTCGTCATCAGGAGAGACAACACTCATCGGAGTGTGAAATGTTTGATTCCTTAATCGGGTAGGGAGATTAGAAAATTTAAAAATATAATTGCAGTATAAATGTTCTTTAGATGGTATATATATTATTTTATGCTTTTCAGGTATTAATTGATACTGCTGTTCTGTCAGTTTGACATATCCTCCAGCGATATTATCGTTTCAAAATCCGAAGTCAGGAAGTTTGTCCTAATGTAAGCATAATATCGAAACTTACGAAACAGAAGAGAGGGCTCCAAAACTACGCGCACAGTGTTACGAAATTACGCTAGGGATAGGTTGAAGTTACATATTGGTAGGGATTGGTAGGGATAGAGGAACTGAATTTCCGGTCAGATGAGTACAGGATTATAAATAAAAAATATGTTGGGCCTAATACAGAAGTAGGCCTAATAATGAATAAGAAAATAAGAATGCGGGTAAACTGCTATGGGCAGCACAGTGATTACATAATCGTAGTCAAGATAGATACGAAGCCAAAACCGATCACAGTAGATTAGATACTTGGGCAGTAAAATAACATATGATCGTCGTAGTACAGAGGATATAAAATGTAGAATGGCAATGGGAACAAATGCGTTTTTGTAAAACAGACATTTGTTAACATCGAGTATTACTTTAAGCGTAAGAAAATCTTTTCTGAAAGCATTTGTGTGGAGTGTAGCCTTAGACTGAAACGAGCGATAGTTCAGAGTGGAAGAGAACAGAGGCTTTTGAAATGGGGCGCTATAGAAGAATGCTGAAGATTAGGTTGATCCTGTAATTAATGAGGTGGTACTGAAAGGAATTGGGAAAAAAAGGAATCTTAGGCATACCTTGACCAAAAGAAAGGATCAGTTGCTAGGACACATTCTTAGACATCAAGGAATCGTGAATTTAACATTGGAGGGAAGTGTGTGAGGCAAAAAGCTCAGAGGGACACTAAGAGATTAATATAGTAAGCAGATTGAAATGAACGTGGGCTGCCGTTCTTATGGGAAGATGACGAGACTTGAGTAGGTTGGAGAGCTGAATCACACCTGTCTACGGACTCAAGATCACGACAAAAATAACACTGATTCCAATTGTAATTTTTGTGTGATAAAGTACGATTCTTTCCTGTTTCAACTTTTTACTTGACATTATCATGCCGTTTACTTAGTGGGACGCACTATGGGTCTACCATAATAGTGAAAAAGTCACTCTCATTGCCCTCTACTATGGCGTGTGATCACCTCGGAGGTCCTGTATAGTTGCACACCTGCGTGGCATGAGCTATATTAGGCCTTTATACAATGAGTGCACTATCCAATTCTATAACCTTTATGTGAGGTGCTGGTCTGGCTGTAATGCATCTGCCAAGTGCATTGCAGACATGTTAAATCGGGTTTACGTCCGGTGTACAGTCAGTTCTCTCAGCTTCAAGGGTGTTGTCCACCCTTGCAGCTCCGTGGGGACGAGCGTTATCGTGCAACAGAAGGTACTCACCTCCTATGGCACCATCGTAGGATATAACACATGTCGAAGGGTCTCGTCTCTATACCTCTGAACAGTGGAAACGCCACTCGGAACAAAATAGAGGCCCATAGTGCGCCAGTACTGACTCCTGGCTACACTATTTGTCCACTATCACGATATGGCGATGTTTCCGGCACTTAAGCAGTATATGGTGATATCTGGGGCACTTAAGCAGATGAGGGAACGGCGATTGGCCCATTTACGAAAAGAATCGGCACCATTCGTTACGACATAAATCCTGATGTTTCTCCGCTCAGTTTCTGTTGGCTAAACGGTTTCGTGGTTTCAATAGGAAACATCTCATAGGCCTTCGTGCTCAGAGATCACATTCTCGAAGGCGATTTCGAAAGGTTTGCCCGTCCTGCTGCTGTTGCTTTCAGCCTCCAGTCTCAACGGGATAACGTCCATCTCTTGCTGATGATAGCCGCTGAAGACCATGGCCTTGCCGTGCCATCCTGTTGTCTGAAACTCCATCCAGCTTCTTGAAATTGCACTCTGGGCACTCCAACAGACGCAACCACCCCGTTTGTGCCTGTCCCCGCTTCCAACCTTCCTATGGTCTTCCATACCTTAGCTTTGGGTAAGACACGTAATTGTTGCATTGTACTACCTGCTCACTACACTATCTAAACCCAGCTGTTTGTGTAATTCGTTTGGTAACACACCAACCCCCTCTACAGCACATTTCTCGTATTAACACTATTTCGGTCGCTGTAATGTTGTTGTCTCCACTCCGTAGAACCGACAGATCGACGTCTAACCATTTTAGTTCATTCTGCCGATGAGAATACTTCAGAAGGTAAATCTCTCAACTTATCCCCTAATCTGTACTTGTGTGTTGTTGTTGTTGTGGTCTTCAGTCCGGAGACTGGTTTGATGCAGCTCTCCACAATACCCTATCCTGAGCAAGCCTATTCATCTCCACATAAGAACGGCAACCTACATCTGTCTGAATCTGCTTACTGTATCCAACTCTTGGTCTTCCTCTGCGGTTTTTACCCCACACACTTCCCTCCAACGCTAAATTCACAATTCCTTGATGTCTAAGAATGTGCCCTACCAATCTATCCCTTCTTTTAGTCAAGGTATGCCAGAAATTTCTTTTCTCCCCAATTCTGTTCAGTACCTCCTCATTAGTTACGCTATCCACACACTTAATCTTCAGCATTCTTCTGTAGCACCACATTTCAAAAGCCTCTATCCTCTTTCTGTCCACACTGTTTATCGTCCATGTTTCACTCCCATACAAGGCAACACTCCATACAAATGCCTTCAGAAAGGACTTCCTTACGCTTAAATCAATATTCGCTGTTAACAAATTTATCTTTTTCAAGAACGTCTTTCTACCCATTGCCATTCTGCATTTTATATCCTTTGTACTGCGATCATCATTTGTTATTTTACTGCCCAAGTAACAAAACTCATCTACCTCCTTTATTGTTTCGTTAACTAATCTAATTCCTTCACCATCACCTGATTTTCTTACACTGCACTCCATTACCCTAGTTTTACTCTTGTTAATGTTCATCTTATGTGCAACTTTCAGCACACTGTCCATTCCGTTCAATTGCTCTTCCAGGTCCCCCGTTGTATCTGACAGAATTACTATGTCGTCGGCAAAACGCAATGTTTTTAATTCTTCACCCTGAACTTTAAATCCTTCTTTAAATTTCTCCTTGCTTTCCTTTATAGCTTGTTCAATGTACAAATTGAATAACATTGGAGAAAGGCTACAAGCCTGTCTCACTCGCTTTCCAACCACTGCATCCCTTTCATGCCCTTCAACTCTGACAACCGCTGTCTGGTTTTTGTACAAGTTGTAAATAACCTTACGCTCCCTATATTTTACTCCTGCTTGCTTCAGAACTTGAAAGAGTTTATTCCAATCAACATTGTCAAAAGCCTTCTCCAAATCTACAAAAGCTAGAAATGTAGGTTTGCCTTTTCTTAATCTATCTTCTAGGATAAGCCGTAAAGTGAGTATTGCATCTCGTGTTCCTACATTTCTCCTGAACCCAAACTGATCTTCCACGAGGTCGGCTTCTACCAGCTTTTCCATCCTTCTGTATATAATTCGTGTTAATATTTTGCAACCATGACTTATTAAACTGATGGTTCTGTAGTTTTCACACCTGTCTGCACCTGCTTTCTTTGGAATGGGGATTATAACATTTTTCTTAAAGTCTGAGGGTACTTCACCTGTCTCATACATCTTACACACCAGGTGAAACAATTTTGTCATGGCTGGTTCTCCCAGAGACTTCAGTAGCTCTGAGGGAATATCATCTACTCCAGGGGGCTTTTTCCGACTTAGGTCTGCCAGGGCTCTGTCAAATTCTTCTCTCAGTACAGTATCTCCTATTTCATCTTCATCTACAGCCTCTTCCCTTCCTACAATAGGGTCTCGAAGTTCATTTCCATTGTAGAGCCCCTCTATATACTCTTTCCACCTTTCAGCTTTCCCTTCTTTGCTGAGAACTGGTTTTCCATCTGTGTCCTTGATACTCATAGAGCTGTTTTTCTTATCTCCAAATGTTTCTTTTATTTTCCTGTAGATTGTATCTATATTCCCCTATTTATACATTCTTCTACATCCTTGCATTTGCCTTCTAGCCACTCCTGCTTAGCCATTTTGCACTTCCTGTCAGTCTCATTTCTTAGTCGTCTGTACTCCATTTTGCCTGTTTCATTTACTGCATTTTTATATTTTCTCCTTTCATCGATTAAATTTAGTATCTCCTGTGATATCCAAGAATTCTTTGTAGGTCTTGCCTTCCTACCTATTTTGTCCTCTGCTGCCTTCACTATTTCATCTCTCAATTTTACCCATTCCTCCTCAACTGTTTTATTTTCCCCTGTTTCTGTCAATTGTTGCCTTAAGCTCCCTCTGAAATTCTTAAGAACTTCAGGTTCCTTCAAATTATCCAGGTCCCATCTCCTTATTTTCCTACCTTTTTGTAGTTTCTTCAGTTTCAGCCTACAGTTCATAACTAACAAGTTATGGTCAGAGTCTATATCTGCTCCTGGGTATGTCTTACACTTTAAAACCTGGTTCCGAAATCTATGTCTTACCATTATAAAATCTATCTGGTATCTCTAGGTGTCTCCTGGTCTCTTCCACGTATACAACCTTCTTTTGTGATTCTTAAACCAGGTGTTTGTTATAACTAAATTATGTTCTGTGCAAAATTCTGCCAGGCGACTTCTTCTTTCATTCCTTCTGCCCAGTCCAAATTCATCTACTATTTTTCCTACTCTTCCTTTTCCTACTACCGAATTCCAGTCTCCCATAACAATTAAGTTTTCCTCTCCCTTAACTGTCTGAATAATTTCCTTTAGCTCCTCATATATTTCTTCGATTACCTCATCGTCGGCAGAGCTAGTTGGCATATAAACCTGTACTACTGTTGTCGGTGTTGGCTTCGTATCTATCTTGACAATGATCATGCGATCGCTGTGCTGGGCATAGTAGTCTACCCGCATTCCTATTTTCTTATTCATTATCAATCCTACTCCTGTGATAACCCCAATTGATTTTGTATTTATAATCCTGTACTCACCTGACCAGAAATCCTGTTTATCCTGCCAACGAACTTCACTAATCCCCACTATATCTAACTTCAACCTATCCATTTCCCTTTTTAAATTTTCTAATTTTCCTACTCCGACCAGTAGAATGCCAGTATTGTCTTTCCTGAAGATCACATCTTCCTGAGTAGTCCCCGCCCGGAGATCCGAATGGGGGACTATTTTACCTCCGGAATATTTTACCCGAGAGGATGCCATCATCATATGTTCATAACGGGAAAAATAACGGCTGTAGTTTCCCCTTGCTTTCAGCCGTTCGCAGTAACTGTGTGACAAAGCCACATTAGCTGATGTTACAAGGCCAGCTCAGTCAATCATCCAGACTGTTGCCCCTGTAACTACTGAAAAGGCTGCTGCCCCTCTTCAGGAACCACTCGTTTGTCTGGCCTCTCCACAGATACCCCTCCGCTGTGGTTGCACCTACGGTACGGCTATCTGTATCGATGAGGCACGCAAGCCACCCCACCTCGGCAATGTCTGTGGTTCATGGGAGTATATTTTTATATAATCTACTCTGCTACTTGCACATTTCTGATTCTTTACGCCACTGTCAACAGAAAAGCTGCCTTTGTTATTTTCTCCCAATACGGCAAAAGCGAGATTGGGAACATGGCTGCGCTAATGGCGTTTCATGCGTAATCTGAGTTTGCAATATTTGGTTTCGGGTTTCCAGCTATTTGTTATCCGTCCACGTGGTAAGCGTTACATCCAGTGTGGCTCAGTGAGCGCGAATTTCTCCCACCGAACTGTGTGACTTGTCATTCTCGAGTTTTCTCTACATTGTGTGATTTGTTTTTCATTTACATCCGTTCGCTACAAAACGCGATTGAGCAGGTATTAAATTAAAACGTGTTTGTATGAGAGACTGAAGGAAAGAATTGCTACCAGCAACAGATCAATAACCCTCACATTCCACGAATTTTAACTTAACCAATTGCAACTACATGTCAAAAAATAAACTACTAGTTTTAAATTTGACTTCCGACTGCGTCGTAAGGTAAATGCTGTCTCCTTTATTTTAATCCCATCCTTGTCAAGGATTTTTCATTTGACGCGCTATTGTCGAGTAGACGTGTCTATGGCAGTTATCCAATGTAGTGAGAAACGTCGTGGGATAACGACGTCGGTAGTGGTGCATACACTAGGATTAAAGCGGAGGTCTATTGAAAAAGTTATTATTTGTACATAAAAAGGTGTACGACGTGATTGTAATGATGGAATGGTATTTGAAATCGGGCGCATGTGCTGTTGTATTCCGGAATTCGTGATGGAATTGATTCCGATATCAATAACGTAACGAATTTCCCAAGAACACCGATTTTAGGCGTTTCCTCTCTTTCCGGTCATGGCTGACAGCTTGCACTTGACTGAGATCAGTGGTGATTCCGTAGAGTTGAGCGGTAAGAGACAAGTAACACTGCTCGAAGTAATCGTAGAGGTCAAGGTGGGACATGAAAGTATGCGCTAGATCACAAAGGCGCAATTTTGAGAAATGGGCTATGGTAAGAGACACACTACTTGGAACAACATTACATTCGCGCCCCTCCGGGACTCGTGATAAAATCGGTTGGGCAGTAGACGACTGTAAAACCGTGAATCGGTCATTACAGTCTCAGTTGCTAGTAGCTGACGGTATGAAGCCATGGACCCACCGTGTCAACATGCACCTGGGCAAGCTCGGGGTGGCTTCATAATAGTATGGAACGGACTGGGCCATCTGGTCCAACTGAACTGAACACTGATAGCTAACGGTTAAATTCTGCTACTTAGAAACCATCTGGAGCCTTGTCCCAAAACGACGATGATACTAAAAACAATGTGTCATGGCAATTGCCAGAATTGCTCGCACTTGGTTGGGAAACATTATCCAGGAAATTACACTATGGGCCATTAAAATTGCTACACCAAGAAGAAATGCAGATGATATACGGGTATTCATTGGACAAATATATTACACTGGAACTGGCATGTGATTACATTTTCACGCAATTTTGGTGCGTAGTTCCTGAGGAATCAGTACTCAGAATAACCACCTCTGGTCGTAATAACGCCTTGATACGCCTGGGCATTGGAGGCGTGTATAGCTACAGATGCCCATGCAGCTTCAACACGATACCTCAGTTCATCAAGAGTAGTGACTGGCGTATTGTGACGCGCCAGTTTCTCGGCCACGATTGACCAGACGTTTTCAATTGGTGAGAGATTTGGAGAATATGCTGGCCAGGGCAGCAGTCGAACATTTTGCGTATCCAGAAAGGCCCGTACGGGACCTGCAACATGTGGTCGTGCATTATCCTGCTCAAATGTCTGTGATGCAGCGTCAAGGATAAATGCAGCCATGGTATTCAAGCTGATAGTCCATGCTGCTGCAAACGTCTTCGAACTGTTCGTGCAGATGGTTCTTGTCTTGCAAACGTCCCCATCTGTTGACTCAGGGATCAAGAGGTGGCTGCACGATCCGTTACAGCCATGCGAATAAGATGCCTGTCATCTCGACTGCTAGTGATACGAGGCCGTTGGGATCCGGCACGGCGTTTCGTATTGCCCTCCTGAACCCACCAATTCCATATTCTGCTAACAGTCGTTGGATCTCGACCAACGCGATACGATAAACCGCATCGCGAAAGACTAGAATCCGACCTTTATCAAAGTCGCAAACGTAATGGTACGCATTTCACTTCCAGTCAACTGCTGTTTATGTATGAGAAATCGGAAGCAATGAGAAATTGACTCTGTTACAGTGGCTATCAGTGTAATGTGAAACATATAACCTTCAATTTAGCGTAAAGTATTTGTTTCAGTGTCGTAAATTTATATTAGTAACTATGGTGGAAAGTTGTTCATCAGAATATGGAGTTATCGAAAATTCTAAAAAATGCTCGATGTACAATACTTGACAAGAATGTGAAGGACTCACTAGAAGAAATACAAGCAATTTAAGTATGCTTGAAAGTTAAGCAAATTTCGAAAAATACTCTTGTTCTAAAAATCCTTTCATAACTTTTCAATGTGTAATCACATTTTCGTATTATCACACTAATAAATGTAACGTAATTTCTGCAGATAATTAACTGCGAGAAATTTAGCAAATGTTATTTCCATTGAAAATATCATCGAATAACAAACAGTATCTGTTTAACTACGATTCATTAATTCAAGTAATATTAACTAAACCAGAGGTATCAATTGATGTATATAAACTGAAATGTTTAAATAAACTTAAATTTCATAACTGAAGATTGACAGTACAAAGAATAATATTAAATAAAAAAAAATGAGTTAGGAAGTAGGAGAAATCTAAACAGGGCTGAAAACTCGCAACCTCTTCTCCGCCAATATATATATATATATATATATATATATATATATATATATATATAAAAAAGAAAAACACTGTTTGCTCAAACTTACACTGCCTCAGGATTTCAATGCCTCCTGTATTTGGAAACATTCGGGAGAATTTTCTCTTTTCCTATCGTCCGTTCAGAAGCGCAATTGTAAGAATATACTCATCTACCTGCCTCTTCTCACACATGGCCAAGGCGAAATGTCCGAGTGCATTCAAGCGCTATGCTCTAATGCGCGAGGCCGTTCCCTGTCGGGGGCTCGAATCCTCCCTCGAGCATGGATGTTTGTGCTGCCTGTAGTATAAGGTAGTTCATAAGTAGTTTGTAAGTTCAGGGACTGATGATCCCGCAGTTAAGTCCCATAAGCATAACAAACATTTGAACATTTTCTAACACATATTGACCAACATCGACGAGACTCATTCCGGGATTAGCACTTGTCAAAAAGAAAAAGTACACGAAAGGTAACTTCTCGGGCTTCAGTACAGAATGTTATCTCATTGAATGGAAGGTACAATTAAATTTTCAAGTCCATGATCATCACAGCAATGCCCCCACTCAGAGCACTCTGTCGGAATATGAGAGGTGACACTCATGACTTAGGTTAAGGAAAAGTAAGACTTTATTTTTTCAGCTTTTGCGGATTTGGAGAAAGCCTTTGGAAATGTTGAATGGAATATGCTCTTTGAAATTCTGAAAGTAGCAGTGTAATATAGGGTGTGGTGTACAAAAGAAAAGTGGCATGAAAGGGAGAAAGTGGTTGAGATCGGAAGAAGATATGGTTGTAGACTTTCTTCATATACATCTACATCTACATGGAATATTCTGCAAATCACATTTAAGTACCTGGCAGAGGTTTCATCGAACCACCTTATCTCCCATTCAACTCCCGAATAGCGCGCGGGAAGAAAGAATACCTGAATCTCTCCGTTCGAAATGATTTCTCGTATTTTATTCTGATGAAGTGTTCTCCTTATGTAAGTTAGAGTCAACAATATAATTTCGCATTCGGAGGAGATTGTTGGCGACTGGGGTTTTGTAAGTAGCCCACGGTGCAGCGATAAGCGTCCATCCCAAATCCTGTATCATTTCTGTAATGCTGTCTCCCGTGTATCGTGACAATACAAAACGAGCTGCCCTTCTTTACAAAACGAGCTGCCCTTCTTTGAACTCTTTCGATGTTATCGTTATTCATTAAGTACACTCAGCAATTTGTCAAGGAAATGAGGGAGAACTTTGGAGAAAGAATAAAAATTCAGTTATCTATGTGGTTAGGTGAAATAGTGTATGATCAATCATAACAATTCCATCGTCGTTTGGAACATAAAGAGCAGCAGATGATTTACAAGTAACCGAACATGATTACTTCCAGTTAATGATAAGCAAACTTGCGCACTACTTTTATAAACAGTCCACACAGTTAGGGAACTACCACCAGTTCGCCCAGATCTGTTGTTGTGTGGGATCTCTACCATTCATGAATCCTACCAATTCGTCTGACCAACCTAAGGTTTCTAAAGTCTAACCCACTGGACAGGAGAGAAGCTGTTGGTGGTGCTGAGGTGTTAACAAAGGGACTCGAGTCAGTCGTCTGTTGCTGTAGTCTCATAACTCCAAATCATGTCGCACTGGCCTAACGGGTAAATTCGTTGCTCCTGCCACAACGATTTATGCGGTTATTCCAAGCTGTGTAGCTTGTCTTTAGGCACTACTCACTCTCCTGGTCATCAACAGCAGGGGATGATACCTGAAATTTTGCATTGTCATCACATCATTTTGACACAGTGGATCTCGGAATATCGACTTCCGAAATGTCACTTTCCACATTTGATGTATTTGACTGCTGTGGACGTCTACAGAGGCGGCTCTGCGCCCTTCCCCTGGCGCTGTAGACGTCTATAGGCGCGCCTCCGTGCACTTTTCCTGGTGCTATGGATGTCTATCTTTCCCTGGTGCTGTGGACGTCTATAGATTCGCATTTGCACCCTTCACCTGGTGCTGTGGACGTCTATAGACGCGCCTCTGTGCACGTTTCCTGCTGTGGATGTCTATAGACGAAGCTCTGCGCCCTTCCTTTGGAGCTGTGGACGTCTATAGACGCGCCTCCGTACACTTTTCCTGGTGCTGTTGACAGCTATAGACACGGCTCTGCGTCCTTCCCCTGGTGCTATGGACGTCTACAGACGTGTCTCCGCGCCCTTCTCCTGGTGCTGTGGACGTCTATAGACGCGCCTCCGTGCCATCCTCCTGGTGCTATGGACGTCTATAGAGGCAGCTCTGCGCCCTTCCCCTGGTGCTGTAGAGGTCTATAGAGGTGCCTCCGTGCACTTTTTCTGATGCTGTGGATGTCTATAGACGCAGCTCTGCACCCTTCCCCTGGTGCTGTGGACGACTATAGACGCCACGGCTCCGCGCCTCTAGTGCTTGGACGACTATAGATGCAGCCCTGCGCCCTTTCCCTGGTGCTGTATATGTCTACAGACACGCCTCCGAGCCCTTCTCCTGGTGCTGTGGACGTCTATAGCCGCGACTCCGTGCCCTTCCGCTGGTGCTGTAGACTTCCGCAGGCACACATCTGGGCCTTTCTGTCTGTGCTGTTACCGTGTTCAAACACGCCGAGCTCCTGATTCCTGTGTGCTGTGGACGTCTCCAGACGCAGAGCTGTATTTCCGCACTGTTTCAACAGCTGTTCAGAGTTTCAAATGTTTGTTAAGCTTAAGGGACTTAACTACGGGGTCATCAGTCCCTAAACTTACAAACTACTTATGAACTACTTACGAACTAGGACGGCACAAATATCCATGCCCGAGGGGGGGATTCGAACCCCCGACCGTAGTGGCCGCGCAGACCGTGACTGGAGCGCCTTAGTCTCCTCGGTTCAGAGTTTCGGCCGCATATTTCGAACGTGTGTCTGCGCTTCCTGCCGTGGTCGTTGTTGATTTCTGTTTGGCATTTTGTGATTTGTGAGTGTTACTTTCGCAATGATCTACAACATTTATTTCTGGCAGCTTTGCCTAACATTTTCTGGCTGAATACGGCTCACAAAATTATTTTCTTCATTATTCTTAAGAGAATGCGTGTAGTTGTACTCGCTGGCCAAATTTATCTTAACAAAATATTGTCCGAGATAGAACAACTCAAAGTGTTTGGAATGTTTGTTAAGCTTATGGGACTTAACTACGGGGTCATCAGTCCCTAAACTTACAAACTACTTATCAACTACCTTATACTAAAGACGGCACAAATATCCATGCCCGAGGGGGGATTCGAACCCCCGACCGTAGTGGCCGTGCAGACCGTGACTGGAGCGCCTCAGTCACCTCGGCCACCGCGGCCGGCAAAGGACTCGAACCTCCACAGCGAGCAACCGCGCGCTCCGCAGCGAGACGCTTTAGACCGCTCGGTTACTCCACCGCGACCAACTCAAAGTCGCCCGAAATTCAGGCTCACTCGAAATCAGGCCATTTGACGTGGAATTGCCAGTAAGCAGGCTCAATGCACATAATGTCTGTGTTGTAATTTATTTGCACGTTCAAAGCCATGGAGAAAGTTTCCAGATACATTGAGTGTATGGGATCACACTCAGAAGGCGGGACAGCCGCGACCGCCCTCGGCTGCAGGAATATTCAGCACAGGGCGAGGTCGGCCGCCTGCAGCAGGCCATACGGACAGCCGTTAGCGCAGGCAGCAGGATTAGGCGGCCGCAAGGGTGGACGGGATCCGACAGAGCGGATGATCGGCGGCAGCATCTAAAGGGTTAAGGCTAGTGTTGCAATCATAATCTTGTCACGAAGCTGTACACACGAATCACCGGAGTTCAAATGACAGTTCTGCCTCTTTCACTTTATGTGCGATATACCTCCGTAATTTGTATTTGTGTTCATTATGGTATCCCACGATTTTTGACACCTTCCTGTAAAGTGTATGTGTACGATGTTACATTGACATTCAAGGTACTACTTTCTCATAGACGCACAAATTGTAACTCCTTCTTTAAGTGTTAGGAATTTGCCTTACATGGAGATGCGAGGTGTCTGCACGACCAATATTTTATGAACTTGTTCTTGTAGGCCCCGTGCTTGTCACACAGCCTCGCAACAGATGGAAATACTGATTTTAAATGCCAATTTAAATCTTCAAAACTGTATTTATTACAGTTTATTTTGCAATCTGTTATATATATGTATATGTTATCGGTTCTGTGACCTCCTATCAACTAAAACAAAATCTCGTTCCTTCTCTGTTCCTTCTTCCTTCATTTAGTATTTGCTTTAAATCCTCGGTGCTCCTAGAACTCTGTACGGCATTGCAGTTTCCTTGCCACTCTGTGTGACGTCACATAACCGCGCGGCCGTACGAAGCCAAAGGAGCACTTCAGAGAAGGACAAAGTATATATATATATATATATATATATATATATATATATATATATATATAAAGAAAAACAGAAAATATACAATAAAATTCCTTACACTAAAGTTAAAAGGAAACAAAAGTATATTAAAATTTCCTCCCACCTAACATCTATTTGACTCGTACTTGTTTGTTTAGAGGATTAAATGTAAGGTTCCATTTTTTTGAAAGACAAAAAGTTTCAAAAATATGTCTGTACCCTTACAGGGAGCACATGGGTATCGGATTTTTTAAATTCTTTAAATTCTTTTTTATTTTATTTTGTACGTGAATTTCAGAACTCGAATACGGTAACAATCAGCCAAAGCCATTCAACACAACTTTAAAAAATTGTCGAGAAAATCGACTTTGAAGTATTGAAAGTACACGTAAGTACCAATAGTTAAATCAGTAGCAGCCTCTGTTGTTGTAGCTTAGGTGGTAGCGTTCTGGCCTTACAACCATAGGTAAAAGATATTTTTTCGTTGTATTCGAATATTTACACAATTTGAACATTTAATGGTATATTTTACGTAAAATGCACGTAATTTTGTTCTTTTGTCATACAAGGGCCTGCAGCAGTGAGTACATCGTAATATGACATTTGTATTAAGTACAATATCCCTTACTGCTGCTTATTAGCTTTATTTATTTGTCCACCACAGCTGTTTCGCCGTATTTGGCATTGTCAAGTGGTATTCCATTTGTTGGTAACACACACACATCATCTGTACATCTATATGATTTTCATAGCTACTTTTCTTGGAAAGTCGTTTTTTTTAATAATTTTTAATGTATCTTATTCGACAGCACACAATCCTCCTCTCCTCATAGCCCTCTATCCCTTGCTCATCCTCGTGGTCGTTTCTTCTGTATCTGCATTTCTTGTATCCCCCTGGGGATTCTCTTCTCCTCCATTCTCTTCAAATGGCCATACCACTGCAGTCTTGATCTCTCTATTCTGTAAGGGTCCCTCTCTCACTATTTCCCTAATCTCACCCCTCATTGTGTTTCTTCTTGTTACCCCTAATCTGCTTCGTAGAAATTTCTTTTCCCCCTTCTTGTATTTTGCTCCTATCTCTTTTTTATGTCACCCAAGTTTCAGACGCAGTTATCAATGTCAGAACATAATAAGTTTGGTATAGCACTTTTTTACTTTTCTGTGGTACCTCCTTACTCCAACTAAACTCCTAACACTTCTCAGAAATACTTCTGCCTATCTGACACATTCTATAATCTCCTTGTCATTTCTCCAATTTTCCTCAATTAAACTTCCCAGGTCGTTGAAGCTTTCTACCTCCTTCAGCTGTTCACCTCCAAGTGTTATTCCCTTCGTTGGGCTATCCTTTTTCCTACTGGTTACCATGAACTCACATTTACGGATGTTGAATTTCAATCCATATTCTCCCACTGTTTCTTCCCAAGCATCTATCTGCTCCTGGATTTCCTCCTTGTTGTCCCAGACCATGAGAGCGTCTCTAAACACCATTGCTTTTATCTTTTCTTCCTCAAGTTTCCCTGCTTCCTCTGTCATTATGTCATCCATAATCACAATGAAGAGAAGGGGTGACAATACATTTTCCTGCTTCAGCCCACACACTTTTTGAACCAGTCTATTCTCCCTCTCCCTCTTTCATACAACTCATACCTCCACAATACATCTCTCCTTTGCTTACAGTCTCTTTTTCCACTCCCCTAATCTCAAGTGCTTCCCAAACCTTTTTCCTACACACACTATCATACGCCTTTTCTATGTCTAAAAAGGCCATCGACAGGTCTTCTGTATATTCATAATGGTGTTCTTTCAGTTGCCTTACTGCAAATATGACGTCCACTGTCGATCTTCCAGGTCGGAATCCATATTTTTCATTCATTTCCCTCTCGACCTTGGCTCTAATTCTACTTTCCAATATCTTCCCACATACATTTGCACAGTGTGACATCAGTGTGACTCTTCTGCACTCCTTTCTATTTCCTTTCTTGAATATTGGAACGAAGAATCCTTTCTTCCAATCTTCTGGGGTCTTCTTCTCCTTCCATATCACCCTCATCACCCGATACAGCCACTGTTTACGATAGTCCCCTGCTGCCTTCAACATGTCCACACTCACTTCATCCACCCCTGGTGTCTTTCCTCCTATCATCATGTTTATTGCCACTTCCACTTCTCTCCAAGTCAAGTCCTTCTCCATTCCTGTACTGAACTAACCGTCTTCTACCGTGATGCCATCCACATGCCAATTTGCATTTAGCAAATCCTCAAAATACTTTATCCACAATGTTGTGGACCTCATTTCTATTTTTATCTCCTAGGTCTCCTTGTTAGACAAAAAAGTAAATTTCCGGAATGATATTATTTATAAATCGGATAAATGGGTAAGAGAATGGTCCCGTGCGTAACCTTACCTTCCAGCCTGATGACGCCGTCCGCCTCGCCCAGGGAGTTGCTGGCGATGCAGCGGTAGGCGCCGAAGTCCTGCGGGGAGACCGCGCGGATCTTGAGCAGCATGTACTTGTGGTAGCCGCTGTCCACCGTCACCGCCTCGTACTTGTCCCCTGGAACAATAAGCACCACACCACAACACGTCAGGAAACCCTGCAACCTACGTGCTGTAGTAGAAAGTGTGGCCAATTTTGCCTATTGGATTGTGTATTAATGAAAGCAGGAAGACATCACAATTCATACTTGAGTACAACCAAACTTTTCCTACAATTGCAGGTATCCTGGTATTCAAATATGGACATATAATTACATCTTGCAGGTCTGCGCATTTTGGACTACATTATTTCTTATTCGAATATTTCGACTGATGACCGTACAACGGTATCGTATATCAAAATGTATGTTAAAAGGTATATTTTATATTACTGAAAAGTGCTAATAAATCTGCATCTTTGTATACAGTTATGGAAGACACATGCTAGGAAAGGATTAATGTTAATGTTTGTAAATCTATCGGACCAAACTGCGTGGTCATCAGTCCGTAGCTTACAAACTACTTAAACCTAGGTAAACTAACCTAAGGATAACACAGACACCCATGCCCCAGGGAGGACTCAAACCTCCACGGCGAGCAACCGCGCGCTCCGCAGCGAGACGCTTTAGACCGCTCAGCTACTCTACCGCGGCTAGGAAAGGATTGAAGAAGAAAATGTGCATTGTTGTGAGTGAAGACGAGTTTAATTCAAATTATGAGAGTTACAGTAGGACTGCTAGCAACTTTTATATATTTTTGTACAGCATGATGATTACTTGCCAAACTCTTGGAATCATTTTGAATTACTCCAGCTGCTACTTCGTACCGCAAGATCTTCTACATCTAAATAGTCATTCTACAAACTACAATTATATGCCTCGCAGAGGGTACATTGCTTTTATGGTATTTCTGTATTGTATCATTCTCTAATGCCATGAAGGAAAGGAGGACACCTAAATGTTACCGTTTTACATTTGATTCCTCTTATATTGTTACGGTAATCATATCTCCCTACGTAGGTGAGTGGTAACAAAATATGTTCACATTCTGAGGAGAAAACTGTTGAAAATACGAGGCGCGTCCAGAAAGTAAGTTTTGTTTGGTTATATAAAACGAACGGGTACAGATACAGAAAAAATATTGATTGTACAAAAATCTACAACTGTTAAACTACTTTTCTACATAGCTTCCGAAATTTTGTAGGCAATTGTCATAGCATGGCACAAGGTTTTGTGTGCCTTGTTCATAGAATGTTGCCGCCTATATATTCAACCATGTGGTAACATGTTCTTTCAGCTCGTCATCATCGTTGTTGTCCACCAAGGACAGATTTTAGATGTAAGAAGAGGATTACGATGTTTTCACGATAATGCCTGACCTCACACACCTAATGTGACCAAACAATTCTTACGGAAATTTCAATGGGACCTCTTTGATCATCCGCCGTACAGTTCGGACCTCTCTTCTAGCGACTTTCATCTCTTCTTACACCCAAAATCTGTTCTTGGTGGTCAACACTTCAACGATGATAAAGATCTGTTACCACATGGTTGAATACACAGGCGGCAACCATCTGTGAAGGATGCATGCAAAAACTTGTGCCACGCTATGACGTGCCTACAAAATTTCGACAGTTATGTGGGGAAGTAATTTAAGAGTTGCAGAATTTTGTAGAATTTGTGCAATAAAAATTTCTTCTGTTTATGTGTACAATTTCATTTTATTGCAAAACGGAACTTGATTTCTGGACGCGCCTCTTATTTTGCAGATAGATCGCTCAGAAACTAAAAACGCCTTTTCATTACCGTCCCAACTCGTATATCATTTCTGAAATACTATCTCTCCAGCATCGCGATAATTCAATAGAGCAAGCCTTCTTCGAACTTCTCCCATTTCTCTGTCAGTCCCACCTGGTAACTTTGCGCGCACGGACAAATATAGTGTAAGCAGCATTTTTAGAAAAATTTGTAGCATCTGCTGAAGGTTTTTTTGGCAAAGAAACGTAGCATTTGGTTCTCCTTCCTCACGGAATTTTCTTTGTGTCCTCCGTAATTAAAGTTGTCCGTAATTGTAATTCGTAGATAGTTAGTTGAGTTTACGCCCTGTATGTATGATTGATCTATCATTTAATTGACTTTTAAAGGATTTTAGAGCTGATGACGGTGACTACACACTTTTCATTATTTAGGAGTAATTGCCAAATTTCGCTTCAATCAGATAACTTATTTAAATCGTTTTTCAGTTGCTTTTGATTTTCTTTTTACTATGCTAACTAATAAATGACAGCATAATTCGCGAGCAGTCTAAGACAGCTGCTCAGAATGTCTCCTTCATCGTTTATAAAGGAAGCATAGGAGGCCCTTTTTCATGGGGAAGGCCAGATATCACGCTATGACTATGTATTGTGTCCTTTATGATACGATATCACGAATCCAGTCGCACAACTGAGGCGATATTTCATAAGCAAGTAATCTAAGCCGCTTGTGAGGTACAGTGTCAAAAGCCTTCTGGAAAACTAGAAATATGGACTCGACCACATACCCTATTGTCGACTTATGCTGGAAGCACACGGCAGGACGAATGTCCCAATACACACGATGCACACCAGATAGTAAACCTCGCAAATACTCGGGTCATCAACTTGGACAGCCACATACAACGTTGCCATAAATTAGACCTATCCAAACAACGAATCCAATTCTATCGACGCTGGTGTACCATCATTATTATATACCATGAAAATATGGCTGTTTCTAAATCTGTAATTTCTATTAACAGAACACGTCATAAGTACATGTTTCCATCAACCATCAGCTTTCGCACAATAATTGACGGGGAAAGTAATCATATGAGTATCCTGGAGTTCACGAAGGAAAGCAAAGAGAAACAAAATGAAAGTTCAAGAGAAGAAATAAGCATTTTATGGTATTCCAGTGACACTGCAATTCATTGAGAGACAGCAAAGGACCTGAAAGAGCAAGTGAACGGAATGGACGGTATCTTGAAAGGAAGGTAATAAGTGCGCGTCAACAATAGCACAACAAGGATAAGGAAAGCAGTGGTATTAAATCAGGTGATGCCGAGGGAATTAGATTTGAACACGAGCCAGTTACGGTAGTAGATAAATGTTGTTATATAGACAGGAAACTCCTGATGTCTTGAATGAAGATATAAAACAATGAGGACAAACTTCTCGACATCGAATATCAATTTATCTTTCAGGAAGTCTTAAGTCTAACCTTTTACGGGAGTGAAACACGGACATTAGTGAACTACCTCGAAGAGAACGAATTATTGACCCATGGTCAAGACGGATTCAGAAATTATCTTTACTCACATGACGTGATGACATATCGACAAGGGATGTTCAATAAATTCCGTACTTCTAGATTTACGGAAGGCTTTTGACACTGTACGTCATAAGCGTCTTCTAGTGAAATTGTATGCTTATGGAATATCGACACAGTTGTGCGATTGAATCAGTGATTTCCTGTCAGAAAGTACACGTTGTAACTGACGGTAAGTCATCGAGTAGAACAGTAGTAATATCTGGCGTTCCTCAGGGAAGTGTCATTGGACCCCTACTGTTACTTATTTTTATAAAGGATTTAGTAGATAATCTGAGTAGCTCTCTTAGACTGTTCGTGGATGATGCAGTCATTTATCGGTTAGTAAAGTCACCAGATCATCAAAAGGAACTGCAAAATCATTTACGTACGATGTCAGCATGGCGCAAAAATTGAAAATTAACTCTTAATAATGAGAAAAGTCAGGTCAACCATATGACCACTAAAATAAATCCGTTATATTTCAGTTCTCGGGGAAATCAGCGGTCGCTGAGCACAGCCTAACGAACAAACATAAAATTTTGTTCGACGAAACAAAAATTTTGTTCCAGGCCTCCACATACGGGGACTCTGTAATCAGCGGCTGTAGAAATAAGAATGTGTAGGAACAATTTCAACCGTGATAGCGGGTATGATCTTAGCTGTGCTAGGAAACGAGCGCTCGATACAGAAATGCAGCAGAGACACGTCGCGCAACGTCTTCGATACTACCGGAGGGGTGGCGCCACCAGCGCAGATGTAGACTGAATCTGTGAGAGCGTGACGTAGTGGCCGACCAATCATAAGCCGTCCATGGGCTATTTAAGGCCACCACTGGCACCAGCACTGTTATTCAGCGGCTCCTGACGAAGAAGATGGAGGATATGTTCGAAAGCTTGAAATTTTATCAAGAATTGACGCCGCAGGAAGTCCGAGAAAGTTTTATACATTTTTTTTATTACTATAAATTTTTTCGGGGGGGGGGGGGTTATATATGTGTAATATTGTTGTAAGTATGGGCCACCAGCTGCTCTGATTTTCCATGTACTTTTGTGGGTTTCTGAGCTTTCGCTGTGATGAAACAATTTGTTGAAGAACTTGGAGGTGTTTGGATTCGAACCGAAGGTAAAAAAAAAAAAAAAAAAAAAAAAAAAAATGTTTGTACAGCTTATGGGACTTAACTACAGGGTTATCAGTCCCTAAACTTACAAACTACTTATGGACTACTTACGAACTCGGACGGCACAAATATCCATGCCCGAGGGGGGATTCGAACCCCCGACCGTAGTGACCGTGCAGACCGTGACTGAAGCGCCTCAGTCCCCTCGGCCACCGCCGCCGCCCGAAGTTAACCAGCTCTCCTCACGCTGAAGTTCGTACTTATTGTAGTTGTGATTTTGTGCACTGATTGTGATGGCAACATGAACTGTGAGACGACATATGTGTCTTCTTCCCCATTGGGAATGAGACAACAGGGATCTTCCTGGCTTTTACCTTACGGCCAAGGTAAAAACTCTGGGAAAAACCCTGGCTAGGAGCGGTTTCATGTGTACTTTAACTAACTAGTAGGTTAACTAATTAGGTCTGTGTCCTGACAGGTTATTTATTCAGTGAATGTGCACGTCTGTTCTTCTGACTGGCAAACTTGTCAATTACTCTGTTGTTGAAGTTTGGAATGTCACTGATTTCCTCCTTGAGAATGAAAAAAAAAAAAAAAAAAAAAAAAAAAAAAAAAAAAAAAAAAACGGCCATTAAGTTCAGCCTTTCATGACTCATAGTCCCTGAGGACGATTTTGATTCTTTTTAAGATGCTGAAACTGGGCTCTGCTCTTACTGTTGAAATTTGTGTAGTTAACGCAGTTTGTAATGGTTTATGCACTTCAGTGGACGATTCTTCAAAGTAATGTTCCACAAAGAAAGTAAACAGCTCACAACCGATGTAATGCCTCTAAATGTATCATTTAGATAAATACGAACGGTTCATTTCTCAATTTATCGTTGCAAATTAAAAAAAATATTGAGCAAAGTGGCTGGGAAATGTGCTCTAAAATAAACAATCTTTAAACTTGTATCCATTCTGGAAGTGTGGAACCTGCGACTGTGTTGATTAAAGAAATCAGAAATAACAGCAACCAGTCACCTTTTGTATGTATTTATTTCCACAACCGGTTTCGAACTGCCTGGCAGTTGATCATCAGGCGGTGTACATGGTTTAGAAGTTGCTTATAACAGTGTGGAATACGTTTGGCTGTCGTGAGATAGAAAATTATTATGTGTGAGCTTTGTCATTGGCACTAAATTTCAATATTTGTAAGTTTAAATTGTAATCTAAATAGCTACTTACAGTTGGTTCACATTTCTGATTGATGGTCTGTGATTTTCCAAGCATTTTAGTGCTCAATGGATGCACACATAACAACACAACACTCGCTTTCCACATGTTTTACAAATGTAAACAATTCAGAGATATGTACAGCTAATTGTAAAATAGATGACAGTTGATGCATAGATATTATTTTAAACTAATTTACCAGTTACAGTTTCAGTGGTTTAACTGTTCATACATTTCTATTTACAATATTTTCTTACAGTGGTGGCTTCTTAATTTCTTATTACTGTAATGGTAGCACTATTGTTACATGTGAAGAAAAATTCATAGATTGGATTTATAAGATGAAATATCTGTGGTTGAAGTAGTATTTGGGAATGGCAAAGAGGGAGGGGGGGTAGGTGTTATGTGATCTAAGTATGTGTATGTATGTTTGGTTTCCTCAGGCTTAAAGAGTCTTTAAAATTTTTGTAGAAAGAGTTGTTGGCCAGTTCTGTTTGTTCATTTAAAATGGTGTGTGTTGCTTTATTGTTATGGATGAAAATTTCTAACTGTTCTAAAAGGTCCATCTTTATTCCTTTGTCTGCAGTGTGTAGTATTTGGAGATTGGTTTTTATGTTTCTTATGGAATGGCTGTTTTCAGTCAGATGGGCTGCAAAGCTTGACTTGTTTAAATTTTTTAAACGGAGTGCATCAATATGTTCTTTGTATCGTATTTCAAAATTCCTTCCTGTTTGTCCTATATAGTAGCATGAGCAGCTATCACACTTTAATTTGTATATGCCAGATTTTTGAAAAGGTGTGTTGGTTGATTTAGTGTTGTGAACTATTTTGTTTTGTATTTTATTGTTTGTGTGAAAACATATTTTGACATTGTGTGGTTTAAAAAGTTTTGCAAGTTGATATGATATGTTTCCGACAAAGGGCATTGAGATATATTTGGATTGTTCTGCTTCTGATGGTTGGTTTATAGGCTCTGTATGGTTGGTTTGTAATTTTTTATGTAATTTGTCAACTATGGTTGGGTCATAATCATTGTTGCAGGCTATGGTTTTTAGAATGTTAATTCCTTTTGTTTTTTTAGCAGGTTCAGCTTGAATTTTATTTATACGGTTCAATGCTAATTTAAAAAATGCAAGTTTGTGTTGTTGTGGGTGGCAAGAGGAGTTATTTATAATTACATCTGAAGTTGTTGGTTTTCTGTAAATTTGGAATTTGTGTTTGTTGTTGTGATGTGTTATGTTAAGGTCAAGAAAATTAATACCTTGTTATGTTTGGTGTTCAACTGTGAATTTTATTTTGGGGTGAACTTCATTTAGTTTCTTAGCTAAGTTTTCTATCTCAGTTTTTGTGCCATTGTACAATATCAGGGTGTCATCAACATAGCGTTTATAATAGATAATTTTATCTTTTTCTGTTTGATTGGCTTTGAAAATTTCTGTTTCTAGATTATTGATATAAATGTCTGCCAGCAGGCCAGCTAAACTGCTGCCCATTGCTAACCTATCTTTTTGAATATAAATTTTGCCATTGAAGGAAAAGTAATTGTGGGATAGCACCATTTCAAGCAGGCCCATTAATTCATAGATTTCTGTGTTGCTTAGCTTTTTGTGATGAAGTAGATTATCTTTAATTATCTGAAGTGTTTCAGTTATTGGTATGTTAGTATAGAGGTTTACTATGTCAAAGGATGTAAAATTAGGTGATTTGTATCCAGGTTCAAAATAACTAAAAACTTCAGGAAATCCTCAGCAAAGCCTACACATTTACAAACAACTACTCCATTAAGAACAGCTATGAATTAATTGACAGCATCAAAGACATCAACATACCCAAATCAGCTAATTTTACATCCTTTGACATAGTAAACCTCTATACTAACATACCAATAACTGAAACACTTCAGATAATTAAAGATAATCTACTTCATCACAAAAAGCTAAGCAACACAGAAATCTATGAATTAATGGAACTGCTTGAAATGGTGCTATCCCGCAATTACTTTTCCTTCAATGGCAAAATTTATATTCAAAAAGATGGGTTAGCAATGGGCAGCAGTTTAGCTGGCCTGCTGGCAGACATTTATATCAATAATCTAGAAACAGAAATTTTCAAAGCCAATCAAACAGAAAAAGATAAAATTATCTATTATAAACGCTATGTTGATGACACCCTGATATTGTACAATGGCACAAAAACTGAGATAGAAAACTTAGCTAAGAAACTAAATGAAGTACACCCCAAAATAAAATTCACAGTTGAACAACAAACACAACAAGGTATTAATTTTCTTGACCTTAACATAACACATCACAACAACAAACACAAATTCCAAATTTACAGAAAACCAACAACTTCAGATGTAATTATAAATAACTCCTCTTGCCACCCACAACAACACAAACTTGCATTTTTTTTTTAAATTAGCATTGAACCGTATAAATAAAATTCAAGCTGAACCTGCTACAAAAACAAAAGAAATTAACATTCTAAAAACCATAGCCTGCAACAATGATTATGACCCAACCATAGTTGACAAATTACATAAAAAATTACAAACCAACCATACAGAGCCTATAAACCAACCATCAGAAGCAGAACAATCCAAATATATCTCAATGCCCTTTGTCGGAAACATATTATATCAACTTGCAAAACTCTTTAAACCACACAATGTCAAAATATGTTTTCACACAAACAATAAAATACAAAACAAAATAGTTCACAACACTAAATCAACCAACACACCTTTTCAAAAATCTGGCATATACAAATTAAAGTGTGATAGCTGCTCATGCTACTATATAGGACAAACAGGAAGGAATTTTGAAATACGATACAAAGAACATATTGATGCACTCCGTTTAAAAAATTTAAACAAGTCAAGTTTTGTAGCTCATCTGGCTGAAAACAGCCATTCCATAAGAAACATAAAAACCAATCTCCAAATACTACACACTGCAGACAAAGGAATAAAGATGGAACTTTTAGAACAGTTAGAAATTTTCATCCATAACAATAAAGCAACACCATTTTAAATGAACAAACAGAACTGGCAAACAACTCTTTCTACAAAAATTTTAAAGACTCTTTAAGCCTGAGGAAACCTAACATACATACACATAACACCTACCCCCCCCTCCCCCTCTTTGCCATTCCCAAATACTACTTCAACCACAGATGTTTAATCTTATAAATCCAATCTATGAATTTTTCTTCACATGTAACAATAGTGCTACCATTACAGTAATAAGAAATTAAGAAGCCACCACTGTAAGAAAATATTGTAAATAGAAATGTATGAACACTTAAACCATTGAAACTGTAACTGGTAAATTAGTTTAAAATAATATCTATGCATCAACTGTCATCTTTGACAATTAGCTGTACATATCTCTGAACTGCTTACATTTGTGAAACATGTGGAAAGCGAGTGTTGTGTTGTTGTGTGTGCATCCATTGAGCACTAAAATGCTTGGAAAATCACAGACCATCAATCAGAAATGTGAACCAACTGTAAGTAGCTATTTAGACTACAATTTAAACTTGCAAATATTGAAATTTAGTGCCAATGACAAAGCTCACACGTAATAATTTTCTATCTCACGACAGCCAAACGTATTCCACAATGTTATAAGCAACTTCTAAACCATGTACACTGCCTGATGATGAACTGCCAGGCAGTTCGAAACCGGTTGTGGAAATAAATACATACAAAAGATGACTGGTTGCTGTTATTTTCTGATTTCTTTAAACAATCTTTTTTTCGATCAATGATTTGGAAGCTGCTAAATACACGAGAGTTTTGAAATCATCCTTTTGTTAGTTATAATGTCACACATTTCTTTGGCATCTGCTGTTAGATTACGTTCACTGCTATATTTGGAACGTTTTCTTGGAGCAGCAATACACTCATCATCAGAAACTCGAAACCATTGAATGTTCTCTCGTATTTAAGCTACAGCACACTCAAAATGATATAATGCATTGGATATGGCAACGACATTTGCACTCTGCATCTGAAATTTGTTATAGGAAATATCAACGTGTTTCATGATATCATAGAAAAAAATTAGGAGGAACAAAAAGTGTGGATTGTTAATTTCTTAAGGCAAGTGCTTCTCTTATTATAACATCATCCTAGGAATCATCTTCCTCAGTCTTTTCAAAACATTGTTTTCTTTGACAGTATTTACAATGTAGGACTGGAAGTTCCATCTACTTGAAGAGACTGAAGGAATTCTCTTGTTCCAGGCTCTCTGTAACAAATCACTTCGTTTGGGAGATGAAGAAAAAATGGTTGTACAACCAGTAAGGCACTTGACGTAGGTTCCAAGTGCCGGGGGTCGCCGGCCCCAAACTGTGAAACTGTGGACAGGTGCGCGAGGGGTGGGGAGTGGGAGCGCGACAGCTACAGCCCGCTTCACTGGGGCCCGCTCTTCCGGGCCCCAAGCAGCACTATGGCGAGGGGTGAGGAGGGGACGGGGAAACAGCTCTGTGACGTCACTGAGACTGCAGTGGGCGTACGGGCAACATCCTCTAGGTACAAGGTCTCACAACACGTGTCACGTCACACCGATAGGCTGCCATCGCAATCTAACTGGCTCGCCGCTGGGGCACAGCCCACTGCCTCTTATCGCCATACAGTGAGCTTGCGACGGCAGCCTATCCGCGGCCAACGGGAAATACAGGCCCCAGCGCATTCGTCATGTCACGTAAGCAAGGTAGTTCGGAGCCGGCACGATCGCTAGCTGAGTGGCTGCCCACTATGAGACAGTGGGGTGTGCCCCAGCGGCCGGCCAATCGGCTAGCGATCTCGCCGGCTAGGAACTATTTTGCTTACGTGGCATGATGTGTGCCCTGAGGCCTGTCTTTCTCGCTGTCCACGAGCCTATCGGTGTGACGTAACACGGAAGTTTTGTGAGGCCTTGTGTTTAGACGGTGTTGGTACGCGCCAGCCGCTACTGGTCCTTGGCTGTCGGCATGGCTGCGTAACGAAGAGGGGGGGGGGGGACTACGTCCATGGGAACATGCTAGCAGGTCCTCAGCTATGCTGCGGCGAGAAGCAAGCGAAATCATTTGATCGCAACACTGTATATTGAGTTAGGATGTACAAGGGATCATGTCATACTTCAACTGTTTGATATAATACTGCAAAAGTATATCACAAACTTTCTGCTGGGGCCAGGCTCCTGTGGCCTTTTAGAACGAGCCGCCTCTGCCTTCATCATTATCATTTTGTCATGCACTAACATATGATACAGTTATGAAATATACACCGAATAAGTGGGATGGTCGACATACAAAATCTGTTTCTATTCAGTGAGTCATGGAAACCATTGGGGAAGATCTGAAATATGTTATTTGCCCCGCCAGATACACTTTTTACATTGTCACTGGTCTGATTGCCGTAGCATGGTACATATTTTCCAGGACCCTCTCTCTAGGCAATTCGTTGCCTGAACCATAATGCTGCCCTCACATCCAGCATTTAATCTGAAAGAAGGAATGAAATTCAGAGGGAGTGCACCCTGCCTTGTGTAGCTATGTGGTGATAAAAACAGCTCCCATCCAAATCACTACAGGGGCGTCTTTGTTGTAGCAACAGTGTCTGACTGACCATTGGAAAGTAGAAAGATGAAAACTGAGGACAACATTCCTCTTCGATTTTTCTGGATTGCTGGTTCGTTCATTACCTCGAATCACTTGGTCCTCTCACTGTGCAAGATCTTGCGTTAACACTGGCCTCCTTCCCACATCATCGACGTTTGTGCGTCCCGGTTCAAAGTTCCTGTACTATTTCCGCACTTCTTTGTCACTCATGACAGTTACTTTCGGTGGACTACATGTAAAGAAGGCGCAACCTCTCAGAACGAGATAAGTTAGAACTGGAAAGAGGACAAGTTGTTCTAGTCATCTGCAAGTGCTCCTGTGTGTTCAGTACGACGTCACTCTGTCAACAGGTATTCTTTGAGAAACTGCCCCAGCTTCATAGGATTTTCACCGTCGTTTTACTATCGTGAACGTTCGGACCTTGGAAAATAAAGGCTCTCGTTTTATATTTAGCTTGTTAATGTATGGAGAAGTAAATAACAACTGAAGAACTACTTTACAGAGCACTGGTGTGATGTCCATACAGAACAATGTATCCTTATCATCGTACATCCAATCCAGAGACCATCCTATAATGTGTAATATATTTAAGAAAATAACAAAAATCATATGTTATCTAACATCTGATGTATTTAGTTTTTTAACCTTCAATCCTTTAGCTTCAGTCACTGTTTCTGTCAATTTTCATTCAGATAAAAGCGAAATCTGTTAGACGTATTTTCAAACAGCGAGGTGCATTTCATCATTGGCCCAAGAATCACTGAGCATGGGAGGAATTAAACACAGGAATGTAACTTTTTTGTTTCGCTATTCATATTTTGTTAGCAAGATGTCAGTGGTGTTATGAAGTAAATATTGTAAGAATAATTGGAAACTTTTTGTGAAAAGCAGCGTGTAAACAATGGCTAACTGGATCAAAAGCTCTAAGCAACTAGATGATCATCTTGTGATGGAGCAGCTCTTGTAGTTTCCGTGCTTGCTCTGATAAATTTGTGAGGAGGACACCTTGTTTGATTCTTATACCCAGACATATTTTGGCACTTATTGTGCAATTTCCTATGTTTTTACCTTTATTTTACAATTTCATTCAAAGGATTTGTATGTTGCTTTAATTCAAGACTGACAAGTTTACACAGCTTGTCATTTTCGAGCTGTACTCTTGCTGCCTCTTGTTAGTGGCGTGTGATTATGTTATTTTTCCGCTAGTGCACTTTTGTTTTGTTCACAACAGTTTACAACCAAAAACAGTGGACTAACAGAAAGAAATTTCAAGAAATATAATCACACGCCACTAGCAAGTGGCAGCAACAGCACAGCTCTAAATTGACAAGCTGGCAACACTTGTCATTCCTGAATTTTAGCAGCATACAAATCCTGCGAATCACTACGTTTACAAGCAATACATCTTTCAGAAGACGAAAACGGATTTTCGTAAACCGTTTTTCACTGTTCTGTTTCCATATTATTACCTGAATCGGATTTCCTAGTCCACTTAATATGGTGGTTAAAACAGCTGATTCAATTCTTGCCTTAGCATAATCGCTATTTTTCTGATATACACAGATTCATGATCACTCTAATATTTATACTTTTATTTCACGGTAGAGAATGTAACTCTGTCCAAATGTGTCGAAAGTTCTTAAAAAGAAAGCACTATCTACAAGCCAAGAACACTTTAAAAGCGATTCCGTTCACATGGGCACCAAAAATCGATTGTGGAACTGGAAAGCCGTTTTACAGAAGTGGATTTTCACAATCGATTTTGGAGTGTTTACATGACCAACCAAAAGCGGAACTGGGAAATCGGTTTACGAAGTCTAGTTCTGGGAGCCCATGTAAACGGGGTGACTGACATTATAAAATAAAGGAAAAAAAACACAGAATATGGAACAATAAGTGCCGAAACACGTCTGGGTAATTAGAGTCAAACAAGTCGTCTTGCACGAGTCAGATTCTTCACAAATCTATACAACTAGATTGACGACTCTCTCGAAAGGAAGCAGTCGTGCAATGTGAGTGACCGTGGCTGCTTTAGTGCTCTCAGCAGGGTTTTGAATGGCCCTTGGCTGCAGCTGTTGGGCGGTTTACGAGCACGGCGAGTGCAGCGGAGTACGTACCGGAGAGTATCATGTCGCCGCGGCCGTTGGCCCAGTAGTTGATGGAGGCGGGGTACGCCTCGGAGTGGCACTCCAGGGACACGTCCTGCCCCAGGTAGGCCGCCTCCAGCTGGTTCGGGATCGACAGCAGCGGCGGGACTGCGGGCAGGCGGGCAACATGCTACATACAGCTCCACACAACATTAAGCAACTTGTACTCTACTGCGACCGGTTCATCTTTCATAAACTAAGGATATCACGCGCTACTGAAATATTTAGGCTCATATTTAGCAGTATACAAGGTAAAATGAAATGTGTTTTGACTCAAAATTCCCCCAGTTTTTAGAAGAAAAAAACCACACAGTTCATTGTAGTTATTGAACTTACATGAATCGTCATCTGAAGCACAGATTTACAATTCACTTATCCTCCTCAGTCCTGTGATTTTTTTTTTCAATATTTTAGCATTTTGTTTGTATTTCATGATTAATAATATTCCAAAAAGGCCTCAAAAATATTTTATAAAATTCTGACTCTTTATTATCTTCAAAAACTCATGTCCCCAATAGGGGACATCATGACATTATGTACCACATCTGCAGTATGTGGTGTGATATTTCACTATGCAGTTTGATTTGATTTGATTCTTTCAGGGAAGCCAAAACAGTCTTGGTCTAACCCGCCACTGCCCGCACCGAAACTAAGTTTATTGTGCGGTATCGCTCCCTGTATGTCTAGTAAAGCCAACCAATACCCTTGAACAGTGCAAGGAGTCCCTTTACCAGTTCTTTATTAGACACAATTTCTTCGGGTCTGGTTGTCCCAAATGTTCTGTGCCTTTTATTCTCCAATGCAATGCATTCGAAGATCAGTTTCATCACCGTCATCACAGATCCTACATTTAGGGTCCTCTTCTGTTATTCCCATTGTATGTAGGTGTTTTTTGAAATTCCCATGGCCTGTCAGCAATCCAACCATGAGTCTAATCTCTCTCCTGTTCAGACCCAGGATTGCAGAGCTTCTTTTAAAACAAGGCTTTGGCATCATTACCTTGCCATGTTTTTGTTGATGGACTTTGGTCCAATATTCTACGTGCTGTCTTCTGAGCCAGTTACGTAGCTCCAATTTAATCATTGCCTTGGTGATTGTCAGGACAGGTTCCGGTCCAATAAATGGAGCCTCTGCCCCCATCCTGGCTAATCTGTCTGCATGTTCGTTGCCACTGATCCCCGAGTGGCCAGGGACCCACTATAGGTTTACTCTATTGCTTTCCCCTAGCTCCAGCAGAACCCTGTGACATTCTGCAACAATTTTAGATCTTGTTGCAGGAGCTGCCAGTGATCTCAGGGCTGCCTGGCTGTCTGAATAGATATAGAAGCTACGATCTTTGTAGCACCTCCGCAAATTCTCCTCCACACACGCCCTGATGGCAGTGATTTCGGCCTGGAATACTGAGGCCGGTTTCCCTAGAGAGATGACGCCCTCCAGTATTGGCTGCACCCCGTATACCCCGGCCCCAACGCCTTGGTCTGATTTCGACCCGTCAGTGAACCAGACAATATCCCCCGTACGGTGTCGAACTATTTTCTCCCACTGCTCCCTACTTCCAATTGTTATACTGAAATGCTTGTTGAAGCAGCATGGGGTTATAATATAGTCGGTTGGCATTTCCCCAACCTTTTCTATATTTACCTCACTCACTATTTTAGTGTGTGGTTCTGGAGTTCCAGTTGTTGACAGATTTGAGTCTGTAGGCACCAGCTGCTGCCTCCATCTTGACCCAAAGGTGTAATGGGGGCATATCCAGCATGGTTTCCATCCCAGCAGTTGGTGTGCTGCTAATTCCGTCTGTTATGGCTAAGCAGGCTAGTCTCTGCACCACTATGCAGTTTACGTTAATATGCTTTTATTTATTTATGTTATTGATAGTATAGGCCGATTTTACATTAACTAAAGAGGTCCATGGAAATTTGAGTGCTCACATAGCCACAAACCGACTTCTTATTCTGTCAGCCACTTTAGCACTGCTGCAGAGTGAATACGTGACAAGGTAGCGTGTCTTTTCCAATTCCAAGATGTGCTGGCACCTTCCATTTGTCCATTGAGATGGCTAGCACTGCGACCAACACTTGAATATTGTCGCCAAATTATTTTATTTTATGGCCCCTACAGGGGACGCAGGGACTGAGGGGTTTATTGTACTTTGTACAGTTTTAAATTAACCAGTAAAACCAGTTGCTTATGAAACTTCATTCCGTTCACTTCAACACTTTTCGATAAACAATATATCTTCTTCATAAAACACCTCACCGGTTAATGGATAAACAGGCAGCCTTCGGTCGCAAATTAAAATTATTTTGACCAGGTTTCTGCAATGACTAAGATTGCCTTCATCAGAAAATATAAAACAAAACAAATCACATTATAAAATCTACTATTCAGCTGTATAGCTTACGTCACACAGTTTAAAAAGAATTTTTAAAGAAAGCCTGCACGGAGGCTACAGACTGGCCTGTGTTAAGTGAAGTTGTGATAAGGAAGACGTTACCTCTGTAGTGCCACCTAGTAGCCGCAATTGAAATTAGGCTACTGTACAGAGAAAACAGAATTGAAAAAACAATTGCTACAAGATGCTTTGTTTAACATGAGAAATGGCTGAGGCGTCATTTTGGCAATATAATGGTGGTAGGGAAAATAAGCGAGTCATGTTAAACAAAGCATCTTGTAGCAATTGTTTTTTCAATTCTGTTTTCTCTGTACAGGAGCCAAATTGTAATTGCGTTAAGCTATAAAGCTGAATAGTATTTTTTACTATGTGATTTAGTTTTATACTTTCTGATGAAGACAATCTTAGTCATTGCCGAAACCTGGTCAAAATAATTTTAATTTGCGACCGAGGGCTGCTTGTTTATCCATTGACGTTGTAACGGTCGCTGACAATAAAAATGTTCAAATGTTTGTATAGTCTATGGGACTTAACTACGGGGTCATCAGTCCCTAAACTTACAAACTACTTATGAACTAACTAAGACTAAGGGCGGCACAAATATCCATGTCCGAGGGAGGATTCGAACCCCCGACCGTAGTGGCCGTGCAGACCGTGACTGGAGCGCCTCAATCCCCTCGGCTACCGCGGCAGGCCGCTGACAATAGCAGCTATGTTAAAAAAATTAATTCCTTACTGGTTAATTCATATATTAGTCAACGTTGGTTTAATGTAGTTCAGCTGCTGTAGTCGTTTATTAAAAAAAAAAAAAAAAAAAAAAAAAAAAAAAAAAAAAAAAAAAAAAAACCGAAAAATTCAAGATGTAGTATAAAAGACTGTTGCCACAAACATTCTTCGGTAAAGTTCACTACGTATGTATAAAATGTATATGAGGCCACAACCAAACGTCAACTAAACGACAAACAATGAACATTTGGCTACGGCCTCATAGCCGTTTCATGCGCTCGACGTCAGTGAACTTTGCTCGAAAAATGTTTTCCACCACAGTCTTGTATTATAGTATGAGTGTGTTGTATTTTTAAATATGACAAGAGCTGCTGAGCTACATTAAGCCAATGATGACTAACACGAGAAATAACCGGAGAGGTTTCTTACGAGGAAGGCAGCGTTATTGTCTATAGAAACCTGAGTTAAGTGAACTTCATAAATCTATGTATGCAACTTGTATAGCTGATTAATTTCAACCTGTGCGAAGTACTGATATTCTGTTTGCTGAACCATGGCCAAATATTATTGAAATAAAAACAGTAAAAGTAGCTGAAAATTGATGCAAATGTTTGCTTTGTTGATATTTCTTCCCATTAAAACTATAGTTTTCCAAATTTTTAACATCAATGATAAGAAATGTCGAAAAATTATCCAGATGAAAGTATTATGTTAGTCCAATATAAACACAAAGGAATTTTTGTTTATCACAGGGGCCTATCAAGCAATTTTAAATTGTGGCATTAATATTTTAAATTTTTCTGCGATCTTTATTGTACCGTGTTGTCTCATGTCTAATTCATCGAAATGAACATTCTCCTCGTCTTTCCAATGATAATTTACGAAAAATACTAAGGACGTTCAATACGGTATTTGGATCTCATAGTTGAATCAACTGATTTATTATTCTCCGGACGGCAATGCATAATCGGTTAATTAACCGATACTGTGTAATATACTATTACACAAAATATGGATCTTTCTTACACTTTTCCATGTTAGACTCCTCATTTTGTTTTTATTTAAAATTTTGCTCTGGTATTGATAATCCATGATTACAACCTCTCTATTGTTTTTCACTTAAATTTAAAATGCTTATGATTTATGGGTAGCTTATTGGATTTATCCCACTGTGCAACCTGCCGTTTGGGTGAATCTTGAATTTTGGAAAGTGTAGGACATTTCACAGTGCAGACTAAAATATTCGTGACCCAACAAGGATTTGATGTCGTGACCTCGCAATTGAAGGGTAAAATGTGGGCACCATAATGAAAAATGCTGCTATGACATCATGACTTCCTTAGTTATGTGAACCTCCGTCACAGTGCCTTTATTAAAGCATGTGATTTCGATTTTCGGACTTCACCCGTCCATATCATACCTGGGCTCACTAAGGATATTTACATCCGTACAGTAATACCACACATACCCACATAAATTTCAACATGATTATTATAACAGCAATTTAGAATGTGTTTTGGTGAAGGGTGGTGTCCACCTGATCTACCAGAGGAAATGGCTTCGTTTCAACTTGTTCGAAATTCATAATAAGTCCACTTTGTCCTGGCCAGGGTAGAAGTCACAAAAAAGCTTGAGATACATTTAAATAATATAGTATTGACATATTCGTTTTATTTTTTATTTTTCTCAACCAAGGGAACTCTCGGGGTAAAGGGAGGCGGAGGGGTTTGGTCACATGTAATAGCACATAGTCTATCCCTGAAGTTGTGTATCATTGCACGATTTGAGAAATGCCATGTTGGAAGACATTATGGTATGTCTCATGTTACTCGATACGTCTTTATGTTGTGTGTAACGATACATATTCTCAAATAGGTCACGATTTTGTATTCAAATTTTTCTGCAGCTGCCAAATAACACGAGATTGTTTGGCCAGGTCACATTTGTGATAATTTAGTTGTTTTGTTGCTATAATTTAGTTTTTCATTGTGGTTTAAAATGGCATGCAATAAAAACGAATATATCCACAATAGTGTATAAGGGTGAAACATCTGCGCGCACTAGCGTTCTTAAGGCCCGTCGGTCGTTAACTTCCGGTATCGCCCACTATTGTTCTTCACCAATGATGTTTCAATGAAATAAATCGCAATTTGCGATCACTTATGGTTTTAGATGTAATACCAATTTGTGGCGAATGAAAATTAGGGCCCGGCCGGAATTCGAACCCGGGATCTCCTGCTTACTAGGCAGACGCGTTGACCACTCCGCCACCGAGGACACAGTGACCAGCCCGACTGCAGAGGACTCTTCCCTGCACGTCTCCCGCCACATACAAATCTCCATTAGCCACGCTGAATCTTTCCTATTACCACAGCGAATGGAGATTTGGGCTTGGCGGGAGACGTTCAAGGAAAGAGTTCTCTGCAGTGGGGTTGGGCACTGTGTCCTCGGTGGCGGAGTGGTCAACACGTCTGCCTAGCAAGCAGGAGATCCTGGGTTCGAATCCCGTGGGGGGGCACAAACTTTTATTCGCAGCACATCGGTATTACATCTAAACCCAGTACAGTGAAGCCGTAAGTGATCGTAAATTGAGATTTATTTCATTAAAAATGAACGCTGTAATGTCGTCAAAATATATAATGATGTTTTACCTTGTTTTGCGTACTCGGTCACTACGGATAATACTGTCGCTAGCGAAACGTTAAAACAGAGCAGCCGTTTTCGTCACAGATGTTCCGTGGAGTTCCATGAGTTGACTGCTGTGGATGTCTGACAGGTCAGGCATTTCCCCAATCAATTATGGTGATAGTTGGAAGTCATGCAATATACTGGAGAGCAGTGGCTGACTAAGGCTGCCACGGCGGTGTGGCCGAGCACATTGGGGCGCCATGCTCCATGCGCGAGGCCTTTCCCCGTCGGGAGTTCGAATCCCACCCTCGGGCACTGATATTTGTGCCGTCTTTAGTATACGTTTATGAATAGTTTGTAAATTTAGGTATTAATGACCTCGCAGTTAAGTCCTATAACCTTAACAAACATCTGAACATTTTTGACTAAGGACGTTGGATGTCCGGTGCGGCGGCAAAACAAATTGAAGCCCCCCACCCACTTGAAAATATTCGTCTTCTTTCTCTTGACCCATGTTCCCGCACATGCAGGGTAGGCTTTGGATATGTCGGAATTGGTGTGTTAGTATTTACGGGGTAGCCGGAAGCCCTTCCTGTTTAAATGTTTGTAGAGCTTATGGGACTTAACTACGGAGTCATCAGCCCCTAAACTTACACACTACTTATGAACTGACTAATACTAAGGACGGCACAAATATCCATACCCGAGGGGAGATTCGAACCCCCGACCGTAGTGGCCGTGAAGAACATGACTTGCGTGCCGCAGACCGCTCGGCCACCGCGGCCGGCCCGCCCTTCCTGTCGCCACCCGACTCTCCTGGGAGGAAATGTGTACCCTAAATGTCTGCGTATAGTGTTATACATGTGTGAGCGTGTAAAGTGTTACGAAATGTTTGCGAATCGTGTAACTAAAGCGGGACTTGGAAAGTGCCGCGGTGGAGTAGCCGAGCGGTCTAAGGCGCCTCGCTACGGAGCGCGCGGTAGCTCGCCGTCGGAGGTTCGAGTCCTCCATGGGGCATATGTGTGTGTTTATGTGAGTGTGTGTGTGTGTGTGTGTGTGTGTGTGTGTGTGTGTGTGTGTCCTTATGCTAGTTTACCTTAGTTTAAGTAGTTTGTAAGTTACGGACTGATGACCACGCAGTTTGTTACGATAAATTTACAAACATTTGAACATTCGGAACTGGAGAGCAGCCCTATATTCACCTAGGGGGATGTGGAAAAGAGCCTAAGAACCATATCCTGCCTGACCTGCACTCCGACCCCCTTCATTAATCAGCCGGGCGGATACTACCCGGAGCCGTAATGCCTCCAGATCTCGGCAAGTGGTGCGTTAGGCCGCACTGCTAACCGATCGGATGTCACTTGTAAACACAGGTATTACTATTAAAAAAAGTAACTTCCGATATTTCAAGGCCCCCTAGGATGGGATACCCGAGGCGGTCCGCCCTATCCCCCCCTCTTAGTCCGCCACTGCTGCAAGGTAACGTTGAAGACTTCATATGTCAGTTGCGCAACGCGGCAGCGTATTAGTGTTAATACGTACGCAGGGGTACCAACTTGTAAGTAGATGTGTAAACATAAGCCTGTTATCATGTAGTCGAGAACGCTTATTCAACATGCCAGTGGGGTATATTGTGGGCTATCGAAGCTATCACCGAAGCCCATTTTTAAATCAAACCTGAAATTAAGTACCGATATTAACAAAAATGGCAATAGGAGCCAGTTTCCCTACGGAGAATTAGGGCGTAGTGTGGAATATGTGTCGTTCGCTTCATTCCAACAGTGGAAGAACAGAGCTTCGGACGCTCACTGCCGCAGCCTTCGCCAAAGTGGTGGGTAAGGAGGGGTGGGGGAGGGTAATGAAGCCAACAGCGCGCCAAGGCTTCGGAATCCCTCGTCGCAACACAAGCACGGATGCTTCCGAAATGTGGCGAACGCACACGACTCGCTCTTGGCGAACTCCGCATCAGTTTAAAGCAACAAAGAGCGTGTTTGTGTGTTAGTTACACCTGTTACACACTTCATACTGTAAGACTTTGACAGGTCTTAGTACTAATTGTTCAAAATGGATGGGCAATGTCTAATTAAACAGTTATTTGGATTCTCCGTGGATAAATATGTAACATTTGTATAAAACATTTCTCTTTCGTTTCATGGTAGATGGCTCTGTAATAGCAAAACTAAAAATGTGGAAATTGTTAAAAAGAAAAACAGTAATATATCAAACACATACAAATCAGAGTACATTGTTTCTGTTAATGCTATCTCGTGACATCTCCCATAATAGAATGAAACACAAACTATGATCATGCTACCAGTCCGCGGCCAGACAGATTGTTGTATTTCAATGTTTTGGACTGTACCCACATCTATGAAATTGTTCCCCAATGTCAACGATTACAGAAAGAGAGAGTAGATATCATTTCTGGGTACTATGAGGCCCACAGAAAAGCTGAAGAAGCTCGTCACAGGCGTAATACACTTTCATTTTTCCCGATTACAGCGCCATTTTTCATGAAACGAAAACAAAAATGCTTCAAACGAAAGTTACAAATTTTCTTCACGAAGAATCCAAATCTGCAATAAAAAGCAGGCGTTCCTATAAAATATTCAAAGTTGACTCCCACCATCCCTCAGAGGTTTCGGAAGGGGATGGGTGGTGCGAGTGTGGTGTTGGATGTTCCCCTCAACGCTTTAACATTTGCCGGTAACCGTTTCTTCGTTTGCTGCTAATTTCTCGAGATATTTGGCACGGTCACTACCAATGTTTCGGAAACAGGGCAAGATATCGATTTTTTTCTTTGCATTTCTTTGTCGGTACAACCTTGGAAAGTGAGACAGTAGTGATAACCCAAGTTACCAACCCAGCATACGCCACTGCAACACGCACAAGTGGAAAATTTGGAATAAGCGATATTGACAATATCATAAGCGGTTTACGTAAACAACATGGTGATCATATAAGTGTGTCCGCCTCCTGTATATGTGCGACGCTGCAGACAGCAAGTACGTGACATTGGCTAGCGCTTAGCAGGTAGCAGGTAGCAGGCTGCGGGCTGTGGTACTCACACTGTACGCGCAGCAGGACGCGGCGGCTGGCGCTGGGCGGCACGCCGTTGCTGGCGATGCACAGGTAGGCGCCCGTGTGCAGCCGGCTCACCGACGACAGCCGCAGCTCCTCGCTCGGTACCTCCGGCACTGCGGGACACGGGCACACGTCACCAACCAAGGCCCAGTTCACACTGGCGCCCAAAGGCTATCATCAGACTCCATCTACATCTACATCTACATGGAATACTCTGCAAATCACGCTTAAGGGGACGACACAGTGGTAGTTATTCATCACATTTCGATAGTTAAGGTTTTATTTAAGTACACTGAAAAGGATATTGCTTATAATTTTTTTAAAGAGCATTTTCCTACCACGTGCTTTTATGTGTCAAGCCCACTTTTCTGCATATATTGTTGATCTTTATGTCCGCCTCCGTAGCTCAGCGGTAGCGTCGCTACCACTCAGGGGGCCCGGGTTCGATTCCCGGCAGGGGACTGGGAGTTGTGTGTTGTCCTAATCATCATCATCTCATCATCATTGGCACGTAAGTCGTCCACGCGGCGTCAAATAAAATGACTTACACTAAGGCGGCCGAACAAACCCGCAAGGGTTCTCCCGGCCAAGAAAGCCATACGCTCAATTCCATTTTCATCTTTATATCCCCTATATTGCTCGATAGGGATTTTTTTTTACTCCCGAGTGTGTTTACTACACTTCGAATGCAACGGTTGGTAGTGTTTTGCTTCTCATGTTTGTAAACAACACGCATTCTACATCTACATGGGATACTCTGCAAATCACATTTAAGTGCCTGGCAGAGGGTTCATCGAACCACCTTTATACTATTTATCTCCCATTCCATTCTCGAATAGCGCGCGGGAAGAAAGAACACCTAAATCTCTCCGTACGAGCTCTGATATCTCGTATTTTATGCTGATGATCTTTTCTACCTACGTAAGTGGGAGTCAAAAATATATTTTCGCCGCTGTTGTAATGATTCCCATCCCAGATTCTGTATCATTTCCGTAACGCTGTCTCCCCTGTATCGTGATAATACAAACCGACCTGCTCTTCTTTGATTTCTTTCGATGTCCTCCGTCAAACCCACCTGATTAGGATCCCACACTGGGCAGCAATACTCCAAAAAAGGACGGAAAAGCGTAGTGTATGAAATCTCTTTAGTAGTTCTGTTGCATCTTTTAAGGGTTCTGCCAACAAACCGCAGTCTCTGGTTCGCCTTTCCCACCCTTTCCCACCTCATTATCTACGTATTCTTTCCAGTTTAAGACTGAAGGAATAGTAATTCCTAGATGTTTTGTGGAGTTTACGGCCTTCACCTTTGACTTGTTTATCTTGTAAACAAAGTTTAACGGATTTGTTTTCGTAATCATGTGGACGACTTCACACTTCGCAACACGCGGTATAGTTTTGTTCAAGTGTGATGCGAGTAGTTGTTATACTTACGTTTGCATTGCCTGCTTCCGTTTGTTTTGTTGTTTTTATGCAAGATGAAACGACAATTTAGAGTGCTATTGACTTCATAAATGCTCAGCTGCCATTTCATTTATGAGTTCTTCATAACCAGATGCAAGTGGCCCTTGTGAAATCAATACTAGATTAGTTTATGCCTTACGATCCATTGACAATGTCATGGCTTCGGGGAGAACATTTTGTTCAGTAATGAAATTACATAAATCACCAAATAAATTTGAAAAACTCACTGCAATATTAGAGAAAGCTGTATGTGAGGTCAGTGAGGAAAGAATGTAACTGGCTGCTAGGGAAGTATTGGAAGAAAATTATGGATGCTCGGATATTGCAGTTGCATTTGATGGAAATTTGCAGAAAAGAGGACATACTTCTCTGAATGGAGTAGTCACTGCCGCGAGTGTAGACACCGGTCAAAGTGTTAGATGTGGAGGTAATGTCTAAATATTGCAAATGTTGTAAAGTCAACGAACATAAAGATCGCAACTATTTGGCTACTTTTAGAGGAAGAAGTGGTGGTATGGAAGTTCATGAAGTACAACAAATATTTCATCGCTCCGTAGAAACAAGAGGCGTACGGTTCATCAAATGTTTGGGCGAAGGTAACAGTAAGGCATAAAACAATGTCGTGAACCCTAAACAATATGGAGTGCCACTATTAGCAAATTAGAATGTGTAGGCCATGTTCAAAAACGTTTGGAAACAAGGGTGAGAAAACTGTAGATGGGGAAAAAATTAGAAAATGGAAAATTGTTGACCAGACAGGGTCGGTTAACTATGAAAAAGAAAAACTTTCAGGTATACTATAGACTGACAATTAGGAGAACACAATCTGGAGGCAATGAAGAGAGAAGTTCGGGCCATACTCTGCCATAAGTCCTCTACTACTGATAAGCCAAGTCATGCATTGTCTCCATCCGGAGAAAATTCGTGGTGCAAATACAATAGGTCTCAGGCAACTGGAGAATCTTATTCTCACCAGCATTCTCTTCCTGCTGCTGTTATTACAGCAATTGAACCTATTTTCAGACTCTTGGCTCTTCCTGACCTTCTAAGGAAATGCCTGTTTGGGCAGACACAGAACCCAAATGAATGTTTCAACAGCATAATTTGGAACCGCCTTCCTAAAACTGTATTTGTAGGCATGCATACAACGAAACAAGGAGTTCATGATGCTTTTATTACATTCAATTGTGGTAATATTGGAAAATGTTGGATACTGAAAACCTGGGAATTAATCATGGTGAAAATATGATCACTGGGCTGCAACATTGCGATAAAATGTGGATAGCAGATGCATACAGGTCTGCGTCTAATATTGCCAAGAAAGCAAAAAAACATCCAGGAAGGTGAAGAAGAAGCTGAAAGACCTGCTAGAGACCAAAGAAGGGCCAACATATAAAGCTGGACAGTTTTAATTAACTGTAAGTAACAAATTTCAAAATTCAATTTCCCGCAAACTAAAATTTTCAGTACATATATCCCATTATATCAGAAACTATCATACAAAAATGAATGAAAATTTCAGAAACTCTGCATAAGATAAAAATCAACCTTTGGTACCACATTCATTAATATTCTCGCATTAGGAACTTCACAAAAAGCATTTTCTTCAGAAAAAAATTAAAATTTTTGTTAATAAATTTAAAAAGTATTTCTTAAAAACTATAAAATGGATACATTTTAGTACAGTTGACTCTATTAGTACCATGTAACATACAGTAAAAATATTAAGGTTCTGCATCAAATAGTTTTTTTTTTCTGAAATGGGTCAAATACTTGCCCAAATTAACATGGATAAGATAGGCGGGGTGTGACCCCTTAAGCGCCTGGCAGAGGGTTCATCAAACCACCTTTATACTACTCATCTACCATTCAATTCTCGAATAGCACGCGGGAGGAAAGAACATCTCAATCTCTCCGTTCGAGCTCTGATTTCTCGTATTTTATTCACATGATCTTTTCTACCCATGTAGGTGGCAGTCAACAATATATATTCGCATTATACTAAAGACGACATGAACATCCATGCCCGAGGGGGGATTCGAACCCGCGACCGCAGCGGCCGTGCAGACTGTGACTGGCGCGCCGCAGACCGCTCAGCCACTGCGGCCGGCGCAGCAGTATTCCAAATGAGGACGGACTCCTTTGATATCTACTTCATTCTGGCCTCTGTTCGTAATTCAAAATCTGCAATATTGGTTTTGTCTTCTTTGGTGATGACTTTCGAGAAGTAGGCATTGCCAGGCACTTAAGGGGCCACACCCCGTCTATCTTACCCATTTAATTTAGGCAAGTATTTGACCCATTTATGAAAAAAACTATTTGATTCAGGACCTTAATATTTTACTGTATGTTACATGATGCTAATAGAGTCAACTGTACTTCAAATGTTCAAATGTTCAAATGTTTGTATAGCTTATGGGACTTAACTACGGGGTTATCAGTCCCTAAACTTACAAACTACCTATGAACTAGCTGACACTAAGGACGGCACAAATATCCATGCCCGAGGGGGGATTCGAACCCCCGACCGCAGTGGCCGTGCAGACCGTGACTGAAGCGCCTCAGTCCCCTCGGCCACCGCGGCCGGCTCAACTGTACTAAAATCTACTTTATGCATTTTACAGTTTTTATAAAATACTTTTTTTAAAATTACTCTGCTTTAGCTATCATCGGCAGGATCGCCATTACTATTACGTAGTGGGGGTATTGCCTGTATTTTGCCTCTTATTTAACTTACGAACACAAAATCTCTTTTGGTTCTCATTAAAAATTCGAGAAAGAGTTTCTTTGCGAAAAGTGCTGTAAGCATTGAAGACCTCGCTACATTACACATTACGTATCATAAACTTGAAGAGCTTTTCTTTCATTTGCTGAACGTTTCACAGTTGCATCTAGTTTCGCTGCCATTCTGTAACGGTTGTAATAGCAACAGGCTCTTACGGGCAAACTACTACGAGGTGTGACAGTGAAATGATTTGATGTCAGCTGCCATTGGACTATGAATGATCAGTCACGACATATGGAAATGCCTCGCTGAGAATGGAATCCGTATATTATTCTTACTAGGCAGATGCGCTACCACTTGCGTTCCGCAGACGTAACATCTCACATTATTGAACTATTGACTTGATTTCCCACTTCCACACCGCCCAAAACTTCATGGGTCTCGCAAGAAGTCGGATAAGTAAATAAGATGCACTGGAGGAAGGCCTTTCCAAACACATCTAGGTATCATGACAATGTCCGCTTCCAAAACTGAGTCGTTAAGTACAATCTACATGTAGATTTACATCTACATAGATACTCTGCAAATCACATTTAAGTGCCTGGCAGAGGGTTCATTAACCACTTTCATAACTTTTCTCTACCGTTCCATTCTCTTATAGCGCGCGGGATGGAAGAACACTTAAATCGTTCCGTTTTCGATCTGATTTCTCTTATTTTATTGGGATGGTCATGTCTCCGTAAGTAGGTGAGTGCTAGCAAAATATTTTCACATTCAGAAGTAAAAGTCGGTGATTGAAACTTCGCAAACAGATCACGCCGCAATGAATAACGTCTTTCTTTTCATGATTTCCACCTCAATTCGAGCAACATTTCCGTGACGCTTTCCCCCCGTAACGTGATAAAACAAAACGAGCTGCCCTTTCCTGAACCCTCTCAATATCTTTCGTCAGTCTCCCCTGATGAAGGTCCCACAATGGTCAAGAGTACTCCAGGAGAGGACGCACAAGTGTTATGTAGGCAGTCGCTTTGGTAGAGCTGGTGCATTTTCGAAGCGTTCTGCCAATGAAACGTAATCTTTGGTTCGCCTTCCCCACAATATTTTCTGAGTTCTCTCCAGTCTAAGTTGTTCGTAATTGTAACTCCAAGGTATTTGGTAGAATTTACGACCTTAAGGTTGGACTGATTTATCGCGTAATAGAAGTTCAGCGGATTTCTTTTAGTGTTTATGTGTATTACTTCACACATTTTTTTATTTAGTGTTAATTGCCAATTTTCGCACCGTGTAGAAATTTTGTCTAAATCGCTTTGCAATTTCTTTTGATCCTCTGTTGACTTCACTAATCGATAAACGACAGCATCTTCCGCGAACAGTCTAAGGGAGCTATTCAGATTGTCTCCTAAATCGTTTATAAACACGAGGAAGAGTAGGGGACCTATAACGCTTCTCTGGGGAACGCCAGATATGACTTACCGTCAATTACAACGAACTGTGTCCTTTCTGATAGGAAATCGTGAGTCCAATCGCACAATTTGGGTGATATACCATAAGCACGCAATTTGATTAGAAACCGCTTGTGGGGTAAGGTCTTGTGTTATACCAAATTCAAATGTTCAAATGTTTGATAAGCTTCTTGGACTTAACTGCGGGGTTATCAGTCCCTAAACGTACAAACTACTTATAAACTAACTTATATTAAAGACAGCACAAACAACCATGCTCGAGGGAGGATTCAAACCCCCGCGCATCGGAGCATAGCGCCTCAATGAGTTTGGCCACTCCACCGAAGCTTGTGTGGTACCCTCATCACCAGGTTCATCATCCAGGGTCCACTATGCCTACGTAATGCCAACTAAACTGACCAGTTGACGGCTGAAAATCCAATATGAGGTCTCGTAGCCAACAATGCCATACGATCATTTCATCAGAATAAATATATACGGTGAAACTTCCTGGCAGATTACAATTGTGTACCGGAACCGGGACTCGAACCTGGGACCTTTACCTGTGACGGCCAAGCGCGCTACCGACTAAGCTATTCCGACACGACTCATGATGCCGCCACACAACTTTACTTCCGCCAGTACCTCGCCTCCTACTTTCCAAACTTCACAGAAGCTCTCCTGCGAAACGTGCAAGACTAGCACTCCTAAAAAAGAGGATATGGTGGAGACATGGCTTAGCCACAGCCTAAGGGATGTTTCAAGAATGAAACTTTCACTCTGCGGCGGAGTGTGCGCTGATATGAAACTTCCTGGCAGATTAAAATTGTGTGCTGGAACCGGGACTCGTACCTGGAACCTTTGCCTTTCGCGGCAAGCGCTCTACCGAAGTACTCTGGCGGAAGTAAAGTAGTGAGGCAGCATCGCGAGTCGTGTCGGGATAGTTCAGTCGGTAGAGCGCTTGCCCGCGAAAGGCAAAGGTCCCAGCTTCGAATCCCGGTTCCGGCACACAATTCTTATAAGCGCACACTCCGCTGCAGTGTGAAAGTTTCATTCTGTATATGTACGGTGTCTGTTCTCTTGTAATGTACTGTACATAAAATTATTCTATTAACTAGATGGGTTACAAGAAGAATACCTCCCTCCCCCCCTTTTCAATGCAGACGCACTTCCAGATCCGACCCACTTTGGGATTAACGTAGTTGGACCGGTTCGAAGTGAATAATCAGGGTATAAGTGACGTACTGCGCAATATACGAGAGTGTGGATCGGGCGGGAGGTTTCCCAGGGTAGTCCGTGTCGTTGTACGACATAACTGTGTTTGTGCGGCGCAAATGGGCGCACCTGCCTAATAAGCAAGAGAGAGAATTTCGGACGAGGCAAGTGTTGATCATTCAACACCCGATGGCAACTGGCAAGAAATCATTTCATTAATAATTGTGGAATCAGCGTTTTCTTCAACTTTATGTTGAATGCGACATCATAAATGAGTAGCAGAGATGCTGATGTGATATGTCAGCGTAATTTGTCGTCATCTCGATGTTCTTTCAATCATAATAATTTTAGATTTTTTGTCACTTTAGTAATGACATCTTTGACATGTAATTAAGAACTAAGTTTTTGATATTCAAATGTTCAAATGTTTGTAAATCTATCGGACCAAACTGCATGGTGATGCCCCAGGTAGGACTCGAACCTCCGACGGCGAGCAACCGCGCGCTCCGCAGCGAGGCGCTTTAGACCGTTCGGCTACTCCACCGCGGCATGTTGATATTCGAACTACATCTACAGCAGAGATGTGTGAAAATATGAGAGCTGGGATATACTAAAACAACTTGCTTGAGGCATGTGCTATTACTCTGATATGTATTTTGAATAAAAAAATGTACAGCTTCATAAATATTTCACACTTGTAAAATCTGTGATGATTTGTAAATCTGATATTCGTCTATTTAACTGTTATTGTAGTTGTTATGCTCACGTGACGATAATTTTGCAAATCTAAACCAGAAAAAGAAGACAGTACAGTAGATGGTTTGGAAATAATGCTTGAAGTATAGGTTTTTCTTCGATATTTATCTTCCATTACCGGTTCCAAAAATGTTGATAGTCCATCATGAGATGGTACACTTCTTGTATTCTTAATAACACCGTGATACTCGTTAAGCCGTGGCAAGAGAGAAAAGCGTGATATGTGAGTCTTGGGTTTCACGAAAATGACTTCGAACACAATACAAACAAACACATGCCTGTAAAATGAAATAAGAACACCATCAATTCGTCGACCTAAGAGAGCGAAATTTTAATGAAATGTTCTTGAGGATGAATACAACACAGTATCACGCAGACAGAGCCATACGCATGTGGGTACAGTGACCAGAGCGTGCACAATGTCTACGCTAGTCCATCTGTATATACATCTAAATGCGATACTCTGTAAATCACATTTAAAATCCTGGCAGAAGGTTCATCGTACCACCTTTACTCTATTCATCTGCTCTTCCATTCTCGTATAGCGCGCGGGAAGAAAGAACATCTGAATCTCTCCGTTGGAGCTCTGATTTCTCGTATTTTATTCTGTTGATTATTTCTACCTAATATATTTTCGCATTCTGAGGAGAATGTTGGTGACTGGAGTTTCGTTAGTTGATCACGCCGCAGCGATAACCGCCGTTGTTGTAATGCTTCCCAACCCAGATCCTGTATCATTTCTATAACGCTGTCTCCCTTGTATCGTCACAAAACAAGCTGCTTTCGATGTTCTCCGTCAAAGCCATCTGATAAGGATCCCACACTGGGCAGCAATACTCCAAATAAGGACAGACAAGCGTAGTGTATACAGTCTCCTTAGTAGTTCTGTCGCATCATTTAAGCGTTCTGCTAATAAAACGCAGTCTCTGGTTCGGCTTTCCTACGACATTATCTACGTGTTCTTTACCGTTGAAGTCTAAAGTAATAGTAATTGTCTCGGTAAGACTTCCTATGGCTGTATTTTGACGTAAAAACCCTCTATCACAGAGTAAGTAAAACATCAGTACCTACATTATTACAATCCCAATTTCAACATTGTTTTGTAGCTAACAAATTTAAAAAATTTTGTAATATTGATATGTAAAAATTATAAGATGTGGATCATTTTTTCTTCTTTTTCAGAAATCTGAAGATGCTCTAACCGGGCGAAAAGCGTCATTTCAATAACAGTTTTTGCAACCAAAACATTCTTTTATTCAAGAGTTCGACTTAACACGGTTGCTGTACCACACCACGCAGAAATGGAATAGGAAGTAATTCGTAGGTATTTAGTGAAGTTTACGGACTTCACATTTGATTGATTTATCTTGAAAATTAACTTTAATGGTTTCCTTCTTTTGTAGCAATCAAAACTGCAATTTTCCCATTGAGACGATTGTAGAAGTGCTGAATGTAGTTTTGCGATATGGGATGCCATGCAATTTTCACCTGGTTGCTCCAATAAACCAGATTTCGCGCCTGTCTTGCTGATCGCGCCAGTAATCTCATCCGGTCCCAAACATGCTCCATGGGCGAGGGATCTGGGGATCGCGCTTTTCAGCGTAGTTGACGTACACCTTGAAGAGCACGTTCGGTGGTACGGGATACATCTGGACGTATCATCTTGTTGGCGCATGAACAGTAACAAGACAGGTTGAATGATGGTTCATTGTAACGCGCACTGTTCAATGTTCCCTCGACGATCGCTAGAGGAGAACGGCCAGGGAAGGATATGGCTCCCCAAGCCATGCTGCACAACATGCGTGCCGTTAGGGCATCTTCCGCTCATGCTCCGACATCAGCCCGCCTCCAGTGGTGTCACGACAGGTGGAGACGTGTCGTTATCAGTGATGAGTCGTTTCTGCCTCAGTGTCAATGATTGTCGTACGCATGGGTGGCGTCGTGCAGGAAAGCGCGAAAATCTGGAGTGTATACGACAGAGGCACACGAGGTCGACATCCGGCGTCACGCTGTGGGGAGCCATATCCTTCCCTGGCCGATCTCCTCTGGTGATCGTTAAAGGAACAGTGAATAGCGCGGGGTACACTCAAACAATTATTTAACCCGTATTGCTACCGTTTAGGCACCAACAAGACGGTAAGATTTTCCAACGGGACAGTATGAGTTCACATGTATTCCAAACCACCCAACGTGCTCTTCAAGGTGTACGTGAACTACTCTGTCCAGCGCGATCCATTGATCTCTCCCCCATTCAGCATATTTTGGACCGGATGAAGCGTCACCTTACGTAGTCTGCACGACCGGCATAAAGTCTGCCCCAACTGAGGTACCAGATGGAAATTTCACGGCAAAACATTTCGCAAGACTGCAATCGGCATCTCTAAAATCGTCTCCATGGGAGATTTCCAGACTGCATTGCTACAAAAGGAGCGTCGACATTTTGCATGTTTTAGCGACTGTACTCACGCACTCACTGTGATCGTGTGTTGTATACATCCCTATACTGGCTCGACGAATTAATGGTGTTGTTTCTTTTCATTTTCCAGGAGTGGTGGAAGTTTGATTCCACGCTGATGCCTAGTGCATTAATAGATTGTGAATGGGGAAAAAATGTGGTCATGGTTGCGAAAATGTTGTTTTATTATTTATGATACGTGTCACCCTTTTCGCCCATCATAAGATTATCTAGGCTTGTGAGGTAGTTGAAATTTCAAATTAATGCAAATACAGTTACTTTGGGAGATGAAGGTATAATTCCAGTCTGTGACGTTACGAGAAGATAAAAAAGTATATACTTACATAAAATATATGTGGGGATCAATAATCAATCCATGCTCCCCAGAGTTAAAATGTAAAATTATTCGGAAAGAATCCTAACATTAATGAAAAATAATACAGTAGTAACGAAAAATGGGGGAATAAAAACAAACTGTATGAAGAGCAATATCAACTAAAGCAGATTCTGTTTCTCCGTCCACCTCCATGTACCACAGATAATTGCATGCGTCAACGAAACAAACAGTCGTACCGTAGGTGCAACCACGGTGGAGGGGTATCTGTGGAGAGGCCAGACAAACGTGTGGTTCCTGAAGAGGGCAGCAGGCTATTCAATAGTTACAGGGCAACAATCTGTATGATTCGCTGAACTGGTCTTCTAGCATCAGTAACTACCGTGAACGGCAGAAAGCATGGGTAATCGTCACTTTTCCTGAGGACATAGAGCTCTGCTGCTGAAGACTTGGGTGCCCCATTCGGATTTCTGGGCAGGGACTGCTCAGGAGAAAAAACAAAAACAGGCATTCTACGAATCGAGGCATGGAATGTTCTATTCCTTACGAATGTAGGTAAGTTTGAAAACATGAAAAGGGAAATGGATGTGTTGAAATTAAATGGGCACTGTTGAAGTACGGTGGTAGGTGTTTACAGGGTTAGAAAATCATTTGGGGGTAACGCAGGAGTACGTATAATAATGAACAAGAAAAAAGGAGTGCGGGTAAGTTATTATGAACACTATAGTGAAAGCATTATGCTAGCAGTTACAGATACCTAGTCGACATCGACCACAGTATTATAAGCTAATATGCCAACTAGCTCTGACGATGATGAGAAGATTCAAAAGATATATGATGAGATAAAAGAATTTATTCAGACAGTTAAGGGAGAGGAGAACTTAAGTCATAACTAGGAAAATAAACGTAGTAGGCGAATATGGAGGCGAATATAGACCGGAGAGCAGTAATGAAGAAGATAGTCCTGTGCTGGAATTTTGCGTAAATCATAATGTAATCACTGAATTTTTAAAAAATGGTAACAGTTCTTTGTATGATTTTGTAATATGCACCACCACACGACTGTCTTTTGTCCTAGATAATCTGATGATGACGCCCCAAAATGGCGAAACTAGTTATAAGTAATAAAAGAGCATTTTTGCAACAATGACTACATTCTTTCAATGTATAAATGTTTTTGCCAAACACAAAACTCAGATAACATGTTTTTACATCTTGCCACATCTTAACCCTTCATTCCCAGTATTGTTCCTCAACAAAAATTTATTAAAAGCTGATTTATACCGTATTTTGTGTATTAGTCCTGAAAGTTGCATTGTTGTTGATGAACAACATGCTTGGAAAGGCTAGAGGCACTTGTGAAGCATTTATCTATCCATCTTGTTACGTCGCCGTCTGTACATGGTTGTGAGTGTGGTTCGTGTAATTTTGTTTCGCCAGCCGCGGTGGCTGAGGGGACTGAGGCGCGTCAGTCACGGTCTGCACGGCCACTACGGTGGGGGGTTCTAATCCCCCCTCGGGCATGGATATCTGTGCCGACCTTAGTGTTATCTAGTTCATAAGTAGTTTGTAAGTTTAGGGACTGATGACCCCGTAGTTAAGTCCCATAAGCTATACAAATATTTCAACATTTATTTTTTTTCAGCAGTGTCTTGTCTCTTGTGCTGTGACGAAGACTATGCAAGTATTATAGATGTGACAGTTTCAACTATCTACAAAACAACGCCCATGTAATAAAATACCTCATTACAGACTTATGTGTCGTGCATGAAATACATGACATAATAAAACAATAGTTCGATGAAAAATTTTGAGAAACCTATTTTGATGTTTAGTGCGCTGAATTAACACAGAAAACACCGAATTTTAATTTTTCCATAGCTGAATTCATAATGTGGGAATGAAAGGGTTAAGGATTTACATAACGCAAATAACAAGGCGAGCACATAGGTATCAGATTTCATTTTTTTTATTTTTTTTTATTTTTTTTTTTTTTTTTATCTTTATGTTACATGAAGATCAGACCTCAAATAAAAACCAGCCAAAGCCATTCGACACAACTTTCAAATATTTCGAGAAAGTCAAATTCGAAGTTTTGCAAAGTACACTAAGTAGCAATAATTAAAACACTCGCAGCATTTGTCGGTGTAGCTCAGGTGGTAGCGCTCTGGCCTTACAACTCTAGGACCGGTGGTTCGAATCATGTCAAAACAGATGTTTTATTCTTATTTTTTTCGTTGTGTTCGAATACTTAAGCAATTTTAATATTTTATGGCAATTTTTACGAAAAGTGCGTGTATTTATGTTTGTTAGTAATTTTCTATACTTTATAGAAGGTTGTTAATAATAATGGTTTCAACGAAAAACATGTTACATTTTTTAAAGTATTGGCTTCACTATTAGTTGACGACGGTAGTCTTTGATCTGTTTTTGGAAAGTCATTTCCATAGCGACTAATGGCTTTTCAAGAAGGTAACATACTCAACGATCGTTTTATGTGAAGACAAGGTTTTCAGCTCTTCTCCATACATATAAACAAAAGCTGACACAATACGTGGAATTAGAGATCTCAAAACGTTTTATATCACTGGATTCGAAAACGAAAAAAGATTTTCTGTCACAGTGGAATTCGAACCACCGACTCCATGGTTCTGAGGCTAGAAAGCTACCATTTGAACTACACAGACAGATGCTGCGAATGTTTTAATCATTGGGTCATACGTGTACTTTGCAAAATTTGATAGTCGTTTTTTTTCCGGAGAATTTTTGAGAGTTGCTTCTATTGGCTTTGGCTGATTGTTATTACAGTTATGAACTTCATCTACTATAAATATAAATAAATTCTAAAATCCGATACCCACGTGGTCTTGTAACGTCACAGCTGCGTCCACCTAATCCTCGATGGGCGAAGGTGCCGTTATATTCTATTTGCTGTTTAATCATTTAGTAATTGTTCCAACGGTATGACGGTATGGGATGCGGGCAATTACTAGGTTGATCCATAACAATAAACTTTGTTTACTTCCTTTATTACGGAACGACAAATGTTAATAATTCTTCCTTTAAATACACAGATTAAATAACCGCGTGCCACTGGGATGAATGTCTACGAGTCCACACTGAAACATTTCAATACGCAACTGCAATCGAAACTCATATGCGAGACGACTGATGGGCAAAACTTTGGCCACTAGTCCAGTCAAATTAGGGTTTCACCTCGGAATGAGAGGTAACAAGCTGAATATTTGCATGAGCCTTTGTTTTGGCATTCTAAATGATGTGTCAAAAGTCTCATAAAATCTCGTTTCTGCGTCTTAAGATATTAAAGGTCAAAGGTCACGAAAATCAGTTTTTCGCAAATATCTCGCTTCCTATGCGTTAAATGGTATTTACATCTCAGGTAAAAGTTGTAGAGCATGAAATTCTCTACAATTTTTGTTTGAAACATTTTTTGCGCAATTCATCGTTTTTTAGATAGAGAGCGGAGAGCGCACAGGTCACAGCGCTCAGACATATAAGACGTAATACGAGGTCAGCTGCGAATCGCAGTCAATGGTACGTTGAATAAAACAATTATAGTTGTAAATAAAATTTCATTATTTACGAATCAATACCCAATTTTAATAATACTTACTTATTTCAAGTAATTACAATCTTGATGAAAGTAATGTAACATATATTATCGATGGTGGATTTCTTCTGCATCACGTCATATGGAGCAAAGACCGTTGTTTTAGATAAATATATAAAGTATTTACAAACACATTATGGCTCAAGAATGGTTGTTATATTTAACGGATACTCTGACTACGGTAGAAATACTAAAGCAATGGAACAACTAAGAAGAACTTCTGTTCTTTCAGAATCGTATGAAGCTTGCTTTGAGGAAACAACGATTGTGTCAATCAGCCAAGAGAAATTTTTATCAAATCGATCTAATAAAAAAAAGCTAATTGACTTGTTTGTTGAGAAATTAAAAATTGTTAATATCACTATAGCCGGCCGCGGTGGCCGAGGGGACTGAGGCGCTTCAGTCACGGTCTGCACGGCCACTATGGTCGGGGTTCGAATCCCCCTCGGGCATGGATATTTGTGCCGTCCTAGTTCGTAAGTATTTCATAAGTAGTTTGTAAGTTTAGGGACTGATGACCCCGTAGTTAAGTCCCATAAGCTTTACAAACATTTGAACATTATTATTATTATTATTATTATTATTTTTGATGCTGATGTTTGTATAATCGAAACAGGTATTGAAGAATCAGAGAACCAAAGGACTGTCATCATCGTAGGAGAAGATATTGATTTGCTAGTCATTTTAATTGGACGTACTCAATCGCATCAAGAAGAATTTTTTTTTATTAAAAGTTGGTAAAGGCAATGTCAAAACACAATTATACTCCTCCAAAAATTTTGAACATTATCCCCGTTGTTAAAAACACATTTTACTTTTGCACGCATTGAGTGGTTGTGATTTGGATCAGCTAGCTCAAGTATTTCAACAAGAAAACTGCCCTGCGCAAACGTTACTTGAAAATGGAGTACGTATCTTGTTGGCAATATATAACGCTCCAAAATCTGAAGACAACATAGATCATCTTCGATGCACGCAATTTGTTAAATCGACAAAACTTAATAAACCTGCGCAACTATCAAATATGCCACCAACTAGTGCAGCAGCTCATCAACATATCAATCGTGTTTACTAACAAGTACAAACGTGGTTAGGAAACTATATAGAACCCCAGGAATGGGGTTGGGTGCTGCAGAATGAACATTTGGAGCCTATACTAACAATATTACCACCTGCACCAGACGAGCTCCTGAATACAATATTTTGCAACTGCAAAAATGGTTGTGGTTCGCGCTGCGGGTGCAGGAAATCGGGGATGAAATGTTCTTCAGCTTGTGGCCAGTGTAATGGGCAAGCTTGCCTCAATGCGTCATCACACCAGAACGATCTCAATGAAGATTGTGCATATGATCCCGAAATCTTGGAAGGTTTAGAGACGACGATAGTCGATTACGAGGATGATGATAATGAAATGGACGTTTTCGAGCGACCGGATGAAGACGACGATGATGATCAAGAAGATGAAAATTGAGACCTTTGTATGATTAATAATTAAAGTGAATAAAAATCCTCCTCACGTTTGAACTTCTAATTGTAATAAATGAATCATACATGACTACTAAATAAATATTTACATAAAACGTATTTTCGCTTCAAATATAATTAAGTCTTAATTACAGTTAATTTCATTCTTTTCTACATGAAACATAATTAAGATATATTAGAATGTAATTAAAATATACTTGAAGTATTTGGCTTCGTAATTTTATAATTTCATGAAATAAGTAAATATTATTAAACAAATCTTTTTGATTTATGAATAATACTATGAAATATTGAAAATAATTGATAAAGAATGAAGGTTTGTTATTGTAATTGTTGCAATGATTTATTAACTTTAAACAACCTACCATTGACTGGGATTCGCGGTTGACTTCCTTTACGTCTTATATGTCTGAGCGCTGTGACCCTGTGCGCTCTCCGCGCTCTATCTAAAAAACGATGAGTTGCACAAAAAAATGTTTAAAACAAAAAAATGTAGAGAATTTCATGCTCTACAACTTTTATCTGAAATTCAAATACCATTTAACGCATAGGAAGCGAGATATTTGCGAAAAACTGATTTTCGTGACCTTTGACCTTTAATATCGTAAGACGCGGATACGAGATTTTATGAGACTTTTGACACAAGATTTAGAATGCCAAAACAAAGGTTTATGCAAATATTCAGCTTGTTACCTCTCATTCCGAGGTTGACGCCTTTTTTCGGCTTATTTGACTGGACTACACAGCTAAACGCGGGTTACAGACGCACTGTCAACTTGCTACTCCCTCCCTCGCGGGAGACTGCCGCACACCAGCCAACAAACAAAACACATTCCAACCTAACCATTGTTGCCAGCAGCTATCGCTGCACGCCAAGGATAACTATCGTTCGACCAAAACGTACCAAAGAGGTTAGTAACCTAAAACCCTGTATCCTCACTGTCTCCTTGTAAGAGAAACTATGTAACACGTGATGATGACTTGTCGGGTCGTACGAAGCTGATTAAGGGATACAATAATTAAATAAAGAAGGAAAACAATAAAGGAGACTGGATGCACTTGTGCCACGAATCCTGTGTTCATCACAGAGGTAGGTTACAAATGTGTAGCAGTAAGTATCTGTCGGCTGTAAATAGTCGCTACAGTAGAGTGTTTGTGAGTGTGTGAGGGGTGGCAGCTACTCACCGTGTCGGCCGGCGTACGCGATGGAGCCGCCGTCCTCGCGGCGCCAGGTGACGGCGGGCTCGGGGTGCCCTCGCGCCCTGCACGCCAGCGTCACGTCCTGAGACTCGCGCACCACCACCTCTGACGGCGCCGACTGCTCCTCCAGCGTCGGCGACACTGCGGCACCACAGTTCACACTCTATCACACACAGTCGCCAAACTCTCTAGCAAAAATAAATTGCAGCTGAAGCGATACGAGCGCTCCAAGCGGCCACTAGGGAAATAGTAGAATGGCATGATGCAAACTGACAAGGGGAGGCCGCCAATTGTGAAAGTCAGATTCGATTCATACTGCGCATAATGAAAGCTCATGGCCAGAGGCGTAATTTGGCAAAGCACCAAGATGCACTTCTCAGCCGTTGCCGAGAAAATCGACGGTTAAAAAGGCCGTTGCGGTGAAATATTCTCTACGATCTCTACGATTAGTAAAATTGTAAAGAGGTGTGGCGTAGAGGTAAATGCTCGGGTTCGTAATGTGAAGGTCCCGGGATAGAATCTCGCGGCATGCAACTTTTTTTTATTACTTGTTTTTTGTGTTCAATGTGTTTCACTAAGTGTGTTTGCCTCTGTAACTTATAAAATAATAGGTGACGGGAAATTTTAAAGCGGTAGGACAACACAAGGAATGTTACACTTTCTGAGGAGCTATGAACATAGTTTATTGTATCATTTTCCAAAGAGTTACAGCACAAAGATAAAAATTTTTAAATGGAACAATAGTTTTTTCTATCGTGTATTGGATTCGATTAAGCCAGGTGCGTCCTAATCAATTTAAACTACATTCCTATCACTGTTAGTTTGGGAGATACAACCCTTCAAAGTTTCGGGGGCGGAGGCTCCAATAACGTAGCTGACTGGCCGAATGGCTATCCCCTGCGGCACGGCCCACTGTCTCATGACCACCAGCCAGTAAGCTACGCTGTCGTAGCCTCCGCCCCCTAAACTTTGAAGTGATAGGAATGTAGTTTAAATTGATTTGGACGCAGCTGATTTCAACGAATCCAATGCACAATAGAAATAAACTATTGTTCCATTTAAAATTATATATATATATATATATATATATATATATATATATATATATATATATATATATATATATATATATAATGTTTTCCGCAAACAAAGTTGTATTTCACAAACGTTATTAATTGTCTTCTAATGTTTACCACGTATAGTTAACGGACGAAATATAAACGATATTCCGAAACGAATACGTATAGTATAAGTCAAACCTGACGAACGATAGAACAATTTTTCAGAATGTCAATCAGGTTTGTTTCCCAACAGATAAATTGAAAAACAATTCTTCCTGTAAAAACGCATCGTTTATCAGATGTGCTCGATGTCGTGCTGTTTCCTGCTTTCCATACTTCTATGGTAACTATCACTCTGGTTCGTACGATTATATATATATATATATATATATATATATATATATATATATATATATATAGAAGAGTATTAATCATAGAGAGTATTTCACCGCAACGGTTCTTTTTGTCTATTTTCTCGACAACGGCTGAGAAGTGCATCTTGGTGCTTTGCCAAATTACACCCCTGGCCATGAGCTTTTATTATGCGCAATATGAATCGAATGTGAATTTCACAATTGGCGGCCTCCCCTTGTGAAAAGTTGCCGTTTTTAATACTGTTACTTTCATATTTTCTGGTCACTGCACGTTGCTGTGAACTTTCTAATACAAATACGAAAAAATCATTAAAGTAATATCACTGCTTCTGTTAATGGCAATCTATAATAACAGTCAGTGCAATGTAATTCATACAGTTCACAATACCCTAGGCATATTCATATCGTCTGAAACGTTTTGAAAGCAGAAATGAATAGCAGCCTGATGTGCTGAAGTATATAAAAGGAACTGGTTATTATTATGTTCGCATGCTCAGCGCTTACTGGCACGTTGCCCGAGTTTTGTTTTAGCGAATTTCGGACATTGTAATGTTTTCAAAAGTACACACTATTTTTACATCGTAGGGGATTAGATTCTACATCGTCATTTAAACCACCTTTTCACCTCATCCTTGTATCTGTGCCTTTCGTGTAGCTATCACAAATTTTTAGCTACTTGGCTAAAGCTGAATATCTTCAAGAATGAGCTAACATTAACAGGTTATATATGGGCATATTATTTATTTGTAGCTACGTATTCACTTTATCAAACTAGTATGTAGCCGACAAAATATGTTAGTATACAGGGTTATCATTTTTGTGAACTTGAGGTGCATACGTAAGCAATCATTCATACATTACTTTTATTCAGCAGTAATATTATGAAATAGTGGTTAAGTATTTGTGATTCTCGTTAACAGCAGAAGTTTGGACGTGAATGAATTGTTAAGGATTTAACTCTATGCCTAAAAGTATAACTAACCACTGTAAACAAACACCTGTTATTCATAACATTATTCTGTTATTTCTGAGCATCCTTTACAAATGCTGCTTCAGTCCAAGTACACATTAATTACTCAATCGCTTCGCGGTGTGTTTTTACGTACCGGCCGCTAGGCAGCGCTGCAGTCGCGAAGTTGCAGAAAATCACTGGAAGTTTCGCGACTCTTATGTTCGACTCTGACCAAACTGTCAGCTGCGCAAGCGCCGAATATCGCAACAGTATCGTTACAATGAAGGGAAGTAAGCCAGTTGAATAGCAAGGGAAGTGCGCCAGCTACGTAGTCTCACAAAGCGTTGCACAACGGGTGTGGCACCCACAGACGTGTATTACTAGACTGGCAATGCAGTATAATTGGTGTCAGCGAAGTCCCGCCGCCATATTTCTATACCATAAACGTCTGAAGGGGCTCTCACACGTTCAATACTTACTGACAATAATATTGTCAACAATATATTGTCAAATCTTCAATACATTCCAACGGTCCTCACACCATCAATAATATTGTCGTTGTTGGTGATACGAATTCGTGAAGGCAATAACTAATGTCGCACCGTGAAAAAATCATAAATAGCGTTTACTAGCAATAATAATAACAATAGAAAGGCAACCGAGATCTGCGAAATTGGGAAATGGGTTCGTAAGTGGTTAAAGAAAATGAATGATATTTTGCATGTGACCTGCTGACAGAAATTCGAATTATTGACTCAAAAGATTTCTTGAAATTATTTTCGAATGAGTTCAGTCATACGATATTACGATACAAAATAGAAAAACGACACACAGTTATGACTGAAACCAATAATTCGAGTCGATGAAGGATTATGTGTAACTTTACTATATTTGGCTACAGGACAGTCATTTGAATGTTTATAATGCGGTGCAATTGCGTCCGCTAACACAATTAGTAAGATTCTCATTGAAACATACGAAAAAAATTACGTAATTTATTTTCTTTTTTGACGTCCTCTATTTATCGTTCTGGATATTGCAGGTGATAAATTTTAAGTAATTGCTTATAACCACTAAGCTTCTATGTAATTAACTGTGTTGAGAGAAATCGATTGCTCCTGTAACATTCGATAAACTGTAGCATTAATTATTTACTAATGTTTCCTGGCCCATGCAATTTTATTCAAAGCCTATTAAGATATAAATTGGAAGTGTAAACATTGAAAAACAGTAATACGGTAGACGCTACCGCCCTGAGGCTGTTTCGCAAAATATTATCAACATCTGAACAACGAATATTGTCAAACCGTAAAAATATTTTTGGGCCCATCAATACTGCTATGTCAATGAACACGGTATTGACGTATGTATTGACGCATTGTCAATATATTGACAATAGTATTGATCGTGTGAGGGCCTCTTAAGCCAGGCTGTTCCAGCTCGCGCGCTCGCTCGTGAGCTACGGAGCGTTCACTTGCTTGCGGGTCACTGCTTCTCGGCCGTGAGCGATCGTCGGGTGGGGCACACGGTAGTGGCGAGCGTTATATGCGAGGCCAGTGAGAAAGACAGGATAACAGTCATAAAAATACGGATGAACTGACGTAACTACGCTGCCTTTAGACTTTTACAACACGAGAAATTCTTGTGTTGAATATGGCTGTATTTTTTCCAGTTGGAGTAAACTTTGACACATACAGTAATGAGTTAGTTGCATTGATTTTCTGTTATTATTAATCTGTATCAGTTAAGTGCTTCTGTCACACCACTCTCATTCAATATCTATACTAACGATCAGCAATTGCCTGAAGGAACCCTGAGTCTTACCTACGCTATTACTGCTCAGAGGGCTGCTTTGGAAAGATGTGACAAACATTATGTAAAGGCATGGAAGAATTCACCATCCACTACAAAGAAAACCATCTGAAGGCGAACCCCATCAATACTGAAACAAGTAGCAAAAACCCTCCAAATCATCTGGGAAGGAACTGAGCTCGAGTACTGTCCACAATAATTAGGAGTGACTCGAGATCGCACACTTTCCTATATGAAACACTGCCTAAACACGAAACAGAAAGCCATAAATAACGTAGTGAGGAAGCAGGCGGTACCACATGGGGAGCCCATCCATGCACAGTGAGAACCAGTGCCTTAGCACTGCCATACTCCAGTGCTGAACACGCATGTTCGGCAAGTCTAGCCATTGCAGAAACACAGATGTGCCGCTTAATAAGACCTGTCGCATCATCACGGGCTGCTTAAGACCGACACCCAACTCCAATGCCTCTCTGACATAACAAATATCCATGCCAGAGTGGTGATTCGACCGCCGTCCGCAGCGGCTGTGCAGACCGTGACTGGCACGCCACAAACCGCTCGGCCACTGCGGCCGGCCTTTGCTATCGGATTTGGCATTATCTTATGCCATCTTCAGGCACCTATATCGGAATACAACATCCATTTAAATAGGGATCCAAACTAGTTTCGTCAACTTCTTGCCATCAGTAAGATCCAACAACAAGAACTGTGACATCCATGACTCGCAAGATACTTGAGAATAGGGTAAGCTTTCACATGACCGATGTTTCCTAAACCCGATCTGATTCATAGAAAGAAGCTTTTCCGTCACAAGGAAATTTACTATATTCGAGCTGGCAATATGATCCAAAATTCTACAGAAAACTCATGTCAACGATATTGGCCTGTAATTATATGGGTCAGTTCTTTTACCTTTCTAATAAACGGGAGTCACCTGCGCTTTCTTCCAATCACTAGTAACTTTGAGCTGAATTAAAGATTCGCGATAAATGCAAGCATAATAAGGGGCCAATACTCTTTGTAATTAACCGGACCAGAATACTGTTATGTATTTAGCTCTCTCAGCTGCTCCACTACACTGGAAATACCTATTACTATGTCCTCCATTTGGGAGTTAGTGTGTTGATCGAAATGATGGTACATTTGCGCGGTCCTCCTGCGTGAAATATTTCTTAAAGGTTAAATTCATAACTTCAGCTCTCCGTTTGATTTCTTCTATTACTACCCCCAAATGATGAACGAGTGATTGGATAGTGGGCTTTGACCCGTTTATCGATTATATGTTCACGGTTTCCCTCCGGTACACCTGCACCAACATTCCGTTGCAATTTGTAACAGAACGTGATGATTACACGTAAATCCAGTGTGTTGTGACACTTCCTTCCACACTGACTACGCTCAACTGGTCACTGTTTGTTTCCAGTCACTTCCAGTGCATGCTGTATATTGATTCTCCTCAAGTCTCTGAAGATCCTTGCGGATGCACACAATCATTCGCCAAAGAAGTTTCGGGCGGGCAGCCGCATAAAGTTTACTTCTTCTAATATTTCGGCTGAGAAACGTTCAGCCATCTTCAGAGACGAGTCGAAGATTGACGCTCCAGCACGCGCTTCGTGCTTATAAACGCGCGGGCCGCGCTACTGCGCATGCGGCCACAGATACAACAAGGCGCCAAAGACGTTACTCGGGGGCAAGGAAGGATACGTATGTGTAAATTATGTCTGTGGCTGCATGGTCGATTACTGCGGAGAAATCGATGTGTTATGACCTGTGCTGTGGCGGCGTCTTTGTAAATTTATTAAATAAAGTGCCGGATTCCATGATTTATCTAAACTGAAGCCGCTGTCTCTGTTAATTAAATTCGTCCCCAAGCGAATTTCTATTGCTTCTTTCACCACTGAGTCCCAGAAAGATGAAGTGGAGGCTAAAATTTTGACGTTTTCGTACGTCATGGAGTGTCCAGCATCAATACAGTGCTCTGCCACTGCCGATTTATTTGGTTGTAAGAGACGGGTATATCTCTGGTGTTCCGTGCATCTTTCCTGGACTGTACGTGTCGCCTGTCCTATGTACGAAAGGCCACATTCACATGGGATCTTGTAAACCCCGGCCTTACGGAGCTCCAAATCATCTTTGATAGAACCCAAAAGTGCTGCTGTCTTTGGCGGGAGCCGAAAAATAACTTTAATAGCGTGTTTGTTCATAATCCGTCCGATTTTCGACGACAGGTTCCCAACATATGGCAGAAAAGCCATGGATTTAAAACTTTCTGCATCATCTTCTGTATTATTTGATTATTTGCACGTACCGTTGGCTTCGTACGTAGTCCCTTATGTATCTGCTGTGAAGAGTACCCTTTTGCTTCAAAAACTCTCTTCAGGTGTATAAGCTCGTCCTGCAGACTGCTCTCATCAGCAATGACGTGTGCTCTATGGACCAGTGTTCTAAGAACACTCATCGTCTGAGATGGATGATGACAGCTATTTGCATGTAAATATAGATCAGTATGCGTCGGTTTCCTATATACTGAATGTCCTAAGGTGCCATCGTCTTTACGTCGTACCATTACATCCAGAAATGGAAGGCATCCCTCTTTTTCTACTTCCATTGTAAACTGGATTTTGTTATGGATGGAATTCAGGTGATTTAAAAATTCTTGTAACTTATCTTCACCGTGAGGCCACACAACAAATCTGTCTTCAACATACCTCCAGAAAACTATGGGATTCAATCTGGCAGATTCAAGCACCTTTTCCTCGAAGTCCTCCATAGACATATTGGCCACCAAAGGGGACAAGGGACTACCCATGGCGACACCGTCATTTTTTTCAAAGAACTCGTTATTGCATAAAAAATATGTCGAGGTCATGACATGTTAGATTTCTCCGCAGTAATCGACGATGCAGCCACAGACATAATTTACACATACGTGTCCTTCCTTGCCGCCGAGTAACGTCTTTGGCGCCTTGTTGTATCTGTGTTCGCATGCGCAGTAGCGCGGCCAGCGCGTTTATAAGCACGAAGCGCGTGCTGGAGCGTCAGTCTTCGACTCGTCTCTGAAGATGGCTGAACGTTTCTCAGCCGAAATATTAGAAGAAGTAAACTTTATGCGGCTGCACGCTCGAAACTTCTTTGAACAGTCATTGCGCCGCGAAAACATGAAGATGCAAATCATTCGCCAAGTTACCGTTCAGATATGAGACCATACACCGAACATTTCAGACACGCCACGTAAATCTGGAGTAATTTAAAATTGTAGGAAAAGTGATTTCGTGGTGATGTTTTATTGGCTTCAGAAATTATGAAGAAGAAACAAAATTTGTTTTTCGAAAGTATAAAAATGATGAAGATTAAGTACCTTTTAGAATTTAGTCGCAGGGTATTACTAAAACACTTTAGTTACTAAGCAAGAGGATGGAATTGTGCCAAATTTTAGGAACACAAGACTTTTTCAATCCGCGTTTTAACACATCCTTCACCTCTCAACGATGTGAGGAGTCACCAGAAAAGACACGTGGTTCGGATTCCACGTTAAACCGGAGTTTGGTTTTTCGTGATTTTCCTAATGCCGGGATGGTTCCTTTCAATGGGCACGACTGATTTCCTTCCTCATCCTAACATAAAACTCCGAGCGTTAACTCCGTCTCTAAAGCTCTAATGACCCAACTGTCGACGGGGCGTTAAACCCTAAGGTTCCTTCCTGTACAGAGATCTGGAATTTGGAAAAATTCCACGTTCTGTAGGTCCCCTTTCCCCGGTTAGATAACTGGGGTGGGCTTGGGACACACAAATCGAAGTGGCGTTCAATTGAAAGACTTACAACAGGCCAATGAGCCACACGAATTTATTATTATATCGAACACAGTAACTAATAATTTAAAATGATTAAAAGTGTTGACATTTTTTTCTCTCTTTATGTTATAGGAGGCAAAACTCTGCAGGCAATTAAAGGGCTTTACGTAGACTGTCAGGCTGCAGTTAGAGTATATGGCAAATTAAGCTCATGGTTCAGGGTAGTTTCAAGGGTAAGACAAGGCTGTAACCTGTCACTATAGCTGTTCATACTATTCATGGATAATATGTTGAAAACAGTGGAGTGGCAGGGCGTGATTAAAATAGGTGAAAACAAAATAAGCAGTCTCGCATATGCGGACGACTTAGTTGTAATGGCCGATTCAATTGAAAGGTTGCAAACTAATATTTCAGAGCTCGATCAGAGGTGCAAGGATTATGATATGAAGATCAGCGTCTCCAAAACGAAAGTAATGTCAGTGGGAAAGAGATTTAAGCAGATTGACTGCCAAATAGGAGGAACAAAGTTAGAGCAGGTAGACAGTTTCAAGTACCTAGGATGTATTTCCTCACAGGATGGCAACTTAGTGAAAGAACTGGAATCGAGGTGTAGCAAAGCTAATTCAGTGAGTGCTCAGCTAAGATCTACTCTCTTCTGCAAGAAGGAAGTAACTACCAAGACTAAGCGGTGCACCGCTCTATCTTCCGACCAACTTTGTTGTATGGGAGTGAAAGTTGGGTGGATACAAGTTACCTAATTCATAAGGTAGAGGTTACAGATATGAAAGTAGCAAGAATGATTGCAGGCACTAATAGATGGGAACAATGGCAGGACGGTGTCCATAATGAGGAAATCAAGGAAAAACTGGGAATGAACACCATAGATGAAGCAATTAGAGCGAACAGAGATGGTGAGGTCATGTTACACGCATGGGGGAAGAAAGGTTACCTAAGAGACTCATGAGGTCGGCAGCGGAGGGTAAGAGGAGACTAGGTAGACCAAGAAGAAAGTACTTAGATTAGGTGGAGAATGATTTTGAAGTAAAAGGCATAACATCAGACGAGGCATCAATGTTAGCATTCAATAGGAGATCATGGAGGAATTTTATTAGAGGTACAATGCTTCAGACTGAACGCTGAAAGGCATAATCAGTCTCTAATGATGATGATGATCTTTCCGGGCCATATTTCGTCGGGATCATTTTTGGTCCACGGGCTATGGGTGGGGACCACTGACCTAACTGGAGTGTGTGTGTTGTATTCGATAGCACTTTTATCGCGTATAAACAGTTTATAGTTCAGAATCACGAGAGGGGGGAGGGGGAACTCAGTAAAATACACTCTTAAGTAGTTTCCCGTCGATAGCAAGAGACACTCCCGAGTTTGAAGCACTTCCCTTAGCAATTCAGCTGTGGCTAGAATCGTGCTGCTTGCATCCGTCGCGCCCATTTCGGCACCCCTAAACATTCGTTTATTTTGGCGGAGTTCGCGTTAACTTGGCTCTTTGTATCCGCTCGGGGACGCCAGCTCGCCGGTTGAACTGTAGTTTGGGAGGAGAGAAGCTTAACAGGAAAAGTTGTTCCCGATCCGCTGCGGCGGTGCTCCGGCCAAGAAAAGAGATTGGGGAGGGGGTGGGAGGAGCGCGGGGGTGCGTGAATGCCACAATACCTGCCCAGCCAGTCAGCCCTCCCCTCGGCGTCGCCAGCCCGTCACCGACTCGCCAGGACGGAAACGCCCGAGGGGCTCTTTCTGTGACGACAAATCCGATTAAAGACTATTTATGTCCCGCAGCTGATTGTGTTCGCGAACAAAACATTGTGAAGAAGAACGTCGCAGTTTGAGAGTAATGCCGTTACTCGGCGTAATTTCATCCAGCAAATTGCTGGAACACGCAATCTGGCGCCGGCTACGTGCGGCGCATCTCTCGGGCGGAATTTTTAACATCCGTCAGCTTCATATAAACGCATTACGTTGCGAATATGACGTTAAGTTCGCGGTTGTGCGGCGCTACAAAGCGCAGTGGCGAAGCTTTTAAATACAGCTGCAGTGAATGCAGAGGTGTGTAATAACAGATGAACGTTTAGTTGAAATACTGGTGAATTGCGTACTGGGAAACAGACGTCAGAAAGTTTAGAATAAAACGACAAAAACTTATCCTTATAAAAGATTTTGATATCTTATTTTACCGTCTTACATTCAATGATTATATTGCATTGATCGATTGCTTGCAACCCTCTCACGGATACTTACAAAATATCGCATTAGATGGTTTCCTTACACATTGTAAAGACTTAGGTTAGAACAGTCAATTTTACAAACACAGAAAACAGAAATGTAAGGAAAAATTCCGTCCAGTGCCAGCTGCCGCCTCTGCCACATCGTTCCCAACGCTGTTATTAAAACTCTCAATGCCACTTTGGCATGTTACACATAAAATACGACTACCCGATGTTCTTGCTGTACACCTCAAACACTTGAAACGTAAGATATGCAATGACGTCTCCATTATTAAGACTCTCTGGACCACCTTGCGCTTTTAAAGTATTGCCATTACCACGAACAATAGCAGCAGTAATCCAACCATTGTCATGAGTTGGAGCTGCGTCAGATCTTGCAACAGTAAAGTTGAAAACACCACCACAAAATACACCAGGACCTTGAAGAACTGCCTTAAAAACAGTAAGCCTCATTCTCTGTCTACAAACCATAACCATCCGATACAGACAGACATCGAAACCGCGACTAAGACACCATCTAAACCTCGCGCACAAGCGATTATGTCACTATCCAAAAAAATGTACATATTTAAGAAACTTTCACACAGTTAAAAATTAGGTGTTAAAACTGTAAGAGTCTGAATTAAAGTCCTTTGTCCACTTGAGCTGTTCTTTTTATTGCAGTCGTGAAGACCCGCACAACCGGTTTCGCAACCTACAGTTGCATCTTCAGGCGCTTTATAAAAGTTTTCCATATAAGTGATTTATGATGGATAACGGGGTTAATGGTTAGCCCTTTTCGTCAAAAAGATGTAAAAGAAGTCTACCGTGCGGTTCTTGTCATTTTTTTACAAAGTTGTTTGAGATCTAAAAAATAGTTTGATTATGTCGCGCACAGTGCCTAATTAAACTAGAGGCGCTGGTCTAGCTCGCGATTCGTGGATGCCTACATACAGGCACGCGGCATCAAGCGCATGACCTTAACGGCTTGTTTAACATAGCACAGCTACTCTAATATCTGAGATAACATATCGAAGATGTACATCAAGAAGCTCGTGCAGATACACTCTTTGAAGTCTCTCATTTAATTGTACACTCTTTTAAGTATCATAGTTTAATTTGTTTGAAATTTAATTTGCCAGTCAATTTCGTCATTTTCGTTAGTGCTCCTGTTTTACGAAGTTTATTCTCGCGTACTTGGCAGATTTCGTTTGTGCTACTGTTTCAATGGTTTATTCTCGCGTATTTGTTAAGTACTGATGGGTGTAAGCCACAGAGCTAACAGCACCAGCAGAGTTGCAGCTAAGTAGAAGCGAATTATTGTGACTTCTTCCACGCTGACGAGCAATATTCATTGGTCGAAAGAGAGTTTTCTAAGCGTCTTTCTTTATTGATGGGCTAGACGTTCAAAGGTTTCTTCCAATGACTATCAGTCTGGTATGTACTTTACCCACAGTTAGTTTTATACAGGGTGTTACAAAAAGGTACGGCTAAACTTTCAGGAAACATTCCTCACACACAAAGAAAGAAAATATGTTGTGTGGACATGTGTCCGGAAACGCTTGATTTCCATGTTAGAGCTCATTTTATTACTTCTCTTCAAATCACATTAATCGTGGAGTGGAAACACACAGCAACAGAACGTACCAGCGTGATTTCAAACACGTTGTTACAGGAAATGTTCAAAATGTCCTCCGTTAGCGAGGATACATGCATCCACCCTCCGTCGCATGGAATCCCTGATGCGCTGATGCAGCCCTGTATTTTACCACAGCCGTCCACAATAAGAGCACGAAGAGTCTCTACATTCGGTAGCGGGGTTGCGTAGACAAGAGCTTTCAAATGCCCCCATAAATGAAAGTCAAGAGGGTTGAGGTCAGGAGAGCGTGGAGACCATGGAATTGGTCCGCCTCTACCAATCCATCGGTCACCGAATCTGTTGTTGAGAAGCGTACGAACACATCGACTGAAATGTGCAGGAGCATGAACCACATGTTGTGTCGTTCGTGATGAACACTAACCAATTAATGCTCCGTACTGATGTGCTTGATGCTAGTACTGTAGAGCAATGAGACGCATGTCAACACAAGCATGGAAGTCAACATTACCTTCCTTCAATTGGGCCAACTGGCGGTGAATCGAGGAAGTACAGTACGTACTAACGAAACAATAGGGTATTTTGATAACTGTCTGCACTAATTATTTCAATTTACATTTAAAGAGAAATACTAAAATGAGCTCTAATATTGAAATTAAGCGTTACCGGACACATGTCCACGTAACATATTTTCTTTCTTTGTGTGTGAGGAATGTTTCCTGAAAGTTTGTAACACCCTGTATATTGTCCCACTTCTAATCACTCCTTACGCCTACACCTACATGTTCTATGGAAATAATTGCTTTAGGTGATTGTTCCGCAATCGTGATGTTACATAATAAAGGAAACTATTTTCCCTATTTTCTTAATGTACGTTATGTTCCATATGTTCAAAGGCCACTCATCGCATTAAGTGTTGATACGTTGCAGATCATCGTGCACTTCGTTACAATTTTCCAGCGTTGCGAACTCTCGATATACTACAGCATCATCTGTGAAAACTCATGAAACTTACGATGTCACCTATGAGGTCAGTTTTATACGCTGTGGATTGCAATGGTCTTTTAACACTGCTTTGGGGCACGCCCGAATTACTTTCACGTCGGAAGATTCTTTCCAGGGAGAATGATACAATCGTGTTTTGCGCAGTAGAAGACAGTGCGGAATCATATCGAACATACCCCGAAAGTCAAGAAATACGGCATCTGTCTTCAGCCCAATATGTACTGCTTTCTCAGTCTCGTGGTTGAGTAGCGCCATCTGGATGTCGCATGATCGTTGCTTTCGGAATGCATGTTGATTCTTGCAGAGGACGGTCTCCTGAAACGTCATAATACTCTAAAAGAGTCGCATTTCAAAGATATAAGATTAAAGTTTTGTGCATATATTCGACGACCCTCCTTGGGAATGACCTGCGCTTTTTTAACATCGTTAACAAGGGTTCTCTCTTCTACAGACTTCCGGTACACTGCTGCTACTCCAGGGGCAAGTTCCTCCACATACACCGGACAAATTCGAATTGGTATCAGGCGCTCTCTTTTCCATTGAGCGACAACAGTTGATTTTCGAAAACTATGTCATTTTTTCCGATAAGCTCTTTCTGAAGTCCATGCGACGATTTAGAGGAGGAACTTCCTTTGTTTCATCCTTTGTTTGAGCGGAACTATGGTCACTTAGCGTCTGGTTTTGATCCGTTTACTGGTAACTGCGCCGATGCTTCAACCTATTTGTAAATTTGTCTCAATAATGTAATCTCTGAAATCTATACCTGTGGGCAGAAGGAAGGTGGTGCCAAGCTGCCATGTACTTACCAACCACCTGCAGGTATCCCTGGCAGCTGAACATGGGGTAAGTGATGAGCTGGCACATGTACCAGCCGCCTTGTCCTTACTGACCACCTGTGGATATCCTTGGAAGCTGTGCATGAGGTCGGTGCTGAGCTGGCACATGTACCAATGTACCAGTCACCGTGTACTTACCGACCACATGCAAAAATCTCTGGCAGCTGCGGATAGGCTCAGTGTTGAGCCGGCACATGTACCAGCCACCATATACTTGTCGAGCACTTGCAAATATTCCTGGCAACTGCGCATGGGGTCGGTATTCAGCTGGCACATATACCAGCCGCCATGAACTTACCGAGCACTTGCAGGTATCTCTGGCAGCTGCATATGGGATTTTGTGTTGATTTGGCATATATACCAGCCACCATTTATTTACTGACCACCTGCAGGTATCCCTGGAATCTGTACTTGGGGTCACTGTTCAGCTGGCACATTTACCAGCCAATGTGTACTTACCGACCAGCTACAGGAATCCCTGGTGCCTGCGTATGGGGTCAGTGTTAGGCTGTCTTATGTACCAGCCGCCACGTACTTATCTACCATCTGCAGGTATCCCTGGAAGCTGCACATGGGGTTGGTGTTGAGCTGGCACACGTAACAGCTGTATTTACTGACCACCTGCAGGTATCCATGGAAGCTCTGCATTGGGTTAGTGTTGAATATTCACATAATATATGACATCAACTGCGATTGGGCAAAGCTGAAAATGTATACCCAGGCGGGATTCGAACCCGGGTCTCTTGCCTTCTAGGCAGTTGCGCTGACCCCTACACCACTAGGGACACAGTGATCACTGCACCTGCAAGGACTACCTAAGAACGCCTCCCGTCAGATACAAATTCCCAGCTTCGCCCTGCCCACAGTACTCAAACTCGTAGTTATGAAACTAATTCCCGTAAGAGTAAGGGCTTCAAACTTGCCCACCCCTCCCCACTAACGATAGGATCATTGCCCGTCACCAGCATATTATATATATACATGTGGCGTCTGTTCCGAAAGAACAGACGTCACTTCTGATCCTGCAGTTGTTATTATTTAATATTCACAGAATATATGACATCAACTGCGATTGGCAAGGTTAGTGTTGAGCTGGCACGTGTACCAGTTACTGTGTACATACTGACCACCTGCAAGAATCTCTGGCAGCTGCGGATGGGATCGGTGTTTAGCTGGCACATGGACCAGCCACCACGTACTTCCGAGCACTTGCAGATATCCCTGGCAGCTGCCCATGGAGTTGGTGTTGAGCTGGTACTTGCTGTGCAAGGGGTCGCTGTTAGGCTGCCTCATGTACCAGCCGCAGTATACTTACTGACCAGCTGCAGAAATTCCTGGCATCTGTGCATGGGGTCGGTGTTGAGCTAGCGCATGTACCAGACGCAGTGTACTTACCTGCAGGTATCCCTGGCGGCTACGCATGGGGTCGGTGTTGAGCTAGCGCATGTTCCAGCCGCTGTGTACTTACCGACCACCTGCAGGTATCCCTGGCGGCTACGCATGGGGTCGGTGTTGAGCTAGCGCATGTTCCAGCCGCTGTGTACTTACCGACCACCTGCAGGTATCCCTGGCGGCTACGCATGGGGTCGGTGTTGAGCTAGCGCATGTTCCAGCCGCTGTGTACTTACCGACCACCTGCAGGTATCCCTGGCGGCTACGCATGGGGTCGGTGTTGAGCTAGCGCATGTTCCAGCCGCTGTGTACTTACCGACCACCTGCAGGTATCCCTGGCGGCTACGCATGGGGTCGGTGTTGAGCTAGCGCATGTTCCAGCCGCTGTGTACTTACCGACCACCTGCAGGTATCCCTGGCGGCTACGCATGGGGTCGGTGTTGAGCTAGCGCATGTTCCAGCCGCTGTGTACTTACCGACCACCTGCAGGTATCCCTGGCGGCTACGCATGGGGTCGGTGTTGAGCTAGCGCATGTTCCAGCCGCTGTGTACTTACCGACCACCTGCAGGTATCCCTGGCGGCTACGCATGGGGTCGGTGTTGAGCTAGCGCATGTTCCAGCCGCTGTGTACTTACCGACCACCTGCAGGTATCCCTGGCGGCTACGCATGGGGTCGGTGTTGAGCTAGCGCATGTTCCAGCCGCTGTGTACTTACCGACCACCTGCAGGTATCCCTGGCGGCTACGCATGGGGTCGGTGTTGAGCTAGCGCATGTTCCAGCCGCTGTGTACTTACCGACCACCTGCAGGTATCCCTGGCGGCTACGCATGGGGTCGGTGTTGAGCTAGCGCATGTTCCAGCCGCTGTGTACTTACCGACCACCTGCAGGTATCCCTGGCGGCTACGCATGGGGTCGGTGTTGAGCTGGCACATGTACCAGCCGCGGTCCGACTCGTGCACGTCGCGCACGCGCAGCAGCCACGAGCGGTGGTCACTGTGCGACAGCGAGATGCGCGGGTTCTGCGTGATCACGTGCTGGTGGATCGACAGGATGGTCTGTGTGTCCACGCGCACCCACGCCACCTGCAAACGACAGCCGCTCGTATGGTGTGCCACAAACTAACTGGGTTTAGGCAAGTAAGAGGAAGCAAGATGGAAAATCACATTTCAAACGTCTTAAATAAGAAAATGTTGATAAAATGGTGGTCTTTTTTAGAGCTAACCTGTATGGTACCGTCTGGTATGACGGGCTTCTGGACTGATTCATCAGTGTCATTTTGACTTTGAAGCTAGTTACGCTAATATCCAACTAGCGGAAAATTAAATACTACTGGATGATCTCAGAAAACATGTAAAATAAGAATGAAGCATTGTATGAAAATCTGTACAAAGTCAGGGAAGCGGAATTTGGTCTCTTTCTCACCAACCAGTTGTTTTAACGACTACACCGCCCTGACTCTGTGCGATAGAAATTACCCTTGGACTGCCCCTTCCTCAGTCCAAAACCTCATATCTGCTTCAAACCACATGAATGTTCTCTCATAAAGTCAAACAACGTAGGAGAGGCCCTCCAAATCTGTTTCAGCAGGTGACAGGGGTTCGAATCCTAGTCTTGGTTCAAAGTTTCATATAATGCCTCACTCCATAAATCATCATAGATATTTCACACTAGGGAAACTTCTCAGAACCACCTCTGCACAATGTATATAGTTTAAATTTAAAAGTTTTGAAAGTAAGCTGTAATGTTTTTCCGACTCCATTCCTACGTTTCAAATATTTGTTATCGTAAGGGAGCAAACTGCTCACGTCGTCATTTCATAATTACGCTACGTTACGCTGAGGACAACAGACACGCACATGCTTGAGGGAGTACTCGAAACTCCGTTGGGATCGTCTGCGTAATCCACGACGTGCCGCAAAACACCATGCGGCCATTCCCGTGCGGCAATGTGCAAACAGAATTTAACACTCACACTAAACCGATTGAAATAATGATAAATCAAACAGTGTACCTTATCGCAAGGTGTATTCGTGTCTCCAGCATGCACTGGATATCTGTTATTAATAATTCACCAACAACCATATGATGGTAATAGTGCTGGCCGTGTAAATAAGAGAAACATTCCATTTGAAGAACCCTGGCCAAGTCTATAAAACATTTTCATTAACAGCAATCAACCTACAGGATAGTAATTTCAACATGTAATGGAAGAAGAAATCTTTCATAAACCATCAAACGATGAAAACTCCTTGGGAGCAATCAGTTTATTTGCATATACCTCTTCGTTACTCGTGCATACTAAATGGGACAAGGAGCGAGGCAGGTGCGGAGCACGGCTGTAATAATGGGATGGAAAGTGTCGCGGAGGGGTTGAGACCTGGGTTTAGAGTTATGAACCGATTAAGAACTTGAGACTGTGAGTATCCCAAGACGTTAACAGAAACTCCTGCGGCTATCGATTCGAGAGTGGACTTGCTGCTAGCACTGGAATCAATGACGAACCATTCTGGCCATCGGCTAAGTGCAGGTGCGCACCAAGATAGAGTGAAGCAGGCAATTGACGTCAAACAAGAACGCACAGCTGATACACTCTCTCGCTCCCACTCCATGTCTCTCTCTCTCTCTCTCTCTCTCTCTCTCTCTCTCTCTCTCTCTGTGTGTGTGTGCGTGTGTGTTCATATGCGAGCCTGTCTCTATATCTCTACCGATCGGCTGTGTACTAAAGACGGTGTGATAGCGAGTCTCTTCGGTTATTTTCAAATTTTCAATAGTATTTTATATGGAAGTGACGGTTACGCATTAGCTGGTTGACATCTAATTGCAGTGGAACAAGGCGCTAGCAAAAGTTGACAAACTTTCTTTAGAGTGGATCACTGCGGGCCCAAAATTTCGGTATAAAAATGTTCAATTGTTTGTAAATCTAAGGGACCAAACTGCCGTGGACATCAGTCCCTAGACTTCAATAAACTTACGGCTAGGACAAAACACACACACACACACACACACACACACACACACACACACACACACACACACACACTCATGCCCGAAGGAAGACTCGATTGCTCGACTCGAGGGGACGCGCAGTCAGTAACTTGGCTCTCCAGTCCACTCGACCATTCCCGCGCCACCGAGTTTCGTTAATTTTTTTCTGTAGTAAGGTACACTAACGAGGAAGCAGAGTTTGAAAGAGGATGTTTTGCATTTATTTTGCTTCGGTCACTACGGTGACGTTTTTAGCTGCTGATCTGAACCGCATACCTCGTTCATTTGTTGATTCACATGGCAGTATATTGCGTCATAGAATAATATTTAGCCCGACTGTTTTGGCGACTTCTTACTTTCCACAAGTTATTACAATACAAATATTAAATTCCAAACAATGTCTATCATTTGGTATTCACTGCAGAATTGTCACTATCATTTCTAGTATAACTTAATTCAGAATAAAACCAAAGAAAAAATCGCACTGACGTGTTTTACGGCCCACTTTAGATTTGTAGTTTTATAAGTTTTTGCAAACATTTTGGACAAAAATAGTAATGTAAATAATAATAAATTAATTAAAAAGAGTGTCTGAAACCCTCTTAGGAAAAAAAATTAAAGTAGTATTGGGTATCGAACCACTGACCTTCAGCGTCACAGTCTAATACATTGCCTACTATACTACTGATAACAGAAGTTGCGTTCTTTAATTTCATACTATTGATGGCCGTTGTTAACTGATGCTAATATGGCATTTGTAAACACTAGAACGACGTACTTTTGTTAATTCTTCAGTGCGCCATTGCTTTGAAATGACAATGTGTAAGTTACAATAAGAAAATAATCAAATACGCAACGCAAGATGACGTATGCCAGAGAGAGTTCTGGGCGAGGAATGTCACGTGACATCTGCGAACGGCTGGTTTTCGTTAATTCAATGGAGGGTGTCAAAACTCCGTTATTTTTGATAATATCTCTCAAACGATACGACATAGCGCTCAAAGTTGTACAGAATTTTCTCCTCTACAAATTCGTTTATTCTTATTCAATTTTCGCGTAAGATGAACGGTTTATTTGCAATTAAAATTACATTACAAATGGCTTTTTTATATTACTAACGTATTTCTTGTCAGAAATATTTCAAAAAGCGAGGTTCTGGTCTCTGGTTATTATGTCTGCAAAATTTGGTGCCGATCGGTTGAACGGTTCGACCTAAAAAGTGGGAACATGTTACAGCCGGACAGACATCGTCAAATCGCAGTTATTTTTGCAAATATCTCTGAAAAGATGGAAGATATGAAAGAAAAATATAATAGAGCGGAGTTGTAGAGAATTTTCCCCTCTAGCAATTAGGTTATTCAATTTTCGTGTCAGATGAACGGTTCGTTTGCAATTACAATTATATTACAAACGCTTTTTTTTTGTATTACTGCCTTTTTTTGTCCGAAAAATTTCAAAAAGGGAGGTTCTGGTCTCTGACGGCCTACAATTATGTCTGTAAATTTTGGTGGTGATCTGTTGAACGGTTCGTCTTAAAAACAAGGAACACGTTACGGTCAGACAGACAGACATACATCCCAAAATTGCCGTTATTTTTGCAAATATCTATGAAACGATAAGAGGTAAAAAATAATAATAATAATAATAAAAATACATAGGAGTGCAAAGTTGTAGATAATTTTCTCCTCTACAAATTCGGTTATTCAATTTTCGTGTCAGATGAATGGTTAAGCCGTTATTTTCATTTAAATTTCAAATGACGACCGGATAGGCCCATTTTTAGTGTTACTACCGTAGCCTAAAGTGGGCCAATATGGTCATGAAACATAAATTCTGTCTGTTTCTTAGCTCATCAAAATATGTTTCATGATTTTTGCCAGTAGTTGTAACGTGTAAATAATATTGTTGCTTATGGTTCTCATAAGTGGTACATTCAAAAAGTTGTGGCAGGGGCAGATATAGACTCTGACCATAACTTGTTGGTTATGAACAGTAGGCTGAAACTGAAGAAACTACAAGAAGGTAGGAAAATAAGGAGATGGGACCTCGATAAATTGAAGGAACTTGAGGTTCTTAAGAATTTCAGAGGGAGCTTTAGGCAACAATTAACAGAAACAGGGGAAAATAAAACAGTAGAGGAGGAATGTGTAAAATTGAGAGATGAAATAGTTAAGGTAGCAGAGGACAAAATAGGTAGGAAGGCAAGACCTACAAAAAATCCTTGGATATCACAGGAGATACTAAATTTAATCGATGAAAGGAGAAAATATAGAAATACAGTAAATGAAACAGGCAAAATGGAGTACAGACGACTAAGAAATGAGATTGACAGGAAGTGCAAAACGGCTAAGCAGGAGTGGCTAGAAGGAAAATGCAAGGATGTAGAAGAATGTATAAATAGGGGAAAAATAGATACAGCCTACAGGAAAATAAAAGAAACATTTGGGGATAAGAAAAACAGCTCTATGAATATCAAGGACACTGATGGAAAACCAGTTCTCAGCAAAGAAGGGAAAGCTGAAAGGCGGAAAGAGTATATAGAGGGGCTCTACAAAGGAAATGAACTTCGAGACAATATTGTAGGAAGGGAAGAGGATGTAGATGAAGATGAAATAGGAGATACTGTACTGAGAGAAGATTTCGACAGAGCCCTGAAAGACCTAAGTTGAAACAAGGCCCCTGGAGTAGATGATATTTCCTTAGAGCTACTGAAGTCTCTGGGAGAACCAGCCACGACAAACCTGTTTCACCTGGTGTGCAAGATGTATAAGACAGGCGACGTACCCTCAGACTTTAAGAAAAATGTTATAATCCCCATTCCAAAGAAAGCAGGTGCATACAGGTGTGAAAACTACAGAACCACCAGTTTAACAAGTCATGGTTGAAAAATATTAACACGAATTATATACAGAAGGATGGAAAAGCTGGTAGAAGCCGACCTCGGGGAAGATCAGTTTGGGTTCAGGAGAAATGTAGGAACACGGGAGGCAATACTCACGTTACGGCTTATCCTAGAAGATAGATTAAGAAAAGGTAAACGTACATGTCAAGCTTTTGTAGATTTGGAGAAGGCTTTTGACAATGTTGATTGGAGTAAACTCTTTCAAGTTCTGAAGCAAGCAGGAGGAAAATATAGGGAGCGTAAGGTTATTTCCAACTTGTACAAAAACCAGACAGCGGTTGTCAGAGTTGAAGGGCATGAAAGGGATGCAGTGGTGGGAAAGGGGGTAAGACAGGGTTGTAGTCTTTCTCCATTGTTATTCAATTTGTACATTGAGCAAGCTATAAAGGAAAGCAAGGAGAAATTTGGAGAAGGAATTAACGTTCAGGGTGAAGAATTAAAAACATTGCGTTTTGCCGATGACATAGTAATTCTGTCAGATACAGCAAAGGACCTGGAAGAGCAATTGAACGGAATGGACAGTGTGCTGAAAGGTGCATATAAGACGAACATTAACAACAGCAAAACTAGGGTAATGGAGTGCAGTGTAAGAAAATCAGATGATGCTGAAGGAATTAGATTGGGAAACGAAGCAATAAATGAGTTAGACGAGTTTTGTTACTTGGGCAGTAAAATAACATATGATGGTCGCAATACAGAGGATATAGAATGCAGAATGGCAATGGGTAGAAAAGCATTTTTGAAAAAGAGAAATTTGTTAACATCGAATATTGATTTAAGCCTAAGCAAGTCCTTTCTTAAGGCATTTGTATGGAGTGTTGCCTTGTATGGGAGTGAGACATGGACGATAAGCAGTGCGGACAGGAAGAGGATTGAGGCTTTTGAAGTATGGTGCTACAGAAGAATGCTGAATATTAGGTGGGTGGATCGCGTAACTGCGATTTTTACTCCACACACTTCCCTCCAATGCTAAATTTACGATTCCTCGATGTCTAAGAATCTGTCCTACCATGCAATCCCTTCTTTTGGTCAGGGTATGCCAAAAATTCCTTTTCTCACCAATTCTGTTCAGTACCTCTTCATTAGTTACGCGATCTACCCACCTTACCTTCAGCATTCTTCTGTAGCACCACATATCAAAAGCCTCTATTCTCTTCCTGTCCGCACAGCTTATCGTCCATGTTTCACTCCCGTACAAGGCAACACTCCACATAAATGCCTTCAGAAAAGACTTCCTTACACTTAAATTAATATTCGATGTTAACAAATTTCTCTTTTTCAAAAGTGCTTTTCTTCCCATTGCCATTCTGCATTTTATATCCTCTGTACTGGGACCATCGCATGTTATTTTACTACCCAAGTAACAAAACTCATCTACCACCTTCATTTTTTCGTTACCTAATCTAATTCCTTCAGCATCGTGTAATTTTCTAAGACAGCGTTCCATTATTTTTGTTTTGCTCTTGTTAATTTTCATTTTATACGCTCTCTTCGACACACTGTCCATTCCATTCAACTGCTCTTCCAGGTCCTTTGCTGTCTCTGACAGAATTACAATGCCATCAGCAAAACGCAATGTTTTTATTTCTTCCCCCTGAAGTTTAATCCCTATTCCAAATTTTTCCTTGCTTTCCTTCACCGCCTGCCCGATGTACAAATTGAATAACATCGGAGAAAGGCTACATTCCTGTCTTACTCCATTCCCAACTGATGCTTCCCTTTCATGCCCTTCGAGTCTAATAACTGCGGTCTGGCTTTTGTACAAGATGTAAATAACTCTCCTTTCCCTGTATTTTACCCCAGCTGACTTCAGAATTTGAAATAGTGTATTCCAGTCAACATTGTCAAACGCTTTCTCCAAATCTACAAAAGCTAAAAAAGTACGTTTGCCTTTCCTTAATCTATCTTCTAAGATAAGACGTAAAGTGAGTATTACCTCCCGGGTTCCTACGTTCCTCCTGATTCCAAACTGATCTTCCCCGAGGTCAGATTCTACCAGCTTTTCCATTCTCCTGTGGATGATTCGTGTTAAAATTTTACAACTATGACTTATCAAACTGATGGTTCTGTAATTTTCGTACCTGTCTGCACCTGATTTCTTTGGAATGGGGATTATTACATTTTTCTTTAAGTCTGAGGGTATTTCGCCTGTCTCATACATCCTATACACCAGTTCAAATAGTTTTGTCATGGCTGGCTCTCTCAGAGACTTCAGTAGCTCTGAGGGTACGTCATCTACTCCTGGGGCTTTGTTCCGACCTAGGTCTTTCAGGGCACTGTCAAATTTATCTCTCAGTATAGTATCTCCTATTTCATCTTGATCTACTTCCTCTTCCCTTCCTACAACATCGTCTCTAAGTTCATTTCCTTTGTAGAGCTGCTCTATGTACTCTTTCCACCTTTCAGCTTTCCCTTCTTTGTTGAGAACTGGTTTCCCATCTGAGTTCTTGATATTCGTAGAGTTGCTTTTCTTATCTCCAAATGTCTCTTTTATTTTCCTGTAGGCGGTATCTTAGACATTCTTCTACAGGTTTCCATTTGGCTTCTAGCCACTCCTGCTTAGCTATTTTGCACTTCCTGTCAATCTCATTTCTTAGTCGTCTGTACTCCATTTTGCCTGTTTCATTTACTGCATTTTTATATTTTCTCCTTTCATCAATTAAATTTAGTATTACCTGTGATATCCAAGGATTTTTTGTAAGTCTTGCCTTTTTACCTATTTTGTCCTCTGCTGCCTTCACTATTTCATCTCTCAATGCTACCCATTCCTCTTCTACTGTTTTATTTCCCCCTGTTTCTGTCAATTGTTGCCTAAATCTCCCTCTGAAATTCTCCAGAACTTCAAGTTCCTTCAATATATCTGGGTCCCATCTCCTTATTTTTCTACCTTTCTGCAGTTTTTTTTCAGTTTCAGCCTACAGTTCATGACTAACAAGTTATGGTCTGAGTATATATCTGCCCCTGGGTATGTCTTACAGTTTATAACTTGGTTCCGTGATCTATGTTTTACCATTATAAAATCTATGTGATCCTTCCGGTGTCTCTTGGTCTCTTCCAAGTATACAATCTTCTTTTGTGATTCTTAAACCACGTGCTTGTTACGATTAAATCATGTTCCGTGTAAAATTCTACCAGGCGGCTTCCTCTTTCATGCCTTTTGCCCAGTCCATGTTCACCTACTATTTTTCCTTCTCTTCCTTTTTCTACTACTGAATTCCAGTCTGCCATCACAATTAAGTTTTCCTCTCCCTTAACTGTCTGAATAATTTCCTTTAGCTCCTCATATATTTCTTCGATTTCCTCATCATCGGCAGAGCTAGTTGGCATATAAACCTGTACTACTGTTGTCGGTGTTGGCTTTGTATCTATCTTGACAATGATAATGCGATCACTGTGCTGGTTATAGTAGTTTACCCGAATTCCTATTTTCTTATTCATTATCAGTCCTACTCCTGTGATACCCCCAACTAATTTTTTTATTTATAATCCTATACTCACCTGACCAGAAATCCTGTTCATCCTGCCACCGAACTTCACTAATCTCCACTATATCTAACTTCAACCTATCCATTTCCCTTTTTATATTTTCTAATTTTCCTACTCGATTAAGGGATCTAACATTCCACGCTCCGACCCGTAGAATGCCAGTATTGTCTTTCCTGATAACAACATCCTCCTGAGTAGTCCCCGCCCGGAGATCCGAATTGGGGACTATTTTACCTCCGGAATATTTTACCCGAGAGGATGCCATCATCATATTTTCAAACAGTAGAGCTGCATGTCCTCGGGAAAAATAACGGCTGTAGTTTCCCCTTGATTTTAGCCGTTCGCAGTAACTGTGTGGCAAAGCCACATTAGCTGATGTTACAAGGCCAGCTCAGTCAATCATCCAGACTGTTGCCCCGGTAACTACTGAAAAGGCTGCTGCCCTCTTCAGGAACCACACGTTTATCTGGCCTCTCCACAGATACCCCTCCGCTATGGTTGCACCTACGGTACGGCTATCTGCATCGTTGAGGCACGCAAGCCACCCCACCTCGGCAATGTCTGTGGTTCATGGGTGTGGAGGTCATTTATATATATTGTGATTAGCAACGGACCCACGACTTTCCCATGTGGAACATGTGTCATCACTCTTACATCGGAAGACTTCTCTACATTGTCAATGACATGCTGCTTTCTGTTATCTAGGAATTGCTCAATCCAATCACACAATTGGTCTGATAGACCATATGCTCTTACTTTGTTCATTAAACGTTTGTGGGGAACTGTATCAAACGCGTTGCGGAAGTCGAGAAACACAGCATCTACCTAAGAACCCGTGTCTATGGCCCTCTGAGTCTCGTGGAGGAATAGCGCGAGCTGGGTCTCACACGATCGCCTTTTTCGAAACCCGCTGTGCTATCTTGGTAAAACAGATAAGGCAATTTCTTATTTTAGCATAATAAGACTTTGATAAATTGAGTTTCCCATTATATATAAATAGTATAATTTCCAAAATAATCTAATACTTCTCCTCAAGAAATGAAGTAACTCTTTTTAAAGTTTTCGTTGGAATCGAGCGCTCGCGTATAAATCGAGTGGGATTTATCTGCTGCGAAAGTTAAAAATTCGCACTCTTCCCCATCATCTTTAGCCCGAGATAATGTTAAAGGCACAACGAATATGACAAAATGCTGATGGAAGATAAATATTTTGCATGCGCTTAATTCTCTCTGCTGACAATAACACAGCATCGTGTTGTGCCTTAACACTGAACACCATTTGTTTCGCACAATTAACGTGCAGGAAATCAGCCCAATAAATATTCAATTGAGCGTGTCGTTGCTCTCTACAGGCTATTATAACAGTGTCTCTCGAGAATAATAACACTCTTTAAAAATGCATGACCTGTAGGATGATTTGCAATTTAATCAAGTCGTAGTATAAATTACTGCGAGGTAAAAAAAGGTGATTCAGCCATCGTGTTTCGTTACATAACGAGCACAATAAGTTGGCTGGCGTTCGCAGCTCCCAAGACGTGTCAAAGGAAGGTCGCTGACTGATTTAAAAAAATCTGGAGAATTTATAGCGTTATTATGGGCATCAGTTCCGGCAGTTGTTTCAGCGGGGGACAGATTTACAGCGTAAAACAACAACACAATTTAGGTCTTTACATCAATTTGCATCCTGTACTAGGACAGTATTAGATATTTGTTTAATCGTTATCATACTCCTAATCGTTAAATTTCTTACAAAGACTATTAGAATAGAGAATCTTTATTTTAGATAAAAGAAGGAACTTTCAGCAGATAGAAGTTTTCTCAATATTTGTTAAGGAAACTATTATTGAAAAAAGTGTCAGTTCAGCATCAGATTAACAACTTATTTAAATAAAAATTAAGACATTGGCCCATATTTACGTACAGAAAGGAAACGACAGAGGAATAATCCTAAGAAACATAAAATGCTATGTCCCAGGTTACTTGAGATAATAAGAGTCGGACTAAGTTAAAATTTATCGAATCACTTTTCGCATTCAGCATTGTAGAACGTAACATTTACTTCTTAAGTACCATAGGTTTCTGGTTCCAGTTTAATTGCGTACAGAATACGAAGTTAAAAAGATATCTGGCCTCATCGCCTCTAAAACAGGTGATAAAATACGAAGTTGGGATACCTGGAGTACTTGAAAAACTAATCATTCCACTCGCACCTTTACATGCAAATTAACAGGCGCAAGTAAAGAAAAACGAGAAAAATTGTCCAGGACCATCACGTGGCGTAGCCAAAAACGTACGTTCCACCTACCTAGCGCATTGAGACCATGGTACCAAATTAAACTTTATTCGATGACACAGGGGCTGAAATTCAATTCAACGAGACAGAAAATCTCCACGTGGTCAAAACAAGGAAACTCACTCAAGAGCAGCGCGGATGTCCACTGTTCTGTATAACGGGTAATGCTAAATGTACGCGAGATATTAGGGAACTAAGCTCCTGTGTTGCTAGATTGTCAGTTAATTTCATATTGTGTTGAGAGCACATTCCGTATCTCACCGTTAGTGTCTGCCACTCGTCGAATTTAATAAGAGTTTGCGACTCTCGTTTGTTTGTCCTGTTCTACATACAGCGCTTGAAAAAAATATTGTGAACTCGTATCATGGGTACAATAATTACTAGCTGTAAACCCGGCGTTGCCCGGGTGTTTGTTTATTCTACACTCTCGTAGTCCACGTTCCCTCCTCTTTCTATATCCATCTCTTTCTCTCCCATCTCCATGTTCGCTTCCACCTTTCCCTCTCTCAGCAAATTTTCTTCAAGGTACCCTCTCTCATGTACCATTCAAACATTTATGTACCCAGTAACCTTCCTCTTGGTTTAAAGGTCATGTGTGCAAAATTTCATGGATAGTAACAAAATTACAGATTAGTATGCAACAAAAACACAGTGTCGCATTGAAAAAGGCACTTTGTTGTTCTCAAATTTTCTAATTGTATTTAAAAAAATAAAAGTAAAAAAGGATCTGCGAATTCGGTCGAACCGTTCTCAAGTAATAACGCGACCAAGGTATTTAGGAATCCATTTATACGTTGCAGGATACCTCCCCCCACGCAACGTATGAAACTTTAGGTAGACGGTGACCTTCCCCTTGTTTTGAAAGACAAGCGAGCCAAATTTCGTGATGATCAGAATGAGAGTGTAGATTTCGTCAGTGTGTAGGAAACGTATTCTCCGCCATGCACCTTAATTCTGTCCTATCGATAAATGCTTTCTTAGCTGAGGTCTTCTACCTGTAAATTACCTAACGACAAAATTTCATCTTCATATGTACATTAGTTTAGAGATTTCGTGTTTATACAGTGAGTGAATGAGTGAATGAGTGCCCTTTCGCTTTTATATAATAGAAATTACTAAGGACTTTCGCCACCATTGGATTTGAGAATGCAATTCTTTAAGTTATCCATTCTTGAACAAAAACATCCACCAATGACTTCAATAATGTAAGAGCTGAAACTCAGGTTCGAGTCCCGGTTCCGGCACACAATTTTAATCTGCCAGGAAGTTTCATATCAGTGCACACTCCGCTGTAGAGTGAAAGTTTCATTCTGGAATGTAAGAGCTGTAAATGTTGACCTCAGTCTCTCCTTTAAAACTCCCCGAAACTGTCAATTACGTTGAAATCGGGGGATAGTTTTGATAATGTTCGGGCGCTGGACAGTTTTGCCTGTTTGTGTGAGTGAACGTTATCATTTAGGAATATGGCAGTGTTTGTTAGTAATGTGTTAGTCATTGAAAGCAGTTTGTTGTCGAAGATGCTGAGATATTAATTTGTAGTTATCCGACCAGTCATCATAACGGAACCACCCTCTTAACCCCCCCCCCCCCCCCATGCTGGGCTGTGCGAATCAGGCAAACAGTGTGGTAATATTCTATTATGGTTTGCGGTAGGATAAATCCAGGATACATGGACATGATTTTTTCAAAAGCCAGCATCACAAACCTAATACATGATACCAACCTAAAACATTTCGTAAGTTGCATTTTCACACCATAAAAAGCAAAATTCTACTTTGTTTACAAATATATATAAAATTTTATACCCGCTACAATACGTTAAAAATGTGCCACTAGGCTATGTAACCAGGGTATCAGTGTTAGGTTGCCAGATATGTAAATAACAGAAGGCAATCCGACTAAACACTTACAAATCAAAGTAAAAATTGTTAAATACATCTTTTAACACATTAAATACCTTTTATTGAATTTCTGACATAAAAAATATTTTATAAAAATATTATTGTATTTATATTATAGATTAAACTGAACCTTCTTTTTTTAAAAGTGCTTTACAATTCGCGATTAATTTTACATCTTTATTAATCATTGGTACACATTTGTTTTATATAAAAAATAACATGAAATTACCTCAGTTATTCGTTTACTTTACTAATTTTTAAACAGCAAGTTTTACTGTTTAGTCTTAGATTTAGTGTTAAAATGGCATTCCCACATCAGTACGATTGATGTAACCAACGCTTACGCCTGATACAGTAAATCCAATCTCAGGTTTTATTTGTTTTTGGATAGTCTTCCCCGTATCCAACAAACTCTTCCTCTTTGTCACAAAGACCGTAACTTGAGTCGTCTTCGTACTGCTCCTTCATCTGACGAGTCTGAACTGTCGGAAGATTCTTAAACCTTCAAGACCAGAACATTTTCCAAGTTTTTTTCACAACGTTTCAATTTTAACTATATATTATTTTCTTATGACGTTAGGTTTGTAGTTTTAAATTTTCTTTTGTGTTTCGTGTCTAATTGGCAAAAGATAAATATTGTTCAAAAGTTTGATGGGAGTGACTTGGTGTGTTTCATTTGAAATCACAGGCAAAATATCGTCTTGTAGAAGGTCCTGGTAGAGTTGAAGTTGCTCGTCTTTCAGAGGATTTCTGGTCGCATTTAACTCCTGAACTGAAGTGAAAAGAGGGGGCTAACAGCATTTAAATAGTTGTAGAATGTCATGTCCACAACAGCTGCCTATTTATTAGCCCAAAGCTACCGGTTTTGTTTGTTATACCATTATCAAGCGCTAGCAGAGCTTAACCTGAGATAATTAACGTGACATGTTACAATCTTGAAAAATTGAAAAGAAGTATTTCGCATTATAGTTGACTTGGTGGATGTGTTTTTCCAGTGACGGCTCATTACAAATGAGCCGTCACTGAAAAACACATGTAGCAAGTCAACTATAATGTAAAATATTTCTTTTAAATTTTTTCAAGATTGTAACATGTCACGTTAATTATCTCGTTAAGCATCCATTATGACGCCATCGTACCAACTGCTTCACTAATTATTAATGTATACCACTCACCAGATGACAATAATAAAATTTATTTGTCAGAACGACATTATCCCATTATCAAGTTCATAAAACTGTCGCTAGACAACCGATGAACATGTTGTTGACGTTGTTGTCTAGCGGCACGTAAATTTTATGAACTTGGTAATGGGATAATGTCGTCCCGAAACATGTCGTTCTGACATATAAATTTTATTATTGACAACTGGTGCGTGATAGACATTGATAATACGTGGTTAAGCACGGCTGGGGCTTGATAATGGTGTAAAAACCGCAACCGTTAGCTTTGGGCTAATAAATAAGCATCGATAGATATAGTTGTCGATTCCGGTTTGGGTATCAGAGCTCATCTGTCACGATGATTGTATAATTTGCTCTTCCAATCGTCCGAGAGAGAGGTTCACAGCCCGCAAGCAAACATGGTGGACGCAAACTCAAACAATACCAACGTTCCCGCATGCATTATACCTAAACACCTCTGATATGTACAGTTCCGTCGATATTCGCAACCTACCTTACGTTTAAAACGAAAGGTTATGACATACCACATAAATTCAAGATGTAATGAAACCTAAAATCCTTAAACTCGGTAACTTTTTTTTTAAATACAATGAATCATTCGGAAGAGCAACAATATCTGACGTTACGTACTCACTACTAAGTGACCAGGAAATCTGTACAGCTGTACAGCACTTTATCCCACGGATGATAGGAAAATTATACAATCCATCCCAGTGCTGCATAAATATAATGGGTTGGAAGCGTTGTCAGGATGGAAGGCGGAGAGGTGAAGGCTGGGGGCGCCCCAGAAAAGGGTGGCTGATGGCAAATAAGAGAAAGACTTCAAGTTAATATTGGGTATATTCTTGACATACGGAATACATATCGGGACTCGCCCTGAGGACGGATGTAATGAATGAGTGCCAGTCTAAGTTAGCGGATTAGAAAATGGAAAAGGTTACAGTAATGGTAATGGTAATGATTATGGTTCACACAGTTGGTGGCTGATGCCGAACAGCCGCTAGGCGGGAGCGGACGGCATGCGGCCGTTCGCCCCGCACAGAGACTAGACCTCTGGAGTGCGTCTGTTCTGTACGAGAACTCAAACTGAAGAGAGCGAAGGAAGTGATTCTCGCATCTCTGATTCCTACTGCAGTAGCACACGTGATCAAACGTGGGTGTCTGCTATTGGCTCCACGGTAGCATGGAAACGTCAGTAGTTTCAGCACGGACGCCAGAAGGGTGGCGTGATTTTAGAATCAGCATTCAATACTGGTTCTGGCCGGCTCTGTCCTGCAAGGTGGACAGGCTTGGTCATGTTGTCAAGACGTATGTCGCAGTGGACGAACACTTGTAAAACTTAGGCGAAGTTTTGAAATAAAATATTTGAGTTTTTTCCCAAAACTGTTTTAGACTGGCTGGTCATCCTGTACATTGCTGATTGTGGAAGAATTACAAGCGTTGGCCATCTCTCCGGTATAACCGTCTATCCCGGAATTACCCTACATAAACTGGCTTGTTTGTAGAAAGCAATGTAAGCGATGAATCATTGGATCATACTGCATACTACTAGTTATAAGGGGGTTAGGTGTTACGATCGTGGCAGCTCTTCCTTAGGAGCTTTGCGACGGCTTCCAGTATGAAGACAACTGCAGCCTTTCCATAAATGTTAAGCTCCATCTGAATTTTTCTATAGAAATAGTATCACACAAATGAGCGTTGAGTTTTTCATTCGCTTTGCCGTTCTACTTTTATGTTGTTTGGGTACAATAGTTCTTAATATTAGTCGGTCATTGTCTTTTGGGAGAGTAGATTGAAAGTTAATTCATGTTGCGACATTACATTCAGGACGACCAGTGACTACTGCTAGCTCTTATTAGTCATTTAGCGGTGCTGATGTCGTGTAGATTGATTGGATTACAGTATTTTCCGTCACGACATTCACGTGCAAGACGATGCTATAATTATAATGGGTACAGTTTCAGCTGGAGATATTGCCGAGAGAGACCACGAACACCAACTGCCGGCGTGGCGCAGGGGATAGCGTCACGGACTGCGGAGCAGAAGGTCGCCGGTTCAATCCCGCCCACCGGCAAAAATTTATTTCTTTGTAATGTACAATTCCAGAAGGTTCTACATCGTTCTTATGTTCACTTGTAAATTCTACTTGTTTCTTATGTTAACTGTTCTTCTAATTTCTGGTAAATTCTGTCTGTGTATAAATAGCAGAGCACTCTGCCTGAGAGGCAGTCAGTGCTGTGTGTATGTTGAGTTCGTAATAAACGTGCTGTGTTTAGTTGCCTTCGAAGTCAAGCCTACTTCCATTGCAACGTGACAATATTAGTGATGACTACAGGCAGTGCACTATCGCGGCCTAATAAAGAAGAGAAAGACCGAGTGTCTCATAAGCATTCTGGCTTCAGCTGTCGCCGCGAACGGAAGTACACGCTACCGCTCCGCCTCGCCACTGTTTACGCCAGTGCTGTATTGAGTCGTGGTTTTAGTTCTCTGCTCTGAGTGTTGTTCCTGTGCCGTTTTACGCCGTCTACTTTTTTCTTTTGTGCGTGTTTTCTTTGTGTTCGGCGATTCGTCGTCGCTCTACGGAATTTCGGTCGTAACCGGAATCCCACAGCACCTGCAAAACATGTCTGCATTCAAGAGGAAGAACACCCTGGCCTTTTACTTCGACAAAGAGACCCGGCGAATCCAACCGTCACGAGTTGAACAGGACGACTGGCTTACCGAGGTAATCGACATCAGCATTGATTCTGTTCATACCATGCAGTTAGACCAAGACGAATATTGTGTATTTGTGAAGTTTTATGACCCGGTAACTGTCGATAAAATCCTGTCCACGGTTGGTAGAAGTGCAGAATTTCTACATAGAAACGGCGCCAAAAGTAGAGTCACTATAAAAAGGGCGGATACAACTTATAGGACTGTTCGCGAGCTCAATCTGCCGATTGAAATTGATAACGAGAAAATCAGGGAGGTCCTGTGTAAATACGGGGAAGTGAAAGAAATCATTGAGAGGTGGGGTCCGCAGTACAAACTGCAATGTTTTAGTGGTGTGAGATCCGTAGACATGGGAGTTAAGTCTAACATTCCATCTCATATAACAGTTGACGGTTGCAAAGCACACGTCATATATACTGGACAAACGCCAACCTGCCACGTATGTAACGAGTCGGGTCACTTTAGGTCAGACTGTCCCCGTCGCGTAACTGTGTTGAAAACCAATTTAACACTGCGACGAAAATTAACGTTGAATGAAGTTTTATCGAGTGACAAGTCTGCACAATCGGAAATTGAAAAGGTTAATACCAACAGTCCCGAGAACCTTGCTGAAGAAATCAATGAGTTTCCGGCTCTGAAAGTTCAACAGGGTTCTGATCCTGTCCTTCATGACAATGAAATACAGAATAAAAAAAGGCCGCACGAACAAAGTGAGGATCACTCGGACGAAGAAATTTCATGCAAGTCCCCTGCAATTCGTAAACCAAGAGCCTCTGGTGAGGAACAATTAATAGATGACGACGGAATGCAGATCGATCCCGTAATACCGGAAGAAAAACTCGAATCTTCGGTAGACTCGGAGGCAGAAGAGGTAGAGCAGGAAAGGGTAGCTACGACCAGTGCCGCCGCGAGTGACGCGCAACTTCCGCCTCAGTGCGGGCAGCCGGAGGTAAACACCGGCTGTAAGCAGGAAGTAAACAGCAGTACACAGCAGCCTCTAAACAAAGCCTTACCACAGGTAGCAGCAAGAGGCATGCATGACGTAGGGCCAACCGTGCCAACAGTTACGCCTGCTAGTGTGCTTCTTACGACCACCCAGTCTGGTGGCTGCATTACCACCACCTCGACAACAAAAGAACCTGTCATAAGTGCTAGTCACGTTGCAATTACAACGCATACTAATTACTGCCCTCCTACCACCTTAACTGCAAAACAACCCGTGATGTACGCTACAGTAGCCGCAACTCCCATACAAACCAGTGGCTACGTTACAACCACCGCGGGCACTCAGGAAAGAAGACGTCGCAAAATCAAACCTCAGCCTAATCTCACTGTTCCTCGAAATGTAGGGAAAACGAAACTATGCAATAGTGCTAGAATATCATGATGATGACCATACCAAAAATTTCAGTTAGGTTACCTCACGACTTACTATGGATAGCAGGAATTTTGTCAATTGTTCAACGAATTTGTTGTAAGTCTGATCATTATTTGATTTATTACTGAGAACCGTTACTTCTCTGCTCACTGCAACTGATTTTTTATTTTAATTTTTATTTTAAATTAAGGTTAAGAAATGCAAGCATACACTATAGCCACTATCAACATAAATAAAATAACTTCAGATCTAATAATAGCTGCACTAAAGGAATATTTATATCAGTCTGGAACAGACATTGCGTTATTGCAAGAGGTATGGACAACTGACCTCAAGGTTTCAGGCTATGTAGAAATTTTAAATGTGTGTCCTGTAACGCATGTAGGAACAGCCTTTTTAATACGCGAAGGGATACCTGTGACGACCATCGAAAGACTGGAATCCGGGAGGGCATTATCTGTACAGATTGTCAATATCACTTTTATTAATGTATACGCTCCGTCCGGGAATACCAACAGATCCGACAGAGCCACATTTTTTACAGAAGACATTGTGTATTTATTGCGGAAAAATCCAAGCAATTTGGTATTGGGCGGAGATTTTAACTGTGTTATTAACCGCAAGGACCAGACACCTAATTTTAATGGCTCTGTTGAACTGAAACATTTAATAAACGACTTAAAGCTTAAAGATGCGTGGGAAATTTTTAACCCAACGGCCGTTGAGTTCACTTTCGTGACCAGCACTTCACGAAGTAGAATAGACAGGTTTTATGTATCTGAGAATCTGAAACAATTTGTCCTGAAAGTAGAGACCATACCTGCTTATTTTAGTGATCATAGTACAGTCGTCTCTTGTCTTAACCTCAGTCCTCAACCAACAAGACGTTTCAAAAATCAGATGAGCCTCAATATCTCCCTTTTAAATTAGGATGATCTTGAGGAGGAAATATTAGCAGCGTGGGATTTGTGTCTTCGGTCAATCGAGAGACATCCGTCAGTATTAGACTGGTGGACCAAAAGGGCGAAGTCGAAGATGAGGACAGTCCTAATGCAATTCAGTGCAAGGAGGAAATAGAGAGCTGAAGGACACCATGGAGCATTATTATACTGTTTTGAGGGAACTGTACGAACGGGCAAGTATGTCACCTCCTCGCATTGAAGACATCCGGAAAGTCAAAGCGTAGCTCCTGAATCGAAAAGAAGTCAATTAGAAGGTCTGAAAATAAAATCTAAGGCAAAATCTGTATCTGAAGACGAAACCAATTCGCTTTATCACCTTCTGCGACACGCCAGAAATAGAAGAACAAGTTTCATCGAGGAGATACAGACGGAAGATGGAACGAAACTCTCTGTTCAAAAAGACATCGTCAATGAGATCTATAGATATTACCAGGATTTATATTCAGGTAACCGAACTGATGAAAATTCTCCCGCAGAATTTCTAAACATCGTTGAGTCGCACATATGAGACGAAGACAATGACGAACTGTTGTCCCCTGTCACCAAAGAAGACATGTATGACATAATATGCAACTCTCCGCCCAAGAAATCTCCCGGCCCTGACGGTCTGCCAGTAGAATTTTATACGCGGTTTTGGTTTCTCATAGGTGACAAAATTACGCAAATGGCAAATGAAGTTCTTGCTGGTAAAATGGTACCACCAGAATTCAAAGTGTGCAAAATTGTTTTGATTCCGAAAAATACAGGGAGGAAGAACCTGCAAAATTTCCGACCTATTTCTTTACTGAATTCCGACTATAAAATTATATGCAGGATGATCAACGGCAAACTTATAAGCATTTCCACGAAAATCATTAGTCCTTACTAATATTTCGCAATATTTCAGAATACCGGGACGTAATAGCTCTAACGGCCGTTACCAACATCAAATGTGCCCTGCTCTTTCTCGATTTTCACAAAGCCTTTGACTTAGTAAACCACAGGTATCTCTTCGGAACAATGAAGCAAATGGGCTTCCTTCCCAGATATATCGATATGATTAAAAAAACCGCCACAGGAATAAAGGCAAACATAACTGTTAACGGCCAAAACACCAGGCAACTAAATATTAGCAGAGGGTTTCCACAAGGCAGCCCGCTGTCGATGTCCTTATTTATTATATCCTTAGAGCCCTTTCTGCAACACGTCCATGCCAATCAAACAGGCATTTTGTTCTCTGGGCATAAGGCAGCTATCCGAGCGTATGCGGACGATGTGGCCGACATATTAAGAGGTAACGATGATGTACTGAACCTAGACCGGATTGTAAAAAACTGCTGTCTTGCGTCCGGCGCTTCAATCAATGCTTCCAAAAGCAAATTCCTAAATTTACGGGGCATTCCTCAATTCCGAATACCGTGGGCGGAAGAAGTAGAGAAGATTAAAACGCTTGGCGTACTCCTAACTAAATGCCCATTAAAAATTTCTGCGGCGAACTGGAAAAACACTTTGGGGAAAATACAAGGAGCCATCATCGGGAATAGAGATCGATGTATGAACCAGATCCAAAGAGTAAAATTCATAAACTCCTGCATTTTTTCGAAAGCTTATAATACGGCTCAAGTGTTCCCAGCCCCCGTAATCTTTACAAAAAAGATAATGTCTATTGCAACAAACTTCATATGGAGAGGGAAAACCTTCAGGGTAGACGTTCTAACAGCAGTGTTAGGCCCTAAAAATGGAGGTCTCGGTCTTGTGGACATGAAGAACAAGGCTTCTGCATTATATATGAAAAGAACTGTTAACATACTCAGGACACACCCAGATAGCATTACAGCTATTTCAATGTGTCAAACCCGTCAGCATGCAGTCTCCGGTGGATGTACAAGCAATAAACCCCCGTCTCCGGCACATGAGGACCTTTTATATCGAAACGAGTTACCACACTGATATTGTCAACAGCTCGAGGGATGTGACGACAAGAGATATTATACGCAAAAAGAAGGAAAATGAGGGAAGAAACAAAATAGCAACTAAGTTCCCAAATATTAATTGGACAGCTGTTTGGAAAACGTAAACCTGAAATGTTTGTCATCTGATGTCGTCTCTGCATGGTATAAGGTAGTGCACAACATCTGCAGAACAAATGAAAGATTACATGCAGTGGGTATAAGTGATACCAATCTTTGCCCCAAATGCCAACTGGTGGACACAGTAACACACAGATTCACTTGTGCGGGTCATTTTGAAAACTGGAAATGGATCAGACAGAGCATCGCTTTCCTGTCGAGGTCTTCGCTCGATTACATTTACCCGGAGGCAATTTACAGGCCACAAAAAATTCACTATCCGGCTGCAAAAAACAATGCCATACATTGGTTGATGGGCAAGTTCGTCAGTTATGTCATAAACAATTTAGGTACGGATAACACTACAGAATTTACCGCATACATGATGTGTGAATATTATAAAAGTAAAAAATACACGGATCACAAAAAACAATTTGGAAACATGCTAAAAATTACTTTTGAGAGTTTAGGAGTTGGCTAACAGTTACAAACATGAAGTAAGCCCATACTGCAGACATCGGGATCTCCTAAGGATACCAGAAACAGCGACACTACTTTTGCTTGGCATCGCAAATTGAATATTCACAAAATGTATGTGAGTTAAAAAAGAAGAACTCTATGTTCACAATTACGAAAAAGTTCAGTAAACAAGAAGATGCAGCAAATACAAATATGTCCGTCCGAGGATGATGTGAGAGAAGGTAGTCTTGCGTTCCATCTGGTTTTGCAATTGATCATCTGGTGTTTTGTTTAAGTTTTCCAGGATATTAGAATGATGAAGAACCGCATCCCATTCATTATTTTTTTTTTTTCCAAGAGAGATAATTGTTTCAGTTGTTACAAGAATACTCTCATGCTCCAACAAAAGAAGTAAATTCAGTTGGCCATTTCAAAGTCTAGAAGAGGACATTTCTTTTGCTTTAAATTAATCAGAAGAATACAAGTTAAGACACAGAGGAAAAACTGTTTCCAGCTGACACAACTAGCCGATGAAGGCATAATTCTGGCGAGCGCAAGAACGGGCTAGAAGGGGTGGATGGAGGCAAAAAAAAAAAAAAAAAAAAAAGAAAAAACAAAAAAAAGAAAAAAAAAAAGCTAAAATACTTGCAACTTAGGTACAGCTTTGGAAACCTAGAATGGATTTTTTGCTTATGTGCGGAAAGTGAGACATACAGAGGAATTACTAACACGCAAGTTTGGATAGTATGTACCGTTTCTTGTGTTATATCACATACAAAGTCGAATATTAAGAAAATATCGGTCCGTACAAACATTCAAAGGCTCGACCGAGCGAGGTAACACAATCGTGACACACTCGACTGGTATTCGGAAGGACGTCGTTTCAAACCCGAAAAACCGACTCCAGCCATCCTGACTTAGATTTTCCGTGATTTCTCTAATCACTTCAGACAAATACCGCTATGGTCCTTTAGAAGGGCCCGGCCGATTCCCCCCTCCCCTCAGCACTACCAAAAACTATCTGATCGTGTACTCCGTCTCTAATGATCACGATATCGACTGGCCGTTCAGCACATAATGTTCGTTCCTTATGCCTTCACTCTAATTCGAGTTTCGGCTGAGACACAGTTTACATCTACGAGGAAGTTTCATATCAGTGCACACTCCGCTACAGAGCGAAAATTTCATCTCAGAAGCTTGCCAAAAGTTCAGACAAAGTAATATAATTTAAGCGAAGCTATTTTCTGGAACTCTGCAAGATATAATCGCTAAACTGGTATGAAGAAACATAATATCTGAAGGGGTATAGAATGAACTACTTTCAAATGAGAGAAGACAATCTTTGGAGCAAGACATTATTTCGTTTGTATGGTGATTTTTTGCAGCAAGCGCCGAGTTATCCGTTTGTCGAAACAAAATCACAGTTTTATTGCTTCATTGTATTAATTTTTCCCAGACGGGTTTCAATTTTTTACTCGGAGGTATCTTCATCGGGTTTTAGAAATTACAGTATTTATAGTATTATAGTATTTATAGATGATAAACGTTTCACATATTATTTCTCATGTAAATAAGTGGTTACATATAGTTTATCGTCTTTCATATTTGGATTTCGCATAATGTCGTAGTCGGACGTCGCAAACAAGTGAAACAATTGTGAAACTTTAAATTGTGCCCATATGGGAACAAGGGACCGACAACACTTCAAGTTTGTCCCTTTAATTACAAACCAAGCAACATACGGGAAGAACCATAAAATATAAACTCGAAAGACGATAAACTGAGTATCTACATATTTACATTAGAAAAAGAGATATTGATTGTTCATAACCCATCAAAATTATGACTGAAATTCTCTCTCTGTGGAGCCATGTTCCCGCACAAGCAGGGTCGGCCTTGTTAATCGGATTTGGCGTGTTAATTGCCCCCCTCCCCCCGGGAGAAAATGTGTACCCCAAAAGTATGCGTATACTGTTATATGTTTGAAAAGTGTTAAGTGTTCCTTTTGGAAATTGAATGGTGTGTTCAGATTTAAATGTTGAAAGGAGTAGGACTACACATATATTGCCTTGGTCACATTTGAAATAGAATTTTATCTGTAATTTATTAGGAAACATGTTTATGTAATATTCTGACTTCAGTTTAGTAAACCACGTAAAGTTATACTACAATCTATGTTATAAGCCAAAGTGTAGGCATTTAGCTGTGACGTGAGGTTACGCTGCTGGTAGCAGCAAGCAGGCAGACTTCATGGACTGTCCGTGTGAGGAGCTAGTTAAAAGCGGAGTGTCTGTGGTTGGTAGCTTAGACAGCCACACTGCCTGTCTCATGTTGATCTGATTACTTCTGGATAGACGAAAGTCTGCCCAGTGGTGGAAGCAGCTATATCAGTTGTTGAGAAAACATTTATATTTATTCTGTAGAGACACTGAAGAGGACAAAAAAATAAATCCACGTGTATTTATTATTTGTAACTGTAGTATTGTATGATCATTGTTGTAGTATGTACTTGACATTTTCTCATTAATGAAGAAAATTTAGCTTCAAGTTCTGATTTAACCTAACTTCAGTTACCAATGCCCCATGACTTTCATTACTTTGAAGATAAGTTTTAAATTGAAGACAAATTCTTTGTGTTTTTTATAAATGTCGTCAGGCGATGCAAATTACTGAGCTACAGATTGAAAAGAATAGTAATTAATGTTTAATTTTGACTAGATCTATTGTCATAGCTACTGATAATTAAAAGTCACTCACAGGTAGCTAAAGTAAAATTCATGAGCAGAGAGTTCTGATGCATTGATGTAATATCTTATTATTACGTAAATTGGTAAGCTAGTACTTATAGGCAAACTCTGTTGTCTTAGGAGAAAGAAATTATTTACATTTAGTTGTTTTCTTTTAAAGCTAAACAAATTTAAAAATTACGCAAGTACAAATGATATAGAGCTGCGATTGTTGTGCAATGCACGTTACAAGTTACAGTGACATTGATGATAATTGATTTTGAGTACTCTTAGTAAAGTATTACTTCACGTAAACTGATGAAATATTCCCGTAAGTAGACACTTATTTTTCTAAGCTCTAGCAGTTGAATTGTTTGAGTATAGCCTGGTCACAACTATACTTCACACATTGAAAATTTTTTAATAACTTTAGCAGACACTACGTTTCAAATATACAATATTAGAATTAAATAAGATTACAAGTATAAATAAGGATTTGTCATTAACAGAGTTGCTTCCATTCACAACGTTATCCATTTATTACGAAACAATCACACACACACAATTTTACAAGGGTTTCATATCAAATGTGTTTAATTTATTCGGCAAACACAGATACACTGATTTTCATAGTTAAATAGCTTTATTTTATAGACGGGGCTTTCACATAATCTTATTAGTTCAGTCAGTAACAGTCATGTCACATATGACAAGTGACCCATTTTTGTTTTTCATACAAGCACAGTTTGACGTCCACCAACCAACAAGTAAGTTCAAAATTACCAGGAGTCTATAATCAGTATATAATACTGGTATTAAGTTACAACCAAGTGAAACATGAGCATTAAATGCATATAGAGAAAGGCTGATTGTAGCCAACAAGCTATTGGAATCTCCACTTGAGACAAACTAAGGAAAGAAACAGGTGGGGTTGAGAAAGTGGTTGTAACGTACAAAATTTAAAGAAAGAAATGATGGGAAACAAACCACAGGCCATCTAAATTTAGGTGGATCAACAATATAAGGAAATATGTGGAAAATTTGGAAGTGAAAAGCTGAGAGTCGTAATATTTTTTGGTGACTTGAAGAAAGAAAGCATAACGAGACTGTGAAAACTTTATTATCTTGGTATACGGAGAAATCTCTAAGGGTCCTAAATAGAGCAATATATGATAATTAGATAATTACAAGCTGTCGGTGAACAGCAAATCATACTAGGCTGCTACATTTTTGGGTTGATATCGGTATAGTCACTACTAAATATGTAGTACTCATAGACAAAATAAAGGCAGTTATTGGAGTACATGAACACGTTGTACACGGAATGAAAACAATTTTTGAGAAGTAAGAACGAGAATAACAGCTGAAACAAAAGTGAGTCGTCGTGCAACCAAAAACGAGCGTCCAGGATGCCTGTGTCTACTCGTAGATTATCATATGAGACTCCACAGACACAGAATATTACGTATGGTGTTTCGTTGAGCGAGTGAAACGGACTCGGTACTGCCTGCCTCAACGGCAGATTAGATGCGTTAACAATCGCCTCTATATGCACAAGCACTCAAGAGTAACGGATGCATTTCCTATTTCTAATTTTAGATATTGTATCTATATATGAGCAATATCTGTGTAGCAACTACAAAATCGGCGTTCTCAATTTCTATTTTAATCATTATAAGTAATTCCATTGTTAATTTAGAATTGCATGCCCGAATGTAAAGGTCACATCAAACCACGTATTACTCTAAATGTGGGGAACGTGGAAGAAAATAAGGTCGCCGCTGGAAGGAAACAACCACAGGAAATGTACAACTTAATTAGATGATACATATTAATTAGAAGCTACTGTTAATATTTCAAATAAAGAAAATTAATGTGGTAATATTGTCCCTTTATTTACTTATACTTGTAGCCTAGTTGCAAGATGAAAGCAAATCAACAACCAGTCTCGCACTTCTTGACATGGGGTATATGTCAAATATCTATACCACTTGGTATTCACAGGCACCACCTGTCACAATTCTCTTTGACGAGAAGAATGGCGACAAGAATGCGTTAGTGTTGTTGGTGTTAATTAATCGTTGATAAGCCTGGAAGGGTATATAAGGAGAGAAATGGTAATGAAATAGTGATGAATCGCTGCGGAGGACGCAAAAATGGCATGGAAGTGTCGTCAGCATCAACCATTTAAAGATACTTCGGCGTGTGTCTCCACTTGTCTGGCTGCTTGAATTCTGCAAATCCTGATTTGCTGAGAATTCTATGTGGCAATAGCTCAATGTTGGACAACTACAGGGCAGGCTTAATACTCATCATAGATATGTTGCAGCATGTCTGACCCCGACAATGGACGATCGCCGTATTGTGCACTAAGCATATCGCAACCTGTTCACGGCTGTCCCTGCCATTCCAGAACAAGATATGGAATCTCTGGAAAATTTTGAGTCACATCACAGCAATGGTTGGAAACTAGCAGCAGACGAACCAGTGAAATACCATGCCATATCTAGGTTACTGGTAAAACTTCAAAACAAAAATCTGTGTTTGTAGTTATACTGTGTTTCGGAATCATGGAACTGAATATCGTTTGACAGCGTATCCGCGGTAAACATCAGTTCTGCACTGCCCCAGATGTCTATCATCGCTGACTAGGGCTGCGGAGGAATGGTCCCATTCTTGCAAAATTTTAGACGCGTACGGTGGTGTTAACTGCTCAAATCAGGAGTCGGGATCCAACGGGTGTTACATCAGGTGAAAAACGGTAGATCGTGGAAATCCTGCTTCCTCATGAGTAGCCTTTCAGGTGACAGTAATGTGGTGCCACATTTGGACTGAACAATGCTCGTCCTCAGATACCACGTGTCTATATGCACTGTAAGATTATAGTGTTGAGGAACTCTGATGCCAGCAAGATTTTCTGAAACGCAGGAATGACCCGGACGTCACAACAGAACAAGTATCCGTACTTAGGACATCAAAGAGCACTTGCAGCAATTCCGTGCCAACTGGCCTCGAGAGAGGTTACACATAAATGGCCTGCAATCCACCGGAAGCTGGAGGTTTCCGTACCACCACCAGCCATTTCCATTTCTGTTCAACTGCTAAATAGAACGTCTGTATGCGTCTGTTCGCGACCTAAATTACTTACCTTTGTGTTCTTCAAGCATGATGTACTTTGACGGCAGGACAATCATTCTACTCTCAAGTACAACTTCCGAACGTGTAAATTTCCTGAACAGTGTGGCTCTAAAAGAACGTAGCCTTCCCTCCAGCGACTCCCATTTCAGTTCTTGAAACATATCTCTAACGCTTAGCCATTAATGTAACTCAACAGTAACAAACCTATTAGTCCACCGCACAAGCGTTTTATGTGTGGTCTTCTCGACAGGAGAACAACATCTTCCCAAAATTCTCCCAATACACAGCAATCAAGTATCCCGCCTTCCTCACGATTGTCCTTAGATGCTTGATCCATTTCATATCAATCCGTAACGATACGCGTAGGTAATTTAATCGACACGACTGTTTCAATGTTGTATTCGAAACTTACAGAATAATTTTCCTACTCATATACATCACCTAACATTTTTCTACTTTTAGATCTAACTCTGATAGCAACTACAAATTTTGTTTAAGCCCGTGATTCAATGACGACAGCTTCCGTACACCAGGGCACCATCAGCAACCAGCCCACCAATTCATTATTTGTAGATATTATTTTATATAATAACGGTTATATCACAGTCCGTGGGTCCTCCTAACGAAACCCTTGTCTCTAACGAACGCACGCCGTCGAAGAGAACGTAAGGAGTTCAATTAATGAACCACCCATATCATATATCTGGCAACCTGCACCATATGGTCATACATTCGTCAGCAGTCCGCAGTGAGGCTTCATCTCAAACGCCTTTGAGAAATAGATAAATATGGAGTCTGCCTGTTGCTCTTCATCCAAGGCTCGTAGAATGTCATGTGAAAAAAGGCGTGCTGATGCGTGGACAGAAGCTCTTACGACCATGTCACGTGGGCACCGTCAATGTCGGGAATCCGGTAAAACATCTAATTACCAACATCGCTGGGACTGGAAGAAGATGCTACAAGAACGGAATCAATGACGAGAAAGAGATTCGTTCAGCACGACAGAAGTGCAAATAACAGCGGATTTCAAGACCGGGCCATCAAGTGTCGGCTTACACAACATTCAAGAAAGCATCATCGATAATGGCTTTCAGAACTGAAGGCCCACTTGTGTACCCTTGTTGACTGCACGACACAAAGCTTCATCCCTCGTCTGGGTCCAGCAACACGGACATCAGCCTACTGACGACTGGAAACGTGTTGTCCGGTTTGACGCAACTCATTAATTTGGACAACAACTTATTCTGAATATGACCTAAGATAAGGTCGAAACCGCTAAAATAAAGTGACCTTTCGCGACCAAGACTTTGTTTACGACAAAAAGATGAATACGAACTTGGCGACAACGTAGTGAAACCATGTGACGTGCACGTCAGAAAGGAACTGCACAAGTTGGTAGACACTCTGTAGTGATGTGGGGCGTCTTCTGTTGTTGGGACCACTGACTAGTCTAGATACGGTTCTGACAGTTGTAATGTACGTACGAATCCTGGCTGATCAACTTCATCCATTCACATCTAATCTGCATTCCAACGGACTTGAGCATCCCAGCAGGACAATACGACACCATTCATACATCCAGAAATGGTACAGAGTGGCTCCAGGTACACTCTTCCGAGTTTTAACACCTCCGCTGGCCACCAACATCATTGGGCATATCTGGGATGTATTGCAACGTGCTATTCAGCAGAACTCTCCATCCCCTCGTATGCCTACGGATCTATGGACGGCCCTGCAGGATGGACGGTGTCAGTTCCCTGAAACACTACTTCATTACAACATTGCTGCGTGGTCGCGGAATCCTACACGATATTATGCTGATGCACTAGTTTCTCTGGTTCCTCATTGCATATTGGAACTACCGGAACAGTGTCTTTATGGCATTCTTTCCAATCGAATCAGTGGATGAATACAAGCCAGAGAGGGGGAGGGGGTGTGGTCGCCATCACACTAATGATGGATGTGTCTCAGTATTCCAATATCGTCGCAAGCCGGCCGCAGTGGCCGAGCGGTCTGCGGCGTGCCGCAGCGGTCGGGGGTTCGAATCCCCCCTCGAGTATGGATATTTGTTCCGTCTTTAGTATAAGCTAGTTCATAACTAGTTTGTATGTTTAAAGACTGATGACCGCCGCCCCCCCCCCCTCCCCGGCTTTTTTACAGGCTCTGTATGGTGAGGAATTTTAGATTATTTGCAGCTCCTTGTAGTGAGGGTATGACTACTACCATGTCGGTCAGGTAGACCTGTGGGGTAGAGACGCTCACCTTGTAGCCCCTGAGGTTGTCCACGACGCAGGCCATGACTGCGGTACCGCCCACGGTCACCGTCACGTTCGGGATGGGTTCCGCAAACCGTGGGTACAGCGACTCTGCAACAAGTAGTTGGTAGATTATAAACACCTAACGAAACTAGTTCTGCATTAGCAACAGATATAAGGAACCATTCTCCACGATACTACAAATACTGCAAGAACACAAACAAAGTAACAAACACTCATTTCTCTCATTGATGATGGATAAGCTTCTGACATATCAAAAGAGATAAACACTAGAAGATAAAGAATCACGGATGTCTGAAACATCATGTACACGATAAAAATATATATCAGAGCACGACTACAATTATAGAACTCATCGACAGAATGGCTAATAAGATATCAAGTAACTGAGTACGGTAAGGCTGCTGTATCTCCTCCTACTGTTCAACACTTACATGTACATACCTGAACTGAGGGATGCATAGGAATCATTTTCTAAATGCGGTTAATACGACTTTTTGTCACCAGTATAGTATAAACGAATAAGTTTCTACGGTAGTAAAAACAACCTACGATACATAGTTCATACGATATCACATCATAAACAATGAAAATTGCACCATCTTGCGTCGCGTGATAGCGTGATTTTATTCGTCAATTATTTGAGAATGAGAGCATTTAACGACTTGCAATAAACTTTTAACATAATTTCAAATATTTACGAAACTTTTGTCGCTGGCAACCCCAGCAAAAAGATGAAAAGAAAAAAAAACTTTATCGCTTACTACTTTTCCGATGATCATGATGTATATCTCCGGCATTTGGTATGACGTTACAAGTTGTTACTTCTACACTGTAAATTGTATTCGCGATACCTTTCATAGACATTATAAATACGTTATGCTGAATTTTCCTTCGATATTGTATCACAGTTCTACATAATCGAGCAGGAGATTTAGATTTATATATACATGTGGCGTCTATTCCGAAAGCACACACGTCCCTTCTGATCCTGCAGTTGTTATTGTTTTCATATTCGCAGAATATATAACTTCAACAGTTTGTGTCTGACGGGAGGCGTACTTAGGTAGTACTTGCAGGTGCATTGATCACAGTGTCCCCAGTGGTGTAGGGGTCTGCGCAACTGCCTAGAAAGCAGGCGATCCGGGTTCGAATCTCGGCTAGGTACACATTTTCAGCATTGCCCATTCGCAATTGAAGTCATATATTGCCGGCCGCGGTGGCCGAGGGGACTGAGGCGTTCCAGTCACGGTCTGCACGCCCACTACGGTCGGGGGTTCGAATCCCCCCTCGGGCATGGATATTTGTGCCGTCCTTAGTGTTAGCTAGTTCGTAAGTAGTTTGTAAGTTTAGCGACTGATGACCCCGTAGTTAAGTCGCAAAAGCTATACAAACATTAAGTCATATATTCTGTGAATATGAAAAAGATTTAGATTTGTTACGTCTTTACTAATAAAACCTATCACGACATAGTTTTCAGACATTAGGCACTTATACCATTGAATATACCTTTAAATGTACGTCATAGTATTTCAGGATATATGACGTCATAAACAGTGAAATTTCCGAATAACTCCTGTATCATGCGGTATTTTTCCACATCTCCACCTATGATAATGGACGGATTTTCACTAAACTTGGCAGACATATTTGTTATTATCAGACAACAATCGCTGTGCGGTTAAATACTACCTACGACACATCTTTCATGAGATATGACGTGGCAAACAATGAATCACAGAAACTTTCCCATCACGCGATACGCGACATACGTTTCATTCATCCACTATTTAGTCATCGCAGCCACTTTCCTAATATTGCACTCTACAAATGTGGAAAATTATGTTGCTGTAGGACATATAGACAAGGATATTTGATATCGTAAGTATTGAGCTCCACGAGAACGAAATTTAAATAGAAAGAGAGTAAGGTAGAAGCCGATGGACAGACATGGATAAACGAGATAGACTAAGATAAGAAAGGAATAACTACATGTAATTTATGAGATATGACAACACAAACAATTACGTTAATCAATACATGAAGGTGAAATTATGTTATGAATTTTTATTTTCGTTCCTAATATGAGACTGGAAAAATGCATATATTCCCGGGGAATACCGGATTTAGCAGCTAGTAATATATAAATTGTCAACCGTACAATCGTGTTACACTTGGAAATTGGCGTTTCTGTCAGCGTAGAATCATGCTAACGATGACGTCAGGACACTTGTAAAACGAGGTAAATTGGCGTTTCTGTCAGCGTACAATCATGCTAACGATGACATCAGGAAACCTGTAAAACGAGGTAATGTTTACACGGTGGCGTCGCACCTTCAATTGCTATGTATACAGCGCGGATCGGGACAGTGAAGACACCTACCAGCATCTCTGCTGTGGGACATCGTAGGAACAATGGAAGTGGGATAAATTTGAGCATTTCCTAAAACTATGTCATGTTTGGGGGGATCCTTTCAATCAATTGATTAAGAACAATAGCCAATATCGCTTTTAAATTTTTATTCAGATTACCGATTTAGGCAGTTTAACTGCCATCTTCTGATCTTTCACTTCATTCCTCACATAAATATATTATGAAAAGCCCCAATAATGGTTATTGGTATTTTATAGGGGATTAAACTATTTGGTCATCAGCCCGAACAATAATGTTGGCTAGTAAATGTGTTTTTGAAAGTTTTTTGTTGAGATGTGAGGAATGAAATGAAAGATCAAAAGATAGCAGTTAAGCTGCCGAAACCGGTAATCTAAACAAAAAATATTGAAAGCTATCTTGGCTGTTGACCTAATCCGTAACGACAAAGTGACTCCGCATTGTTAGATACTCGTTGGTTGCACACTGTTGTACTTACGTTAGCCGCACCATACTCTCAGTACCTTCTAGCTAATATCTCCTCAGTCCGCACGTGCGGCCTCTACACCACGCATCTGTTTCTTAGTCACATATTTGTTCCCGAATGTAGTGTAGGGCATTACGGAAACACCTTGACTCTGTTAGTGTGAGACAAAATTGGTAATCTTCTTTCACTAAATTACACACTTGGGAAAAGTTTTTATTTATATAAAAGCAACTAGAGTTCTTTATACCTTCTAATCTTACTGTTAACAGAAAGGTTCTTGGTAAAGAAGAGGAGCAAACAGTATCCCGTGGAGGCAAGCTGACAAATATAAAATATTTCTCTATGTGCTCTAAAAACTGAACAGAAAAACTATCCATTCTGCAGACGTTGTAATCATCCAGTATGAGGACAGTGATCATCAGTTGTGTGTAACAAATGTATATGAAGTGGAATAACTTTATTTTGTGAAACAGTCATATTTTACATATCTTTATCTGAAATTATAGTGAATAAACATTGTTTATTACTTTCTAAGAAATGAATAAGTCAATAATTTAAGTAACTCTTTGAAAACAGTTTGAATTTATAGCTCACATAGCAAGGTTTTAATTTTTATGAATTCTTTAGTGTTAAATATAATTCTGATCTACTAAATGTTGTGATTGCCATCCGTAATTGTTCAGTACCGTTAATTACACTAAATAAATTTAAAAAAGGACTCGAACCTCAGATGGCGAACAACCGCGCACTCCGCAGCGAGGCGCCTTAGACCGCTCGGCTACTCCACCGCGGCTGAGACGGAGTAGAGTTTATTATCAGAGACCTGAGTCAACGCCGCCTAGAAGACAAGGCCTCACAACTGGCCGTGGCTACGACACACCGAGAGGCGCGGACGCTAGGACTGGCTGGTTGCTGGGGCACGCCCGCCGGCTCGTAGCGGCCGGCCAGTCAGCTTGCGTTCGCGGCACGGCCAGGTGTAAGGCCTTGTCTTCTAAGTTGTGTTGCCTGACTACCCGTGACGCACCTACACAGAAGAGAAATTCTCACGCATTGTGGTCAACATGCTATCCGCACGTTCGAACAGAGGGCGAATGTCTTCTCCACAGATTAGGCCTGGAGAATCATTATAGATGAATTTGCGCCCTACAGAAAAGTGGAAGACGAGTTTGGGACAAATACATTGTGGAAAGGGGCCGATATCGAGGAGGACCCTAGATGGTTTCGATATGTATTATTATGATGGCCACTCGAACGCCTCTCCATGAAATTGTACGGGTGAATTGATAGGGTTTAACCCTTGTTACGCATCGTGGCAAGATCTTAGGACATCAAGTGTGGGTGTTGTTAGGTGCGATGGACCCAGACTTCGTGTTGATGGACAATAATGCTCTACCTCATTGTGCACGAATGTTTGGCGTTTTCTTGAACATGGAAGATATTTTACGCATGGTGTGACCTGCTCGCCCTCCGGATTTGAATCGCATAGAACACGTCTCACATGTACTATGGCGATGGGTTGCATCACGTTATATCCATCATCTACTCTCAACGACTTGCGAGCGCTTTGAAAGAAGAATTGGCGTTTATTGCTTCAAGATGAGATAGCATGCCCCGTCTGTATTGCCACCACAGGTAGTCACATCCCGTTCTGTGCATATTAACTTGTTGTAGGAATGTACGTACAAATGAGTAAAATTGGAAGAAATAAAGAAAACATTGTTGTACAGCGTTATGTATGTTGCTGTTGTTTCCATTTGTATTTTTTACGTTGTTTCTACTTCACTGCCAGTTGTTAACACTGTTTTGTATAATTTCCGTTTATTGCAATAATTTTGTACACCATTGTACATTCCGATGTCGGAGTGATCCCAGCAGATGAAGGACAAGCCCTTCAGAGTAGAACACACTAAAACCAATGAGTACGAATCTGCCACACGTGTGTCCTGTGTTGTCGTTAGGCCCACCATGTTCGGTAGCGTCGCTCTCATGATCTCTCAGTAGAAGCAACAACGGTCGTTGTGCTGAAACTCCCAGGCACGCCTGAATTTGTCCTAGTAAAATCCGTTTTCTTCGCGCAAGTTCAAATTCCTGTAAAGGTATGGAACCAAAATGCAGTGGTCATCAGTCCCTAGATTACAAACTACTTAAACTAACTTATACTAAGTAAAAGACACACATGCACACACCAATGCCGGAAGGAGGACTACAATCTCAGACGGGGGACAAACGCACACTCATCAGCAAAGTGCCTTAGAGCGCTAGGCCACTTCCGCGAGGCCCTCACTCAAGTTTTGTGCCATGCTATATGACATAGCAAGCAGTGGTAGCGTTGTAGGAACCCGACGACCAAGATAACCAGTGACGAAGGAAGGGAAACATTCCAGACTTGGGACGATCCTAACGTTATTGAATTCCTTTACATGATGATGAACGTTTATCATTGGCGCCTGTAGCGTAACATGACAATCTGAGATTCAAACAACAGTCAAACGCGATATTTGAATAAGAAAGGTCGCAGCTATTCCTTGTGTATACAATGTGGATGGCGTAATTTATACCCACTTCGAGTGATTGCACTGACATTTAAAACATTTATGTATTCAATCTTTTAGTGTCTTTCTTTTCAGTTTCACGGTTGCAGCACATCATTTCCATTTAAAGGTCAGCTCTGTGTTCTTGCTATGCATTGCTTACACAAAACAGAAAACAAACTTACTTCTATTAACATTTATACATATCATTCGCCAGAAGAGATTATTAGAAAAATGTATTATTACTAACACCAATATATAACAAAACTGAAATTTAAGAAGTAGCTGTACACAAGTTTTTAAATGCATAACTTAATTGGGTGGAGTGTCTAGACTTTAACATTACTTTAATAGCAGTTGGGTAGACCCCTGTATATCATTTTTCATATTTGTAGAAAAATGTAAGGTGATTACAGCATTAGTAGTGAGCTTCTTGATGCTGTCGCGTCGTTCAAATATCTAGGAGTAACATTGCAGAGCGATATGAAACGGAACGAACATGTAAGGACAGTTTTGATTAAGGCGGACGCCCGACTTCGGTTTATTGGAAGAATTTTGGGAAGATGTACTTCTTTTGTAAAGGAGACCGCGTATAAAAAGCTTGTACGATCACGTCTTGAGTATTGCTCAAGTGTTTGAGACACGCAGCAGATCAGTTTAAAGGAAGACATAGAAGCAGTTCAGAGGCGAGCAGCTAGGTTTGTTACTGGCAGGTTCGACCAATGTGCGAGTGTCACAGAAATGCTCCGGCAACTCAGTTGGGAATCGCTAGAGGAAAGATGACGTTCTTTTCGTGAATTTATGTTGAGGAAGTTTATAGGACCGGAATTTGAACCTGAGGGTAGTACGATCTTGCTGCCGCCTACTTACATTTCGCGTAGTGATCACAAGATAAGAGAAATTAGGGCTCGTACGGATGCATATAGGCATTGCTTTTTCCTCGTTCTATTTGGGAGAGGAATAAGAAAGAAAATGCCTAGTAGTGGTACAGTGTACCCTCCGCCACGCACTATACGGCGGATTGCGGAGTATGTAAGTAGATGTAGATTTGTAAGACATTGGTTGACCATCTTAAGTAGTAATTTCTTAATGTTGATAATTACCTTCTAATTCTTAATTTTTCGAAATTTAAGACTTACATTTTCTTTAACTATCAGAACTTGTTATACATAGATAAACATTCTTTCAGCAGAAATAACGACTAGAAATGTATAAAATGCTGAAGAGTACATTTCGCAAAAATTATAGTGATATTGCATAGTACGTATAATAAAAGTTGGAATTAAACAACAAGGTTACATGCAAATGGATTTACAATATTAATAAAGATTAATTGATAGTGTAAGAAATACATCAATTAAAATTCCCTAGCATCATAACTTTTCGCTGCGGCGGAGTGGCCCAGCGCATTGAGGTGCTATGCTGCGATGCGTGAGGTCGTTCCCCGTCGGGGGCTCGAATCCACCGTCGGGCATGGATGTTTGTGTTATCTTTAGTTTTAGTTCTTAAATAGTTTTGGGTCTGATGTCCCCGCAGTTAAGTTCCAAAAGCTTCACAAACATTTGAACATAATTTTTCCCCTACTGCACATCTAGGGCTTCTTTCTGTTATTGAAGATCGGTAGGCTTGTAAAATGCGAATTTAGATTTCTATATTACTATATTGTACTCATAGACCGACTATGGAGGTACATTGATACACACATCTTGTTGTAAGCTGAAATATACATGTTTAACTAGTTGATAGTACTTCTGTGTTTTACCTAAATTTATATTTCTGCAATTAACATACGATGTAATTGATTACTGTCGACTCCGTGGAAATTGTTACAGCGAAGTTTTCCTGCAAACCTTGCTAGATGTTTTCTCTCTCGGAGGTTGTCCAACGACTCTGTATTCCTGAGCATATACGCAATGGAAGAACAATGCAGCAATTTCTTCAGACTACTTGCGCTACGAGAAGTAATAGAAGGTACTATTTATGTAACTTGTAAAGAAGCATGTTGGGATTTATTCTCATCTGCTTCTGTTATGGATCCTCCCGATACTACTGCTGCATAATATTATGATCAAATCAAATGTTTGTGAAGCTTATGGGACTTAACTGTGGGGTCATCAGTCCCTAAACTTACAAAATGCTTATCAACTAACCTATACTGAAGACAGCACAAACATCCATTTCCGAAGGGGGATTCGAACCCTCGACGGGGAACGGCCCTGCGCATCGCAGCATAGCGCCTCTGTACGCTCGGCCACTCCGCCGCGGCGCATAATTATACATCGGATGTAATTAGTCTATTATCATTTTGTTTTCCAAAACTTATGTATTTCTTTTTTCTAACATGACTAGCTGAAGTTATTTTCTATTATTTGGTGTCGCAGAAGTTTGTTTAATTAGCAAATATTAATTTGTTAATGCCAGAGACGAATTGTTATGTATCAGACAGTATCCTAATTAGAATTTCTGATAAAACTAAATAAATTCTTTTCTCATAATATTGAAGTACGTATTATGGTGTTACACAAGTAATGTTAGAAAAGTTTTGCTCTTATTAGTTTCTGTATCATTATCGTTAATTACGAAACTATTGTTGCAATACTATTTAATTAGATACGTAAATGAAACACTATTAATTTAACAGGAATTTGTATATCAACTTAATCAGTATTATTTACGCTATCTTTTACTATAGCCAGTTGCAAGGAATTGTTTCGTTTTCCATTATAATTAATATAATGAACTCAATTAACAAGACGTAATTTTCAGTGATATTGTTTGTAAGATATAAATAGGATGCATTCGCGCCATGTAATTGAGTATTGTTTCGGCGGCGATTTGAGGTACAATTCACGACAGTTCACAGCATTGTTTCGTCTATGATCTGAGGCACAATCCCCGCTAGTTGGAACTCTACTTTTGTATAATTATGTGAAAGGTCTTCAATGGTAATCATGTGGAAGGTGTTTCTACCTCGGACTTCAGTATTCCACACATGAACTGTGCAAATTTGTATTATTGACGTGTGGAATGTACTTTCCGGATTGTAGAGGTTGTAATTAATGAGGTACGCTGACCATAAATAGGTACAACTGGGCATTAATGAATCATTAAAGTGTCAAATAACTGCAATTCTGTGTGTTGCCTACGTTATTAGTAGCAGATCAGTTTGGCCCCATGAAATTTCAGCCAGCCGCTACCGAGAGCAACTATCTACAAGAACATCGAGAACCGGCGATCTATGCCCCTGTAAGGCACAAACTGTCTACATATTGCTACTATATCCGGACGCCAGCTTCAGCTCTTACTACCATGAAAATTTCCCCCACAAAAATAACCAATATAATTCTCATAAATTGTATTAAGCAGTCATTGAGCTGCACAGGTGTGACAAAACACAACAAAAGGAAATAAATGGAAACTTCCATTACTTACATTCTCCACATTTCCTTATATCACTATTGATGGTTTCCTTACTAGAAATCCCATGTGAACGGCACGTCAAGACACAGAAGTAAAATTTATATTATCCTATGCGTGACAAGACGGTTCTGTTCGATGGTGACAGACATAAAAAGTTATATTTTTTACAGTTGTCTAGCAAATCAATGCTTAATCTAATAGTAAACTCTTATAGCGTTACTGTTTTGTTAAAAGAAAAAAAAATACTACAATAATTAAAGCACTGTGTTAAATAAAAACGTACAGTTTGTACTTTTTATAGTGTGCACCATTTCTAAAAACGTAAGTCTTAATACTTTTAAATGTATATAAAAGTAATGGATTTACGACACGGAATAAACAGAACGGAGGAATATCTGTGAAATGAAAGTTTTACGCTTATCGAACCGTACGGTGTGGAAAATAATGGTTTGTATATTTGGTCGCATAATACGATAAATGATGGATCATCATTACTTTCATTAAATCAAGCAGGAGGATATCTTTTGCAAATTTCCTTCAAATCAGATATTTAGTGTTCTGGGGTGTTTGTAACCGATATTGGTAACATCTCTGGTACCGTAATTTAGAAGCGTAAAGATACGAAACTATTACGCCCTCAATTCAAACTTTCTTAACCCTAGAACGGTCGGCCGAAAAATAGTTTCAGGAACGGTCGGGCTGGGTCTGAGGGACCCAACAATTAAAATTCTTATGACAAGTGCCAAAACAGAGTATTTACACCAAATGGCGATATTTATATTGTTTAGGTCCTACCAAATGTTGTAGGGACAGTATTTTAACGTTCTGAATTTCACAATTGCTGTAAAATAAAAAAAAGTTGAAAATATACTTCTTTGTAGTAATAAATGTAACCACACTGGAAGTACAAGTAAATTGGATTGAAATACAAATATAAATGAGAATAATTTGTAGAACTGAGAAGCAGACTTGTGGAATTTATGTTGTATAAATCGAAATTGTGCATATAATGACTAGTTTGTGTCATATCGTCCTCTAAAGTCGTCACTTTTTCTAGCAGACGACACAAACCATTTTTGCATGCACCAAGCACAACTATATTTTGCAAATTTTACAGAAGTATTTCATTTTGCTGTCCTTCCACTTATAGCATCTTCCCTTTCATCGCCACTTATTTCACTATAGCTATCATGATCACTGTTTATTTCGAAGTCTGGGTCCGCGTCAGAATCGTCAGTTTCATTATCATCATCGTACAATATGTTGAAAATTTCACAGTATGAAACACTTTCTCTTGAAATTTTATATTTTAAATCATTGGCATCAGAAATAGTTCACAAAGTCATTTGAAACTGGATGAAATACCAAATACAAATACAAATACTGGTAGAATTCAATAACGTAAACGGTCGGGCTGGGTCTGACAGACCCTCCCGATTTTTAGAGAACTGCCGAACATTGTCTAAACGATTTAAAACTCTATTCATGATGTTAACGCTTTGTCTTGCAAGTTTCAGGAAGCTAGCAGAGCGCTCGAGTCAGATGAGGGACTATAAGCATATAAATTCGTTGAAATAGAAACTAGTGGGTCTCACAGACCCAGCCCGACCGTTCTAGGGTTAAATATTAACACGAAGATTCATATCACGAGAGAAAGAGTCAACCATTTTCGAGTCATTCTTACGCTTCCAAATACGCATACTAATGAGCAAAGAAAAGAAAGAAAAACTTTCAAGATAAAATCTAATTCAAACTCGGCGCTTACTTAATACGAATAAAATAGCTGATTAGAAAGTAGACAATCATACGTGTTTTTCTTATAACTCATTCATTTCGTAGTACTGATTCCAAGTATCAAAATAAAAGCTAATGTCTCGAGAGACGGAATAAATGTAGCCCTACCATCGTGCGTTTCGATAGCATATAAAATCACAAATATAATTTATATAAGTATTTATACTTATTTTTATGTTAAGTAGTAATGTTATCTTCAAGTTTCTTACGTGCAACAAATGGAATTTTATGAACGGTACATATCCACGGAGAAAAACAAAAGTAAATATACACCATACGAATAATATCAGGTGGAATGTTACTGCAAATGAAATATAAAAAGGGAATCATACATTAATGAGTAATAAAAGCTAAGGTTGCAGTTTTTTACTTCTATTTTCACTTGTGTCTACATGTCACATGGTCATTTTATTAGTCAAAGTGAACACTGATTTTTAATTAACGATATTTTTCACTTAAAGTTTTAACAGAGATCAACGTATTTCAGGCATGCCCAAACACCGCCCCGCGGGCTCCTTTGCCACGACCTTGCCCCGCACAATGTGCGCAGCGGCGTGTGGGGCAGACTGGCGAGCAGCAAGAGGAAGACTTCCGCTACAGTCAGTAAGGGTAAAACTGAATATTATTACTGAATTTTAATACTTCTAAATGTTACGTTTTGTGCACTTTATTATTTGCATTTATTACATTTTGAGAGCATAGTTCACACCATTGATGTATATGTTTAAAAAGAATTTGCATTTAGTTTTTGCATGTGTTAGCTACATGCAGACGATAATATGGTTCAAAGGTAGTCTATCGTGTAGTCAAGTTGAAGTTGATAGTTCTTGTGAGTTGTTATGGGTAGAGGTAATACTGGAAAATAATAAAAAATTAATAATTGGTTCCTTTTTCCGGCTCCCCGACTCTGACGATACAATAGCAAAAACGTTCAAAGAAAACCTGTGTCTAATTGCAAATACCTACCCGACTCACAGGATAATAATAGGCGGCGACTTTAATGTACCCTCAATCTGCTGACGAGAATATATTTTCAAATAAGGAGGTACGCATAAAACATAGTGCGAAATTGTACTCACTGCATTCTCTGGGAATTACATCTAACAATTACTTCATTAGGCAACTAGAATTGTAAATGGATGTGAAAACACACTTGATCTCTCAGCAACAAATAATCCTGAGCTCATAACGAGCATCAAAACAGTTACAGGTACAGGTATTAGTGAACACAGAGCTGTCGTAGCGAGATTGAATACCGAAATTTCTAAAGTTACCAAAAAGTAGTGGGAGTCGAGAAGTACATTTGTTCAGAAAATCATATAGAAATAAAATACATTGCTTCTTGAAAGACAGTTTTCACTCGTTCCTAATACTAAACGTAAGCGTAGACCAAATGTGGCTCAAATTCAAAGAAATGGTGTCGATAGGAATTGACAGTTTTTACCAATTACATTAATAAAATAAGGAGGTGATCTCCCTTGGTACACAAAACAGGTCAGGATACTGTTGCAAAGGCAACGGAAATGCCTTGCTAAATTTAAACGAACACAAAAATCACAGGATTGGCGATACTACGCATAAGCCCGAAATTTAGCGAGATGTCTACAATACTTTTCACAACGAAACTCTTTCTCGAAATTTGACTGAAAACCCAAAGAGTTTTTGGTCATATGTTATATATACTAGGGGCAAAACTCAAACAACTCCCTCACTACGTGATAGTAATGGCGATCCTGCCGATCATAGCACTACTAAAGCAGAGTTACTAAACATAGCTTTTAGACACTCATTCACCATAGAAGACGAAACCAATATCCTAGATTTCTTATAACGAACTGAGGTCAAAATGCAGAACGATCTGAATATCAGTAGGGTGTAAAAATTGGGAACTGACTCTGGGAAGTGTGAAGTCGTCGACAAGAGTACGAAAAGAAATCCGTTATACTTTGTTTAAAAGACAAATCAATGGAATGTGAAGGTCGTAAACTCCACAAAATACCTAGGAATTACTATTATTTCGGACTGAAACTGGAAAGAACACTTAGATAATGTCGAGGGAAAGATGAACCAGAGACTGCGTTTTATTGGCAGAACCCTTAAAAGATGCGACAGAACTACTAAAGAAACTGCATACACTACGCTTGTCCGTCCGTCCTTATCAGGTGGGTTTGACGGAGGACATCGAAAGAGTCCAAAGAAGGGCAGCTCGTTTTGTATTGTCACGATACAGACGACACAGCGTTACGAAAATGATACAGGATCTGGGATGAGAATCATTACAACAACGGCGATTGTCGCTGCAGCGTGGGCTACTTACGAAACTCTAAACGCCAACATTCTCCTCCGAATGCGAAAACATATTGTTGACTCCCACTTACATAGAAATGATCATCAGAATAAGAGAAATCAGAGCTGGAACAGAGAGATTCATGTGTTCTTCCTTCCCGCGCGCTATTCGAGAATGGAATGGGAGATAAATAGCATAAAGGTAGTTCGATGAACCCTCTGCCAGGCACTTATATGTGATTTGCAGAGTATCCCATGTAGATGTGGATGTAAAATCTACGTTATAATTTACGTTACGTAATATATCTGTTGTTTTGAGCTTGATGTGTGAAAAATTATCCTTTCTCTTTAAGGAATTCAATAAAGGTTTTTAAATATTATGTTAAACTATTTAATACAAATAGTTTTATGTTTTTAGTAAGATATGAATATTGCGTAATGTTCTTATTCCATTAGAGAATAAAGCTATTGCTTTGGCGAAAGATAAATTGTAGCAAATATATATTAGTGCTAAAATCCCGACTATAAAAGTACTCTACGACATTGTCATCTCCACTTAGCAACCTCACTGTGTTAAAAAAAAAAATAAATAAATAAAAAAAAAATAAAAAAAAAAAAAAATTAAAAGGCTGTTTTCGTTTTCCGCTTGAAGCGTTTGGCATATAGCCGTCTCACTCCCACACATGCTGTAGGCATTGCAGTGGTGGGGGAAGTAGTGCGCCCGTCAAAATGGCTTGCGCCCGAAGTGCCTAGCATCTTTGCAAAGTAACTGGGGGAAATTCACCTTTTCTTACCTTTTTTATTTGTGTTTTAACAAAAAATATTTACTTGTAAGAATGACACTCTATAGCACTTAGATAAAATTATTGTTTAAATAGCGTATTTATGATACTAGTTCATTTAAGAAGAAGCCTACTGTATATATGACGAGTGTGCATGTACATTACTGATAGAATCAAATTTGCGTCACATAATTACTAAGTTTTTCTTCGATTCGTGTTTTGGATATTTCCTAAAGCTTTGCGTAGTGATTCTGCCATACAAACACTAATTGTTACCTAAACAGTAAATTGTTTACTTAGTTTACCGTTCTTCGACTACATTACGGCGCTGCGATTCCTCTGTTACTCCGTTTACGTGCCGCGGCTGATTAGCCGTGCGTACTGGAGCGCCGTGTTGCGGAGCGCGCGGCCGTTCGCCGTCGGGGGTTCGAGTCCCCCCCCCCCCTTGGGCATGGGTGTTTGTGTTGTCCTTAGGTTAGTTTACCTTAGTTTAAGTAGTTTGTAAGCTGCGAACTAATAACCAAGCAGTTGAGTGCGATAGATTTACAAACATTTGAACATTTTATTTATTTATTTTTTCGTTTAAGTAGGATCTGACCGCGGGTCAGTCTAGCACATAGCAGTGCTGTGCGGTCTCAGTCTTTCCGCAGCTATCTCTCTCGCTCCGTTGCCGACACTAGCGACACATAGTCGCAGACGAGGCGGTGAACTACAGTGTACTCCGCACGCACGGCGCGGTCAAACCCGCCGGGCGGAAGTGTTGGCCATGCCTGACGAATTTAATGAATTCGTGAGAACAAGGACTTTTACTATTTTATTTGACAGAGAACCTGGATTATTTGTAGCCCATAATCATTGTTGTTGTCGTTGGTTTTGAGGGGACTAAACAGCTAGGTCATAATCCCCCTTAATCATGAGCTGTTCATTCCATCGTGTCAGTGCTGAGTGTATTTTTCTTGAACAGATTTTATTTCTGTAATGATAAAAGAGTGAAACGAGGTACAGCAATGGCAATGGTAAAGAGGCCGAGAAAGATGAATTTCGAAACTAATTCGGACATGTGATGACTGGAAAATATTCACCGTAGTCAATGGAGAAAATAACATTGCCGTAACTGCTCCAGAAATGACAGTGACAGGAGAAGATCGTACGACCGAGAAAGATTGTTTCGGGAAATGTTAGCGAGAGAGCGTAAGAAATAGATGATGTAGCGCATATTTCAATTACCTTTCAGGTACAGAAGGGCAAGGTGGGAACTGTACCAATATGTTAAGCAGAACATGATCTCTTGGAGAAAGCAGCCAGAAATTAATATAGCAGAAACTGACCGTAAAAAGAGAATTTAAGCTAACAGGAAGGCGGCGAGACACGAATAAGTTACGCTAGGAGAACTTGGTAGGGAAAAGGATGAACATGAGTTCAGCTAGCCATCTGTGACCAAGGATTAGTAACCGCAACGAAAATGAAATTGGGATAAATTTAAACAGATATTGCGCAATTGGAAAAAGCGTATTAGGATATACCAGATATTGTGAATAATTTAGCTTTGGATGTACAAGGCGTACAGTCAGGACAGAGAATTACAAATTATGATATACAGATTACATTACATTGCAAAGAAGTAACTAAAAAGAACACGGCTGTTGAAACAAGAAATGAAAGGAAAATGTTAATAGACAAGTTAGTACAGAAGGAAGGTAATACACAAACGTGGAAACTGTAAAAATAGAATTAGGACTGATAAGGGTTACGTCAAAGTCTCGGTTCACGCAATGGCAACGGAATATGACGAGCATACGAGCGTAGAAAAACACTGGAACGCCTAATTTTATGGGGGCACTTTCCTCATTGTGTATAATACGAGGGTCGTCCACAACTTTTAAGTTCCGTTTCTATTTACAGGGTGTTACAAAAAAGTACGGCCAAACTTTCAGAAACATTCCTCACACACAAAGAAAGAATATATGTTAGGTGGACATGTGTCCGGAAACGCTTAATTTCCATGTTAGAGCTCATTTTAGTATTTCTCTTTAAATGTAAATTGAAATAATTCTTGCAGAGAATTGTCAAAATACCCAGTAGTTTCGTTAGTATGTACTGTACTTCCTCGATTCATCACGTCATCAACACAGATTTTCTGTGAACGACTGGACAGGAATTGTTGGTGATGTCTTGATTGGGCCTCATGTTCTTCCACCTACGCTCACTAGAGCACGTTACCATGATTTCATACGGGATACTCTACCAGTGCTGCTAGAACATGTGCCTTTACAAGTACGACACAACATGTGGTTCATGCACGATGGAGCTCCTGCACATTTCAGTCGACGAGTTCGTACGCTTCTCAACAACAGATTCGATGACCGATGGATTGGTAGAGGCGGACCAATTCCATGGCCTCCACGCTCTCCTGACCTCAACCCTCTTGACTTTCATTTATGGGGGCATTTGAAAGCTCTACGCAACCCCGGTACCAAATGTAGAGACTCTTCGTGCTCGTATTGTGGACGGCTGTGAAACAATACGCCATTCTCCAGGGCTGCATCAGCGCATCAGCGATTCCATGCGACGGAGGGTGGATACATGTATCTTCGCTAACGAAGGACATTTTGAACATTTTCTGTAACAAAGTGTTTGAAGTCACGCTGTTACGTTCTGTTGCTGTGTGTTTCCATTCCATGATTAATGTGATTTGAAGAGAAGTAATAAAATGAGCTCTAACATGGAAATTAAGCGTTTCCGGACACATGTCCACATAACATATTTTCTTCCTTTGTAAGTGAGGAATGTTTCCTGAAAGTTTGGCCGTACCTTTTTGTAACACCCTGTATATCCTCGAAAGCAGAGCTACGATCGTAGTTCCGAGCATGCGCGGCAGTTACTCTGACTCAAAGAGAAGACATGTACGCCATTTTCAGATCAGTGCTTCCGACGTGTGCTTTGTAGTTCTTATTTATAATGTCAGCCGTAATTGAAAATGCCACCGCTTGTGAAATCAGATTTGTTATTCGTTTTTTAAATGCAAATATAGTTAAAACAAAGGAAATTCATCGGCGAATTTGCTAGGTTTACGGATAAAGTGCTATGAGTGATTCAATGGTTAAAAGATGGGTCACTGTTCAATGAAGGGCGTGATCAAGTGCACAATGAAGAACGAAGTGGACGCCCGTCTGTGGATACAGATGAACTGGTTCACGCAACTGAAGAGAAGATAAAGCACAATCGTAAGTTTACACTTAGTGCCCTTAGTGAGGAAGTTCCGCAAATATGACGATCAATAATTTACTAAAAAACTGAAATTGCGAAATCTTTGGTCACGTTGGGTACGCAAAATTCTTACCGAACGACACAAAAAACATCGGATGAGCAGTGCACTTCAGGTTTTGACATGGGGGAAGGGGGGGGATGAAACTTGGGTATCGTACGACACCCCTCAAACAAAACTGCAATCAGTGGGATGGAGGCACACTCCATCCCAACGAAGGTTAAGCCTAAGCAAATCTTGACATCTCGAAAACGCAAGTGCACCGATTTTTGGGACTGAAAAGGCAGTTTGCTCATTGATTTCTCACCATGGGGCCAAGGAGACGTCACCTGCTGATCTAGCTTCTGACTAGCTAGCGCCTGCATCACGGAATCTTGTCTTCAGTTGAATAAAAACTCTAATACTATTTTAATAGCATCCTCTGGCGCTCTACCAGGTTTCACGCCTCATCCTGACATAAAGACGGGAACCTACCGCTCGGCCCCAGCAATACATTCATTCAGCCTGCGGTTACATTTGTAATTATTAATTACTTATTCAAATAGGATAAATCAACATATTGGAGGTGTGCAATACTGTGAAGATTCGATGTTCTGATATCAGTATCATAGTAAAAAAAAAAAGTGCTCAAATGTTTGTAGAGCTTATGGGAGTTAACTACGGGGTCATCAGTCCCTAAACTTAGAAACTACTTATGAACTTGCTTATACTGAAGACGACACAAACATCAGTGCCCGAGGGGGGATTCGAACCCCTACGGGGAATAGTCTCGTGCATAGTAACATAGCGCCTCTACGCTAGCGCCTCAACGCACTCGGCTGCTCCGCCGCGGCTATCGTAGTTAAACAATATAATCAATAATAAATACAATATTATGATAAAATATTGTATAATACACCAATAACTAAATAAAAAATACCTACTATGTTGTTGTGTGCAGGGAATGCCCATTTGCGCTATTATTTGTTGCAGGTTCAGACTGTGTGTATAAAGCAGTAGATATCCAGGTGCTTTTTAAATTACTTCATCACAGAAAAATATATAATTTTTTATATGTAGGAGCCATCGCCGGCCGCGGTGGCCGAGGGGACTAAGGCGCTCCAGTCACGGTCTGCACGGCCACTACGGTCGGGGCTCGAATCCCCCCTTGGGCATGGATATTTGTGCCGTCCTAGTTCGTAAGTAGTTCATAAGTAGTTTGTAAGTTTAGGGACTGATGACCCCGTAGTTAAGTCCCATAGACTATACAAACATTTGAACATTTTAACATTTGAGCTATCGATATGGTTGTGCTTTCATTGGAAGTGCCTCGTTTATAAATCTCACACAAAAGCTAGGTATGAAGGAATAATATTTAAATATGAATGTGCAATTTCCTTTGACAACGTGATGCAGTTGCAAGACTTCAAGAGTACTATATGAATTTCTTTTCATGTCCACATCCGGATGACCTGCCATGCTAAGAAGAACATCTTTTCGGATGACGAGGTGTGCACAACTTCAGCCGTTGGCACGCCACCCGACTGGCTGCAGGACTGAAGGGCTGATGTTCAAAAATATTCATATGTTTGTAGAACTTATGGGAGTTAACTACGGAGTCATTAGTCCCTAAACTTACAAACTACTTATGAAGTAGCTAATACTAAGGACGGCACAAATATTCATGCCCGAGGGGGGAGGGGGATTCGAAACCCCGACCGTAGTGGCCGTGCAGACCGTGACTGGCGCGCCGCAGGCCGCTTGGCCACTGCGGCCGGCAGGGTTGAGGTCACCACACGACGACGCGTTTTCGCCAGGCCTACCTGAGTAATTCAGACGACAGACTGCGTTATCACAAACCCTTCAACGGTGCCAACGCATCATAGGCAGCCAATTTTCCGTTATGCTTCAAATTGTTTCTAATAGACAAGGATTAGCAGTAATTCATGAATCAGCATTTCTAAACACCGCCAATTAATGTTTTAATTGTCTCCTACTTAACGATCAATAATAATCTACCACAAGAAATTCAACGGAATTGAAATTGTCTAAAATCTGTTACTGAATGTTATTAATTGTTCCTTTTTGTGTAAACTGAACATAAAAGTTGCGAAAGCCATATGTTGTACTCGGCGTGCTCCATCCTGTTTCCGCAGTGACTTTGCACAAATGGGGAGCGAAAATAAGATTCTGTTTTTAGAGAAAATTATTAATAAGCCAGGGTGCACCTGTTTGACGAATTAATGGAAAGAAAAAGATTAACACGAAAAATCTTGTTACTTGTTATGGCTCCCCTCACATACAATGACCGTGTTTCGCTGGTGAATTACTAGGAAGAGGTTCGATGAGTCATTACCCTTGGCCCAATGAAGGCTCCATTTCTGCTGTCGTAATGGGCATGAGTGCCCAGAAAGATATAAGCACACCAATACAAAGATAAGAAAAAGACAAATTCATACATACCTATAAAGATATACTTCAAAACAAAAGAAATATATGAAAAAATTAAAAAGTAAAAATAACATACACCTAAAAAGAATACTTTAAAACATAAGAAATAAACGAAAAAATTAAAAAATAAAATATACACCTAAAAACGCTACATGACTTAAGAGCGGCGGTGCTCTTGTTAAAACTAGAGAGCCCTGTACCACCAGGTGCCCCCACTGTAGCAACAGCCAGATTATATGGAATATACACTAGTATACTAAAACATATGCATACACTGTCGAAGATACATATCATAGACAGCATTTGCAACTTAATGTAAAATCTATAAACGCTATGTGTCTACCTATTCTGTTAATTTGTTACACATGTATTAACTTCAGTATATGAGTGAATATATCAAACAGGAAATATGATAAAAAAAACATACACAAAACCTAAATGAATGAGAAAGGTACTCTAGTAATAGGATGCCAGTTGCAAATTTTGCGAAACGTATATACGAAGATTTAAAGAGACCCTCTTTTGTGAAAAGAACACATTACTAAAGAAAAGTAAAGCTAAAAATGGTAAATTAAAAGCAGTATACTTTTTTGTATTGACCGCAGCTTCGAAAACAGAAAGTGTGATACAGTGCGCTAATAAATGTATAAAAATGTGATGGTGTAACACCACAGAAAAAACAGATTAGAATAATATCTATGAATTGAAAATTATACTCTGCATTGAAGAAAAGAGCAGTATTCACTTCATCTTTGGATTTGGTAGAGATTATATGTTTGAGCAAACAATGTGAAATACGCAAAATCTATTTTTTATGACCTTTGGTACCAAAACACCTTTAAAGATAGATGTATATTACGGCGTCGTACAAATGGTTGATTACAAATGTATTTTATATTGAAACTCTGATTTGAAGATAATGACTGCGCAATTTAAAAAAAAAAAAAAAAAAAAAAAAAAAAAAAAAATTGAATTAAATTGCGAATTTGGCTAAAGACTTTCTCCTGGGCGTTTTCATCAAATTACATAGATTTCTTTCCTTATTTTACCGTGTAAGGTAATTTCATAAGTAAAATGAAAGAATTGATTAAAAAATAGATTATCATTTTGGTTACTTAGCACTGAATTCCAAAATCCAAACTTAAGATATTCTCACGCCAATGTCATGAGATACGTTGTATTCTACAAAGAAGTAAAATATCAATTAAGAACAATTGTTTCTTTAGAAGAACAAAAACAATAGATTCCATTCCATACTGAGGACTGGTGCAGTAAAGGTTATGAATTTGTCGAAATAATTGGTATGAAAAACATATTCGCTACTGTGACTGAATTCTTTCAACAAAGAACAATAACAGTTATTTCTTTTCAACCTTAAAAATAAAATGTTTTGTACTAAGAAGTAACGGATAAATCCACTCATAAATCAAAAATAAAAATGAAATTTCATAATTGGGTCGCGCCTTGAATTTCTGTCGCTAGGTTAGAAAGAAAAAAAAACACAAAAAATAATCATTTGAAAATTTTCAAATCGGATAATTAACAGCAGTCTAGTGATTTTTTATACTTGCTTGTACAGTTAGGTGTTCTTAGAGATACAGTTTCAGATTCAAATGTTCAAATGTTTGTAAATCTATCGGACCAAACTGCGTGGTCATCAGTCCGTAGCTTACAAACTACTTAAACCTAGGTAAACTAACCTAAGGACAAACACACACACCCATGCCCCAGGGAGGACTCGAACCTCCACGGCGAGCAACCGCGCGCTCCGCAGCGAGACGCTTTAGACCGCGCGGCTACTCCACCGCGGCGCTCAGTTTCAGATTCGAAATTCTTAACTGAAATGAAGATTTTCGCAAGACCTCTTTATTATGTTGCAATGGTTGTGTGTAATACTGAGCTTGAAACGCCATCTATTGTATCAAGTTTCTGTGCAAGTTCGACATGGTAACGTCGCATAATTGCTTACTTTGAAAATGTTTGACAGGATGCAACGCTACGAAAACCGGTAAATATTTAGAGGTATCTGTGCGGAAGCTGGAGCTCATCCTCTGGGCGGTCCCGCGTAGGGGAGACTACTACGCTTTAAAAACAACTCCGCCCTTTAGAAAATAAACCCAGAAATATTTCTTTCGAATTCGTGAAAACAGCCTCCATAATTCCGTAGTACATTTCAGTGGAATTTCACGATTTTTAGCAAATTATTCCTAACAGCAGTGTGATACAGCTCCACTTCTTCGCTGAGTAAAGCAAAAAAGGTCTCCAACAAAGTTCGGACTCCATTTCGGGAAATTAATATTCAGATAAATATACTCCTTTGGTTTACACTCTATCTTATGAACACGCTTTTATTATCCTCAGAATAAACAGAATGTATGTCGTGACTCCGGGAATATTTTCGGAGAAATAATTTCGCTGGTATTTCATCACGACCAGGCCCTTTGCTGCTCCTCGTGTGTGATATGTGAATCAACTCATTACTCTTACATATGCTTTTTCATAATATATCACATGTACTGAAAATGAGCTCGTCTACAATATTTTAATTAGATTTATATTATATACTTGTTCTTTGTGTAATTATATGTATATATAACTACTGTTGTCATATGCCATACGATAAGTAATAAATAAAACTGTTACCTACTTTTATATCCATGTTATTCAAAGACCTTTCCAAATACTACTCGTTAATGCACCACACAATAAGGATTCTTTATATTACATTCACATTGCCGTAGTTGGCGTGTAATAGCGTGAGAAGAATGTTGTAGGACATGCCCAAACTGTAATTAATTTCACACGGTATTCATTCCTGGATAATTTTAGATGATAAAGGATTTATCGCTTTCATCTGTCCTGGATATTTTAATATAATCTGCTGTTTTAAATTCCTCAGGATACAAATGACAACATACTCTCCCAGACATTTTGTTCTTGCCACTTAACTGATGCAAATGCATCCATTAATTCTTCCGCCACTTCTCGTAAAACATTTCCAGATTCATCAGTTAAAAGCAAATAAATGAAAACATTGACAGCAACTGGTTTTCAGATTATTTTCGGTAATCATTTTTTATCCTGTATTTAATTAGTTTCTAATCTTTTTAAGGCATCATCCTTTTAACAGGTTGGATGTGTTCTCCCCACAATCTTACGTCGACTCTTGCAACCTACGCCCTCAATCACTTGTAGGTTTCACTTGCTGCAACTGATTAACAAAGGGCGATATCTAAGAATTCAGTACGAAAAAAAGGTAAATTCTCAGCAAAGACCACATTTGTAAAAACCTCTGATTAACACGATCAGTATTGGTAAAACGGTGCTACCATAATCTGACTATAAAAGCGCCCAAGTAAAGCTTTAAAAGTACCATTAGCCTCAAATAAGTAGACAGTTCAAGCACTGGCGGTACGTGGGGGTTTTTCTAGGGGTTACAGGATGATGGGCATTGAGCATCCGTCAACAAAAAAGAAGAATAAATAAATAAGGAAATTTTTGTAAGAAAAATCAATTTTTCTCTCCTTAAGAGAAGAGAATCACTCAAATAAGCATTCATTGAAGTCTAAGATCTGCTTGTGAAGTCTTCGCGATGCAGAGCACTTGCATGTGTTGGTAGTCGGTCTAGTCACAGCACATCTCAGAAAAGGTTTTATTATCTTCAGAACGCTCCAACTCGCACGTTGTCATCGGTATCGTAGAAATTACATTCAAAAGTATGACTGATTCGCCAAAGGGGCCCCTTCAAATTATTTTCGAGCAGGAACTGCAAAAGTGGAACAGCACCTGTGGGATTTATAAACTCATTCTTGCATTCAGGGAGTATATATATTTGACTTCAGTAAAAACGTTTTTGGAACCTGACTTGCATACGAAATAAAATTTTCAGAAGTACGTAAATACAGTTGCAGCGACTAGATGCCCTCTTAAGCCAAAGCGTTCATCTACGTGAGCAATAAGTAATTTTATCACACACTTCATTTTGCGTAACAGTTTCAGAATTTTTTTTTCTCTGCCTCTGTCTCTGCGTAGGATACAGCAGGGCTCTGTACGTGGATATCCTGACAATGACGCTACGTTGGATATCCTGCATGGGTCTTTCAAAATTTATGTTATTGTAGTATTTTACTCATGGCAACAATTGTTCAGATTTTTAATTCATAAAATCCAGCAACCAGTTGCATGTAATAATTTCTTTATTTATGACTAATTATTGTCACAAATAAATAAATAAATTATTGCATGTAACTGGTTGCTACATTTTATGAATTAAAACAGTGTCTTATTCTAATGTCCGTAGATCAATAGCTAACTTTTTAATTGACTGCACAAAATGTCAACGTGTGCCATAATATACAGCTACAGCTAACCAAAATGAAATGCTGGGTGCTATAATTTCAGGCCTAACCCTCTGTGTTGAATATTTTTTTTAGTTTGCTGAGATATAACTCGATTTGATCTAGATGTTTATAAGTGACATTCTGGTTTCGAACGCAACTTGCAGAGTATATTATTTATAATAACTTCTTTTTGCTGTGAAGATCTATGTAAGAAAAGGGTGTAATAATGAACGAAACAGGTGTTCTTTTGCATGAATCTGTACACCTGAACGATGACCACTCAGAACAGCTGCACCGTCGTAGATATGGAAAATAACTTCCTTCATTATCCACAATCTATGGCTTTATTCTACAAAGAAAACATATCTCATAGCGAGACAATCTGTGAAATTTTTGAAATCTGAGTTGATTCAATTGTGATAATTAGCAGCTGAAATTTGTTTTTCCTCCCGGTGCAGCGCAACATGTGAAATTTTACTGCCTGTTACAGATGGTAACATTTCTTTCTCGCTCCACCAGCGATGTCGATTCCTTACAATCTTTACGAATCAGGTGTGCATTACATATTCATCTCAATTTGAATATATTATATATAGCAGACACATCATTTTATGCAATTTAACTATAATTATTTTAAAACAGTCTACGCGAGTCCCCTAGTCTTGAAACTACACTGTGTTTATTCATTGAACGAAGTAAATGAGCTAAACATTTAAATGAATATTTTGTTTCGTAACCAGAAAGCTGAAATTTATATTAATAATAATAATAATAATGCGGTGGTTTGAGACCACGAGTCATAATGGACTCTTCATAATAAAAGGAGATTGCATATATTTCTTTATCTATTGTGATAAATTCTGAGATCGTCAACCTCTCAGCGTCCAAATCGTTTCACATCCATGAGTTTTCTGTGTGAACAGCAAACATGGAAAACAGATCAATTTGCTTGCAACATCTAACCATTCCATTTTTTTAAATAAAAACAAACTTCATAATCGCCTTTGGTCTCATTAGACCTTTAAAAAAATGCATATTGCCAACCATCAGCTGTTTATTATATTTATAACTTGGTTTCGTTTATGAACCATCATCAGAAAAATCTGTTAAATAAAAATGACAAACATGAATTACACACAAGTTAAAATAAAATATATGATATAGTCCAGTAGTTTTATCCAGAAAATACTTACAAATACATTGTCTGTCATCCATGTTGATCAATGAAAGATACCGTAAACCATAGGAACTTTGTGACAGGTGGTGAAACATTGTGACACCCACTTGGCTCACTATATACTTAAAACTTGCGGGCATTTCATAGTATTTTGAGCTTCCAATCGTCTGGTCTAAGTGCCTGATGAGTGCTTCCATCTCCTGGAGCAACCAGAAACTAACAGAGTATACAATGGTATGGAAAAGTCCTTGTTTAGCGCCGCTTAAGACGTTAAAGCCCGTTCTGCGTAAACTTTGCATTCCTGACAGTGAAGTAAGCAGACCAGTGCAGTGGATGTGAGTTGAGTTTTAAGTATTAAATGTTTAGGCAGCCTCTGTTAAAAATCATAGTTGTAGTGCATATTTTCCTTACGGTTCTAATTGATATATTGTAAATGTGAAGGAACAGGGTACAACATTGTGCCACGGCGCAGTCACGAAGTTGTCCTGTAACATTACAGATCACAGTTATTTTTGGATTTAGGTATATATCTGGCTTTCGTCCCACATTTAGACTATAAAATGGCTTCAAAGTCGAGAATAAGGGTCGGCTCACGCCCATCAAGAAGATAATAAACTATTGCAAAAGAAAATGACAGCTTTATGGTGCACCTAAGTAAAAAATGAACTGAAATGACAGAGAGAAAGCAGATATTAAGGAGGAAACAAGTCAATATAATCCCTGGGAAGAGCATTTCCACCTTCAACTGCAAAGCTTATCAGCAGAGAGTGTTACTGCAAAATCTTCAAATGGTCTGAATCAACCCTCAGATGACACAAATATTAATGCAGCTCACCGCATCACTTGCAGCTGCAAGTGATAGCGACACAGTAATGTATGCTGAATCAGATTACAGTTTGTCTGAATGTCTGGGCTCTGAAGCTGATGTCGCAGAGGAAATTGAGGATTTCAAGAAAGAAGACAACACAGTGAGGATCTATGTGGTGGTGGTGTATGAAGGAGGGCATTATCCAGGTATAATAACCAAAATCAGGAGTGACGGCGCACTCATTAATGTTATGGAGTCAGTGGGAAAAAACTGGAGATGGCTGACAGTAAAAGATGAAATTTGGTACAAAACTGAGGAAATAGTTTGTAACATAAATGATTCAAAGCAAAGAGGCCAGCGAAATGTTTTTGAGGTTCCTGAAATGAGTGTTTTATTTAGAATGTTGCTTCATGATGTTAATATTAATTTCTTAATAAAAGTTGCTCATCACTCAACATAGTCTTATTTACTTTGTATGCTTTTATCTGTCCTATAGAATACCCCATCATTCACAACTTTGTAACAGGCCCTAATTATTTGGACTGAATGAGTAGAAATACAACTGTCACAAAGTTGCACTACAAATAGGTACAACTTTGGACGATGTATTTGGTACAATTCAGACTCCCACGCATAAAAATTTTGATGAAACAACATTACATGTAATAACTAGAGGAAAAGGCATTATATAAGAATAGCAATATTTAAAAATGTATATACAATTTTTTAAGCAAGAAAAGTGTCACAAATTTCTATGATTTACGGTGTGTAAAATGTCACTTAACATTAGGTCTTGATGATAAATAAAACAATGGCAGGCTGCATTATATTGAACCAGGGTCTATGAATTCAAAGAGTGTCTAACAAAAATATTAAGAACTACATACTTGATTTGATAAAGTTATCGAAAATCGAAGTATTCATGGTGGGAAAATAATAAATCTCTGATATCCATCATAGGATATATCACTGATGAGGTGTCATGGCGACTGATAGAGGGAGTGGTATATAAAAATTGCGTAAATAACAGTACAAACAGCGAAAACAATAAATAAATATGTCCCATAACAGCCACTGTATGTTAAAGTACAAAGTAAGGTAAACGAAATGTGCGTTGAAGACGTAATGTTAGGGTATGTAGCCGACTGTTATGCTGTGATCCTTGATACGGATCTTATTCTCGAGCGACAGGGAAGAGAAATTAGTTTCCCCTTGTCTCTGCACTGTGTTATGACAGATATTAGCATTATTCTGTAGACACTGCATACATGAGAACTAATGCCTTCAGATTCACAGTTGCACATTGAACCCTCCCGCGTGAATAACTGTAAAACGTTGCCACAGTGTTGGTGAAATGAGTGCAGCCAACAAGATAAACCTCCTGCCTACCGTTGCTAAATAGGCTTTTCTCTTACTGCAGTTTCAGCAATATAATTGCTCGAAGGTATGAATGACAACGGACATTATAATGTTACAGAATGGTGCAGATATTATATGTTTCGAAAATTGTTGTTTATGTGCCATGTCGGCATAACAACAGGGCAGGAAGCAGAACCGCAGTTTGGCGATGGAATCTGAGGCCCTAGAGGATACACGTGCGAACATGGCTCCAATAATCGGGATAGGAGGAACGTCCTGTACCCGCTCCCTTCAGCTCCCCTCGACACCGAAATCAGTGGCTGTAATGATGCGATTTTGGCAGTGCAAAATGGATTTACTCGAGTGCCAAGGCGAATGCATATGAGCTGACTGCCACTCTCAAAAATTATCATATAATATCAATTAACTGTCGCAGAGGCAGCACAGTATATTATTTTTAATTTGAAGTTATTAACACTCTAAATTTTCTGAATGACGAATATTTCAAGAGGATTAATTTCTCAGTTGTGACAGCCACTGAGTAGACGTAATACGCATTTTCATGTGAAAGTTGATAACCGTTACTTATAACTTGTTACACCAAATGTAACCGTCCCATATGATACGTCATTAAGGAAACAACAAGAGTTGAGTATGATACACTTGCTCCTTATTAGAGATGAGAGTACATCACTGAATGAATAGCACTGCTGATTTGACAACCTGCTTTTTACCTCTCTACCTGTCAGCTGCATCTCATCCTCCCCTTTACGTACTACTTCTTACCCTCTCTGTAACAATTTTCTTTGTCCTTCTTTTCATCTGTCCATCTCCAGCTTTCAGTTCTCCTTTATTGCTCTTCCTCCATTTTCCCTCCCTCTTTATTTCTTCGTCTCATCCCTCTGAGAACCACATTCTTCTATGTCTCTCTGTCCATTTTTTTCTCCTCCACACTCTCACTGTCTCTCTCTTACCCATTTCTCCTTCCGTCCAATCGCCCATTTTGCCTACTTGCCTCGCCCTACCACCTCTGCATGGCTGCCAGGCCCATCCTTCGTACCCCGTTACCTGTGTCCATCCCTCCTGCCCAACGACTTTCCATAGACATTCCCGTCTACAACGTACAGTCTTAGACAAAAAAATTGATCGATGGCCGGCCGACGCAGAACGCTAAGTCCGCCGATGTGCACGATCTGTCAACACTGTAGAATGCGGTACTGTCAGGAGACAGTCCGCTGGTATGTGAGTGCATGGTCTCGCGGTAAGAGTCGCGTTTACAGGCGTATATGTAAGCAGTCGCGAGATCGAATCCAACCACCTTCGATTTTTTTTTTTAAACCGCAAATCGGCTGTCTTCGTTATCAGTGTGGAAGAACCTCAAATATAACAGCGAAAAGTCCCAGAAATATTACACAAAAGAACTCAAAACTGCATCAAAACTGAACTGTTTACTCTCGGGAGTAGTGGGCACCGGCTACGGCGACGCGCCAGCGGCCGCATCGCGGCTGCCGCCTGCGGACTCAGTGACAGCGGCGCGCCGCTATGAGTTTGTTTACCGGCTGTTATATCCTTACCTCAAGTTCTGGTACTTATATTACAGTCACGTATTGAATTTTTCTGATATATATGAACATGATCTAAACGTCGTAAAGTGGAATCGGTATAAAGGTATTTTTCTTGAACGTCATCAGGCCGCTCAATCAGGGTTCCTACTCACGATTGTTACTAGTAACGAGTTATGATGCTCCCATGCTGACATCTTAAGAAGAAATTAATGACTGAGTACTAAAAGATTTTTATACTCAGCAACCACAACGCCAGGGTGCGCCCATTTTTCGCAAACAACTGAGACACCATTTAGTCGCACTGTAAGGACAAACGACCAAAAAAATTTTAAAAATTACGTCATGTGTTAGTACTACACTATAATAATTCCCGTTGATTTCACAAAGAATACATCGGATAGTGTGCTTTGGAAGTCACCCATTCCGCACCTACTCTTTCGATCATATGTCCTAAAATGTTTATCTTTCCTGCCCCTACTCGAATAACCTTCGACAAACATTATTTCCAGACGAAGATACACGTCGAACATCGATTGGCGTCATAATTAGCTTGGAATCAGTTTGATTCTAAAGGGAGAGATATGGTAAACTACCAGAAAGTTGTCAGACTTTCGCATAATCTGATAGAATATAGCAAGTAACCACAAGAGGTTTCTTGTTGTTTTCGATGTGGATTCGTGCAACTCCTGTCCGGAAGCAGCTAAAAAATTCTACTCCAATGAGACCCGAACCAGTGACCAGAGCCACCTCTCCATGGCAGACGACAACTTTACCCCAGAGCTAACGAGGAGCTGTACACGGCAGTTCTTTCCTACTGCCACATACATCAGTAGAACATATAACTCGCAACGAAAGAGATTAGTTGGAATTTCGCCGTGTAAACAATTTTCTGGACCCCAAAGCATGAACAAATAGCCTTCTGTCACCTCTCGGCTGAGAAACCTGTCAGATTATGCAATGGACATTACTGGAAACATCAAGTGAATTTATGAGCACAGAACTGTGCCAACCAGGAAGTAAGACCTCGGTACTAGCGTTGACAGACTTACACTGCAATGTTGCCAAGCTTCAATCATACTATCAACAGGAAGAATAAGAGCCGAGGTGATTGCCAAGCGAGCTCGACAGAGACTTAGCTCGCGCCTTGCGCGCCTGGTGGGGGTCCGAACACCTAAAGTATATGTCAATGAGCCCTGCTCGCAAGTTCGTAACTAGCTTTAATGAGTCGATCGTTGTCACTAACAAAAATATACAGATGCACCGACCTCTAACATAGTAATAAGTGTCTCAATTATTTGCGTATTCTGTCTTAAGCGCAATGACAACACTAGTCATTCACCAGTGCTGTTTTACATTTCTTCGAGCATTTCCATTGATTATACTGAAAACATTAGATGTAAGCGTCAGTTTCCTTCACGATTATAGACTCAGAAAGTATCTTTCTTGATATCGCTGTCAGAGGCACAAACGAACGAAGAGAGGCAAACAAACGAAGAGAAATCAAAGCAGCATTGTTTTCAAGATGTGAACATTTCTGGGAAGGCTTCGTAACATGGTGTGCAAAATAAGAAGAGCTTCTGTTATCCAAACATAGAATTACGGACAGTAATGTATATATTAATTTATCCGTCATAATCTCCCATGTTGTATTTTACTTCTTTTTTTTCTGGTTGTTTCCAATTTCTTATTTCATCCTCTTTCGATAGCTGCTAACTTTATTACGTTTTTTATTGTGGTTAGTTCAGATTATTTGATGATGTTCCTTTCTAAGTATTTATTTTCTTCTCTGCTCATGCTATTGTTCATTTATTCTTCCAGAAGTATACGAATAATTGTTTCTTTAGCCTTTTATCATTCATTTAATACATATGTCGAACAAAAGGTAACCCTCACTTAACCACTCCGACTGATATTGTTTTCCATATTTTCGTAGGTTACTATGGATTTTCCAAACGTCTGTACTTTCTCTTGGACCTATTTTCTAAATACAGAATATCAAACTGTCCAGTGTTTTTTATACCACCTTAGACCCGTAAATCAGTACGTGGCTTTTCCGACGAAATAGATATTGTTTTTGCGCATCTCCTATAGCATTAACGTGAGCGTTGTTCTGAGATAGAGGGAGTAGTGCTGTGGCTATGGTTTGCGGTTATCATGCGGACGTGTACAGAATATCGTTATAATATGCGATGGAAAATTATTCAGACATGTGCTTTTGTCATAGCAGTTGCATTAATAAACAAACTTTCTTCAAACATGAATTATATTTCTAGTAGGTAGTTACATCTCTTTAAGCCAAACTGTCATCCAGTCTACAAATATTGCAAAAATTATACTATCACCTGTCGTATAGAGTCCCATCAAATCCCCTCACAAAAACGAGCAGCAGATATACTGAAAACCTTTTGATGACTGTGCAGAACATTCAGGCAGAAAGAACCCTAAAGCCAAAATAACTATGGGTTAACGAAGCAGAGCATAGTGCTGATATTGTATGCAGCAGTCGCAAAGTGTTTTATTTTTAATTATTCTTTTACCCCAGCCGTTTTCATATAAATACAAGCTCCAAACTTCCACAATATTCATATGAGAACAATTGGGCCGTAATATGATGACACAGTTGATCAGATTGTTATAGAAATTTCAGTGACTTTGTCTATGCTGCCAATGGATAACGCCAAAATGTTACTATTTCGGAATATATCACAGTTCTGTTAAGTTGTGTTGCTCAATAGTTAGTGAACAGTATCGACACCTCTGCACGTAACACGAACCCATCAGATGCCAATTATACGCAGCTAAATTTTATAATTTGATCTTCCTACGAACAATTTAATTTCTTTCACGACAGTGTTATTACTTACTCAAAGTGTTCAAAAGGCATGAGTCTATCACTTCTCGTTCTCGTCCACTTCCTGCTCTCACCCCTACACCCACTGTAGAGGTCTAATAAATGACACAAAGTACAGGTATATATCTACATTAATGGGGCTATTGATGTCAGTTTTCCCGACGGTATTCTGCTATTGTTCTGAAGATGAATACTCAACGTAAATAGTAATATTCAGTTGGATGAATAGCTGAGATGTCGATTTCAGTTCCACAAACCAAAAAATATTGAAATTAAGCGAATAAAAAGCGTCTATATGCAAATAAATAAAAATGAAATAACAGTTAATGGAAATACTTTCTTGACCTACAGACCACTGCAATAGAAATTCCTGGATTTCACTGAAATGAATTACTTAAGCCCTACTTTTGTTTTGGTGCATTTCACTTGCACTAGAGAAGGGATAATACATGCAAATATTTCATTACTATTACAGGTCCTGAAACTCCGTCGATTATTACCGAGTTGACAATACTTTCAATATGATATTCGTTGTTTCAGTCTGATTAAAGGGGCTTTACGACCTCATTTTATTAATCGAATTCTTTAAACTTATCGATAGTTGCAGGAAAGTGAATTCAGGTAGACAGAGGAAATATTGAAAATTTGTACCGCAGTGGTAGTGGAACCCTGCTTTCTTTTTCCTAGTACAGCTATTCTTTGCGGTCGTTGGATAGTTTTTGTTCTATGTTGATTGCTAAGATTGATCTCAGTTTCCCTCCCTTAAAAAAGACAACAACAAAAAATTACAGATGCGGTCACTCCTCTGACCCGAGCGAGCTGGAAGAATCGCCTCGGCTATTTATGCAAATAATATTCAATATGCTTCAAGAATTTCAAAACATGTTGTCACTGAGTCTCATATAGGTATGACAGCAGTGGAGATAGTTCGAAACGTATGTATGGTGCGATTACTTTTGTGCTAATCACCTCACAAAAGAGATTTCCCGTTTCAAGAAAGATCTTTCCGGTATTCATGATTTTACACATGAAGGAAGACTCGATAACTCAGGTAAGCCATGAACTATGATGAGTTGACCATCGTGCGACGTTGTCACTGGTCAGACAGGATTCGTAAGTTGGGAGCAGGAGTATTGCACACACACTTTCAAAGCGACAAAATCCAAATTATTGCTTTTGCACATAAACGTCATTAGTTCACTCATTAAGTGTAATGCTGTTATTAGTGACTAATTCTGTAGCCTTTATGTTATCTTGTTAAATGGCTGGTAGCTCTATCAAAATAGGGTAAAAATTCTGATCTACAGAGGGACTGGCACCATGACCTAAAGCAGCCCTCGCTTAACCCTCTGTCGGGCGCACCTCCAGATGAAACAAAATCAGGCGCACCCGGCCTGAAAGGCCACCCACATATTTTGTGGACTAGCTCCGCCATGTTAAACCAAATTCAAAATGCGTGTTGGCTAGTCTTGAAGAGGATCTAAAGGAAGGAATTACAGCAAACTTAAAGCACAATAATGGATTTATTGAACAGAATACACCTTAAACTAAAGTAACCAAAATTACCAATTTCCCACAAATAGTATTAAAAATTGGTCAAACAGACATCCATAAAAGTAATGAAGTTATTTTTAAAGGACATTAGGCAGTCTATTCTGACATGTAATAATCTTTTCTCGCCACATCTGCAGCCAAAAACACGTGCTTTAGCACCCAAATCAACAGCTGATACACAGGTACGGCACAGAACGTATATGTCGCTCAAGCAGATTGGTTGATGACAAACTGAACATTCCTAATTCTTCATCCTCCTAACTCTTGTTTCAGCCACGCATGATAGACGTTTTAGCCGTTTGGGAGGTAATGTGGAAGAACTTTCCCGTTCCTTGTGGGGTAAAATTATTTTCAGTCGAGTTTGCAGTCGAATCGACATTCCACATAAATTCATAGCATACTTCGCAGGCCAAAGTGTCCAGTTACAAGTTGATGACACAAGGTTTTGCAATTGGTGGCGTCATTTGTAGCAATATCTTTTACACTGAATGTTGTGTAATGATGGTATGAATAGTAGAAGGCGTCTACTTAGACTACTTCGTCGTCTTATCCTTTCCAAGATAAAGACTCCTCACATATTTTCTTCTCTTCTTCATAATCCCGAGCTGTCCCCTAAACTTCCTGTTCAACTGCTGAGTCCTCCTTGCCTTCTCCTACTGCGCCCGACGGAGGGTTAAGAAGTAGACACGTCATCTCAGGGCTACTGACGCGCTGCTACGTCTCACTTCCTGCTTGCTCCATTGGTGTTTACAACTAATCGCCAATTTACGCATGGTATGACCTCATTGCACTTGAAGTAGAAAGTAATGCGCCGATGTCACACCGTTCAAGTAAGTAACTGAGATTATTCACCAAACAAACAGGTAAATATTAAGTGACTTTATCATGTTTCTGTGTCATACCGGAAGTAACTCGGCGATCACGCCGGTGCCAAAGAGCTCTCAAACTTGCACTGCGCTCGAAACAGAGACTTACCGAGATTTCAGTACGTTCAACTAGCTTAGCGTGGAGCTCATTTTCCATAGAGAGCTTCTGAGTCGGTGCACGGTATAGTAACGAACGATGTCTCCACATCAAATGAGAATTGTAGGCTTTTAGTACGACGGTACAGACAGGCAGACAGAGACTATCCATGCGCTACTAGTTCTTGACTCTTAACTACGTCGGTTTGTAGGACTTATTTTCGGCCCGTGAAAGAGTTTTGCAGTAGCGGGTAAATAAGCATCCACATTCTGGTACCACACACATAACCAGACAAATAATATGCCAGTTAATCGCAGTGAAATACAATATGACCGTGTCTTTCTGGCAGCGACTATCTTTTGGGTTTTTCTATTTTCTGTTTTGCAGCAGTCTGCCACCTCGTTTTGGAAGTGAAAAACGATTTTTGCAGTCCACCACACCTTAATTCACATACACTCCATTCCCGGACAATGACAATTGCAACCGGAGATGTTAAATAAAATATGACACTAGATGCAATTCCATACCTACCCAATCTGCTTCTCGTTGTCACCTTTTTTTTTTATTGTACTTTTATTCTGAAGACACAAACGCCTCCATTCTTACAGCTCCACCAATCAAGATGCAGTTCAATGACTGACATAAATTCGTTTCTAACAGATAAACAATATTATAGTAGTAACTGACAAGTGTGGCGAATTCTATGTCATCTGACGATTACGAACTCAGGTGTTTCGTAGGATTCTTGTAGTTGATGTTGCAGTCGTACCCATTTAAAATACAGGAATAGTAAAAGCTTCCGGCTTTAAACATACTTTGTGGTGGGATTTAACTGTATGGTTTCAGTTGCAGCAGTACGCAGGTGGTGATATATTGTCGAGTCTGTGAAGATTCATTTCTTTAGTGCAGGCTAAGTTAGAAAGCTGCTGTTAGAATTATTGAAATGAAGTGATCATATGGCATTATTGTCCGGGACATCCCAGGCGGGATTGTTCGGCCGCATTACTATTTAATCTATCTCAAATTTAACATTATGCAATAATAATAATAACAAAATAACAAAAGATAGGAAACAACTCGTCGTAAAGACGAACGCTGAGTCACAGGCAGACACAAATAAGACATTCACATTCAGGCAATGTAAATTTTAGGCCGCAGCCTTCTTCAGAAAGAGAAACATTCAAACACACAATCACTCAGGCATAACCCATCCCCGGCCGGCCGCGGTGGCCGAGGGGATTGAGGCGCTCCAGTCACGGTCCGCACGGCCACTACGGTCGGGGGTTCGAATCCCCCCTCGGGCATGGATATTTGTGCTGTCCTTAGTTGTAAGTAGTTCATAAGTAGTTTGTAAGTTTAGGGACTGATGACCCCGTAGTTAAGTCCCATAGACTCTACAAACATTTGAACATTTTTAACCCATCCCCACACGTCAGCCATCGCTGGCAGCTTAGCACACCCAAACATACGACAACACATTTCAAGCTCGTTTTGGTCATCATTAGGCGTTTATGCGTTCTGATCCGTTAGTTAAAGAAATTGTCTTAGCATCGGTTTCGTTCAGTCTCCTCTCTAGTGAGGCTATTTTAGTCTCAAACGGAAAGCGATGCTAGTGAGTGAACATTGAGGCGCTATGCTACAAAGCCGAGGCCGTTTCCCGTCGGGGGCTCGAATCCTCCCTCGGGCATGTATGTGTGTGCCGTCTTTAGTATAAGCTAGTTCATAAGTAGTTTGTAAGTTTAGGGACTGATGACCCGCAGTTAACTCTCACAGGCTTTAGAAAAAGAAAAAAGTGAGAGAACAGAAATCGATGACCAGTGGTGCCTTCCACTAGCGTAAAGAAATGTCTCGTCATGTGTCCTGACTGAAATCATGGCCTATATGGGTAGCGGATAGTGTTACTTTCTTCGTTTTTGCGTGACATCGTGTAATACACATTTTATAAGCCACTTGATCAATCATGATTACTACATCTTCATCCATGGCACAACAACGAATTATGAAAATAGGTTTCCCATGCTGTAAATTACGAGAGACATTGTAATTTACTCTTCAGATGAGCTCGTTGTAGACGAAGACGTAAATTTTTAGGATTATTGATTATTACACACGAATTATATTTAACTGTTTGTCAGACAATAAACGTAATGGCACTTCAACGGTATTCATTCGTCAGGCATTGATTGTGAAGAGGCAAAAACATGTCAAATACTTGTGTCTCGGAGTGGGAAGTGTATTTATTCAAATAACTAATGGGTCATACATTTCCTAACAGTGGAAATAATGCAGCAAACTGATTACTTAATTGTAACATATAAACTTGTGTAATGGCTATCATTTCAACTGTGTAGCAGACGGTAATTTGCCTAAGCAATTATTTGCAGAATTCATTATTTACCATACGACATAACTTTGTCTTTTCTTATTCCTATTAAGACAGGTGTATCGTATATTGGACTGGAGCAGACAAACGAGTGTTTTCTTTCAAATATCAAGGGTTCTTGGTTCCATTCTCTGCATGTTCTTGATGGTCTGATGGTCATAAGAAGAGAAGACACCACCGACACTTCCGATGTCAGCGCTAGATTAAGCCCACCAGGACTACCACGTTGTAAAGCCGGTAGACAGCGTGACGCCGTGTCGCTCTCTAAGAATCCCTACTTTTCTGATATAGAAATTCTACTGTCCAACATTAGCGATGGTTACAATATAACTGCTGCTTATGCTTTGCCGCGAAACATGAGAAGCGCTTTACAGATTAGAATTTTTGTTTCAGCATGCCTCGATTCCTGAGTTTGTTCTAAATAAATTCCAGGCAGCTCCACACTAACGAACATTTTCAGCTATCAAATTAAACGTATAGGAATTATCCAAGTGTAACTGCTGGATCTGATTTAAGTAATATTCAATTTTTGGGTGAATATGGCTCGGAAAGCAACGTCAATTTTATTACAGTCCATCTCCTGTCTCTGAATGATTTGACAATTGTGTTAATTCTGCAAAGCGTTTTGGCAACTGTGAGTCAGTGATGAATGAATACATGCGCAGCGATATTCACCGATGAAAGGAGGAGGTGGGTGTACTTCCCGTCTTATGTCCCCACGTCTATATATAAAAATGTTAGGTGTATAGCTGTTAATCTCCGAAAGTTCTTGACCCATTGCTTTGAAATTCTGACTCAACGTTGCATTCTAGCCCAGGAAGAATTTTAGGTACACATTTCTTGAATATATTATATATAAACTATAAATGCGTTACTTTTGCGATTTTTAGTATAAGCCTTTTTCCAATTATAAAGTTTATATAAATTCATATATGACACATATTGAAAAATTTGGTATATGAAAACATGCACATATCTTATTAGAACGTTGTGTCAACATTTCAAATCTTTCAGAAATATACGATTTTGAGCATAACACTAAACATGGCTCTAGGTTAGGAAGAGTTCTAAGAGGAAATAGAAGTGAGGAGACGAACAGGGAAAGCGTAATGATGAGATGTAGAGGGAGAGGAAGGAGGTGCAGATGCACAGAAAGAGGGGGAGGAGGATCGGATAGACAAAGAGAGACGGGAGAAGACGGACAAGGAGTGAGGAAGGTGGAAGTTATGGACAAAGAGGGGGGACGAGGAGAGGTGCAGAGAGAGAGGGGACAGAGATAAGGGGAGGTGAGAATGTAGGACGTAAATCCAATTCCCATCCACAATACAGTAGGAAATTACGTAAATAAGAAATGTACGGTTCCTCTTATCTTTCTTTTCCACTTAATCTGCAACAAGCCACAGCAACACGTGGACAGGTACAGCTGGTGCCATAGTAAGTAAAGCAACACATCGTTCAGTCACAAGAAAAATTTGATGTCCGCAGTTACATAAATAAAGGGTTGTGATGAATAGTTATGTGGAAAGGAAAGTCCTGGAGTTTATGATGTTTACGATTCAGACTACTATTACGGATAGGCATCATATCAGACTTCGTAACCCTAGCATATTGATTTTATCACTTCACACTGACACAAGGGCTGTGATACGAGAGAAGGAAATTTATTATATGCTTCTCACAAAAGGTTATTACTTGTGTACCACTATCGAGTGCAGGAAAGCTCCTCAATTATTTTCGTGTGTGTTGCATGAATTTTGGTCTCACCTAGGTTGTCTTCCTGTGCGGGTAAGAAGAGAGTCATCGGAATAGAGTCTGATTTTAGTTACGAGAATCCTGTGCAGATAGTGTCGGCACACTGCGTTCAGAACCAAGACGACGTCTTCCTCTTTGTGTCTTGGCGTGTGCTGGAGTGTGGTGCTGTTTACAGATGCACTTGTTGCGAGTCTCTACACCCGGAATGCACTGCCTTTGCCAACTATTTTTTGTAATTTACAGGAAATTGTTTGGGTAATCTTGAATTTTGTAGCTTTAGAAGTCATTAAAACATTCCACATTGATATTTTATGCATTTTTATTGTTGCTTGTCTTTCACATACACGCACACACGCACACACACACACACTCACACACACACAATGCTTGATTTTTTGAAAAGTAACTATTCCTATAGCCTACCCATCCAGCATCATTTCGTAATATTTTTTTAAGGCGTCTTGGAACTGACTCTACTAACTACCTTGATAATGTTTCATAGTGGTTTATTTGCCACCATGTATGTTCTATATTTTTCCCAATAGTCGCTTGCGTTTTCTTGATCCAAGTAACAACGACCTCGTTACTTCCGCCCACATATTGTCAATAGGATTAAGGGCCGGTGACCGTGCAAAGAACTCAATCAGATTTATGCGATCTTGGCTGCGAAACCATTCTTGAATGGCGCAGCTTTCATGGATGGGGCTGTAAATAAATAGGTATCACGTTAATTCATCTATTTTATTTGAAGAACGTATTTGTAATTTACGCACTGTATTAATGTTTTGTATACGGTGTCTAACAAGTTGGGTTCAAAAATCGCTAAGAGGCCTTTGTCATATAACATTTCCGTGTCCATCATGTCAGATTGAGTATGACTGGCTGAATCATAACAAACGATGCAGTTTGGAGCTGATGAGAAGATCATCGGATCAGTTACCAACCAGGAGTTACCTCTACTGAATACCAGGCTTTTAACTCAAGTATTTTGCGTACCATCTATACCACTAACGTGATACCTATATTAAGCAACTAACAGAAGTGCAGCGGCTTTATTCCGAAGTTATCATGCCGACAGTACAGGTCAGAATCTGCATAAATGTATGAGTAGCTTCTTATCGGTCGTTTACAAATAATTGAGATAAACGCCATTTTAATTACGAAACGTGTATTTCCATACAGCTTTGGTGATCATTTGCAACTATGTGATGACCAGACTAACATGAATACGTATTAACTCCACGTTTCGTAATAAAAAATGGTTTATCTCAGTTATTTACAAACGATAGATGTCAGACTTTGATAACAAGCTACTAATATCATCGTACAGCAAGACCGCAGGGTAGTATACAATTTGTGCAAACACCAGTCGGCTTTTGTAAGAGCCTAAGAGCATGAACCGGACACAGTAGTTGGGAAGGGAGTAACAAAGGCCTGAAGCTTTTTCCCCGAATGTTGTTCAATCTGTTCACTGAGTAGGCTGTGAAGGAGTGAAAGGAGAAATTTGGAGAAAAGGATTAAACTTCAGGGACAAGAAGTAAATACTTTACGATTTGCCGATGACGTAGTAATTATGTCAGAGACTGCAATGGACCTAGAAGAGCAATTCTATGGAATGGGCAGTGTCTTGAAACGAAGGTGTGAAATAAACATTAACAGCAGCAAAAAAAGAGTAATGAAATTTAGTCTAAGAAAATCAAGTGATGTGGAAGGTAATAGATTAGAAACCGAGACATTAAAAGTTGTAGATGGGGTTTGTTGGTTGTGTGTGTGGGGGGAGGGGGGATTTGGTGGGTGGGGGTGTAGTTTGGAGGCACTAGACTACTCAGGTCATCAATCCCTATTTGGGATAAGGATGGGAAAGTAAATCGGCCGTGCCCTTTGAAAGGACGCATCTTGACTTTCGCCTGGAGTGATGTAGGGAAATCATGGCAAACGTAAATCTGGAGGGCCGGAGGTGGATTTGAACCACCATCCTCCCAAATGCGGGTCCAGTGTGCTAACCACCGCCCTACCTCGCTACGCTGAGTTTTGTTATTTGGATTGTAAAATAACATCTGATGCCCGGAGTAGTGAAGACATAAAACGTAGAATGCAATGGGAGAAAAAGTATTTCTGAAGAAGAGAATTTAAGGGATATGGAGTCTTTTCTGAAGGCCTTGTACGGCCGTGAAGCGTGGACGATAAATCAGTTCAGACAAGAAGAGGATAACTTTCTAATTTCTTGCAATAGGAGAATGCTGAAGAGTAGATGGATACATCATGTGAGTAATGAGGACGTTCTGAACAGAATTGGGGAGAAAAGGAATTGCTGTCATATCTTGTCTAAAGGCGGGATCGATTGATAGGGCATACTCTGAGACACCGACGAATCGTCAATTTAGTTTTGGAGGGGAGCGTGTGGGATAAAAATCGCAGGGGTAGACGAGATGGATACAGAAAGCAGATTCAAAGGGATGTGGGCTGTCTTTCTTAGTCAGAGACGAAGAGGTATGCGCGAGCTAGGGTAGCGTGGAGGTGGAGAACTGCATCAAACCAGTCTACGGACTGAATACAACAGCAACAACAACACCACCAACAACAACACACCACATCATTAAGTTGTGTATGTCGTGTAAAATTATTAAAAAATAGTCATTTTAGAGACAGTAATTTCATTAATAAAGCACCATCATTACAGCAGACTTGATTCAAATGTGTAGTCCGTTTGTTACGGAATGAATTGCAGTATCTTCTTAGGCATTTTCGTATACTGTACCAGAAAAGAATTAGGAACAGAATTTTTCGCACAGGTAACTGAAACACCAATTCTTGGAGTACTGTCACACATTTCATGGAATATGCAGGTGATACCCGAAAACATAGTTTATTTAAATTCCAAAAATTATTATTATTTGATTAATGATGGAGCAGAGAAGAAAATAAATACTTAGAAAGGAACATCATCAAATAATCTGAACTAACCACAATAAAAATCGTAATAAAGTTAGCAGCTATCGAAAGAGGATGAAATAAGAAATTGGAAACAACCAGAAAAAAAAGAAGTAAAATACAACATGGGAGATTATGACGGATAAATTAATATATACATTACTGTCCGTAATTCTATGTTTGGATAACAGAAGCTCTTCTTATTTTGCACACCATGTTACGAAGCCTTCCCAGAAATGTTCACATCTTGAAAACAATGCTGCTTTGATTTCTCTTCGTTTGTTTGCCTCTCTTCGTTCGTTTGTGCCTCTGACAGCGATATCAAGAAAGATACTTTCTGAGTCTATAATCGTAAAGGAAACTGACGCTTACATCTAATGTTTTCAGTATAATCAATGGAAATGCTCGAAGAAATGTAAAACAGCACTGGTGAATGACTTTTGTTGTCATTGCGCTTAAGACAGAATACGCAAATAATTGAGACACTTATTACTATGTTAGAGGTCGGTGCATCTGTATATTTTTGTTAGTGACAACGATCGACTCATTAAAGCTAGTTACGAACTTGCAAGCAGGGCTCATTGACATATACTTTAGGTGTTCGGACCCCCACCAGGCGCGCAAGGCGCGAGCTAAGTCTCTGTCGAGCTCGCTTGGCAATCACCTCGGCTCTTATTCTTCCTGTTGATAGTATGATTGAAGCTTGGCAACATTGCAGTGTAAATCTGTCAACGCTGGTACCGAGGTCTTACTTCCTGGTTGGCACAGTTCTGTGCTCATAAATTCACTTGATGTTTCCTGTAATGTCCATTGCATAATCTGACAGGTTTCTCAGCCGAGAGGTGACAGAAGGCTATTTGTTCATGCTTTGGGGTCCAGAAAATTGTTTACACGGCGAAATTCCAACTAATCTCTTTCGTTGCGAGTTATATGTTCTACTGATGTATGTGGCAGTAGGAAAGAACTGCCGTGTACAGCTCCTCGTTAGCTCTGGGGTAAAGTTATCGTCTGCCATGGAGAGGTGGCTCTGGTAACTGGTTCGGGTCTCATTGGAGTAGAATTTTTTAGCTGCTTTCGTGACAGGAGTTGCACGAATCCACATCGAAAACAACAAGAAACCTCTTGTGGTTACTTGCTATATTCTATCAGATTATGCGAAAGTCTGACAACTTTCTGGTAGTTTACCATATCTCTCCCTTTAGAATCGAACTGATTCCAAGCTAATTATGACGCCAATCGATGTTCGACGTGTATCTTCGTCTGGAAATAATTTTTGTCGAAGGTTATTCGAGTAGGGGCAGGAAAGATAAACATTTTAGGACATATGATCGAAAGAGTAGGTGCGGAATGGGTGACTTCCAAAGCACACTATCCGATGTATTCTTTGTGAAATCAACGGGAATTATTATAGTGTAGTACTAACACATGACGAAATTTTTAAAATTTTTTTGGTCGTTTGTCCTTACAGTGCGACTAAATGGTGTCTCAGTTGTTTGCGAAAAATGGGCGCACCCTGGCGTTGTGGTTGCTGTGTATAAAAATCTTTTAGTACTCAGTCATTAATTTCTTCTTAAGATGTCAGCATGGGAGCATCATAACTCGTTACTAGTAACAATCGTGAGTAGGAACCCTGATTGAGCGGCCTGATGACGTTCAAGAAAAATACCTTTATACCGATTCAACTTTACGACGTTTAGATCATGTTCATATATATCAGAAAAATTCAATACGTGACTGTAATATAAGTACCAGACCTTGAGGTAAGAATATAACAGCCGGTAAACAAACTCATAGCGGCGCGCCGCTGTCGCTGAGTCTGCAGGCGGTAGCCGCGATGCGGCCGCTGGCGCGTCGCCGTAGCCGGTGCCCACTACTCCCGAGAGTAAACAGTTCAGTTTTGATGCAGTTTTGAGTTCTTTTGTGTAATATTTCTGGGACTTTTCGCTGTTATATTTGAGGTTCTTCCACACTGATAACGAAGACAGCCGATTTGCGGTTTTAAAAAAAATCGAAGGTGGTTGGATTCGATCTCGCGACTCTTACCGCGAGACCATGCACTCACATACCAGCGGGCTGTCTCGAGAAGGACATAACACTTCCTCCTGACAGTACCGCATTCTACAGTGTTGCCAGATCGTGCACATCGGCGGACATAGCATTCTGCGTCGGACGGCCGGCGATCAATTTTTTTGTCTAAGACTGTACTTTGTCCCTCATTTACCCTCTGAGATTTCCCACAGTAGAGCCCATCTTCGCATGTAGATTCTGAAAATAGAAAGAAATGTAGGCCAATTCGAGAAATCAGAGCTCGAACGGAGAGATTCAGGTGTTCTTTCTTCCCACGCGCTATTCGAGAATAGGACCGATAAAGGTGGTTCGATGAACTCTCTGCCAGTCACTTAAATGTGATTTGCGGAGTATCCCATGTAGATGTAGCCCACACGTCATCCCGAAAGCCGCGGCGGATTAGCCGCGAATACTGGAGCGCCGTGTTGTGGTGCGCGCGGCCGTCCGTCGTCGGGGGTTCGAATCCCCCCTCGGGAATGGTTGTGTGTGTTGTCCTTAGGTTAGTTTAACTTAGTTTAAATAGTTTGTAAGTCTAGGGACTGATGGCCAACGTAGTTTGGTCCCATAACAATTACAAACAATTGAACATTTGAATCATCCCGAAAAACAACCTATACGGCAGTATAGCAAAAATACATTTCTGCCCCATCTCCGCTGCTAAAAAAGCATGGAGGTTAATAATCCCATGGTGATGCTTAATGTGGGGTTGCGTACCAGGCAATACACGTAGCTAATTAGGTTCCAAATACACACTTTATATTTAGATAGATTAATTACTTTTCCCTATGTTTTATAGCAACTTTCTGAGAATTTGAACCATGACTAAAAATTTTACATCGTCAAATGAGGTGGATATGGATAGGAGGCCTTTGAAGATAGTAATGGACAGCAGAAAGATGACAACTGGATAAATATGGACATGAGACAGATGATAAGTGGGCCCAAAATGGTAGGGAAGTAGAAGTAGATAGGACTAGCATGGGTGAGGAAAGACAGGGAGAGAGGAGGGAGTAGACAATGGAAAGGCTGATAGGGCAGGAAGTGATGAGTAGAGAGATGAGAACATAGCGAGAGTGTATATGTGTGTGAGACAGACAGCGAAATACATAAAGGAGGAGAAAGAAATGGAGAACTGGCGAGCAGGAGAGAAAGGCGGAAACGAGAAGATATGTGATGGGGAGACAGAAAACCGGCAGAGAGAGGGGAAGGAGTAGTCGTAGTAGAAGTAGGATGGAGAAACGCAGGTGGCAGTTGAAGGGAATAAGATAACGTGCAGCCTCAAAAGGATACCCACCAAACTTCGAAACGGGACGCGCGAGAGTGCTGTGGAACAGTCGTTCCCGTGAGTGTGTGCGTGGAGAGGTAACTCGTTATCAGTAATATGGGCCAACGGAGACAGAGAGCCAAAGATCGAAGTTAGGTCACTGAATGGGGGCTTTCTTTGATAGTTGTGACTGGATCGTACACGGTGTCATGGGAAATACCTGAGCAGAGAAGCAACGCTTCTAAAAGCACGAGGTCGGAATTTCCATATGGTGTCTGTCATGACACATAGTTATACGCTTGCATAAAAAGAGTTAGATTATCACAAAAAATGTAAACACGATGAGATACTGAAGAGAGAGTATCAATGAAAGAAATGGTAAATTATGAGGAGTGCAAGGACATAAATGCGCTCTCGGTACGATGTCCATTTCCTAAGTTGTGTAAGTTGTTTTCGTTGTTGTAGTCTACAGTCCTGAGACAGGTCTGATGCAGCTCTCCACTTTATCCTGACTTCATCTCAAGTCCGGCAACCCATATCCATTCGAACCTGCTTACTGTACACGTCTCTTTGTCTCCCTCTGCGATTTCTAATCCCAACCCTTCCCCTCCAATTGATGACTCCTTGATGTCTCAGACTGTGTCCTACCAATCGATCCCTTCTTTCAGTAATACGAGAAACGTCTTTCCCTCCAAATTCTGTTCAGTACTTCATTAGTTACGCGATATATTCATACAGTCTTCAGTATTAGTCCGTAGCACCAAGTTTCAAAGCATTCTATTATCTTCCAGTATCAATTATTCTTCGTCCATGTTTCACTCCCCGTAAAAGGCAACACTGCAGACAAATGCCCTCAAAAATACTTCTTTACACTTAACGTACTATGTTAAGAAACTTCTTTTATGTAAAACCGTTTTTCTTAGAATTGCCATTCTGCATTTTACGTCACCAGAAGTTATAATATTACCCAAGTAACAAAACCTATCTACCACCTTTATTGTCTCGTTAACTATACAAACCTTTTCAACATCGTCTGGTTTTCTTAGACTACATTACAATACTCAAGTTATACTCTTGCTAATGTTCATCTTACACGGTCCTTTCAAGACATTGATCATTCCGTTCTATTGCTCTACCAGCTTCTTTGCTGTCTCTGCCACAATTAGAATCTCATCGGAAAACAGAAAAGTTTTTATTTCTCCTTCCTGAACTTTCATTCCTTCTCCGAATTTCTCCACGCTTTTCTTCACAGTTTGTTGAGGTGCAGATTGTATAACATTCGGCAAAGCTTACAACGAAGTCTTACTCCCTTCCCAACCAACCCTTCCCTTTCACACCAGTCATCTGTTATAATTGTCGTCTGGTTTCTCTGTAAGTTCTAAACAACCTTCTAGTTTCTAAATTTTACCCCTGCTGATATCAGAATTTGAAATAGTATTTTTCCGGCAAAAAATGTCTCCGTAACTGCAAAATCTAGAAATGTAAGTTTAGTTCTCCTTAATCTGTCTTATAAGTTAAGTCATAGGACCAGTGATGCCTCACGTGTTCTTACTTTTTTTCTAAAACCTAAATAATCCTCTTCCAGGTCGGCTGCTAATAGCTTTTCCATTCTTCCGTAAATAATTTTTATTATAATTTTGCACATTAAACAGACCTACGTTTTTCACATCTGTTTGTGTCTGTTTTCTTTGGGATTATTACGTATTTCTTAACGTCTGAAGGTATTTCGCCGTACATCTTGAACACCGGATGGAATAGTCCTGTCATGGCTGATTCCCACAGAGACCAGTCGCTCTGTGGGAATATTATCTACTGCATGGTTTTGTTCCGATTTATGTCTCCCAGGGTTCTGACAAATTCTCACATAATCGTATATCCTACCTCAACTTCATCTATTTCCTCTTTCCCTTTTACAATACCGCCCTGAAGTTTATTTCCGTTGTGGAGCCCATCTACGAGGGTAAGTCAATTATTATCCGCAAACTAGTTATAAAATTTTATTGTAATAAAATACGAAACTTACAAGAACATCATGTTTCGACATAGTCTCCTTGCTTTTCATTGCGCTTCATCCATCGTTCCACAAGCTTCCTTATGCCCTCATAAAAGGTTTTCGGTTGAGCTTCGAGCCAGGAATGCTCCGCTTCCTTCACTTCTTCGTCCGAGTCAAATCGACGGCTCCTTAATGCCTGTTTGAGTGGACCAAACAAGTGATAGTCAGAAGGGGCAAGATTGGGACTATATGGAGGACGATCCAGTACTTCGAATTTGAGTTTCTGGAGCGTTTCAGCAGTGTGGACAGCAGTATGCCGACGGGCATTGTCGTGCAACAACACAACACCTTCTGACAGCAATCCTTGGCGTTTGCTTCGAATTGCAGGCTTTAGCCTGTCAGTAAGCTTCTCACTGTAACGTACACTGTTTATTGTTGTGCCCCTTTCACCATAATGTTCCAGTACAGGACATCGTGCATCCCAAAAAACCGCAAGCATCAGTTTTCGTGTGGACGGTTGGGTCTTGAACTTTTTCTTGCATGGCGAATTTGGATGTTTCCATTCCATACTATGCCGTTTACTCTCCGGCTCGTAATGATGGATTCATGTTTCGTCACCAGTAATGATTCTGTCTAAGAAGTTGTCCCTTTCGATACCATAGCGATCCAAATGGTTTTTGCAGATGTCGAGGCGTGTTTTCTTATGCAACTGTGTGAGTTGTTTTGGGACCCATCTTGCACAAACTTTACGAAACCCAAGTCTGTTGTGAGTAATATCTTAGGCAGAACCATGACTAATTTGAAGACGAGGAGCCACTTCATCAATAGTTAATCGTCTGTCTTAGAGAATCATTTCACGTGATCTCTCAATGGTTTCTTCATTTGTGGTGGTAAAGGGTCGTTCGGCTCCTTCATCGTGCTTAACACTGGTGCGACCATTTAGGAATTTTTCAATCCACTCGTAGACACTTCGTTGTGGCAAAACACTGCTCCCGTACTGTACTGAAAGTTTTCTATGAATTTCGGCCCCTGATACACCATCCGCCCACAAAAACTTTATCACTGAACGTTGATCTCCTTTGTTGCAAATAGACAGTGGAGCAGCCATGATTGACAGCACGACAGCGACAACTAAACTAACGTAGAAGCTTGAAAATTGCAGAGATATAACAACAAATAAACATTGCATGCGTCACCAACATAAAACGACAGTACTACCAATATAAACAAAAATATAACTAAATTGCTGATAATAATTGACTTACCCTCGTATATATTCCTTTGCGCTTTGCTCATAACTGGTTTTCCGTCTGAGTTCTTGATATTCATAAGTTTTTTGTGTTGTCTTCAAAAAATGTTTGTTAAGCTTATGGGACTTAACTACGGGGTCATCAGTCCCTAAACTTACAAACTACTTATCAACTACGTTATACTAAAGGCGGCACAGATATCCATGCGCGAGGGGGCATTCGAACACCCGAACGTAGTGGCCGTGCAGACCGTGACTGCAGCGCCTCAGTCTCCTCGGCCACCGCGGCCGGCTGTGTTGTCTTCAAACGTCTTTTTATTTTCCCTTAGGTGGTATCTGTCTTCCTTCTACAGACCTGCATTTGCCCTCTAGTCACTTCTGGTTAATCATTTTGCACATTCTGTCAATTCAGTCTTAGTTGCCTGTAGGCCATTTTATCTGCTTCACTTATTGAATTTTTGATTTTTTTTTCATCAATTACATTTCGTATCTCCTGTTATTTCTGAGGATTTTTTTAAAAGTCTTGCCGTTGTGCCTTTGATGGATTCTCACTATTTTATCTCTCAAAATTACCCATGTTTCTATTCTGTTACTTCCCCCATATTCCGTCAATTTTTGCTTACAACTCCCTCTAAAGCCCTCAAGACGCCCAGCTTTCCGCATTTTATCTAGGTCAATACTCCTTATTTCTTTATCATTCTGCAGTTTCTCCTATTTAATGTAGATCATAAACAAAAAGCTATGGTCAGAGTCTACATTTGCCCCTAGATATATCTTTAAAACGTGTCTTATCACTATATAATTATCTCGTTCCATCCGGCGTCTCATAGTCTTTCCATGTATACAGCCTTCTTTCGTGATTCATAAAGCAAGTATTTGTTATGATTTAATTACGTTCCGCGAAAAATTCAAGCAGGTTGTTTCTTCTTTCATTTCTTTTCCCCAGTCCGTATTCACCTACTATTTTTCCTTCTCTTCCTTTTCGTCCTTTTTAATTTCAGTCCCCTAGCACAATCAACTTTTCATTTTGCTCCACATGCCTTTCTTTAACTATTCGTCATCGGCAAGGCTATTTGGCATATAAACTTGTTCTACTATTGCTGGTCTTGTTTGCGTATTCATCTTGGCCAAGATAAAGCGATCGCCGTGTTTTTCGTTGCAGTTTACTGTGTTCCTATTTTCTTGTTTATAATTAGATATAATTCTGCAATACCCGAACTGATTTTCTACTACTTAACCTCTAATCACAGGTTGAAAACAATCATTTTGTTCAAGTAATTTTTATTTACGGACTAGTTTTCGGCTCATTAGGCCATCTTCAGATAAACATTTGACAGGCGTCGACAAGAAACGCTAGTGCTTATGTCGCAAACATGTTAAATAAAGATACAACACATCAAAACTCTAGTTCTTTTCTTATGACATTAACTGAAGTTGTCAAATTGATCACTAGCCATGTAGGTTTATACTGTATGATAAATTCCTGCTAATTGAGATTCGGACAAAATGAATCACTGTACATACTAAATGCCGGCTGCGGTGGCCGAGGGGACTGAGGCACTCCAGTCACGGTCTGCACGGCCACTATGGTCGGGGGTTCGAATCCCCCCTCGGGCATGGATATTTGTGCCGTCCTTAGTCTTAGTTAGTTCATAAGTAGTTTGTAAGTTTAGGGACTGATGACCGCGAAATTAAGTCCCATAGGCTATACAAACATTTGAAACATTTGTAATGTGCAAGAGAACTCGGTAATATACTGAGAATATTAATACAGTATAAAATGCCTGATATAACTTCAAAGTCAATCAATATAATAATTAATTAATAAAAGACATTCTATTCCAACGTTTTGATATGATGTAGCAATGCCATATATCTCTCACTTGAATAATGTTTATTGAAACACATCTATTAGTTGTTGTTTGTATAGTCTATGGGACTAAACTACGGGTCATCAGTCCCTAAACTTACAAACTAATTATGAACTACTTACGAACTAGGACGGCACAAATATCCATGCCCGAGGGGGGATTCGAACCCCCGACCGTAGTGACAGTGCAGACCGTGACTGGAGCGCCTTAGTCTCCTCGGCCACCGCGGCCGGCCACAACTATTAATCTATGTTTATATATTTTAGTTACCTGCAATGTATTAATGTGTAAGAATTATGAAATATAAGAAATATGAATACTACTCGTGTGTAAGAGTATTTAAAAATAAATCCCCCAAATTAATATTTGGTTTTTTAATTTTTTTCTGGGAGACATAGTCATATGCCACTGTTGACTACATCTTAATTAGAATCACTCTAAAATTAATATTATGTAGCATATAGAGAGTAGACTATTTCACAACATACTTAGCAGTAGAAAGAATTTTTCTACTTTCTGTTAAACATTTTCAAATTTCCATGGAACTTTAAAGTTGCCGTATCTAAAAACTAGTTCGATGTGGGTTATGGCTGTATCTCTTTGACACCTTCATGTAATAGAAATATTTAAAATTTTATATATTCCAGAAGAGTAGTAAGTGAATCTGAGTCTTGTAATGATATGCGACGGCTTAAATATCCAGGAACCATCTTGCTTTCGGATGTATATATTTGGCCCTCTTCACTTGCAGTCCGTGTGTGGATCTCTTATGGGCGACAAGAGGATGTGTAGGAAATAAATTGAAATTCGTCCAAGTGTCGGACTGAAGATTTAGAAACATTCCGAGAGTTTTTCAGGTGAACAATTAGAAACAGGTTTCAACAGTGAACTTAGAATACATTTTACTTATTTACTTTTCAGAGATCAGTACTGAACTTGGAAATATTACTGCCTATTGAGGCGTGTTAGTTTGGACTCGTGATTTTCATCAGTTAATGATGATCGTTTAAGTGAATATCAGGCTAATGTTACTAAGATATTTTACAAGATTTCGGAGTGTGTAGGTCTTAGCCAAGACACCACCTGGAGACATTTATAGTTTGTTATTACACGATAGTGACTATTAAAATTTACAATTGCTGCTGCGGAACTTTATAATGCTAAAATCCTGTTAATAAAGGACATTATTTTGGTAACCACCCACCTGTGTTTTTCTTTATGTATTTATTTGTTTTCAATTTGTATGGAGTAATGCGACGAGTGATTGGTTTGCCCTTATACATAAATGCAGACAAACTGTACTAAATCCAACACGTTAAGTGCAGCTAACTTGAATCTAATTCATACAGCAGTGCTTCATCTCGTAGCCAATTTCGTCATTTGCCAGTTATGGTAGCCCAAGGAGAATAAGTTTTGAGTAGGACAGCTGTACTGTTGCAGATGGGGGCTCGATCCGCCATTTGTTCAAACTACACTGACCAGGAAAACAGCATAGATTTGTGAGTGAAACCAGTGTTACGGGCAACAGGAAAAGTCATAGCAGCAGCGAAATCGAGTTTTTGAGCAGTGTCTGACCAGAACTTAGAATCACGATCGCCGAGAATTAGTGTCATATTTCACCGCGTGATTTCACAGTCAGTAGTGGTGCGAGCAGACTATAGCGGTTCAACCAACACCATCTAGAAGACAACTGGCCGTGCCTACGCACAACGAGAGGCCGCGGTCACCAGCTGACTGGCTGGTCTCTGGGGCACGCCCACCGCCGCGTAGCGGGCGGACAGTCAGACTGCGTTCGCGGCCTCTCGCAATGCGACCTCTCGGTGTGACGTAGGCACGGCCAGTTGTGAAGACTTGTCTTCTAACTGGTGTTTGTTCAACATGCACCTCTGTACAACAGCAACCGTCTTCGTCATCTACAAAGTCGCGGAAAACAACTAAAATTATGTTGGTAAAAGTGCAGTTTATGAGACCGCGAGTTGTGGTTCATGCGTAGACGTTGGTAACGGCGCGATGAATGACACAGGTGAAGGCGGCCAATCAGATTTCGCGTTTCATGTGTTGTGAATTTGGCCTTTCTTCACATGCTTTATCGTTCAGATTTAATAATTTCTTGCAGTGTAAATTCAATTAAGTGTTTCTCAAGTAATACGACTGACAATTTTTCCAGTGAATTGCAATACGTGAATAATGAACGTTATTAACATTAGTGTTCCATTCCCTAAGAAAAAACCAGATGTTGGTTAATTTGGAAGAATCCGGGTATCTCGAAGTTCCGGTTCTGAACCGGAGATTCGGGCGCTACGCGCCCTCACGTACTAAAAAAAAATTCTTGTTTAACCTATACCTAACCGTCTGAAGGCTACGCTACAGATAACTTTTTTTAAGTGAAAGGATGTTTCCAACACACTTTCAGACTATTCTTTAACACACTATTGGTAACTTCAAAGGTGACGGCTACGTTCATAGGTTACACAAGAAGTTTCGTCTCGTAGTAACGCCTGAACATCCGGTTCAGAACCGCTCAGTATAAGTAATTGCGCTCGTAAAGGCTGCGAAAGACATTCAATCACCACAACTAAAATCACTGTTGAAAATAATTTTGATTACATAGTACAGCCAGTACGCTCAATCTCCATTACAGAACGTAAATATAAATCCCACATTTATTGCAATGCAATATGTTGATCTGCGGATCTTTACATCCACTACACCGATTTGTTTACTAAACCATAAAGATAAAACTATTTGTTATTGGTCGCGCCAACGCGACTGCTGATTGGCTCCGGCGCCGTTGCCAAAGTCCAAACATGAAACGCCTCTCGCGGACTCATAAACTGCACTTCAGCCAATTATGTTCTGCAACATCTGTTAATTTCATTTGTAATTAGCTATACGCTTTGCTGTGGCTTGTTTCAGATTACGTGGAAGGAACATATTTGCAATCTCTGTGGCTAACCCTTCTCCTCTCTTTGTTCATCTGCTCCCTGTTTCTATATAACTGTAATACCTCTCTCTCACAACCCATGTCCTGTCCTCTTCTCTCTGACAGTTCACTCCCCCACCTTCATCTACATCTACCCCTATCTACCACATTCTAAGGTAGTGTCTTGTTTTGCGCTAATTTCAAAATCTTATACCTTCGTAAATTCTTGACCGTATGCTTTGAAATTGCAACACAACATTGCACCGGAATACTCCTACATTTCTATGTACCTAATTTGTAGACCGTTTCGTATATGAATTTATAAAAAATTTACAGTGAGGAAACGTTTACAAGAATCACAGAAAGTTACATGTATGTAAATTATATGTAAAACTCTTCCTCTATTAGAATGCAAAGTTGTCTCAGAATTTTTAAGCAATTGTTCAAGGGCTGTGGAATGTTAACGGGTCTGCACAAACGAAAATTAACATTTCATCCTAAATATCTTTGGAATAACAATAGATATTGAAAAACGATTTTCATGGCGTGGGATAGTGAAAGGAAGTTCTATGCGACAATTTAAAAGTTAAAAAATATTATTGTTCTGCACAAACTTTTATCTTTTTAAACAAGAACAGTGGAATTGGCAGCATAGCAATATGTCAGTTACATCCCGAGAAATTGCGAAACTAATTTGATGCATGAATTTTCCGAGGGTGTAATTGAGTTTTTGCGATACGGCCAACGCCATTCTTTGTTTGATTTTTCGCACTGGGATTGTATAAGAAAGAATGTAGGGTGTAAGAAAGAATGTTCGGTGCCGATTTAAAGAAACTGAAGTTAGAGTTGACAATAATATTTGTTTAACCCTCGAGCAGTCGCGCATTTTCATGGTGCAGGAGCAGTCGCGCGGCGCACTGAGTGCGCCACATACGTTGACTCAGTTCTGTTACACTTTTCACATGAACTCATGACAGTACTAACGTTTATAGTTAATTTTCTAAAAGGTAGATGTACTATCACTCACTCAGGTATTAATAGTATCGAAATATTACACTTTTCTGGCTAATTAATACGACATTATTTGGACACCACAATTTCAAATACTACATGTCTAATCAAGAAATATGTATATAATATTTATCACTTTCATTGTCAAAAAATGGTTAATTATTTAATGTGACAATTAATGGCACTTCTTATTATTAACATAGATGAAAATCCAAGAATTTAAATCACACAATTTAACTGACAAAATATTATGTTATACTATCAGCTCTGAAAACAAATATGTTCGTACTGAATGTCTACTGAAACGTTGTTGTAACAGCTTACAGACAGCCCAACTTGGTAATTTCATAAAGGTCAAGGATCATATCTCTAGTCTTCTGAGTCTGTGGTTGCAACATGACACTTTTCACACGAGGAACTAATAATCACATGCTTCCTGCAAACAAAACTCTTACATGAATCACACTTTATTGTTCTGTTAACATTCTTGACTCTTCCACAAATAATACACCGGCCTCGTTTGTTAGAAGAAGGCTGCACAACTTGCTCAGATGTTGTCTGGTACCTTTGAAGGAACAGCGAAATATCCTTAGGAAGGCTTGGAATTTCTACTAGATGTGCTTTCATGATTTCAGAAGCCAAGTTCTTTCAAGTTCTTTAGAAAAATCCTTCTTGAAATCTTACGATTTTATCCATTTGAATAAAATAGGATCTGGGCGTTGATGCCTGCAATGTCCATTAGAGCGTAAAAAATTACCAAGGGCCATCTTCTCGTAATACGAGCCACAGAATATGTGTCGCACATCTGGTCGACTATATCAACGCCACCCTTCGTGGCATTATAATGTAACACAATATCAGGGGTACATGAATCTTCATCAATAGTACCTGAATCATGCATAGTTTACTGCAACAGAACCGCCTTGTTCTTCTTTGGCACATAAGAAACCAATGTCATGTCGTTGTTATACCAGAAAAGGGACGAACCTGGTGCTCGATCTTTCCTAGGCAAAAATTCCAAGGGAATTTCTCGTTTATATTTTCTCATTGTCCCAATACATGTAATCTTTTTCTGTAATAGTGAATGGCCGAGGTACAACTTGTGTACCAATTGTCCATTGTTATATTTCTGTTGGATCCTTCTATATGACTCACTAGCCAGTGAACTATTTATGAAGCTGAATTGGAGACTGCGTAAGGTCCTTCAGGTTGCTTTCCACAATATACCTCGAGGTTGCTTGTAAAAAATGTTTTCGCGTCACAAAGTGCGAATATCTTGATGTCATATTTGGCAGGTTTGTTGGGAATATATTGTACAAATCCACAACGTCCCCGAAAAGCTTGAATTTTTTCATCAATGGTTACAAACACACTAAGATTGTACGAACTTTTACAATTGGTGACAAACTCTTGCATAATGAAGCGTACTGCAGCCAACTTATCAAATTTTCTTCTCTCTGCTCTAGTTGTTTTATCATCAAAACGAATACAATGTAGCAAGAACAGGAATCGCCTGTAGCTCATCACAGCTCTTGCAATTTCGATTCCTGATCCATCGGTATTCCACCTCTTCATTACATTCATATGATTAGCTTTCTTTATTCCGAAAACATAAAGTAAACCAACTAGTGCCAGTATTTCAGTTCTCATCGTTTCTTTTTTATCTCTTTCTCTTTGATAATCAGGTATGAGTTGAATGTATTTGTGTAATGTACAATTATATCAATCATTTCCATGCTAATTATCTTACTGAATCCAGAAATCTCGGTTGTTACATCCCTAGCAATAGCCTTTGGTCCTGGAAATGTTTTTACAATATTTTTACTTCTGCCTTTGTTTTCGGCTGTGCTCACTACTTTCATCCACATAGTTGTTTTGTCCTTTGCCACGAACCAATCACCAGTACAACCTGACTGATAGTTACTGTCTTCATTTTCATCAAACTCGTACTCTTGTTCACTTTCAGTGTTATGGTCACTTTGAGCAGTTACCTCTTCTTCATCATCAGTGTCATCATCCGATATACTGCCTACATCTTTCAAAACAACTGGATCTTCATTCAAGAACCACTCGAGTTCCTCGCTGGTTAAACGCTTCCTTGCCCTAAAATTAAGTATTCTCATGAACACGGACCATAGGAATAACGTAACTGACAAATAAAACAAATTAAAAAAAAAAAAACTTACATGACCAGTCGCACGGCGCCCTGAGTGCGCCAGTTATGATAGCGCTTCGCAGATTCTCCTGTTAAGAATTTTCTTGAGCGCCGACAATTACCAGACTGCACAAAACAATAGTGAGTATAACAGTGGAGGAATAGCTAGAGTTTCAAACGTCTCCATTGTTACCAACATAACGAAAACCATGTTTATTTAACTATGGCGCACTCAGTGCGCCAGCGCGACCGCTCGAGGGTTAAGTTTTGGGGACTCGGATACTTTTTATGAGACCTTAGTGAACGTAAATGCCAGTGAAAGCTTTTTTTTTTTTTTTTTTTTTTCTTTTTTTTTTTTTTTTTTTTTTTTTTTTTCAAAACCTATTTTTCTTACAGAGGTATTTCGGGTGAAACGTTTGGATGCGTCACACTCTGTATATGCAAGGGGTGTTTAAATGGAAAGGTACGAAACGACACTGTGTTTACACATGAAGTATTTATTTAAAAGTAATCACCAGAGGATTGAGCAAAACTATGCCACCGTTTAACAACCTGAAGGATTCCCTGTTCCCAGAATTCTTGTGGCTGTGATACGAACCAGTCCTTTACTGCGGCCTTCATTTCGTCGTCCGAGCCGAAGCGTTTCCCTATGACATGGAAGTCACAGACCGACATGTCCAGCCGCGGTGGAGTAGCCTAGCGGTCTAAAGCGTCTCGCTGCGGAGCGCGCGGGTGTTCGCCGTGGAGGTTCAAGTCCTCCCTGGGGCCGGCCGCGGTGGCCGAGGGGACTGAGGCGCTCCAGACACGGTCTGCACGGCCACTACGGTCGGGGGTTCGAATCCCCCTCGGGCATTGATATTTGTGCCGTCCTTAGTGTTACCTAGTTCATAAGTAGTTTGTAAGTTTAGGGACTGATGAACCCGTAGTTAAGCCCCATAAGCTATACAAACATTTGAACATTTCGACATGTCCAGGCTGTAAGGCGGGTGCTCAAGCTTCTCCCACTTGTGCTTGTCCAGTACAGTCTGTGTGACCCTGGAGACGTATGGACGCGCGTTATCATGGAGCAGAATTAGCCCTTCCGTGAGCAACCCAGGCCGTTCGCTCTTGATGGATTGGCATGGGCTAAGGAATCTCTCACAGTACACGTCACTGTTAACAGTTTTCCCGCGTTTGAGAAATTTGATGTGTATTCGATCTGGGATGTTAAAAAAGGCGGTGAGCATTGAAAGTTTGCCCCAGGTACGACTAAAACTTTAGACTAGGCAAATACCAGAAATTGTCATATTTGAGCTTTTTGTAAAGACCATAGATGTGCGTCGGCATATTGCGCTATACAACTGTGAGTTCATTGAATACCTGTCCTGTCAGTCTGCGTGTCAAAACCCTTTGGTTGATACAAACTGTTACTAGTCAGTAATTTTTTGTTAACTGCACAACGATCTCAATGTCGTGTTTGAGCAATCCAACAGCATGACAGAAACAACGTATAACTTTTGCATCAGAGTCTTCTACTGAATTACACAAAACATTTTTTTAATTATTTTTTTATCATTTACTTTGGCAACAGTATCTGAACAATATGATCTCTATCAATCATCTGAACTTATAATTAGTAATTTAATTTAGCTGACTGTGCACATGGAAACTCTCGTTTTGTCATGCAATTAATTCCTTTCAAAATAGCAATTAACTTGACTCCCATTAATACCCTGTACATTAATTTTCTTTATAGTGCCTACCACGTGCAATCTAGCCCAATCACATACGTACCAAACAATGTAGCTTTAACCATTTTCTCAAAATTCTATGAAAGAGGAAATGCAAAACTAATCGCTACTTAAAAAAAAAAAAAAAAAAAAAAAAAAAAAAAAAAATTATATACGATTTGTGACATTATTGTTATTATTTAAATCTGCCTTTTCACACTAGTTTAACAATGTGTGCAATGTCTCTATAGTTTCAAAACTGACTAATATTATAAATACCTTTTAATATCTCCATCACTGCAAGTTTCTTACAAAAAAAGAAAAATCTCATATCTTCATCACAAAGAAAGTTGATTAATAATACTTCCTCCACTGCTTGGTAAGGCAGCCTCCTCATTCAAGACATATTACCACAGAGACTCTCTGCACACAACTCCTACTCACAACTGTACTATACTGCTCTCCCTCTCTCGCTCTCCAGCGATAATGTATACCATCCAAAGGTATGACATAAATTCTTTGACATCCACACAGGTTACAATCAGTTTGGCATACAAAGTACAGATAGTAAAAGTAGATCATTTACTGTATGTATGTAAAGGAAATGTAAACTACAGCCGGCACTTTTGCCGAGGACATGCAGCTGTACTGTATGAATATATGATGGCATCCTCTCGGGTAAAATATTCCGGAGGTAAAATAGTTTCCCATTCGGATCTCCGGGCGGGGACTACTCAGGAGGATATCGTCATCAGGAAACACAACTCTGGCATTCTACAGATCGGAGCGTGGAAATTTAGATCCCTTGAACGGATAGGTAAGTTAGAAAATTTAAAAACAGATATGGATATGTGAAGTTCAGTGGAAAGAGGAATATGATTTCTGGTCCGGTGACTATAGGACTATAATTACAAAATCAGTCAGAGGTATTATAGTAGTAGGTCTGATAATGAATAAGAAAATAGAAATGAGGGTAAAGTACTATGAGCAGGGCAGTAATCGCATTAACGTAGTCAAGAAAGATACGGAGCTAACACTGAAAACAGTAGTACTGGGTAATAATCCCCATTCCTGAAAGAAAGCAGGTGCAGACAGGTGTGAAAATTACAGAACCCTCAGTTTAATAACTCATGATTGCAAATTTTTAACACGAATTATTTATAGAAGGGTGGAAAAGCTGGTAGAAGCCGACCTCGTGGAAGATCAGTTTGGATTCAGGAGAAATGTAGGAACACGGGAGGCAATACTCACTTTACGGGCCGCAGTGGAGTAGCCTAGCGGTCTAAAGCTTCTCGCTGCGGAGCGCGCGGTTGCTCGCCGTGAACGATCGAGTCCTCCCTGGGGCATGGGTGTGTGTGTTGTCCTTAGGTTAGTTTACCTTGGTTTAAGTAGTTTGTAAGCTACGGACTGATGACCACGCAGTTTGATCCGATAGATTTACAAACATTTGAACTTTTTTTTCATTTTACGGCTTATCTTAAAAGATTTGTAGCCTTTGTAGATTTGGAGAAAGCTTTTGACAATGTTTATTGGAATACACTCTTTCAGATTCTGAAATCAACAGGAGTAAAATATAGGATACGGAATGTTATTTACAACTTGCACAAAAACCAGAGAGCAGTTATCCGAGTTGAAGGGCATGTTCAAAATGTTCAAATGTTTGTAACTCTGTCGGACCAAACTGCGTGGTCATCAGTCCGTAGCTTACAAACTACTTAAACTAAGGTAAACTAACCTAAGGACAAACACACACACGCATGAAGGGCATGAAACGGATGCAGACGTTGGGAAGGGAGTAAGACAGGGTTGTAGCCTTTCTCCAAATGTTATTCAATTTGTACATTGAGAAAGCTATATAGGAAAGCAAGGTAAAATTTGGAAAAGGAATTAAAGTTCAAGGGGAAGAAATGAAAACATTACGTGTTGCCGATGACATTGTATTTCTGTCATAGACAGCAATGGACTTGTAGGAGCAGTTGAACGGAATGGGCAGTGTGTTGAAAAGTGCGTATAAGATTAACATTAGCAAGAGTAATGAAGTGCATTCTTAGAAAAATCAGGCGATGCTGAAGGAATTAGATTAGGTAGCAAAAATATAAAGGTGGTAGATGAGTTTTGTTACTTGGGCAGTAAATTAACTTATGATGGTCGCAGTGCAGAGGATATGAAGGACAGAATGGCAGTGGGAAGAAAAGCGTTTTTGAAAAAGAGAAATGTGTGAAATCGAAAATTAATTTAGGCGTAAGGAAGTCCTTTAGGGCGGCATTTGTGTGGAGTGTTTCCTTGTATGGGAGTGAAACTTGGACGATAGTCAGTGCGGAAAGGTATAGAGGCTTTTGAAATGTGGTGCCATAGAAGAATGTTGAAGGTCACGTGGGTTATTCGCGTAGCTAATGAGATGCTTAACAGAATTGGGAAGAAAAGGAATTTCTCGCATACCTTGAATAAGAGAAGGGATCGATTGGTAGGCCAAAGTATTGCTCAGGATAGGGTGGAGAGCTGCATCAAACCCGTCTCTGGACTGAAAACCACAACAGCAACAACAACATTCACTATATACCACGTTTACTGCATTCTTAGGTTGGCTGTTCTGAGCAAGTTACATGATGAAGTTTGACGTTATCTACAACAATTTTGCCTTTGTGTGGCTACTGAAAGATATCCAGAATAAGAAGTAGGGAAGCAACCTTCCCCTACCCCTCAACTGGCCATATGAACGTTATTGAGAATGCGGTTGCCACGCAACCGCTCTTACACATAATTGCACAACTGGGCATAGCATCGCATTCACACCTTGTTAGAGCTACAAAACAACATCCTTAGAATGAATTCGGTCATCTGTTCACAACATCCAAGTTACACATTATACGGCTAAGAAATAGAAATTTTAAATTTATGTCTGACGAAGTAGAGGAGAATGAGATAGAAGAGGCGATACTGCGAGAAGATTTTGACAGAGCACTGAAAGATTTGAGTAGAAACAAGGAAGCTGGAGTAGATGAAGTCCCTTCTTAACTACTGTTATCTTTAGGTGAGCCAGTCATGAACAAAGTGTTCCACCTTGTATGCAAGATGTATAAGACAGGGGAAATACTCTCAAACTTCAAGAAGAATATAAACTTAGTGATTCCAATTCCTATGAAAGCAAGTGCACACAAAGGTGAAAATTACAGAACTATCAGTTTAATAAGTCATTTTTGCATAATACCACCACGAATTATTTACAAGCGAATGGAAAAACTGGTGGAATCAAACCTTCTGGAAGATCAATTTGGATTTAGGAGAAATGTAGGAACACGAAGGCAATACTCACATAACGACATATCATAGTATATTAAGGAAAGGGAAACCTACGTTTAGGAGAACGTTTTTGACAATGTTGACCGGAATACACTTCAGACTCTGAAGGTAGCAGGGGTAAAATATAGGGGGCGAAGAGACAACAGACCGCAATTATTAGAGTCGAAGGTCATGAAAGGGATGCAGTGGTTGGGAAGGGAGTAAGACAGGGTTGTTGCATTTCCCCAATGTTGTTCAATCTGTACATCGAGCAAGCTGTGAAGGAATGCAATGAGAAATTTGGAGAGGGAATTGTAGAGCAATTTAATGGACTGTCTCTTAAAAGAAAGACATAAGATGAACATCAACAAAAGTAAAACAAAGCTAATGGAATGTAGTGTCAGAAGGATGCTGAAGTAATTAGATTAGGTAAGGACAATAAAAGTAGTAGATAAGTTTTATTATTTAGGTAGCAAAATAACTTCTGATGGCTGAAGTAAAGAAGATATAAAATGCAGAATTGCTACGGAAGAAAAGCGATTCCGAAGAAGCGAAATTTTTTGACATCCAATATTAGTTTAAATGATAGGCAGTCCTTTCTGAAAGCATTTGTCTGGGAGCAGCACTGTATGGGAGTGAAACATGGACGACAAGGAGTTTACACAAAAAGATGATCGAAGCTTTTGAAATGTGGTGCTACAGCCGAATGATGAAAATTGAATGGGTAGATCATGTAACAGAGTTGGGGAGAAAAGGAGTTCCTGGCTTAACTAAGAGAAGGGGTACGTTGGTGAGACATATTCTGAGAGATCGAGGAATTGTCAACCTAGCATTAGAAGGAAGTGTGTGGGGTAAAAATCGTAGAGGGAACTGAAGGACGAATGTAGTAAGCAGTTTCAAAAAGATATATGTTGCAGTACGTATGCTCAGATAAAGAGGCTTTCACTGGACAGGGCAGCGTGGAGAGCTGCGTCAGACCAGTCTGCGAACTGGATTAATACCAAATGGTAAAAGAGTTTGCATGATTAAATTTTATTAAACTCACTAATTATAAAAAAATATATTAATTTGTTTTTTGAAAGTGCAAAAACGTTGTAGATAAAGTGATTGTGCCGCCCGCGGTGGCCGAGGTGACTGAGGCGCTCCAGTCACGGTCAGCACGGCCACTACGGTCGGGGGTTCGAATCCCCCCTCGGGCATGGATATTTGTGCCGTCTTAGTTCGTAAGTAGTTCATAAGTAGTTTGTAAGTTTAGGGACTGATGACCCCGTAGTTAAGTCCCATAAGCTTAACAAACATTTGATCATTTTTTAAAGTGATTGTGAAACGTAAGTTACAGGGTTAGAAGTACAGCACTTCAGTTACGAAGCAGAAGGATGAATTTTTGTCGATAGGATTAAAAGAAATTGTTCAGAAAGTATAGTAATTACCCTTAAAAATCACAATTCCAAATTTCCGCGATATTTATTTGAAAAATTTATTTAATGTTGGTTTCAAAACACACTATAAAGACAATTTATTTTATTTTTACCAAAATGAGAACTTGTACAGCGGAAGCTTCCAATAAGCGGGTATTTCTTAGCTGTCTTCGCCAAGGAACAGTGCGCGTAGACCGAGTGCAGTTTAGTTCAATTCAAGACAGGCATGAAACTAAAGGGGAGAAAGTGGAGCTGAAGCGATGCTAGCGCTCCAAGCGGCCAGTGGGTAGAAACGAAAGAATGGTACGATAAAAACTGAGAAGTTGCTATTTTTAATGCTGTTACTTTCATATTAACTAGTCACGAAACGTGGTAGTGATTTTGTGACACAAATATGAAATCGTCATTCAAGTAGTATCAATGCTTCAGTCTTTTTTTTTTTTTTTTTTTTTTTTTTTTTTTTTTTTTTTTTTTTTTTTTTTTTTTTTTTTTTAGCAAAATTCGGTCTTTGTTGCATTTTTTACATTACACACCAATCTTTGATACTTGGACGCTAGATGCAACATCTTCTTGCAAACACCCTTTTCTCCCTTTCCTTGTTTAGAACACTCGCGTGTAGCTATCATGATGTTTTTTAGCTACTTCGCAAATTATATATCTTAAAGAATTTATGTGTTAGTTTTAACAGTTTCTCACAACTTTATACAAGGACATTATTTATTTGTATCTATGCCTTCATTTTTTCAAACTAGTAGGTAGCTGGCTAAACACGTCGGTACATATGGATATAATTTTAGGGAAATTGAAGTACGAAGCTAAACAGACTCTATTGAAATAGTTAATTAACTGCAATCGATATTTCAGCAGTAATATTATGAAGAAGGTGCTGCTCCGTAGCACAGTGGTAGAGTGCCCGACTACAAATCAAAAAGTCGCGGGTTCGATCACTGCCAGGTCCTAGGAATTTTATCCGGCACTTTCCACTTCTTTCCCCTCTGGCAGTGTTGCTAATGTGAAAAATAACAAGTAGCACCGTGGTTCGGAACCCACGTTAAACTGTAGGTTCCCCTATAACTGGCTGGGTAAGTCAGTTCCAAGGTTGGAGGAAGGCAACGGCATACCACCTCCAAACAGGACCATGCCTAGTAAAGCACGGTGGTGTTCAAACCAATCTTCGGATTGTTGACTGCTTTACCTTTTTTTTATTATGAAGAAATGGTCCAGCTCTAGTCGAAGATTTAAAGCGAAATAATTGTTAAAGATTTTGTTCCATGCTTAGAAGTGTTCAAATGTTTGTAGAGCTTATGGGACTTAACTACGAGGTCATCAGTCCCTAAACTTACAAACTACTTATGAACTAACTAATACTAAGGACGGCACAAATATCCATGCCCGAGGGAGATTCGAACCCCCGACCGTAGTGGCCGTGCAGACCGTGACTTGCGCGCCGCAGACCGCTCGGCCACAGTGGCCGACATAGAAGTCTAACTGGCTTGTTATTCATAACATTATTCTCTTACTTCTCAGCATCCTTTGCAAATCCAAAAGAGAGATTTCCGGTTGTATGTTTGGTACAATTCATAGCGCTGAAAAGCTCTTAAATGCGATGGAAGTTTGAATGTGCCGGTTCGCTCCAAATGTAAATTCACTTCTCTGTATGATTATAAAACGCAGGCGCTTGTGCAGCGCTTCTGTTGGTAAGTTGCAGAAATTCCCTGACTCTCACGTGAGACTGCCGCATTCAGTGCGCGTCAGACGAGGGAAGGGCGGATTCCGTTGCGATGTTTTATTTCGCGTTTGAAAATTCCGCGTGGCAAGTATTGAGAAACTTATCCACTTTCGGAGCGAGGGTTATTGAGTATAGCTATTTGATAATTGGGGCGTAGAAGTTAGTTACTCGGTGTTACGCATGGAAAACATACCTGAATTTTGAGTGCGTGTCATTTGCCAAAATTTACTGCCATGTTAAAGGATCGCGGAGTTTTGGAGAGCAATAAACTGATTAACAAATGAAAAATATAAAGAACTTTAGAAATACGTTTTAGTCGTAGTTCCCGAGCCCTCTGAATTTAATGAATATTAGGAACATTCTGTTTCAATTTCGACCATCTGAAGTGGGAACTATCTCACTGGAGATTAAGAGCAGTATGTTCTCCATCGCTTTCTGGTGTACCCAACAATTTTAGTACTCTAGAAAAGCCAGCAGTAGATGTAAACCACATACAAAATTGATAAAAGATTATTTACGGTGACAAACGCTACCAAACAAACTACCCGCGGATCCACAAACGCATCTGCCCGTAACACCTTATTTCATTTGGACAGACGAGCGTCCTGCACAATCCTGTAACACTGTTCAGCCAGTTTCCTCTGATTTCGCTACGTCATGCGCACCGGCGCGCACGCTACGGCGAATCAGTTGTAGTTGCCGCCTGGGTGGAAGCTGTGCAGCGCGGATTCGCGCTGCTGTCAAACTCGGTGGGTGCGAAACAATGCGCAGGGCATGCCGGCTGTAGATGCAGTCACATCACCGCGTTTACAGCCGTCTGTCTGCCCGCCATCAACACCGTCCGTAGAGAAGGCCTCCGCGCTGCCGTGCCACGTCACGCAGAGTAGGTCGCGGTCGCGTAGCTCACTGGCTGGCCGGTGTGAGGCGGTGGGCTGCGCCCCATCGGCCAGCCAGTGAGCTACGCGACCGCGACCTACCATGGCCGGCGAGAAAGACAGGCATCAGCGCGCACCTCATGCCACGTAAGCAAGGTAGTTCCGAGCTGGCGCGATCGCTAGCCGATTGGCCGGCCGCTGGAGCACACCCCACTGCGTCATAGCGGGCAACCACTGAGCTAGCGATCGCTCCGGCTCGGAACTACCTTGCTTACGTGGCACGAGGTGCGCGCTGAGGCCTGTGTTTCCCGTTGACCACGGGCCTACTCTGTGTGACGTGGCACGCCAGCGCGGAGGCCTTCTCTACAGACGGTGTTACCGCCACACGCAGTGACGGAGGGTCGTGGGTTCGGCTCCTGCTTCTGTCAGACGCAGACTACTCATCGCCTGCAGCCTGTGTTCTGATGCAGCTTTCATGAACGCATCTTATCGACCGTGAGTTTTACACTGTTATTTTTATAGTCCAACTTAATACTTGAGAGCCAAAGTGTGGAGGAATGATATATTCGTAAATGGTGATCTGCTGATCTGCTGTCCTTTGACCGTAAAGTCATCGGACTTCTTCCCTAGCCGCGGTGTAGTAGCCGAGCGGTCTAAAGCGTCTCGCTGCGGAGCGCGCGGTTGCTCGCCGTGGACGTTCGTGTCCTCCCTGGGGCATGGGTGTGTGTGTGTGTTTGTCCTTAGGTGAGTTTACCTAGGTTTAAGTAGTTTGTAAGCTACGGACTGATGACCACGCAGTTTGGTCCGATAGATTTACAAACGTTTGAACATTTTGAACTTCTTCCCTTGGCAGGTGTTTCGTCCCCTTATTGAAGAGTCTGATATAAGATGAACATTAACAAGAGCAAAACTAGGGTAATGGAGTGCAGTCTAAGCAAATCAGGTGATGCTGAAGGAATTAGATTAGGTAACGAAACAATAAAGGAGGTAGATGCGTTTTGTTACTTGGCCAGTAAAATAACAAATGATGGTCGCAGTACAAATGATATAAATTGCAGAATAGCAATGGGTAGAAAAGCGTTTTTGAAAAAGAGAAATTTTTTAACATCGAATATTGATTTAAGCCTACGGAATTCCTTTCTGAAGGCATTTGTATGGAGTGTTGCCTTGGAAGGAAGGAAGCTTGGAGTTTTAACATCCCGTCGACAGTGTTGCCTTGTATGGGAGTGAAACATGGATGATAAACAGTGCAGACAGGAAGAAGATAGATGCTTCTGAAATGTGGTGCTACAGATGAATGCTGAAGACTAGGTGGGTGGATCGCGTAACTAATGAGGAGGTACTGAACAGAATTGGGGAGACTGAGGACCACAACAACAACATAATTGAAAAGCGGACAGTAGGAAAGTTACAGAACAAATAGGCAGAGGTCTGGTAAAATCTGTATTCTGAAAGATATGACGAATGTGAGGTAGCCCTGTTGCATGTTCATTGTTCTTTCACAAATCAGATTATTTTTGCACGAAACCACTTTTCTGTAAGACAAGGAATTACTAACAATAATCTATAAAAGTACACTCATTGAAAGACTACATTTAGAGTTCCTGCAGAGAGCGGAGAGTTGAACCAAAGAGAATGTTGTTAGCCATGAAATTTGTAATACTATAATCAGAGCAGGGGCCAAACAGCTAAGCTTACCTCTTTATAAACTGAATGGTAAGTGTAGCGATTGTTCGTTGTACAATTGCTCGTTAGCAATTTGCTTCCACCCGCCAGTCATTTCTAACATAGGCGGGCGGTTCTGAAAGTCACACTTCGCTAATATGGCGGTAACGTCCGCCTTAGACTTTCCGCGAGATGAATACTTGGAAGCTCTGCAAACGAATGGCGGTGCGTGGGTGTTCGCCGGGCACGGCACCGCAGTATGCTTCCACTGTTCAAAAGTCGTCCCTGCAGCCAACCTTACAATTAGGGGAGAAGAACCATTGGGGAAGCTTCTCTCCTGCGGGCAGCACTGTGTCTCGGATACTCAAGTTGGGACATTGTTTGCGACGCGTTCGGGCCCGGTGGTCTTCGGGTAAAGCGCTCGACTGCAAATCAAATGTTCAAATGTTTGTAGAGTCTATGGGACTTAACTACGGGGTCATCAGTCCCTAAACTTACAAACTACTTATGAACTACTTACAACTAAGGACGTCACAAATATCCATGCCCGAGGGGGGATTCGAACCCCCGACCGTAGTGGCCGTGCAGACCGCAGCCGGCCGCTCGACTGCAAACCGAAAGGTCGCGGGTTCTAAGCCCGGTCGGACTTCGGATTTTTCAGTCTGGGCTTTAACCAAAAATGTTCAAATGTTTGTATAGCTTATGGGACTTAACTACGGGGTCATCAGTCCCTAAACTTTACTTACAAACTAGCTGATACTAAGGACGACACAAATATCCATGCCCGAGGGGGGATTCGAACCTCCGACCGTTGTGGTCGTGCAGACCGTGTCTGGCGCGCCTCAGTCCCCTCGGCCACCGCGACCGGCGGGCTTTAACCCATCCTTTATTTCTCAACGATGTGAGGAGTCCCCAGAAACGACACGTGGTTCGGATTCCACGTTAAGGTGTAGGTCCTCTTTCCCCGGTTGGATAACTGGGGTCGGCAAGGGACACGCAAATCTCCGAAGTAGCGTCAAATTGAAAGACTTCCACCAGGCCAATGAGCCACACTAAATTACAATAATTATATATCTGGACGCGGGACAAAGCTGGTACGCCTCCGCCACTGCGTGGCTTACGCTTTAAATTTAACGGCTACATAATGCTACAGGAAATTCCCCATTTTGAGCAATTCCTACATTAATCAAACGGGTAATGTAGAAATTACTCTGTCCCTTCCATTCGATTGTCCTCTACGATGCTCCATCGTTGGTGAAAATTAATAAAACGTACTAAATTAACTGATTTAATTTGGCAACTTTTTTTATTAATGTACCGCTCGGTCTGTTATTGGTGTTCAGGAGTTCGTAATTTTACTGGGAACTCGAATCTGTGGTCGGGAAAACATAATTAATTTTATTTTGCCCTGCTTCTTTGTTATGGTACAGCCGCTGCGACTGTGCATTGTATGCCCTCAAAAAGTGCGTTACATATTGTCAAATTGTAATTATTTAGAGTTAAAAAAAAAGGTCTCCCTAAATCAATTGAAACCAAAAATGCTTCATAATATTTACTTTAAATTAGTTGCTTCGTTTGTAAAAGCAGAGATAACTTTTTGAATGTACGTGTAGGCAAAGAATGGTTATAACTATAACTCAGAGAAAAAATGTTCAAATGTCTGTAAATCTATCAGACCAAACTGTGTGGTCATCAGTCCGTAGCTTACAAACTACGTAAACCTAGGTAAACTAACCTACGGACAAACACACACACCCATGCCCCAGGGAGGACTCGAACCACCACGGCGAGCAACCGCGCGCTCCGCAGCGAGGTGCTTTAGACCGCTCAGCTACTCCATCGCGGCGAACTCAGAGAAAAGACACATTTAACGGAGTAATTTAAATTGTAGAGGCCATTATTTAGGGTTATTGTGTGGTGAACGAGGTAAATAAGGAGCAACTAGATCAGCTACAGCATCAAAATGCTACGCTCATATGAGAATAGCAAAAATTTACGAAAGTCTCAATCAGGCCGTTGCGGTTGCAGCAGAGTCATAATCCTCTGTAGCAAGTGTGTCGAATTCACTCCTGTCTCTTCACCATCTGTGGTAATGGTTTTAGCGTTTCCTTGAGTAATATTACACCGTCACAAACTTCATTACCGCTGCTTCGCACGCGTAGACTGATCAGTATTTGTTGTATCTACTTCTAAATACAAATTTTCATATACTTAGTTTTAAAAACGCTTTCCTAATCAAATATTTTGATAGAACTTGCCACCCCTTGTTGTACCATAGATGGCAGAATACGAAACATCCAGAAACACTTTTTTAAATTTTAACCATGTTTCCAAACGCAAATTTTCGCATTTCTAGCCGCTGTGGATTAGCCGAGCGGTCTAAAGCGTCTCGCTGCGGAGCGCGCGGTTGCTCGCCGTGGAGGTTCGAGTCTTCCCTGGGGCATGGGTATGTGTGTTGTCCTTAGGTTAGGTTTAGGTAGTTTGTAAGCTACGGACTGATGAGCACGCTGTGTGGTCAGATATATTTTCAAACATTTGAACATTTTTCGCATTTCTAGCATCGAAATAGACTTAGTACCACCATTAAAAGATTTTTCCTTATTTCACCCGCTTAATGGTTGAACTTCCAAAAATATCGAAACACGTGTTTTCAAAAATCCAGTCAAAAATCTAAATCTTAAGTATTGTAGTTCTTGCTTCAAAATTGCCTCAATAGCAACGTACCTTCAAAAAACCGTTTATCCCCTATTTTCAGCGCCGTTTTCTGTCTTTTAGAAACGGATCGAAAATGCGAAATTTCTTTCTTACAATTTTGGAATCTTTCGTGGTAGTTTTAATTTTTGAACTGAAATATGCACTTATTTTTCGTTAATCGTCCGCTTGTTGCAGAAAAACAACTGAAGAATGTGCATCACGTTTCGCTGTATAAAACCTCTATGCTATCATAGTGTCAAAAGGCATCGCTGGTCTTCAGTCCGAATTTTATTATAACCTGACGATATTCAACCACTATATCTTCCACCCTCTTATAGCTGTCGACACGGAATTGTTATGTTGTACAACTGCAGACTTTGTACTACAACAACACAGACAGATCGTTCGTCTCCATTGTGTAGTTTTTGCTGAAGAGCAAATTATTGACACCCACACGTAGAATTTCATGTAAGTCGGTAACTTTCAAATCCAATATCTCCCCCTCCCCTTATCGTTATCAACCCTCTACCACCATAGTCCACAATGGGAGAGTGATACTTAATGCGACATATGAACATTATTCGTTTGCGATGAGTAATTTTGGCTGTAGAGTGAAATATGGGCACAAACAACTCATTTTTTATATACAGCGTGAGTCACCTAACACTTCCACCGCAAATATTGCGGAAACGGAAAGTTCCACTGACGTGCGGTTTTCACAGACTAGATTGTTACTCAAGTACTCGTATTGCTAGCCAATAAACAGATTGTAATAATATTTAAAAACTGTATTTTTATGCAAACATACAGTTTTTTAAATGGAACAATAGTTGTTTCTATCAAGCACTGGAATTTTTGACACCAGCTGTGTACAAAGAATTTTTAATGACATTTTTATCTCGTTTAGTTTGGCAGCTACAACCATTCAAAGTTTTGGTGGCGGAGGCTATGGCAGCGCAGCTGACTGGCCAAGTGGCTGGACCCTGGTGCACGGCCAACTATCTCATGACCACCAGCCAGTAAGCTACGCTAGTGTCAAAAATTTTTGTGCATGATAGAAACAACCGTTGTTCCATTTTTAAAAAGTTCAGTTTCTAAATATTATTACAATCTGTTGTAGAAAACTATGCCTCCAACTAGAAACATGTTTTAAGGTGAGGAATGTTTATCTGTTGACATGGCTCATATGCCGCAAACATTTTACGATTGACGTTTCCTTAGAGCAGATATGTTTTAGAATTCAAGAACATGAGACTGGGCTAATGTAAGCCCGAAACATGTTGTTCGGACATTTTTAAATTGTGACGACTGGAGCGGAAACTTTAGTGCGATGGTGCAACATCTGTAGGACATGCAGTGCGTTCTGTCGAGGATCGGTTCCGATAACACCAACGGCATACAGGATTGTAGCAATCTAAGGTGTCGGCAGTCACAGAACATTGCCTGACGGATATACACGGAATGGTGCTGAGAGACACAAACGACCAAATTTTGGAACTGTCTCATTAAGGAATCTGTTGAGGTACGTGTCAGGGTGCCCCTGCTAAATCGTGATAGCAGGTACATACTTAGCAAAGGATGGGATGCCGCTATTACATTGATGAAGAACAGGAATGAAGTATTCGAGAAAGAACTGACATCTGGGCAAGGTTTAAGGAACAGCAGAGGAGCCGCCAGCACGAGCACCTGGGCGTGGAAAGCGGGCTGAACCAACACCGTCTAGATACCAGGCCTCACAACAAGTCCGTGTCACGTCACACCGACAGGCAGTCATCGCAAGCTCACTGGATGGCGCTACGAGGCAGTGGGGTGTGTCGCAGCGGCCAGACACTCCGCTAACGACGGCAGCCTATCGCTGTGACGTAACACAGACTTGTTGTGAGGCCTTGTATCTAGACGGTGTTGGCTGAACACTATAGGTGGTAGCGAGGGCAGGGGCGCCGGGCGCGGACCGCCGACAGAGCGAGTGGCGATAAAAGTGCAGCGAGAACCCCCCCCCCTTCCCATATATTCATCAGCGCACCTGATGTTGGCAACGTGATCGTGTGCCAAAATGGTGTGCCCATTGGACTCTGGAACCCGGAAGTTACCCGCAAATTACTTCGATTCAATTTCGGACTTTTTGAGTTGATAATGCGCACCCTGTTGCTGCTTGCAGTGTGGGTTGCAGCTGATTTTCGTTCAAACTCTTGTCTCGACGGGCTGTTCACCAGTGATATCGATCCCCTCTTGCTGATGTCACCCTTTGACTACCTTCACCTTGCCTTCTTTCAGTTCATGTTCTCTGAAATCGAGTCCAGATAATGAAAATTACGCCATAGAACACTAATATAGCTGCAGCCACCTACTTCTTTGTTTCTCCCGCTTCCAACTTTCTATGGCTCTTCACGTCATACCGTCGAGTAAGTCACGGTTTTGTTGTTGCATTGCACTGCCTACTCACTACACTATCTGAACCGAGCTACTTGTGTAATTCGTTTGGTAGAGTAAACACAAGTCAACACCAAACCCCTCTGCAACAACTCTTATGTTATTACCAACTAGCTTATATTTCCGTGCTTCGCAACTGTTGTTAAAGAGGGACCTGTCTATATCATGGTTTTCAGGATTACAGGCTTCGGTCAGCGAAAACAGAATCCTTGTTGGATCGCTGTGTGAATAAACACAGTTCTCCTAGCCAAGATGTCAAATTTAAATAGAAGTCATTGACGAAAACGATGAATGTTCATAAAGTTTTTCATACAGAAAATGAAATTAATTTAAATCCGTACTCTGGAACGATGTAAATTCATTGTTAGTTTGTGTTCAGAAAGACTAAGGTGTGTAATTGTCTATCTGGCATAAAATTCTGAAAACACCTCTATCGTTGGGAAGAGAAATAGTAACAATAATAACAGCACCATGTATTGATTCCATGGCGTAGTACTAAACTGTTTATCTCTCAGAGTAAATGTACGCTAAAATATTAGAATGTTTCAGTGTTGCACTGGGGACAATGTAGTTATTCTGTATGCAGTGCTCTATATTATCGAAAAGTCGACGAATACTGAAAGACTGGTAATTCAATCAACAGAGAAGTTCATCTATGTTTAAATAAGACATCAGGGTGGTGTCAGTATGCGATAAAGTAAGTCTGGGGGTGAGCTGATCGTCTGTATAGAACTTTCCATTAAATATAATAGTATTTCCAGTGAACTGTCTTGACTGTGTTAGCAGCACTTTTTCACCTAATACATGTCCTCACGGCCTGCAGTGATTACTTCGTACAGCACGGAATGAAATCGACCTTGTGTAGCAGTAATATATATTCAGAAGTCGGATTATAACTCTAAGTACAATTGTCTCTACAAAAGAAGACTTATTTCTCTGCCGGCCGCGGTGGCCGAGGGGACTGAGGCGCTCCAGTCACGGTCTGCACGGACACTATGGTCGGGGGTTCGAATCCCCCCTTGGGCATGGATATTTGTGCCGTCCTTAGTATTAGCTAGTTCGTAAGTAGTTTGTAAGTTTAGGGACTGATGACCCCGTAGTTAAGTCCCATAAGCTATAAAAACATTTGAAAACATTTGAAACTTATTTCTCTATCTTAATGTCTTCCGCACCAAAACTATGTAATTACAAATTTTAATCACAATATTGTACTGAAGAGTTATGAAAGCAGGGAGGTTTCTGATGAGTTTGTCGCTCGCGTGTGTATATTATCTCTAGTGGCAGGCACAGAACATAGATATCTCTGGAGTGTTCAAATGTTCAAATGTTTGTTAAGCTTATGGGACTTAACTACGGGGTCATCAGTCCCTAAACTTACAAACTACTTACGAACTAGGACGGCACAAATACCCATGCCCGAGGGGGATTCGAACCCCCGACCGTAGTGGCCGTGCAGACTGGGACTGTAGCGCCTCAGTCCGCTCGGCCACCGTCTCTGGAGTGAGCATTCAGATGCGCAGAACAGATTTTCTGTCCTTAAGGTGGAAATATCACTGATATTGGGAAAAATCTACTAATCGATGACTTCATCTTGGTCCTTTTTTGTTCAGTTAAGACTGATGGCTATGTGTAAATGGCCCTTTTAGCGATGCTTCCTCAAATTTATTGTCGCTTCTGTGACACATTTATTTAGATATTATTTCATGTTGCTCTGCGAAAAGGAGGTGGAGCGTCTTTGCAGTCAGTGCGGTACAAACCCATCCAAAGAGCAAATAAATGTGTAGAAAGCGTGGATTCGTCTCAGTATCACTTGGCAATTCCAGCTTAAGGTTGAGAGGATGCACAGAAGCCAATGCTCACTCTATAGATATTTCTACTCTATGTATAATTTAGTGGTTATACCCATCGAAAGATACACTTCTTTTCTTTCCTTGGCATTGCAAAGCATATAGGATACAGCTAGGAAGAAAAAAATGATTTTGTGTCCTCTGTTGGGCTACACTTTACTTGCAGCGATAGCGGTTTAGTTTGCTATCGTTGGCAACAAACTATTCGCTTTGGGAGGATGATTAATTTACTGACCAGAGCAGCATAAATTATTTATTTCATCGTGAACATAAAGAATTATTCCCCTTATACTACGTGGCAGATTTTTGAAAAATCATTCAACGGCCGTTGCCAACATCATAGCATAACGCCGCCGCCGTAAGTAAAATTGTACCCCTTCTTGTAGTGTATTACACCATAGTTATGAGAATTAAGAAAACTCAGCAACGGCATAATTTGTTATTTGGTGTTGTACGTAACTAACATCGCCTCACTTTTGTACTTTCCTGTACTATGGCGTTTTTGAGGCATTCCTAAACAGAACACACTGAAAATGTAACGAGGATACACCGAAATCAGACTGGGAACTACATGAATTCCATTTTACTTGCAAAGAATTCTTATGTAAATTAGAGCATCGATAGACGCGAAGGAATGTCTTCGTGTTTTAAATTCAAATGATACCCGCGGAAAGATTTTTTTCCTTTTCAAGGCATTGCAATGCATGCGGGATATAGGTAGTTAAAAAAAAAAAAAAAAAAAAAAAAAAAATGTGCCGTGCCTGGCTTTAAATTTACTTGCAGTGGCAGTGGTTTAGTATGTTAATGTTGTCAACGAAATATTAGCTTTAGGAGGATCATTAACTTACTGATCGGAACAACATTAATTATTTATTTCATTATCAACACTAAGAATTATTTCCCTCACTGTACATGACTGATTTTTCAAAAAGGATTCAACGGCCGTTACAAACATCAATACATTACACCGCTGCCATAAGGGAAAATCATAGTCCCTGTTTCAGTTTTAGTTATGAGAATAAACAACACAGCATCGCCATCTATTTATTATTTGGTATGTCAGTAACAGCGCCTCAATCGGACTTTTGCTATACTACGCTCCAATTCAAACATAGCATACACTAGAAACTACAAATTACGAAATATTTTCTTCCCCTGATTCATTTTGATTAAATGAATCTTATATGTTGTGCCAAGGTAATCTCAGTTGACCTATGAAACCCCGTGAATGTTCGAATAGGACTCTTGGAGATTTGCTGCACTACACCTTACTTATAAGCATAGTATACACAAAAAATTCAAATTACGATATCTTTTCTTCCTCTGATCCGATTTGATCAAACTAAGCCTATGTTACTCTCCAAACTATTCTCAATTTACCTGTGGAAACCCTTGAAAGTTCGTGAAGTACTTTTCGAGATTACCTTCAACAAATAGACATACACGATGGCTTTTAAGCAAATTATTAAATTATATCTTTATTTTTTGTGATTCGATTTTAATTATTGAAGTCTTTGTGTAACCGCACGATGTTCTAAATTTACGTGTGAAAACCCCATGAAAATTCGTCAAGTAGTTTTGGAGATATACGTGTTCAAAGAGACAGACAGACATAACGACCAGAGATAAAAAAAAATGAAATTACGAATTTCTTTTTTTCCATGATCCGACATTTATGAAACGAAGTCTATATGTTGTCAAGAGCTACGCTCAAGTTACCTGTGAAAATCCCACGCAAATTCGTGAAATAGTTTTGGAGATAAGAGTTTATACTTGAAAACAGACAAGACGGTCACTGAAAATACTTAAAATTAAGATATATTTTTTTCCGTGATCCGATTTTGATACAATTATGCCTATATGCTGACCCGAACTTTACTCATGTTTCCTGTGAAAACCGCATGAAGATTCGTCCAGTAGTTTTGAAGATTGAAGAGAACAGCAACAGGCCTAAAAGGCCTACATTTACATTAGTTTAGATATTTCGGTTGCCGAAATGTATACACTCCGTAGAACCGACATAAGGACCATTTCAGTTCATTCTGTCGATAATAGTACTTCAAAACTTAGATATATCAACCGATTCCCTAATTGTTTTGACCAGTGTAGATTATTTCCCCTAAAACTGGAAAAATATCACCCCACCTACGAAATGTGAGACAGTGTGTAATGAAACATTAACCTCACTGAAAACAGTTGCATGTGTTGAATAATTCATGGAATAAACTTTAGAGACTGAGGAGTAGATCAGGTATCAGATTCAATACAAAAGTGAAACACGGCGTCAAACACACCCGACATCGATATTTACCTAACAATAACTTATTGTTAACCCGAAACAATTTTGGTCCTATGTAAAACAGATAAGCGGGTCAAAGCCAGTTATTCTTTGATCGTTCCGGGGCAGTAATAGAAGAAAACAAACGGAAAGTTGAAGTTATAAATTCAACCTTTAACAAGAACATAAGAAATCTTTCACACAAAAGGACCGCGCAAATGTACCATCATTTGATCAACGCACTAACTCCAAAATGTAGGACATAGTAGTAGGTATTTCCAATGTAAAGAAGCAGCTGAGAGAGCTAAATACTAAAAAATCTCCTGGTCCGAATGGAATACCATTTCGGTTTTACAGAGTATTCTACGGCATTGGCCCCCTACTTAGCTTGCATTTATCGCGAATGTTTAATTCAGCGTAAAGTTCCTAGTGATTGGAAAAAAAGCGCAGGTCACTCCCGTTCATAAGAGAGGTAAAAGAACTGCCCCACATAATTGCAGGTCAATATCGTTCAGTTTCTTATAGAAGTCTGGAACATATTCTCAGTACGAAAGTAGCAAATTTCCCTGAGTCGAAAAAACTTCTTTCTATGAATCAGCACGGGTTTAGGAAGCATCGTTCATGTGAAACTCAGCTTTCCCTTTTCTCACATGACATCTAGTGAGCCGTGGGTGAAGAGCAACAGGCGGATTGTGTTTTTCTCGATTTCATAAAGGCGTTTGACGCTGTGCCACACTGCAGACTGCTATCGAAGGAACAAGCATAGGGAATAAGTTCACAGATTTGTGACTGGTTGGAAGATTTTCTAAGTAATAGAACGTTGTTGTCGACGGCGAGTGTTCATCAGAGACGAGTGTATCGTCAGGAGTACTCCAGGAGAGTGTGATATGACCACTATTCGATCTGAATAAATGATCTGATGGACAGAGTAACTTGTAATTTGCAGCTGTTTGGTGATGATGTTGTGGTATATGGGAGGTTGTCGTATTTAATTGGTTGTAATAGCGTACAGGATGACTTAAAAAATATCTAGTTGGTGTGAAGAATGGCAACTAGCTCCAAATGTAGAAAAACGTAAGGTTATGCGCGTGAGTAGGAAAAACAATCTCATAATGTTCCAATACAGCATTAGTAGTGAGCTTCTTGATGCAGCCGCGTCGTTCAAATATCTCGGTGTAACATTGCAGAGCGATTTGAAATGGAACGAACATGTAAGGACAGTTGTAAGGCGGACAGCCGACTTCGATTTATTGGGAGAACTTTGGGAAGCTGTACTTCATCTGTAAAGGAAACCGCATATAAAACGCTTGTACGACCATGTCTTGAGTATTGCTCAAGTGTTTGGGACCCGCAGCAGATCAGTTTAAAGGAAGACATAGAGGCGATTCAGAGACGAGCAGCTAGAGTTGTTACCGGTAGGTTCGACCAATGCGCGAGTGTCACGGAAATGCTCCGGAAACTCAATTGAGAATCGCTGGAGGAAAGACTATGTTCTTTTCGAAAAATTCTGTCGAGGAAATTTAGAGGGCCTGAATTTGAAGCTGAGTGTAGAACGGTCTCCCTGCTGCCTACTTACATTTCGCATTGACGGCCGCGGTGGCCGAGGGGATTGAGGCGCTCCAGTCACGGTCTGCACGGCCACTACGGTCGGGGGTTCGAATCCCTCCTCGGGCATGGATATTTGTGCCGTCCTTAGTATTAGCTAGTTCATAAGTAGTTTGTAAGTTTAGGGACTGATGACCCCGTAGTTAAGTCCCATAAGCTATACAAACATTTGAACATTTGAATATTTCGCATTAAGATCACAAAGACAAGATAAGAGAAATTCGGCTTCGTACAGTGGCATATTCTTTTTTTTCCTTTGTTGTATTTGGGAGTGGACAAGGAAAGGAATGCTTCCACCACGCACCTTACGGTGGAATGCGAAAATGTATTGTGTGACTGAATTCAAGTAAAAATAAGTGCAATTTCATGTCCAGCTGAATGAAAAATTTATCTACATGGGTAATAACATTAACATAAAACTAGGCCTGCGGCGAAATACCCGTGAACACTAAGGCGCGTTGCAGCGGTGCGCGCGGCCGTTCGCCGGAAGAGCTTTGAGTCTTCCCTCGGACGTGGGTGTCCGAGGTTTTTAGCTGAGGTGACATCTGTCTATATTTCTATACATATCACCCAAACGTAGCTGGTAAGTGTATCGATGCAAGAAGTGTTATCTGAGAGTGTTTCTTATATGGAATAACTGCGGAATATGCGTATACAGACGAAGGTTACGTTAAGATACTCAATACAACAAAAATGGCGGCTGGTGCTTCAGATGACTGAGGGTTGACTTCTCTCACAGTGCTGGACCTTGATAGTGGCACCCCCTCCCCCTCCCCGGCGCCAACACCCCCTCTCCCTCCCTCTCCGGCGAGTAGCGCCGGGGAAAGCGCACCGCCTCTTCCCCATAGATATATTTTCGTTAAAAGTTCAATAGAATCTCTTACCTCGGCTTGTTTGAACTCGAACTGAGGCGTTGGCCTACCAAGCTTCTTTATTTCACACTTTTCTTTCAAGCTTAAAGCTGAGAAATTCATTTCTAAAATATACTGAACGTTATTCCTTTTTCTTTGATAAGAGCACAAAGTACGTATGAATATGCACAGACACACTAAAACACAGTAACTGATTACACTGTCAGGTGACTGTATCAAAATCAATCTGATACGCTGAAGAGACAAGCTAACTTCGGGTCACACGACACTGTAAGCACCACCCCTTCCTAACTCATTCGCAAGCGCATCGAAGACTACAAATGTCATTTATCCTCAAATTTGCTAAACCTTCGGAAGGTATGTGATAAGTAACAACACAAATGTCATTATTGTTCCCATCATTGTTAATGAGAAAATTGGGTAAAAAAAAAAAAAAAAAAAATAAACACAGACACACATTGCTTGCAGTCAGGCTCGAACCGACTACCTTCGACATTGCAGTGCGCTGCCACTAACAACACGGCTGCATTTTCTAGCTGGAATGTAGTGACTTCATTATTATCCATGATCGGATGTTTCGAAGGCTTTTTTAAAGTTGCGCTTTAATTGATAGTTACAAGATATTTTAGCAAATATGACGTGTTTCTGATGAATTTTCAAAACGCCAAAATCAAATATGAAGGGCGGATGTTGCCTTCATGTAGGATTTGCCCAAGCGGAAGGCGAGGCGTGCAGTAGCTCCACTATCTTTTGCTTTGGGACCATTCGTGCGTAACCGCCAGGGCTCGAACACACAAGAGCTGGCGTCTCTACCAGCTCCAACGCGAATGTTAAAAGCGGCATTTTCTGTCGCCCCTCCCTGCCGCTGTAGCGCCCATATGCTGCCTTCAGGGGGTTCATTAAAGAATCTGAACCTCAGCCACACATGCGCATTGCAACGCTGCGCCGACTGTCATATTAGGCGGCCGCGCTACGGCTCGTATATGTACTGTCTCCACGACGTAAATCGTTTCTCGTGTGATAAAATTACTTTGAATTTCCATATAAAATTATCTGACAGAATCACGAAACGTAGAATGATAGTTTTAAAACACTTTTTATTTTATTTATTTATTTACATTTTTTCATGAGCTTTTATCCAGTTGTTCATTGAATCAGTGAGCACATAGGCCGCGCAGCCACTGTACAATATTTATACCAGAAACTGGATGCATACCCCTAAGTCTGTTCCATGTTCAGTTTAACGTACACTAAATCTCAGATACGCTCATCCGTGTTATTTCTTTCAAAGGCAAAAAAAACCTACACAGGTAGGGGAGAGTAGTACACAGTGAAACATTCCATCTCAATTGTTTTTAGTAACTTTTTTCTACTTGTTGTTATCCCTGTATGTTTATTATGGTAAAATACATCTTTGACTGTAATGGTGGACAGTTTGGTTGATAATTTTTGTTCCTATTATTGGTTTTCGGTGGTCAGAAGTTACAGTTAACGTCTCTTTGTAAGTTTAATATTTTCTATATAACATACAGCTAAAGTAAATATTATGTTTTGTGATAAGGTACACATCTTTAGCTATATATTGACCATTTGTAGAATTGGTAGATACGTAGGTTAAGAGTTGTGACTAACTTTTTAGTTTATTGTGACCTTGGTACACAGTGAAACACTTGTGTGTGGTACACAGTGAAACAAAACCATTGGCCTCAGATGGATGTATGACTCCTCCTAACACCAGAGCGAGCAGCTATTGAAGAAAATACTTGGAGAAAAAGGACAGAGTTGAAAAAAAAGGAGAAATGAAGTATGAAGAGAGTAAAAAAACATGTAGTGTGTAAGTTAGTAAAACAGCTTAAAGTGAAAGAGACGAAGAATGTGACAAAGGTGAAGGCCATCCAGTGAAACAGGGATAAGTGTATCATGTGGGACGTTATGTTTGATGACTACATTTAGGTGAAATTCCAAAACAATGAATATTTTGTAGCTTAAGTCTTGAAGTCAGTAGTTTGTGATCCTGAGTACGCAGTCTCACACCTTCGTAAAAGCAAAACAAATTACTGCAGAAGGACATTGCAATTATTTTGACACATGCGATGCCTATGGCTACTAAGAGACTCTACAACCACTGGTTAATTCGTTTTCCAACCAATTTTGGTGGACTTTATATTCACTGAACAAAATGTAGTATATGTTAATGTTTGTACTTGTATTTAATAAAGATATTTATGTTTTATAAGTCACTCAGCAAGTAATAAATATAAAAAAATTGAAGCTGTTTCACTGTGTACTACACACGGTACACAGTGAAAAATTTGCGGAGGTTGTTTAAATTGTTCAAATGTTCAAATGTCTGTAAATCTATCGGACCAAACTGCGTGGGCATCAGTCCGTAGCTTACAGACTACTTAAACCTAGGTAAACTAACCTACGGACAAACACACACACCCATGCCCCAGGGAGGACTCGAACCTCCACGGCGAGCAACCGCACGCGCTCCGCAGCGAATTGCTTTATACCGCTCGGCTACTCCACCGCGGCTTTAAATTGTTATTCCACTTACTAAATAGTAGCAAAATTATTCCTTTTTTGTTCCAAAATATTGACAAGGTATTGTTCTTTCTAGTAAATAAAGAATATTTTTTAGTAGTATTTTATACGAAACAATCAAAAGGGTAATTTTTGTTTCGCTGTGTACTACACTCCCCTACCGTGCCGTAACAAAAATTACACTGAGTGAGACGATGGTACTCGAATGTAATATGATGAAAGTAACGAGGCGAAATAACAGTTCACGCCACAGAACATCTGTTTTTACCCCCCTGCTTTCCTGCAGATATTCTTTTATTCCGTCGAGCCGCGCTAATCAAGGCCTAAAAGGCATCAAACGGGAAGGGGGTGAAGAAAAAAAAAAAAAAAAAAAAGAAAGAAAGGAAACGAAATAAAAGGAAGAAATGGGAGGTGAGGCCGGCAGCGCGGGCTGTGTCCTTTCACCTGCAAATATTTAATATCCTGTGCTTGCACATTCACTTTTATCTCGGCGCGCGCCGGTGTAATCTGAAACGGGCTTAGGCGACGCCAGCGACGCTTGTGACGGAATATGAAACGAACACTCGGCGCGGAATGTGCCGGGCCGGGGATTTCCAACAGAGGGCGCTCGACGCCACACCGCAGAACAGCGCAGCAGCGCGGCGAAGGACAGCACAGCAGCACAACAGCAACAGCGCCCGCTCACCGTGGTGGAAGTTGCCGATGGCGTTCTGGATGCTGTTCGCGTCCGGATCGCGGTTCCAGCGCTCTGCAACCGAAACACACACACAAAAAAATTATTGTGCAGCACAGTCAGCTCAAGTCCGCGGCAAAGCTTAGTAATCGAACAAAAAGTGAGAAAATTGACGAAAAAAAAAAAAAAAAAAAAAAAATCGCACTGACGTGTTTTACGGCCCACTTTAGATTTGTAGTTTTAAAAGTTTTTGCAAACATTTTCGTCCAAAATAATAATCTAAATAATAATTAATTAATAAGAGTGTCTGAAACTCTTTTAGGGAAAAACAATTTAGGTAGTGGCGAGTTTCGAACCACCGACCTTTCGCAGTCCAGCACCTTGCCCACTACGCTACGACTATAAAACAAAACAGGAAATCTTTAATCTCGAACTATTGATGGCCGTTGTTAACTGATATTAATATGGCATTTGCAGACATTAGAGAATCATTTATCGTTCGACGAACGATGTGTGTCTGTTAATTCCTCAGTGTGCCGTTGCTTTGAAATGACAACGTGTAAGTTACAATAAGAAAATCATTAAATACGCAAGGAATGTCACGTGACATCTCCGAACGGCTGGTTTTCGTTAATTCAATGGAGGGTGTCAAATCTCCGTTATTTTTGCAAATATGTCTCAAACGATACGAGAAATTAAAAAAGCATAAGGGAGCTAAGTTGTAGAGAATTTTCTCCTCTACCAATTAGGTTATTCAATTTTCGTGTCAGATGAACGGCTTTTTTGCTTTTACTGCCGTATTTTTTGTCAGAAAAATTTGAAAAAGGGGGTTTCTGGTGGCCTATAATCATGCCTGTAAAATTTGGTGTTGATCGGTTAAACGGTTCGTCTTAAAAACAGGGAACACGTTACGGAAAGACAGACAGACGCACAGACAGACGTACATCCCAAAATCGCCGCTATTTTTGCAAATATCTTTGAAACGCTACGAAATGTGAAAGAAACATAAGAGAGCAAAGTTGTAGAGAATTTTCTCCTCTACAAATTCGGTTATTCAATTTCCGAGTCAGATGAATAGTTAAGCCGTTACCTTCATTTAAATTTCGAGTTGTCAAAAGACGATCGCAAAGGCCCAAAAATGTTCAAATGTTTGTTAAGCTTATGGGACTTAACTACGGGGTCATCAGTCCCTAAACTTACAAACTACTTATCAACTACCTTATACTAAGGACGGCACAAATATCCATGCCCGAGGGGGGATTCGAACCCCCGACCGTAGCGGCCGTGGAGACCGTGACTGGAGCGCCTCAGTCCCCTCGCCCACTGCGGCCGGCGCAAAGGCCCACTTTTTGTGTTACTACCGTAACCTAAGGTGGGCAAAAAAAAAAAAAAAAAAAAAAAAAAAAAAAAAATATATAGGGTACTAGCGGGTTCCGAACCACTGACCTTAAGCGTCACAGAACAACCCATTGCCCAGTACGCTACAGCTAACTGTTAGGAATTGCGTTCTTTAATCTCATACTATTGATGGCCGTTGTTAACTGATGCTAATATGGTACTTGTAAACACTAGATTATCATTTATCCTAAGAACTACGTATTTTTGTTAATTCTTCAGTGCGCCATTGCCGAGGAATGTCACGTGACATCTGCGAATAGCTGGTTTTCGTTAATTTAATGGAGGGTGTTAAAAATCCGTTAGTTTTGCAAATATCTCTCAAACGATACGAGATATGAAAAAACTCAAGAGAACAAAGTTGTAGAGTATTTTCTCCTCTACAAATTCGTTTATTCAATTTCCGCGTCATATGAACGGTTTATTTGCAATTAAAATTACATTACAAACTGGTTTTTTGTATTATTAACGTATTTCTTGTCCGAAATATTTCAAAAAACGAGGTTCTGATCTCTGGTAGCCAACAATTATGTCGGTAAATTTGGTGCCGATCGGTTTAACGATTCGACCTAAAAAGTGGGAACACGTTACAGCCAGACAGATATCGTCAAATCGCCGTTATTTTTGCAAATGTCTTTGCAATGCTGAAAGATACGAAAAAAACATAACAGAGCGAAGTTGTAGAGAATTTTCCCCTCTACCAATTAGGTTATTCAATTTTCATATCAGATGAACGGTTCGTTTGCAATTACAATTATATTACAAACGACTTTTTTGTATTACTACCGTATTTTTTGTCCGAAAAATTTGAAAAAGGGAGTTTCTGGTCTCTGGTAGCTTATAATTATGTGTGCAAAATTTAGTGCTGATCGGTTGAACGGTTCGTCTTAAAAGCAGGGAACACGTTACGGACAGACAGACATACATCCCAATATCTCCATTATTTTTGCAAATATCTCTGAAACGATACGAGATATGAAAAAAACATAAGAGAGCAGAGTTGTAGAGAAGTTTCTCCTCTACAACTTCGGTTATTCAAGTTTCGTTTCAGATGCATGGTTAAGCCGTTAATTTCATTTAAATTTCGAGCTGTCAAACAACGATCGCGAAGCGTAACCTAATGTGGGCCAAAAATTTATGCAGTGTGTTACAAAAAGGTACGGCCAAGCTTTCAGGAAACATTCCTCACACTCAAAGAAAGAAAATATGTTATGTGGACATGTGTCCGGAAACGCTTAGTTCCATGTTAGAGCTCATTTTATTCCTTCTCTTCAAATCACATTAATCATGGAATGGAAGCACACAGCAACAGAACGTACCAGCGTGACTTCAAACACTTTGTTACAGGAAATGTTCAAAATGTCCTTCGTTAGCGAGGATACATGCATCCACCCTCCGTGGCATGGAATCCCTGATGCGCTGATGCAGGCCGTGGCGTATTGTATTACAGCCGTTCACAACACGAGCACGAAGAGTCTCTACATTTTGGTACCGGGGTTGCGTAGACAAGAGCTTTGAAATGCCCCCATAAATCAAAGTCAAGAGGGTTGAGGTCAGGAGAGCGTGGAATTGGTCCACCTCTACCAATCCATCGGTCACGCAATCTGTTGTTGAGAAGCGTACGGACACATCGACTGAAATGTGCAGGAGCTCCATCATGCATGAACCACATGTTGTGTCATAGTTGTAAAGGCACATGTTCTAGCAGCACAGGTACAGTATCCCGTATGAAATCATGATAACGTGCTCCAGTGAGTGTAGGTGGAAGAAAATGAAGCCCAGTCGAGACATCACCAACAATTCCTGGCCAAACGTTCACAGAAAATCTGAAAGAAGCTTCATCCGTACTAAAATGAGCTCTAACATGGAAATTAAGCGTTTCCGGACACATGCCCACGTAACATATTTTCTTTCTTTGTGTGTGAGGAATGTTTCCTGAAAGTTTTGCCGTAGCTTTATATATATATAAAAGAAAGTCGTCTTAGTTTATTTATAACTAAAGAACGTCTGAACCGATTTGGCTCAAAATTCGTAAGTAGGTAGCTTAGAAGCAGGAGACTGACATAGGAAGGGATTTAGATACCTATTTATTTAATATTTTATATATGACACATCTACCTATATTAATAAAAATGAATTGCCGCAGGTATGAAAGCGCATCACTTGAGAATGACTTCAGCAATTTTGCTGATATTTTCTTTGTTCTGTTCGCAATTCTCAGGACAAGGTTCGTATGAAAGAAAATTTTTGGAAAATTTATCGGATAAGAATTTGAGAATAACTGAATGTACGCTTCCAGCCCGGATCATTTTCTATTTTCTCCAACAATCAAGTTATTCATTCGCTACTCGCCTAGCGACCAAATACGCTGTAACGGAGAAAACAAATACACCAAGGAGGTTAGAAGAAAGGGAGGGCATTGCTTAAAGCCAAGGATTAACTTGTATGTAGGGTTTAATTTTAAATCCGTTACACAGACCTAGCGGGCTATGTTGGCAACAGCCGTTGATTCCGGGAAATTGCGTTACGTCGCTGTTAGCCAATCGGATGATAGTATACAATATCCAATGAGATTTGGCGATTTCTTACCAGTACTATGTTTTTCGTTCATGGAAACACTATTTATTGTTCTCGTGGTTATGAGTAATTAGCATTTATAAGACTGTTTCCATAAAGGAAGTCCATTTCACTTTTATACATAAAAACATTATCTTTCTCAGTAAGTTTAATGTGTCTGAAACTAAATTATTATTCGGATTCTCAAAATAATATAGTTTAGTATGAAGAGAAAACAACTGTCGCCAACTAAAATTTCAATGGCTGTCTCAAGCTTTGCCACGATTGGTCGGCTTCATTCCCACGATCCAACGGCTGTTGCCACTGTCGCGGAATGTAAAATTTTACGGTATTTTAGCAATTTTGTTAATTATGTTTCAATTAGATTCCTAATAAGAGTTCATTATTCACTTACAGGTTAAGTAACTAACAAGAAGGTCAACTGTATGAATTTTTATGCCTACCGTTTGATGATTCGCCGAAACAAGGACAATCACATACTGAAATACCGCAGATTGTTTTATCAGTTCGCCGTTGATATGTATGTTCGTGCAATGAAACCATTATGAATACGGAAAAAAAGCTACTAACCTCACAGATAGAGCAGCTAGAAAGTTCTCTCTAATAAACCGTTTCCAATTGCTTTACCCATCCTTTTTCACTTCTATTTCCAATCTGGGTCCCGACTGCAATAATAATAAATAAGATCAGAGAGAGGGAGAGGAGGAAGAGAATGGGGGAATGAAATGAATTAAAAAAGGGGGATGATAGGAGGGGCAGAAGATGGATATGGTGTGGGGTAAGAAGGAGTGGTGTGAAGATACGGGGAGGGGGAGTTGGACAAAGGAAGGTGGGAGGAGGCGATGGAGAAGTAGAGGAGGGAGGAAGGAATAGACATCGTGAGAGGAAGAGAAGAGATTAGGGTCTATATCCCATGCACATTAGCGACTGAGAAGCTTTGCCGGGTTTGTTAGTAAATAATAATTTATGCACTTAACAATAATTAATGTTGAAGGTCTGGAATTTAGCCCTTAAATGATAACTATTTTTTGAGTAAAAATTCGGTGAAGATGGCGTTATTATCTGAACGCGAAACTTTGCATGCTCTATGTAAGTCAAGTCCTTCATATTGGATTCCAGTGAACTGCGGTTCATTTCCAGGCTGAATGTCTGCAGCTGACTCAGGTATATAATAATAACGTGATAACAGTGGCGTCGCAAGTATAACGCGTGCCACGATGCAGCAGCACTGCCGTCGATATATCGAGGCCTCGACGGTAGATCATCGACGATCGCTCAGGGAGAGGTGGCGCCGCCGCACAGCAGACATGCGCCTGAGCCATGCACAGTGCGGAGACTAGGACGGACGTGCAGCTTCGCCGATGTTCGCCTAGTCTTCACCTGGTCAGTCTACGTCTCCGCAGTGCGCGAGAGCCGTCAGTTACTAATGTGTACACCACAGTCCGCACGGCTGCCCAGTGTTTTCTTGGTGCGGGAGCAGTGCTGTGGAATCCGCGCTCAGTAGAGGCAGCAAACTCTGTCTGCCAGTCCATGTGATTACAGAAGAAGAGGACATTGAGTTATATGGACAGTCTGAGCTGGCACGTGTATCGTACTGCTGCCTGCACAACCCTCAGTGAATATAAGTTGAGTATCGTAATAAATCTCATCCTGTGGGTAGCGACGAACTTTCGGTTTGTATCCAACAGGCAAGGACGCAACTATAATAATTAATTCATTTTTGTAAATATCCTTTTTTATTAAAATCATTTTTCATAGGGATTAAACTTACGTAGGCTTGAATTTCTTTTTATTACACACTCATTTCCGTTTTAACTATTATGGAGTCCCTTATCTTCAACGGGGAAAAAAAAAAAAAAACCTAAGCGCGCGCTGTGTTTACACTAAACTACTTCCCTTGAGGCTGCGAGTCATTTCTATCCCAAAACCCGGCAAGAATCACTTATTCCCTCAGAATTACAGACCCATCTCCCTCCTCAGTCTCCTTTAGAAACTCCTTGAATACCTGATACAAACACCTTTAATACAGTTCCTTACCACCAATAACCTCAATACCCCCGAAAAATTCGGTTTTCGTGCTGGACATAGCACCACTCAGCAAGCCATTCGCCTGGTGGAGCACATCTGTAATGAGAAGCAACAAGGAAATAGCAATACAGCGAGTTTCCTGGGCATTGAGTAAGCGTTTGACCGTGTCTGGCTTGGCTGCCTACTGTTCAAAATGTTTCAGTTAAACTGCCCGCTCCACATATTAAGGAGGATAAAATCTTACCTCACAGGCAGGAAATTCTACTCTGCAGTGGACGGGTCGGCCAGCTTAACAAGATACATAGAAGCTGGGGTACCTCAAGGGTCAGTTTTAGGTCTCACCTTATATATCAAAAACGCCTAGGGGACACATCGCCCTATAAGCCGATGACACAGCCCTATACCACAGTGGCCCAAACATAAACTACATCATCTACAGCCTGAAAAGACACATGGATGAGGTAACAACGTGGTGCAACAAATGGAAGACGTAACTAAATGTCACCAAATGCCAAGCCATCCTCATTACCACAAGACTCAAGAAACCCGTCATCAACTTGCATATAAGAGGACAAAAGCTTGGATGGCAAAATACCATCACGTACCTGGGGCTAAAGTTTGACACCAAACTAACTTTCCAACAATACCTAGCACATGCAAGCAATAAAGGGTATGTAAGATTATTTCAACTTTATCCACTCTTGAAAGGTATAGGGCTGTCAATAGTATCTAAACTAAGGCTATGCAAGACAACAATCCTGCCAGTAATACTTTATGGATCAGAGATCTAAAGTGTGGCAGCTGATTCCAACCTCTCCAAAATACAGGTAGTCCAAAACAAAACGTTACGGCTCATCACAGATACAGACTGGTACACTAGTATTGAGGAAATCCGCACACAACTAAGGCATCCAACCATCTATGAAATCATAACCCAAAAATCATAAAACTTCTATCAGGCAGCAAAATCGTCCCATCTACTCATAAATACTCTAGGACGAGATGAGGACCCATCCTTCAAACCCTCATCACCACCCTTCACCAGCAAATTAGGACATAATATTATCAACAATCACACAAAAAAACGACATCTGGATTAAATCCACACAAATATTCACCTTCCCTAGACTCCTAGGAACTAACTTACATCTCTGGCACACCACCAGAAAAACCCAAAAAGAGTAAACAAGCCAATCCAATTATGTAGAGACTGTTAAGAGGACAGAGCGTCACTGGATGCTGGATCTTCTAGCCAATCCGACTCCGGGCAAATCAGTTTGCGGCGAGCTGCCGTCCGCCACTCAACAGAGGAAAAACCCACGCTTCGTAGCTGGACACTGTCAACAGGGAGCTTAATGACTGACTGGTTGCATACAACGCGGCGTAGCGCGGCCGGCGTAATACGATGTAGCGCGGCCGGCAATACTGGAGCAGTTTCTCCATACTTTCTATTTTTCTACGGCTCTCTATTGAAATGTTCAAATGTTTGCGAATCCAAGGAACTTCTAGGCTCACAAACTACTTAAAGTAATTTACGCTAAGGACAAGAAACACACACACACACACACACACATGACCAACGGAGAACTTTAACCTCTGACGACGAGCAAGCACGCAAGGCGTCTTAGAAAGTGCAAGGGCACTCCAACGCGGTAGGTCTCTATTCAAAGTATCATACGTATTTTTGCAGATACTGTTTTTGATCAAATTCTGGACAATATAGTATACAATTTATTCCGTTTAAAATGTATTTTATATACAAAAGATGAGTAATAATGAAAAGTATTTGAAATTTCAATTCTAAGAATACCACATGAATGCCATATCAATCTACACGTGTCTTCATTTTTTAATCTATTTGAAAACTTTAATTCGTGTAGTTTCCGAGCTATGCATTTCATAATCTCGAGATTTCATGAAACACTACCAGAAACGTTTGCCTGTCACAACTGCGAGTTTGTCACAGAAATCAACTTAACGTCTACTTTCTCAAATTCAAATGTTCAAATGTTTGTAATTCTATGGGATCAAACTACTTTCATCATGAATCCCTAGGTTTACAAACTACTTAAACTGACTTCTGTGAAACCAGCTATGGTGCTGCCACCTTGCTCCAAAATGTAAACTATAATTTTCAGAGCTGTCAGTATTTTATAAGCTGGCATGTTTTTAACTTATGTATTTTTTTATATATATAGTGACTAAGTGCAATGTTGCACTTCTTATTTTATATCCAATTTTTAACAAGAGGACCAGATTATTATATATGACCAGATGATGGTGACACAGTGGACCGAAACCGGTCGTCATTTAATAAATTGTTAGTTTGCGTGGCGCTCCACACCGCTCGGCTCCTCCCGCGTGGCTTCTACTTTCTATGACAGAAAAATGATACCCCACAAAAATCTTGAGGTTTTTCTGCTATTCGATTTGAAATGGAATGGGCCATGTACATAGAAAACACCGTGTCACGTTTAGTGTTCGGAGCAACGTGTCGTCTCTATCCCATCAGTTTTACACTATCGTATCCTCCTCCTCTTTTCCTTTCCAACTTAAATTGTTAGGTTTAAGTATTTCGCTTATTTTTATACAATTCTGTACTTAATTTAGATTTAGAAGTATCTGTACTTAGTTTTAGGTTTAGAAGAAACTTTAATATAATTAAAATAACAAAAAGTATATTAAAAACGTCAAAATGTTTATAAAACTCTGGTACAATACCACTATTTTAACTAACGTAAATTAACATAAGGACAACACACATGTCCGAGGGAGAACTCGAACCTCCGGCGGGCCGCGGTGGAGTAACCGAGCGGTCGAAGACGCCTCGCTGGGGAGCACGCGGTTGCTCGCCGTCGGAGCTTCGAGTCCTCCCTGGGGCATGGGTGTGTGTGTTTTCATTAGGTTAGTTTACCTTAGTTTAAATAGTTTATATGCTACGGACTGATGACCACGCAGTTTGGTCCGATAGATTTACAAAAATTTTGAACCTCCGGCGGTAGCAGACTCACAGTCCCTTAAAGACGCCTGGATCGCTCGTAGAAAATTATAAAATTATATGTACGAAATTTTCTTCTTCTATTGATTCGTCTTTCCCCAACTTAGTTAGGTGGACGTTCCTGACAAGTCTTCTCGGTCCCATACTTCCTCTTACCTTACATGTTTCTCTCTGAAATCATCACATACTTCTCCATCTTCTTCTTTGTCTCCCTATTCCTGTCACCCTCCACAATCACTGCTGTCATTCTCTTGCCAACGTAGGTGTCGATCCTGTAATGACATGTCCGTACCACTGCAATTCTCCCTCTTGAACCTTCTTCACTTGCCACATCATTTTAACACTGCATCTTATTTTGAGTTGGTTTACGTTATAGGAGGCGATCCACTTATAATATTGTAAAAAGATATAAAATAGCCAAGATCGCTTATCATCAGTTTTTATTAACGACGACCGGTTTCACTGAACTATGTCAGCATCATCAGGTCAAATAAAATATTTTACAAGGCCATAATCTGTTAAAAAGGAAAAACGGAAATTTAAAACATGCATGTCATTAAAATAAAACGAGAAGATACGTCAATTAAATCCATAATGCACTGTAAATTGTTTTATATAACAACCGTTTGACATTACAAGGTATGTCTCATCTCTAAATATGCTCTTGCTCTTGCTCTTATGGATTTAATTGGCGTATCTTCTCATTTTATTTTAATGACATGCATGTTTTAAATTTCCGGTTTTCCTTTTTAACAGATTATGGCCTTGGAAAATATTTTGTTTGACCTGATGATGCTGACATAGTTCAGTGAAACCGGTCGTCGTTAATAAAAACTGATGATAAGCGATCTTGGCTATTTTATATCTTTTTGCATCTTATTTTCTCAGTTCTAATCCTATCGGCTCTGGTGATGGCACAAATTCTTCTTAATATTTTCATTTCAGCCACATCCATTGTCTTACAATGTTCCTTATTTGGTGCCCATGACTCTGTTTCATAAATCATCGCAGATCTCACTGTTAACTCAGACACCGTTCCTTTAGTCTTGAGGTTTATTCTTCTGTCACAATACACTTTCTTTTCCAGTTCGTCCATCCTACCTGCTTTCTGTGGGCTATTGCCATGTCAGAATTACCATCGTTAGACGCTGTTGATCCTAAGTAGTTACAGCTATAGACTTCCTTCAGGCCTTGTCCATTCAATTGGATTGTTTCTTCACTTTGTCGTCCTAGTCACAAGTACTCCGTTTTCTTCCTGAAGCTTTTCTGTAGATCTACAAATGTTCAAATGTTTGTACAGCTTATGGGACTTAACTACGGGGTCATCAGTCCCTAAACTTACAAACTACTTATGAACTATTACGAACTAGGATCCAAACCCCCGACCGTAGTGGCCGTGCAGACCGTGACTGAAGCGCCTCAGTCCCCTCGGCCACCGCGGCCGGCTACAGATCACCAGTCTCATTTCCAGCTCGTCCTTCAAATGTTCAAATGTCTGTAAATCTCTCGGATCAAACTGCGTGGTCATCAGTCCGTAGCTTACAAACTACTTAAACCTAGGTAAACTAACCTACGGACAAACACACACACCCATGCCCCAGGGAGGACTCGAACCTCCACGGCGAGCAACCGCGCGCTCCGCAGCGAGGCGCTTTAGACCGCTCGGCTACTCCACCGCGGCTCCAGCTCGTCCTTGTTGGTCTACATAACATTATATCATTTGAGAGCATCATACACCAAGGAGTTTGCTCTCTAACTACTTCTGATAATACATCGAAGATATATGGGCTCCACGTAGACCCTTGTTGCCACCCGATCTGCGCTGGTGTCCAGTCTGTTGGTTCTATACACTGCTTGTCACCTGTATTCTGGCACCATCATACACGTCCTCATGTCCTGGATAAGACAAACAATTTTTTTTTTTTTTGCACTACCCTCTCTCCCTTTCTCTCTCTCTCTCTCTCTCTCTCTCTCTCTCTCTCTCTCTCTCTCTCTCTCTCTCTCTCTCTCTCTCTCTCTCCCATGCACTCCAGATTTCTTGTCCGTGACACTCTGTTGTCATTTCTAGGTCTATAAAGACAATATGTAATTCCCTCTTCTTCTCCCCATCTTTCTCCATAAGCTGCCGGAGCACATAAAAAGCGTCAGTTGTGCTTCTCCCGGGCATGCATCGAACTCTTTGTCTTCTATTGGTGTTTCTTCTCGGGGTCGTTTTCTAATTATCATCTCCCAGATTTTTATAGTAAGCATCATCAGTTTTATTCCCCATTTCACCCTTCTCCTTGAATATGGTAATCACTACAGTGTATCCCCATTCATCCGACATGCTTCGTTCCCAATATACCTGTTGCATCAAATCCCAGAGCATATCCGACCCTTCCTCACCGAGACGCTTTATTCAACAGGGATTTCATCAGGACTTGGCGCTTTTCCACTTTTCATTGTCTTTAGAGCTGTTACAATTTCTTCTTCGTCGAAACTGATCTTGGATTTTCCTCATTAAGCAGACGTTGGAAACATTACTTCCATCTTTTCTTAATACTGCTTTCCTCTTGTATGTATGTAACAGTTAATATTATGAAAAGTGTGACGCGGTTTGGCGCGCAGGCGGCATGTTTTTGTAAAATGACACTAAATAAGTGAATAATTCACATTTAGCTAAACATTATTCACTAGGAAACGGAGCTGGTGCTGGTCACAAAACTACAGAGCTAGTTCCTATCATCGCAAAAACAGTGTTGTGCACTAAGAGGCGGAAAGTCATGGGATAACGATAGGAAGAGATACGAATGGCGGTAGTATTGTGGACGTAAGTTTATGGTAATAATTTTTTTAAAACAGTTATCCACAAACGTTTAGACTTGCTGAGGCGAATGTGAAAATATCATCTAACGAAGCTATCTCTGGCAGTAGTATGGGGATGAGGTGCCACGTTATGGGTAAAGTGGCTGCCCATAGCGTAGTTTCGACTCCTCCCTCGCGTATGGTTGTGTTAGTTACCCTTAGTGTAATTTAAAGTAGTGTGTAAGTCCAGGGGACGATGACCTCAGCTGTTCAATCCCTTATGGCTGGTTCACACTAGGCCTGTAATTTAGTCGAGAAGCCCCTGAAGGGCCAGCAAGCAAAAGCGCGTTCACACACCATTTACAGTCAAGTGTTGGCTACTGTCCAACCTGCACTGCAATACGATACGAAAATCGAGAACTGACCGAGGTATAGATATTGCAGCAATGGTTATTCAGCAAGAGGTGGAAGAAGAGACTGAAACAGTAAGCTACAGAAAGGGAAAGTCGGCAAGAAAATAAATTAATCGAAAAGATTTACATGGCGTATCCTTGTGCTTCTCAAACAACTCGCAAATGAACATCCAAAGGAGTATTTTTCATCACTGAGAATGCCGGCAAGTTTTTTAAATTTTCTATTAGAAAAAGTACTTAGTTAAATTCAGCGTACTAATCCAGAGAATCCAGAGAAGCCATACCGGCGGAAATTAATAGTTTTGCACTTTCTTTTGTGGTGAGTGTAGTCTAAGCATCTTGACTCACCTCCTTCGAGTAGGAAAGTCAGCTACTAGTACTGATCTGCCGCTTTTAATTTTCTGTTTAATCTCCTTCTCCTGAAACCCCGCTAGTCTATCGTCTGTTGCAGCTCTGTAATTGCGGCTGCTTTTCTTTTGTTCAGTGGACATATCACGTTCCACAAACACTCGTGTTCCACGTAAAGAGAGAAAAAAAACTGTTTTGTCGTCACTTCAGCTAGCCATATTACTGACTACAAGAAATGGATGACTGGAGAGAGAGAGCGCGGTACTGAAGCCCTTTTTAAACGATGAACGAACTTGTAATTGATAACAAGTTGCGTTAATGGCGGCCGTCCGTCGTTTGAACGGCTGCACTGGTATAATCGCACTAGTATCGAAGCGCGATAATTATAGCGATAAAGAAATAGGGCCAGTTGTAAATTCGGGACTACTGGGTTCACTGCGCATGCGCGAGCTAGTAGCTGTCAGCTGCAGTCACCGCTCCAGTTAGTCCTCCATTTTCCTTCGTATTTACGTATATTTAGCGTTTTGTCGAAGTTTATGATCAGAATGTATTCCACAATGTATTTCTAATGGCGGCATTCACACTGTCCGTCACCGGACCGTCACCTCCCGTTAACGTCACGTTAAGCTTTCTCTAGAAGATTGTTTTGGTTGAAAGGTCGTCTGCTGACATCGGAAGTTAACCTACTTTCGTCACGCGATTCTCATATTCTAGTCGACGATTAAACGGTATGCACTCAAATTAGTCTCACTAATCTTTATTATTATTACACATTGGTTTAGCGGTAAATTGCAAATGCCGGCCGCGGTGGTCGAGGGGACTGAGTCGCTCCAGTCACGGTCTGCAAGGCCACTACGGTCGGGGGTTCGAATCCCCCCACGGGCATGGATATTTGTGCCCTCCTTCGTCTTAGTTAGTTCATCATTTGTTTGTAAGTTAAGTCCCATAAGCTATACAAACATTTCAACATTTGTAAATTCAAATGTTTCATGACGACTTAAATATTTATCTGAATTGAGTATCCACCTAAAGGCAAAGTCGTATATCTGAAACCGAAAAATGGTTAATTTTTTGCAATATTGTAACAGAAAAGAATGAAACCAATTGTTTATTTGAATAGGATTGTAATTTGATGACGCAATTTTCATTGAATAGCATTTGTTAACGTTGCGATATCTTCAAAGAGAGGCGAATTTATGTTATAAACCATCAAATGTTCAAATGTTTGTGAAGTTTAAGGGACTTAACTTCGAGCTCATCAATCCCTAAACTTACAAATTACTTATTAACTACCTTATACTAGAGACGTCACAAATATCCATTCCCGAGTGGGGATTGGAGCTGAGACGCAGCGACCGAGCGCATTGAGGCGGTACGCTACGATTCGCGAGGTCGTTCTCCGTCGGGGGTCGAATTCCTCCTCGGGCATGGATGTTTGTGCTGTCGTTAGTATAAGGTAGTTCATATGTAGTTTGTAAGTTTGGGGACTGATGACCCGACAGTTAAGTCCCTTAAGCTCTACAAACATTTGAAATTTTTTTTGGGTCGAATCCCCGCTCCGCCGCGGCTGTAAAACATCACTGAACCACCATTTGTCTACGATTCAACCTAGGAAAATAGTAGGTTAACTGTCTTGTTGACTTGATAGTGGTCTCAATTATTGTTATCGTTGAAAAGGAGGCATAACTAGGCAGACCACGCTACCCGTCTCTCGTAAGTTATTCCTGTATCTGATTGAATACACACTTGTCACTTCACATGATGTTGCGAATAATGGCCTTTTGCGAGGTATCCGATTGCTAATGTTTATTGCACGCAGGGCCCTTTGTAACATGCGCTCGGAAATTGGTAGAGATGGGCTTGCATTTACAACGGCAGCATCTCCCGCCAGGGTTGAAACCGACTGCCATCGCTACGCCGTGACACTCGTCTCCCGCGCTTGTCGCGGATGAGTCACTAAATCAGCCGCAAACCGAGTTCTGTGTTTACAAGCCTGAAATTGGTTCGATTATATTTATTTAATAACTAGTACCATCGTCCGACAAGGACTTTTTGTCGCAGTTTTCGCATCCAGTATGTGACGCTGACGCTCTTTAGCAATAGCTTTATTTGGTTCATTGAATAGGTGCTACAGATCTGTTGCGGAGCAGAAAAATACCCCCCCCCCCCCAACCCTCACCCAACACAGGAGACAATGTGTCTTCACCGGATAGCCAGAGCGGCCATGTAGTTCCTCACATTTGATATTTTATTGTCCTTGTTTAATTTTTTCTTCAATTATTGCAATATTGTTGTAACCATAGAAGAGACAAAGTTCACTACTAAAATGCACTTTACTGCCTTAATGTGTAGGCTGAAGAAACCGTGAATATGATACCTTCCACACAACCTCTTGGTATCGGAAGTTTACACGGTATTCAGTGTTATGCGTGCATGACTTGTCTATTGATCATCTCCATATTGCGTCCACTGCTTTTACGCCACGTAAAATGACTGCGCGGGTTATGTAATTTTTAGCAGAAAAATTTTATGGTCTGTTTCTGATACGCTAAAAATCGAGCAACTTGATTCATGGTGGGGCACGACGAGATACGAAGCTTCCGGTCGTGTTTTCTATATTCTCCTCGTCTTTTCATAAAAAAGTCCCATAAAAGCGATTGACTTTCCCACGAAGTTAGTCAGCAGTGGAATGACAAATTATTCATGACGCAAATTTAGCAGCCACCTACATTGCTCTGTAATGGTCAGTTGTATCGAGATTTCTAATATCTTGCCCGATGACTTCGGTTTTGTGAATAGTCTCCGTGTATTTTAAAATCAAAACTTTTGTCATATCTGGGTTAAGCGGACCAGTTATTTTTACTGTTTCTAAACGAAGAGAATTTAAATATTTTTATTAGACTGAAAATATATGACACAAGAAAACAGTCGCTTGCTCACCTTGGGCAAAGATAATTTAAGAGTGTTTGCTTTAAACTTAGTTTATTCGGAGATCGCAGCTGCTCTTATAGACAGATATTGTGTTGCCGATCTGACTTGTGCCACACAACTAAGCTCCGATCGGCGACACAACACCTGTCTACAAGAGCGACAAAATCCGTGAAAGGTGACGACCGACTCTTTGAACATCTTCTTTGAGGAAACTTACACAATTAAACAAACCAAAACACAACATGAACTAATTTATTGTCACCAGCACTTTTATCGTTCCTAGTTGTTTTCATTGGTTTATCCGGAAGCGGTTAAGAAGATGGCTTATCTTTATTTGACGCTTTTTTTTGTTCATAATCGCCGGTAGTACACTCCTCTAAGCATTTAATTTACATTTTCTCATCCTCATATTGCGTAAAGTTATTCTTTTTACATCATTAGCTTCATGTCTGAATGGAGATCGGGGACCACGGCTGGTCTTTAAGAAGAAAAACTCCAATATTCGCAGCTGTTTATATTTAATTAGTACTAATTTATTGTCCCTTTTACAGTGTCTTCCGCCCTCCTCATACTAAAAGAACTATCAAAACAGTTATGCTTCCATCGATTAAGCACATCATCAGTAACTAAGGACCTGGAGATATTGTTAAATGGATACAGAAACTGGATGCAGATGTTACAGTTTATGTTTTTAAATTATTCATTATGACACGGCAAGCCGCAAGGATCCCATCAGCAGCTCCAACCAAGAGATGAAGGTGATGAGAGAGAGATTCACTCGGTATTCGACCTGCCTGACACTTAGAGACCAAATGGGTATCAGATTTTAGAATTTTTTTATATTTATGTTTCGTGAAGTTCAGAACTCAAATAACAATCAGCCAAAACCATTCGACGCAACTCTTGAAACAATGGACTTTGAAATTTTGGAAGTACACGTAAGTAACAATAATTAAATCAGTTGTAGTATGTGTCAGTATATCTCAGGTAGTAGCGTTCTGACAAAACAACCAGAAGGGTGATGGTTCGCTCCCACCAGAAAGACTTGTTTTTCGTTGTGTGCGAATGCTTACTCAATATTAATATCTAATGAGGTAATTTTTACGAAGAATGCACGTTTGTTTATTGGTAATTTTCTATGTTTTATAAAAGGTTGTAAGTATTTATAGTTTTGATAAAAAACATCAGTTAAATTTTTCAGTATTGACTTCACGATTAGTTGACGACGGCTCTCTTTGATTGTTCAGTTTTGTGAAGTGCTACGACGCTGTTTTTGGAGTCACCTTCATAGCTACTAATGGTTTTCCAAGCAACTAACCTACCTGACGACAAAGTGTTCAGATCGTTTACATACACAAAAACTGACACAGCATGTGGAATTAGAGATCACAAAATGTTTTATATAACGAATTCGAAAACAACGAAAAGATTATCTGTCACAGCGTGATTCCAACCACTGGCTCTATGGTTCTGAGGCCATAACGCTACCACATGAACTACACCGACATATGTTGGAAATCTTTTTGTTGGTGGTACTTACAAGTACTCGCAAAACTTCAATGTCGATTTTTCGAAAATTTTCGAGAGTTGCATCGAATGGCATTTGCTGATTGTTACTTGAGTTCTCAACGTCACGTACCATAAATCTCTATTTATATGAAGTGATAAACAATGGTGATAATCAAAAACCGCCTCATCAGGTATGACGATTTGATTTATTGCGTCTTTCCTACTATCTGTGTTCGCGGCGTATTTTGCAGACATTTTATATATACACCACTGAATGTACCTTCGAAATAATATCGTATTACGACATATAGGTGAGGTGCTATGAGGTCCACGACAATGAAACGCATGAAAATTCGCCCTAATAGGCATGAGATTGTAATTTACTACGTCTTTACTACGAACTGCATTAACAACACACTTCGTAGTCAGTTTCCTAATATTCCACTCTACAAATCTGGTAAACAAGTTTTTTGTATGACACAATACAGGAGGTATTGTATATATAAAGCGGAAGGTCAGTCACGCACTCACTCACAGACTAAATAAGAAATCTCAAAAACTAATGCACCTAAGAAGCTGAAATTTTGCGGTATATAGTTTATACGAGGAAGACGTCAGCTAAGAAAGTATTTTGCGATAGGTGCGATAGGTGCATGTGGACCTTTACTACAGACTGACGAAATCTACAGTTTGATTCCGATCTTCACGAAAATTTGCACGCTTGACCTTCAATACAAGGGAAAGGTCAGCGTCTGCCCAAAGGTGCTCGGCGGAAGCTATCTTGTAACATAAAACTGTATTCCTAAATATCTTGGTCGTGCTCGACCGATTCCACAGATCTTTTTGGGTTGTCTTCGTTATTCTCAGAACAAGGGTTTTATTAATTAAAACAGGAAACTTTGAGAACAACAAAGTGCGTTTTTCAATGTGACCCTGTTGTTATTACATACAAATCTATAGGTTTTTTAATGAAATTTTGAATTTTGAGCTTAAGATGAATGTCACTGTCTGTACAACATTTCGGTCGTTGCATGATGGAGGGTACGTAACGTACGGACTTTTACAAAATACATACTTTTGCTTCGATCTTGATTAATTTTTGCAGACATGACCTTTCAACTAAGAGAAAGGTCACTGGGTACGTAAATGTTGGTATGGTACGTGACAGAGGGTAACCTTGTGAAAAAACTTTGCCGAATAGGGAAAGGTGGAAACGAACAGAGAGATGGGAAAGAAAGAGATGAACGCAGAGACAGGGGGCGGGGGAGGGGGGGAGGGGGAGGGAGGTGGACTGCGAGAGTGTGAAATAAATAAATAAGCGGGCAACGCCGGGTTTATGTATAAAACTGACTGACTGACTGACTGACGCACAGGCCCTTCCTTAAAAACCGTTGTGAAGCACGCGCGTATAATATATATATATAAGGTAAAGCAGTCAACAATCCGAAGATTGGTTTGAACACCACAGTGCTTTACTAGGCATGGTCCTGTTTGCAGGTGGTATGCCGTTGCCTTCCTCCGACCTTCGAACTGACTTACCCAGCCATTTATAGGGGGACCTACAGTTTAACGTGGTTTCCGCACCACGGTGCTACTAGGTATTTTTCACATGAGCGACACCCATGTTGTCTGCCAGAGGTGAAAGAAGTGGAAGGTGACAGATAAAAGTCCTAGGACCTGGCGGGGATCGAACCCGCGACCTTTTGATTTGTAGTCTGGCACTCTACCACTGTGCAACCGAGTCGCACTTAAGCCACATACCCATGTTGTCTCCTTATTAGATGTGATTTGCAGAGTATCCCATGCAGATGTAAATGAAATCTTACCAAAATGCAAATGACTATGTTACATCGCCTGGGATGGTAGTATTGTAAGCTGAAAAAGACTTCCAGCAATCGTTGAGTATATGTTCACTCTGTACAGCCTTTCAGATGTTCCGCGGTATTGCATGACCCTTCACAGGTGTTTGTCGCCCGCCCGATTCATCAAACCCCGCCCCGGGCGCGAGGCACTGGTTACAGGCAGACACCACTGACTAGCGACGCCTCAAACAGATGCTCTCCTGCAGTAATTATTTCGTGATTCTCCAGCGTCAACAGGGCCAGATGCACACCCTACGGAAACCGTGTCATCTGGTCGGATGAATCACGTCCCTTGTCATTGCAGGTCGATGGCAGTGTGTCCATGTAAAACACCATCCAGGCGAATCACCGCTCGCAACATGCAAAAGGCACGGACATGGCTATGACGAACATTCACCTATGTTCCCATCGGACTTATCGGACTTCTGTGCCCCATGTGAGCCTGCACTCTGGAAAGCTTGATGTCGTTTCCGACTGTAGTGACATCTTGTACCATAATACGAATGCCAGACTTGTGCTACAATCGTTTGTGAAACATGAGAGCTCACACAGATGTTTTAGCCGTCAAATACACCTATTCACTACCGGATGGAACCACAGACAGACGGAAAACCTCCGTAAGGGCCCGGTCCCACGCTCAGGGGTGTGCGGCGGGGGGTGCTGAAGCAGATCCGTAAGATGTCCCATGATGGCTCTGCAGTCAGAAGCAGCCCTTTAAACTGGCCAGAGCAGGCGGCAGCTAGCGGCTGTCCCCACCACCACCTCCCCTCAAATGCCAGCAAGCCGGACACATCTGTGGCCTCATGGCAGGCGGCACGAGCTCTCCCCCTACACGCTACCCTCTGACATGCGAGAGGCACCCTCAAAAGTGCCTCTAGTGTGGTCTACATGGAACCGCCTGACACCTGCTAGCATCTTACGGAACTACGTGGGGAGCGTAGGACAGTGGTTTAGGGGGGGCTGCTTCTCTGTATGTGTTACTCTGTGATGGAACACGTCTGGCAGGTCAGCATCTCGGCGCTCACAAAGCACAGTCCCGCAGTTTACGAGAGCAGAGTATCCACCAGAAAACAGCCAAGAACAACTTGTTCTACTGCAGCTTCAGTGGGCTCCAAAGGCGGACCAACACGATTTGGAGATGAAGGTTGTTATGTTCTATCTCATCTGTATCTACAAACATACTCCGCAATCCACACTACTAGTGACTGGCTTTCGTTTTCCACTCCCATATAGAACGAGGGAAAAACGAATGCTTGTATGCATCCGTACGAGCACTAAACTGTCTTATCCTGGTGGTCTTTACGCGAAATGTAGGATGGCGACAGTAGAATCGTTTTGCAGTCCGTCGCAAATTCCGGCTCTCTAAATTTCTTCAACAGTGCTTCTCGGAAAGAACGTCGCCTTCCTATTCGTGATCCTGAAACATTTCGGTAACACTCCCACACTGATCGAATTTAACAGTTACAAATTTCGCCGTCCGCTTCTGACCTCTTTTTAAACCAATATGGTGGGGATTCCAAAGAAACAATACTCAAGACGGGTTCGTATAAGCGTTTTATATCGGTCTCCTTTACAGACGAATCACACTTTCCCAAAATTCTCCCAATAAAGTTGACCATTTGCCGTCCCCTCGACTGTCCTATAAGCTCGTTCCATTTCATATCGCTGTGCAGCGTTACACCTAGGTATTTAATTTTCTCGACTCTATCAAGCAGCACACTACTAATGCTATTTTCGAACGTTACGGGATTGTTTCTGCTATTCATCTACATCACGTTACATTTTTCTAGATTTAGTGATAGTTGCTATTACTCATCCTACTTAGACATTCGGACACAACAAACAGACACTACAGCACATCGCCACTGAATATCCTTTAACGAAATTCAAAGGCACCTTAAAAGACCTTCATTCGCTTAAGGAAGAAGCTGTCACTTGGCTGAAAGGACTGGACACACATCCCTGAGCAGTGCAGTGGTGCCAACTATATGGTCACCTTACGAATCATAGCAATTATTATTTTATTCCATGTGACTTATATATATCATCAGCCAATCATATATTATCAGCATTTCATCCTGTATGAATTGTACGTAAATATTTTATCTTAAATTTGTACCAGATGTAACCTGCTACTATATTCAAAGCCATACGAAATGTGATGATTTTAAACATAGCTTGTCGACTGAGCAACTGTAGGTTTACAAATATTTGACAAAGTTCAGCCAGCAATTTGATGGCGTTCGGTTGGCTGTTGAGAAGCACTGTAAGCCTAACACAGGCGAGCTGCCTTTATTTTATTTTTGACTTGCTAGCCTTTTGATAGTATGTTGTATAATTTTATAAGTTGGACTTCACTCTGCTCGTAATTGTACGTCTTATGTTTTAATTTTTATTCTTCTGATGAAGACACCCTTAGATGGGGCCGAAATCTAGATCAAGGTATTTTATCAAATTTTGCAAGTGGCCGGGCTGAACTTTGTCAATTATTTCCATACCAAATAAATAAATAAATTCCGTCCAAGTCATCCGGAATACTACTATAGTCATTCAATAACGACACCCACTTGTACACCACAACATCACCAGTAAACAGCCGCAGATTGTAACTCACTCTGTCAGACCATTTATACAGATAAAAAGTAATAGCGGTCCTAACACACTGCATCATTGTAGGTGAACAATAGCCATGTTCAAATAATTTTTGAAGAAACACTGTGACTTTGTTAAAACTGCTGCCGACTAAATCAAGCTATATTGTTTACTTTACGATGTATTACCACAGGCACACATTTGTACATTTACAAAATACTTACACGACTCTAACGATATTTATTAGTTAGGCAATGAATATTTTGTTTTACAGCACTCCATATTATGTAGTTTTGCATTCCTGTTATTTATGAGCCCTTTGTAATCTACTTCTTGTGCACATTAGTTAAAATTTCAAACACTATATAGGAATGAAATGTGTTATTACCTAAATCAAAGTTCCTTGTAAGTGGGACGTACTTCATCCACTAGCATGCGACTTCCACGGTATAAAATATTTCTGCTTTTTTTACATTTATCTACATGTTAATCGTACAATAGTGACTAAATATATCATCGCTTTATGCTTTGATCTGAATATTGTTAATAACCAAATAGACGCCGTTATTGTACTTCACATATCGCATATTGTTTAACTTACAATCTGATTGTAACACGGCGATCATGGTGCGTTCACCCGCATGTAATGTGTATCTCATTACTGAATCAAGCCAGGCACTATCTTTTTTAATGCCATGTATGAATAGTAGCGAGCGTTTTAATTAACAAATCGATTAAATACAGAAAGTCAAAAGATAAAATCTCTCAGTTCGTACGGGTTCGTAGTGTCATGTAATGATCAACGGAAGAACTCCTAAACTGTAATAATATGGCGTAATTTCTAAATGGTAAACGTTATTGAAGGATGCGTATATACATGCAGAAAACTAATTTAAGCTTTAAACCGCCACCTATAAAAGAGAACTGACATAAATAATTCCCTTTTGTGCTTACCAATTTAAAGCTCCTGATTTTATTAAAGCCCTTCATGTGCACTTCCAATCACATAGAAAAAGCCTTCCTAATATTCGTACGAGCTAGGAATCCATCGATAATTAAAATTACTTTAAAGAGACATTGCATTTAAACTCATTTAAACTTTCCGTACATAGTTTTAACGATGGACCGGTCTCAGAGTGTTTCATATTTCGTTCGGAATTGGGTAAAAGTGAATTAGGGTTATCGATACTGACTGTTCTATTGAAATAATGATAATATTGTAGGCATAGTGACCCTCATGGTGAAAACACAGTGCACCAAATAAGTTATGTCCTATAAGTAATAATTTTAAGTCGTCCAATGTTATTCAAAGAAGCAACGCCATTTGTACAGTAAGACATCCACAACCTGCTCGAGAAGAATCATTCTTCTGTCTACTGAAATTCAAAAGGATTCTACAAAAACAGAAGGACCGTCAACTACAATATTTGATCAAAAGTATGTGGACACCTTGCTGATAATTTTCAAGTTCGTTGCGCCCTACATCGGTAATGTCGGAATTCATTATGGTGTTGGCCCATCCTTAGCCTTGATGACAGCTTTCGCTCTCTCAATCAGGTGCTGAAAGGTTTCCTAGGAATGGTAGCTCTTTATTCAAGGAGTGCTGCTATCAGCAGAGGTTTAGGTATACGTCGATGAGGCCTGGCATAAAGTCGGGGTTCCAAAACATCTCACAGGTGTTCTATAGGATTCATGACCCTGTGCAGACCAGTCAATTACAGGGATGTTATTATCGTGTAAACACTCCGCCACAGGCTGTGAATTATAAACAAGAGCTCGATCTTGTTGAAAGTTGTATTCGCCATCCCCGAATTGCTCTTCACCAGGGGAAGCAAGATGGCATTTTAAAAATCAGTATAGGTCTTTGCTGCGATGGAAAAAAAAAAAAAATAAAACAGCAAGGGCTGCAAGATCCCACCATGAAAAATACGACTGCACGCAACACCGCCACCGCCTCCCAATTTTACTCTTGGCAGTACATACACTGCAGATGACGTTCACTGGGCATTCACCAAACCCAGACTCTGCCATCGGAATGCCACATTGTGTACTGCGATTCGAAACTCCACACAACGTTTTTCCACTGTTCAGCCACCCAATGTTTACGCTCCTTACAACAAGCGAGGCGTCGTTTGTCATTGACCATCGTGATGTGTGACTTATGGGCACCCCGCAGGGGGCTCACGGTTCTTTCGTGAGTACGTGCGTGACGAGAACGGGGCCCCGAGCTAATGCAGTCTTCCTTCCTTCTTTACTTCCCGTACTGCATTTCCTTCCCGTCCCCTCCTTTGCTGTCCTCACTCCTTCCCCTCCCCATCGGGGGACCGATAACCTCAGTAGTTTATTCCTCCTATCCCAGCCAAACAACCCAAACCCAAACTTATGGGCGCCGATCGACCGTGAAATTCTACTTTTCTCAGCTCCCTCATACCAGTAATACTACTTGGAATGGATCCTGATGCAGTTTGTACTTCCTGTGTGATGGTCTGGATTGATGTTTGCCTATTACACTGTACGTACGGCCCTGTTCAACTGTCGGCGGTATCTGCCAGTCAACAGACGAGGTCGGACTGTACGCTGTTGTTCTGTACGTCTTCCCTCACGTTTCCGCTTTTCTGTCATATCAGAAACAGAGGACCTAGGGATGTTTAGGATTGTGGAAATCTCGCGTGCAGACTTCTGACACTAGTCATCCAGTCATCTGACCACGGAGCGCCCCATTCTGCTTCCTCACGATTTCTAATGTCATTTCATGTCGCTGATGTGGAGTAGATGGCATTAGGTTGCACCATACTGCACCTAATACGAAAACGTATGTTTTTGAGTGTATTGGATTCTTTTGACCACATAGTATATAGTCCGCGATCCTATTTCTTCAATTTTCTTAGTAGAATCACCAACATAAAAACTTATATTTTCAGTATCCACGTAAAAAGTAGCGCGAGAGCGTTCTTACGACGAAAATAACGTGGCATCACTTGAGCCAGTCAATGGAGTTGCCAATGCAGCAGACTAGCAACGAGGCAGCATGTCGCAGCTGTTTATAATACAGCCTCGCCCACTTATGGGGGGGTTTTAATATTGATGATTCTACTTAGAAGAGTAATGTCAGCAGTAAAGGAATATGACCGCAGGCTATACTTGACGGTCCTTCTGTATTTGTACGAGGTATTTCGAATTTTAGTATACAGAAGATTGCTACTCCTCAACGGCGTTGTGGCTGGACTATCGCAACAATCGTTCGTGTTGGTTCTCCGAGTAACATTGTAGGACTTGAGAGTTTTAGCGGTCATGACATTAACACTTTCAGGACATTTAATATTAGTGAAGTATTTACAAAAGACATTAGAAATACTTAGCATTATTCTAATACGCCATTTTTATAACGACTGATAGTAGGCGCAAGGTTAATGAGGCTGTATATTTGGTTTAAAGGATAAGGACACAGCGTTTGTGAAAATGTATAGTTTAATGGACATTGTATTATCTTAAATAAAGTATTTATTCATCTTTCCGAAAGACGGGAAGCGATTTTTGGTATTATATATGCTTCACACTTTTCAAGATATGGGGGCGATCGAAACGGTTATTTGTTGTAAAATATGTATGGCAAGATAGTGTTCAATATTTTATTCCACGTATCCGGTCTCTCCAAACTTTCAGATTTAAACCTGTTAATGCTTTCTATTGTGATTGTTATACAATATTATTACACGAGAAGAACATATAAACATACTTTCCTTACTCAAATACTAAACTAAACTCGGTCCCACAGAGGCCTCGAAAGGCCTATCGGGTACCGATTGGCTACCGTGTCATCCTCCGCCCGAAGGCGTTACCGCTTGCGGTATGAAGAGTGCTAGCCAAGTACAACAGTGCTTAACTTGTGTGATCTACATCTACTTGCGATACCACAATTAATTGCCTAGCAAAGGGTTCATCAAACCACATTTATACTACTCATTTACGATTCAATTCTCGAATAGCGCGAGGGAAGAAAGAACATCTCAGTCTCTTCGTTTGATTGGGTAGTACTGCTGTGAAGCTGGTTAGGTCGCAAATTATTTGTTATTGGTCACAATTCATGTACAGCGTGCTCTCAAAAAATGACGCGTTTCAGAATTACCATATTCAGATTAGCATCTCTTCCGTGCCATGTGCACACGTGAACAGATGGAAGATGTTCTTCAATATACATACAAAAGCAGACTACACTCTCCGTTTGAGCTCTGACGAACACGCCTCAGCGATATCGCCGATGTTGTAATGATTCCCATCCCAGATCCTGTATCATTTCCGTAACACTCTCGCACCTGTACATCAACAGTACAAAACTCTTTCCGTGGCTTCCGTCAAACCCACTTGATAAGGACCCCACCCTGGCCAGCAGTACTCCAAATGAGGACGGACAAGCGTGGTGTATGCAGTTACTTTAGCAGTTTTGTTGCATCTTTTAAGTGTTCTGCCAGTAAAATGTAGTCTCTGGCTCGCCTTTCCTACGACATTATCTACGTGTTCCATCCAGCAGAAGAGTTTCTGAAGCCAGTATCGAAGGACGACCAACCGGCAGCAGAGACTATGCGGCACACCTGAAGATGACTGACAGGTGTCAAATGTTTCAAATGTTTGTTAAGCTTACGGGACTTAACTACGGGTTCATCAGTCCCTAAACTTACAAACTACTTACGAACTAGCTAATCCTAAGGACGGCACAAATATCCATGCCCAAGGGGGGGCTCAAACCCCCGACCGTAGTGGTCGTGCAGACCGTGACTGGAGCGCCTCAGTCCCCTCGGCCACCGCGTCCGGCACTGACAGGTGTCCAGTTGAAATATCGCGGAGTTAACATTGACCGGTTACAAAACTCAAATCTCTTCAAATAGCAGAAACTTGTGAGTGGAAGGATTTAATTAGTTAACTAATAAACTTAGAATTGTAAATTTTGTCTCTATGTACATCTCATTTATGAATAGGGTTTGTTTGTGTATTTTCATACTTCATCCTATGGGATTCACTGAGTACTTTCGTACTTGTACCTATGCATGTCACCTACAGTCTGGCGGGAAAGTGAACCTAACGGATAGAATAAACTAACAGTCTCCTTAACATGGGATGTTGTCCGTTGTACCATGATTATGATGTATGCCGGATTCCTAATGAAAGTGGCTATTTGTGCAAGTAATTGATTGGAGACTCTACAATGAAGAGCCAAAGAAATTGGTACTCCTGCCTAATATCGTTTTGGGCTTCCATGTGGGGCAAGCCAGACGTGCTGTCTACCTAGCTACAGCACGCTCTGACACGACCCGCTACATCCCACGGAACATGCTGCTAATCGTGATTTACTTCGCGACCGCAGCGCTCTCCAGCGCCCGTTGCATTAATTATTGTGTTTACAAAGGTGGATGTGCGTAAAATTAAACGGCATCTCTCTTATCCATTGTCCGAAAAACCGAAATGCTTTCTTATGCTTGCATGTGGCATGCGATACTGTTACGGAACTTTCTTTTTTTTTTTTTTTTTTTTTTTTTCCCTAAAGAAGCACAAAGACGGTTTATGTATCTGAAACCGGTTGAAAATAATAACGAAATTTACGGGAAAATCACTTTTGGTAAAAATTCTTAAACTGTCAGTGGTGAAATACAGCATTTGCACCAGTTGCACCAGCTCCAGTTGTCTTGCTCTGATATTGAAATTTTTCACGTTGTACATATTCTGTATATGCGGAGATAATAGGTTCTGACCATATATTTTACTTGTTATACACGCGGGATAACGCCGCAGCTTGACAATTCTCGTTGTTATAATTTTTGCTTTCGGTATTGTACGTAAACACTGTTACTCCTACACTGCATCTGCTTCTATAACCACGCGCTACCTATCTTCACTTTGCACTGTGAAACTAAACGGTTCCAGCAGTGTGCTGAACTGCAATTTAATTCAAACACCGTGGAGAAAACCGAGGGACGTAGGGTACTGCCTTGAATTTTATTTGTTCCTGTGGCCTAGAACGAAAAAGTCAACAAATTCTCTCATGGACAAAGTTCATTTTCGTTTCTAATAAATAACGTCGAATACCGAATATTATAATTGTATTATATTAACAAATAAGTTGCAATAACCATAAGTAAACGAAATGGTTAAATATCTAGCAGAATGAAGATACAAACCTGTAATTTACATCTCTTTCCTTCCACAGCTCGTGACGCTAACCACCACGGTAATAAGTCGTCTTCAAAAAATAACACCGAATATCGGATATTATACTTGAATTGTAAGAAAGAACCAGAAACGTTAAGGAAACAAAGAAGGAAGAAATAAAAATATTTCGGAGGTGCACAGAACCGAACCTTTTTTTTACCTTTTTTTTTGGATAATTCTCATTGTTGAGGACACTGATTTTTTTTCTATGTGTTGTTGGCTCAGCATTTTTATTACAGAGGGCATTGAGCCCTCTGACAGGGGGCGCTGAGCCACGGCGCACGGCTAACCTATTCAACCGATTATACCTGCACGACAATCCGCAACGTACCAAATACGCTAGTCCTACTCTCGGGCCGGTGATTCTGAATTCAGATATCCTACGCTTCTAGAACATGTTGCAATATGTTGTTTATGTATGACAAAGCATCATAAAGACGCTTCTTTGATAGCGTGCGTTATATCGTAGCAAAGGAACGGTAATATTTCATATTGTACAAATAATAACACTGACACACGTTAAATATGAGAACCTTTAATGCTGTGAAAATGGTGTTTCCGGTAATTTATTGTAAGAAATCATATCTAAAATGACGCCTTTTCAAAATTTCTTCAATATTCTAGCGCTTTCAAAAACATTATATTAATAAATCGTACGCTACAACGAAAGAAGGCATGAAATACGGAGTTCCGTTTGCAATATGGCGGCTCAAACGTTCTGCTTGTCACGTGAAAACCAGGTCGCTTCTCATTGGCCACAGTCCACTTCACGAAGCAAAAATCTAACATGCTGGATCTTTCATTCCACGCTTCGTAGGGCAGTGGAACGTGGAATTCCACGCTGCAACGGCACCACGTTCTCCTCCACGTGCGTTTCCACGTCCCGTGAGAGGACGGCATAAGGCAAGGTATCGTCCTCGCACCGCGCCGCCACCGAAGGCCGTACCGCGCTGGGCGTTGTCCTGGAGTTGAACCCAGGTCCTCCTCCTCCTCCTGCTGCTGCTTCGCCCCCAAGGCGGTTCACAGGAGTGCTTCAGGTGTGGCCGCGTCCTTTCGTCCACACCACGCCCCTGGGTGAGTAAATGGCTGCAGTCTTACCGCGCCATGCGTTGGTTCGACGCCCGTTTGCGCTGCTGTCGAGGCCGGGACCCTGCTGCCCATAGAGTCAGGCTGGGCCGCCGCAATTTCGCTGGCTGCATCTCTCATAGGGGATGCCGTGTTGATCGTGGTAATCGATTGCTGGCCACACTGTGTTGAAGTGCTTCCAGCCTGCGACAGACTAAGTTTTGCGATAACAATAATAACAATTGCTGTCGACGAGAAGCACAGTCCGGGCAGCAGGTGACTGCCCAGTCGTGGCTGCCTCTCTCTCTGCCGTGGCTGACTCTCTGACGAACCAGTCTTTTTCGCCTGTATTTATACAACAAGGTTCACCCCATCGGTCTGTGTTTCACAAATATGGCATAGCTGATCTTTGCTACACGTGACCGGTCTCCTACTTCCGATCACGTATGTCGCAGCAACCTTTAAGCAATACAGCTGTCAGGCTGTTACGCAGTACGGCACCCTCGCCGACCTACTTGCGTTACCAGAAGCTTCTCCGAGCTGCTCCACTTTATTTGCTGAAATCATAAACGTGCTTGTCCCGCTCTACTTTAAGTCACACGCCTGATTTCAACTCAGCACCGCTTCCATGTTCAAATTCTGTGTTAAAGTTTACTCACCACTCGTTAACTTTTCGTATTACGTCTGTATTCTCCCTATCGCCTACACATGAGCACGTAGAAGAGCTATAACTGACGTGGCATGAATTCGACTAATGTCTGAGGAAGTGCAAGAGCACGTTGCAAGGCATCCCACATATGCTCAATAACGTTTCCGCTTGGGACGTTTGGTGCCTGTTGGAAATATCCGTCGGAGTGCACAGTGGACGTGAGTGGATGAGGTGCTTAGCCAGAATATATACGTACGTGTCACCTGTCAGAATCCGATATCTCTTCACAAGGCCTACACCACTACGGAGCCTCCACCAGCTTGCTGACTTGGAGGGTCCATGGATTCATGAGGTTGTCTGTATACCCGTTCACGCCCATCTGCTAGATGCAATTGGAAACGAGTCTCGTCATACTAGGCAAGTGTTGCCAGTCATCAACAATCTGATGCCGGTGTGGACGGGTACAGACGAGGTGTAAAGCTGTGTGTCGTGCAGCTTGGATGTTTAGGGGAATGTTTCGCGCGCTGACACTTGTTGATAGCCCAGCGTTAAAATACGCAGCAGTTTGGGGTCGGTTGCTCATCTATCACGATGAACGATTCTCCTCAGTTGTCGTTGGTTCCGTTTTGGAACTTTTATCGGCCGCAGCGATGTCAGATTTTGATGTTCTACCCGATTCACGATATTCAGAGTGCACCAGAAAAAACCCACCTCATCGTACACTTGTAAATGCCGTGACCCAAGTCTCATGTGATGACTATCTCACCATTTGACACCAATTAAATAACGACAAATTTCCATTGTAGCAGCGGTAACCGATCTAAAGCTAGCGCCAAGCTCCTGTTACCAACTAGAGGCATTGCTGACTGTAGCGATGTCCTCTCTGTGTTTACATGGGCATGCCTATAGCAATTTCTCTGGCTCTGGTTTGTTGTATAATATACACTCACTGCAGTTATGACCGTCTGTGTTCTTCAGCGTAATCACGCGAAGAGGCAATGAAACCAGACTGAAGCACGTGCTCAATTGTAATTATTAATGTCATGTATACCTCTGTTAGCCTCATACCAAAGTTGTTCTGCACCGTCTCCAATCACAGAGGCTGCAAAAACGTCAGCTTAGCCTCGTCGCCAACTCGTCATCCGCACGAGAGGCTCGCGTGCCAAGAGTCGGTAGACCTTAAAATCGCACGTCGCTTCCATTAAAGCTGAGAGATTGAAAGCTCCATTCTGATAATGGACAGACTGACAACAACTGCTGTATAGAATAAATGACAAAGAGATCGCTGCGGTGGGGTGGCCTAGCGTTTTAAGGCGCCTTGCTGGGTACCGTGCGGTTGCACGCCATCGGAGGTTCGAGTCCTCCCTCGGGCATAGATGTGTGTGATTGTCATTGAGTTACTTTATTTTAATTTAAGTAGTTTGAAGGCCTAGGGACTGATAACCAAAGCAGTTCACTCATAGATTGAAAAACATTTCAAAATTTTGACGAAAAGGTCGTACACTCTAATTCCACTCCACTTTATTATAGGATACTTGTTTCGGCGTTTCAATGCTTCAGAACTAGACAACAAATCTACAACAGGTTCAAATTTTCGAAAATATGTAACACTAAGAGACAAAACTGCACAGGTAATCGGTCCCTAGACTTACAAACAGACACAGACACACACACACACACACACACACACACACAAACGCGCTCACGCTCGCCCTGACGGGCGCGACCGCGCAATCCGGAACATGAATTCCGAGACCATGCAGACATTTTCGTACGGGACAACAGTTTCAATCCGAATCACGGGAAGTAATGGAAAAAGAGCGAGCTATTACAAAACGTAACTAAAGATTTCGTGTTCAAGACATTGTAATAAATAATAAATGTAATGAAATGTGGACAATATGAAGTGAATGCCCTCTCAAGAACCCGTCTTTGGAGACATAATTTGTTGGCGTGGCCTGTGGAGAAAAGTGTGCGATTCATATTGACAGCTATTCGGTTAAACGAGGAGAGCTGCTAACTTAAGTAAGCATGCGAATCCGGCGCAGGAGTCGCGAAAATTTGCCCAGGCAAAGCAAGGAACGCCAAACAAAAATGTCATCAAGTATCATCGATCAGATTAGCTCACTTGTACTGCCCCTAAAAAGAGATATTAAAACTTAAGTGATGTCGTAGCCAGCCTACCTGAGGGCTCTAAGTATAACGATAGCTAAGGTGGTGCACTAAGCAATGTCTTCGAAAATGACAAGGATTCAAATGAGCAATGTTAATCGACCTACTTTTAAAGGAGGACAGTAAATCTCATGAGATGAACTTTGTTGCTTCTACTTGAAATCGTAACTCACTAAACTGGATGATAACTCATGTAGTCCAGATCGTCGTGCACTCGCATGTGTTAAAATGGAATTAATCAAGGTTGGCAGCGTGTTAATTATCTTCTACTTAAGATCAGAATCTGTAAACATTAGACTATTCTATATGCCGATCAAGTAATCAGAACTATAGAACTATAACAAAATCATCGTTTTGTATACGTAAATAACCAGAAAGTGTCAGCTGTCCTGCAAACAAGGAACGGTATGTACCTCACTAGTTGAGTAAATCATAATAATAATTGTAGAATTGCAAACCACATTGATTTCACATTAACTAGACATCATGCTAATTATCCTACAAGTAACCATACCAGTTTTTTAGAACGATGAACTAACAAAACTGACCGGCCTGCGTGTGCTACACTGTACAGCTGCACATATTTTATTTGGTCTAAACATCCACTTATTCAAACCAAAATACAGTACTGTAATCGTAGTTTATACTGGTATTGGTGTACTCTATTTCGTACCTGAAGACACCTATATATATATATATATATATATATATATATATATATATATATATATATATATATACGTATATCAGATTTAGGCCTACGGTTGTCAAATAATTGTACGTTGATGTGGTGGTCTTTAGTCCGGAGACAGGTTTTATGCAGCTCTCCGCCTTACTCTATCCTGCGGAAGCCTCTTCATCTCCTCATAAGAACGATAATCCACATCCATTTGAATCTGCTGATTGCGTATTTCTTTTCTTTTTGTCCACTTTAGGTTACGGTAGTAACACTAATAAAAGTAGGCCTTTTGTGATCGCCTTTTGACAGCTCGAAATTTAAATGATAATAAAGGCTTAACCGTTGATCTGGCACAAAAACTGACTTAACGGTTTTGTAGAAAAGAAAAGTTTCTACGACTTTGCTCTGTATTGTTTTTTTCATAACTTACACCGTTACAAAGATAATAGCAAAATTAACAGCGATTTGATATCGTCCCTTGATTTTACGTAAACCAGACGTTCGGAAATGTCGAGTGAAATTCCATGACCAGAACTCTCTCTGGCATACGTGATCTTACTTTCGGTATTTTATGATTCTCCTGTTATGACTTACGCGTTGTCTTTTCAAAGCAATGGCGCACTGAAGAATTAAACACAAAAAAACCTTCTTAATACGGTAAATTATAATCTAGAGTCTAAAATTGCCATATTAGTAGTTAAAAACTGCCATTAATTGTACGGAATTAAGGAACTATTTTGTAATTGTTTGCCGTAGTGTAGTGGGCAGTGCGTTAGGTTGTGATGCATATGGTCGTTAATTCGAAACCCGCCAGAATTTTTTTTCCGCCTTTGCTCCTAAAAGAATTTCTGGCACTCTTATTAGAGCGCCGTTCTACGATATTTACAGTTGTGCTTTTATAAGGGACCTCCCTCTAAAAGTGTGCATTTGTTCTATTTCATGACTATGCCGTGAAATACGTGACAACGAATTGAACAATGGTCTTCTGAAGCATATGCACCTAAATTTGGAGGATACTGCAATAATGAATAGTTTAAACAACGTGCTGTTACTGGTAGTTTCATATACAAATGAAGTCCTTGATTTCTGTGGTAACTGTCGATCCTTAATGAAATGGAAGTGAAGTGTATACATTGCAACAAATTGCCTTGTTTCTTTTTTTCTTCCGAGCAATTATTCACTGTTTATGGTATATGTTGTTGAAAGTCATTAATTAGAATGAATGTGTCTACTAAAATTTCTCTCTTTGGCACGGTTGCTATGGACGCTTTTCTGTAGCTGAGATGTAACTTTTTTCATGTTACTTTGTACTGCGCTAAAATAAAGAGGAAATATTCTGTTTCAAACTGTGACTACGTTTTCTCTTACAGCTAAAACAGCAAACGGAATAACTGTGGTAATACCGAATTCCACACAACTCTAGTATTTAATCTATATAGAATGTTACCACTACCATTACATCACATACAGTAGTCATTGTTACAATATCTCCCCACTATTAGTACATGTGATAAATAAGTCTATGTTTGCAATTGGTTGGTATGTATCTCATGGCATTTTCACAAAATAGAACAATTGCACTTTTCAGAGAAAGCGCTGTTACCTTTGAGCAAATCGGAATCTTGCAAAATATACTTGTGTTAAATTAAAATTGCCAGTGGTGGTTTTTTAATTTTTATTCATTTATTTCGCTTTTTAATGTTCGTTCTGCTTGTTCGTTGAGTATTTTGTACTTTTTATTACAGATGCAGTTGAGACATCTTTCTTTTTCTGTCTTGTCATTGTTATTACAGATACTGGGGTAAGCTGACTGTTTCCATGTGAAAGGCGGGTTTTGCGAGGCTGTTGGGTTCCCCAGCCGGCCGGCTACCAGTTTGTACCTAGTGAATGAGATACAGCAGGTAGTCAGGTTTTTCCTAATGTGGTCGGAAACCGGAAGCAACGCTTGACTGAGCGAGGGCGGATAACCCAGATTGCAACTGAAATACAATATAGCCACAAACATTATTCTAAAAATCCATATATAATCAGGGAATGATCATACGGCAAATATAATTACAATTTCAATATCCCTTACAGATAAAAAGCCGACAAATTTCAGTACCACAATAATAATATTATAAAACTTATATTTACAGCTATTAATACGTTGTGTTTATGAGTATCACTTTAAGCAGCAAATAAGCAGCATTGTTCCACGTTACCTAACTTAAAAGACGTACCACGTTATTTCCATATTCTTTCAATAAACTTTGTTTTACTCTCTTGTTCTGGTTTTCGTCGAGGTAATAATATTCTTGTGTCAGAACATAGATTCCACCACAGAAACACAAATCATGAACCCAGCAAAGCGCATTACATGTATATATGTATTTTATTATATTTAATATTATTGTTAGTAACGTTCGTCTTTTTATGTTGTAAATTGCCCCTTAAATATTTCATGGCCGACAAAAAATAGTAGATATGCAGCAGATCATTTATATACAAACAATTGTAAGTATTTGTGAACAAGAACTAATTATTTACATAAAAATCCATGATAAATTAAATATTAATTGTGTAACTATATTTCGAGGTGGCAGTACACTTGAACAGTGAGACGCCACCCTTAACGGCTATCTGAGCAAAGAGCTTCAGTCTCAACCTTTTTTTTTTTTTTTTTTAGTATTGTTAAATATATGTTTGTTTGTTAAATGTAAACAACATTTGTAGGAGGGTGGTCAAAGCATTTAATTCTGTGATATTCAGATGTATAATATTTTGGAAGGGAAATTGTATTTTAAAGATGAGGCGTTAGGATACAATTTTGGGAGCAGAGAGAGCACGCTTTTCGAACGCTTTGGAGAGGACTCGTAACTTGGACGTGGTTGTGAATGATTGTGACGCTGGGCGGTCTGAAGCTGCTTTACGAACTTGTGATTTGAAGAGATAGGCATGTGTGAACTTAGAAAATTTACGGGAATGTGACTGTAGAATTTAGTCTCTGCTTGAAAAGTGATAAACTATGCACAAAGTGATAAACTATGCACGGTAGAAGGGCTGTGGAACTGTGATAATTCAGCAATCATGTACTCGTGAGATGACAAACTGTGTTTTATAACAGATACTTTTATCGTGGAGTAACTTGGAACTGCAAAGTTCGATGGACTAGTCTAACGTATGAGTGATAATTTGGAACTTTTACTCTCGAGTGCGTGTGATAATTATTGTGCCTCTCATGAACAATAGTTTGGGAAATATTCAGTTATTTACTGATGTGTAAAGTAGGACCACCTCCGCGTTTCATGTCTAATAAGACTAATAAACTTCATTTATCCAGAATTACTTCGTGAGTGAATCACTTTTTTATCTTAGAATCCATTTTGTTGGTCATTCAGAGGTTTAATTTATGTTTGTTAAATATATTTTCACGTCATCATATGCAGATTGATAGACTGGCTAAACTACAGATTAATTACTGATCTTGTTTAAAGAGATTGGGTAGCTGTTTAGGGCATATATAACTCACCCCTATGTACAGAGGCAACGAGCCATAAACTTTTACTACCTGAGTTATATATTGCCCAAGTCTTATTGGTGAGAACCGAAAGGGAGGTCGCAATAGGTTCTTCGGTTTGATCGGTCCTTTTCGGACTTTGGTTTGTTTTGATAGTTTCGTCGTTCACTCAGTTCTTTCGTTACAGATGGCGTCGAGCCCTCTGACCGAGCACGCTGAGCTACCACGCCGGCAACCTTCTGACCGATCGCGCTGAGTCCCTGCACCACCGTCTAACATGTTCGTACATCAAAAAGTAATTCGCCACCCATTACACCACGGAGAACAGCTGCGAGAGTAATTCGTAATTCTCGTACCATCGATGTCAGATGTTAACTACTAACGCGGCAGTCATTGTCCTAAGAACGAAGTGATTTTTGATCATTATCAGTGCGTCATTGCTTTTAAATTACAACTCTTGAGTTATAATAAGACAATCATCAAATACACAAAGCAAGATGGCGTATGATAAAGAGAGTTTCGGGCAAGGCTTAAGGCGACGAATTTCCGAACGCCAAATGTACGCTGTGTCGCTTCCAGGCTGTAGTCACTCGTCCGAACGCCTTATGTACGCTACATCCCTTCCAGGCTATAGTCATTTGTAACCAGTACAGACGAAGAAAATAAACTTAGAACAAACTTTCAAGGCAAGACAGGTGATAATATTATAACGGAAAAAGGAAGGTAATGAAAATTTGAGATAGATAATAAAATAGTTTAAAGAGGTAAAACTTCAAAAAAAAAAGAATACGTTTCTCAAAGCTAAACTCAAATATCAAATAATTTTGGCTGTTTGTTAAAAAACGGTCTTGTGTGCGCAGATATTATATAAATAGAAGAGTCGTGATCGTATTGTCCACAATTTTTTATTATTAACATTTTTATTATTTCTGTTCGAAATGTTTGCAAAAATCTTAAAACTAAAGGAAAATCTAATGTGGGCCGTATAACACATGAGCGCCTTTTTTTTTCAATTTCCCAAAATATGACGAACAAATGGTCAAACATATGCAGATAATTTGTTTACCTTCTTAATAATCAACGTACGATATTTAAAAATTGCATTACATTAATTTCGTGACAGCTTTCATTGCTATGCGATTCGATCCGCGTGGATTTGAACTGAATTCTCATTCCAAATCACGGCACCAACTTAGCAAATTTGTTATTTTGATCAAATGTTGAAATATTTGTTAATCTTAAGGTACTTAACTGCGGGGTCATCAGTCCTTAAACTTACAAACTATTTATGAACTGACTTATATTAAAGACGACACAAACATCTTTACCCGAGGGGGAATTCGAACCGTCGGCCGTAGCGGCCGTGCAGACTGTGACTGGCTTGCCGCAGACCGCTTGGCCACTGCGGCCGGCTGTTATTTTGCCTGTAGCATGTTTCCTTCCGTTCGTACATTACATGGTCGCTAATTTTTAAGTTATTCCGTTTCGTAATTTTTGCAGCTCCTTCATATTTTCATTTTTATTTGGTTTACTCTCAATCCTTATTCTGTTTTCATTCGATTTTTAAGTCCATTCTGCAGGTTGCGATGGTGTAGCCTAAGGCGATAGGTAAATTTCCTACTTTTCTGTCCATTTCCATTGTTTTCTTAAATTAAGATTAGTGCTCATGTAAATGATAGCATAGTATAATTATGTGTCTATACCGTACCACGTAACTGGATACCATTTCTTCCTGTTCACAGGTAAATATGTTTATTTCTTTAATGCGAAAATAATGAATTAATTTTTATTTTATTTTTTGGTACTGTTTTGTGCTTAGTAATATTAAAAGGTACGCGAAGAACTGTTGTGTGAATCGTAGATATCAAAGTACAAAGAGCGACTTCGATATTAACAGTCGAGGAGCGACAAACAGAGAGAAGGGCAATCTGTGTATGTGTATGTGTGTGTGTGTGTGTGTGTGTTTGAGAGAGAGAGAGAGAGAGAGAGAGAGGGGGGGAGGAAGAAACATGACGCGCGTCGTTGACGTGAGGCGAAATATGTTACCGGGACAGTCAAACAGAACTTTACAGCTTATAGTCCTGTTGCCGCCGAACCGTGTAATGAAATTTCAAGTGATCGTCGTAAACAGAAATATGGGTTGGTTTTCGAATTACTGAACGGGGTGTGTCGTATCCGATATTGATAATATTTTCGCGAGGCAATGTAATCATTTCTACCATGTGAGTGACATTTTTGATCCTTAATCGTATCGTAAGAGCTAGGGCTTAGTAAAACTGCGGGAAATATTTACCTGTCATGAACTACAGGGTGTTTAGAGCCGTAACTATCGAGGTGAACTATACTAATTGCGAATGACATGCAAGAGCATTCCTGCTGACAGTGAATTACACTATCGCGGCAGTCACTTACAAATGTTTGAAGCTGTAGTATCACGGTAGAAAAGTCACAGATAATTTACAATGTTATGAAGTGCCAACTCTGTGTGCAAAACATAATAAACGCGCACAAAAGAAACTTGTAGATTATCAGCTTTATCGCGTTTAGCTAGTGGCGTGTTATGCGCATTTGCGGACTGCCTATCAGAAAGGAGAATTAATCCGTAACTCCGTCAAGGAAATACACTCCTGGAAAATGAAAAACGAACACCATGAATTCGTCAACACAACAGAGCGAAATTTTATTGACACATACTTGATGATGTGTACAACACACGATTACGTAGTCGCAATGCAGGGTGCAAATTTCTTATGTAGACGATTGTAGGGGTGCCGAATGAAGTCTTACGGTATGGCTTGCCATGCAATTTCCATCTGATGCCTCAGTTGGACCAGATCTCGTGCCGATCGTGTAGACCGCACCAAGATGATGTTTCATCCAGTCCCAGACATGCTCAATGGGGGACAGATCTTGGGATAATGATGGACAGGGTAGTTGACGTAGACCTAGAAGAGCACCTTGGGTTGTACGGGATACGTGTGAACGTGCATTGTGCTGTTGGAAAATCACAGCGCCTTGTTGATGCACGAACGGTGGCAAGACGGGATGAATGATGGTTTCGATTTACCGTTTATTGTTCAATTTTCCCACAACGAATACCAGACGAGAATGGACAGTGCAGGATATGGCTCCCCACACCATGATGCCAGGTGTCGGCCCCGTTTGCCTCTGTCGCATACACACCAGATTTTCGCACTCCCTGCACGACACCACACGCGCGTACGACCATCATTGGCACGGAGGCAGCGACGACTCTCATCACTGAAGACGACACGTTTCCATTCGTCCCTTCAGAAGCGCCTACCATGACACCATTGGACGCTGGCTGGTCGATGCAGAGGACACTCTGATGGCACACTTGATCGTGCATCGCTGTGAGGGAAGCGATATTCTACACTCGCCATTCTCCTCCGGTGATCATCTGGAGAACACTGAACAGTGCACGGTTGACTGAAACCCGCCTTGCTACCACTCTTGCACCAAGAAGCGATATGCTTCTCCAACAGGACAATGCACACCTACATGTATCCCGTACCACCCAACGTGCTCTTCAAGATGTACGTCAACTACCCTGGCCAGCACATTCCCCTGATCTCTCTCCCATTGAGCATGTGTGGGACCGCATAAAACGTCATGTTGGGCGTCTGAATGAGCGGCACGAGATCTCGACCAACTGAGGCACCAGGTGGAAATTGAATGGCAGGCCATTCCACATAACCACATTCGGAACCTCTACGATCGTTTCCATGAAAGAACTACAGCTCGCATTGCTGCAAAAGGAGGGTTTACACGGTACTAACGCCAACATTGCGGACTCTCTGGTGACTGTACTCACGTGCGTACTGCTCTGGCTGTGTGATAGTGTGTTGTATACAACCTTAAGAATGTGTGAATAAAATGTCCCTCTGCTGGCGCGACGAATTCATGGTGTTCTTTTTTCATTTTTCAGGAGTGTATGACGAGCAGAGCTATATGAACTTTGCCTACAACATCTCGAACCGCTGCCTTTATTTCAGCACATGGATACGTATTTCCAGCAAGGAACAGACAATCTGCAATGTTGTGCACTATCCCTATTTATAATCTAACAAACCATTCAGCAGTATAATCTTGTAATATCATTTTCTTTCAATTTAGATCTTTCTTTATTTAATGTTTCTCTAGTGTTTTGTATGAGTTTCTAGATTTGTACATATTGTTGACTCTGTGTTAACAGGTAAGTTTCTATTAGTTGAACTTTCTTTAAGGCTAAAGCAGCTAGGTTTGCGTGTGTTTTGTGTGACATTTGAAGACAGATGTTAAGAATCATTGTGCAGTATAAATTTCAAAGTGAATAGACATGTTTTATAGTGTAATACGGCCGCGAGCGTAAATCGTGATGCCCGCCATTTATTTCTGATCGGCGACCAATAAATTCAAAGCTGTTCGATTGCTATTGGTCCAGCATTCAGTGAGCGAAAATGGATTTTGACAGCTGTCATCGTACATAAAGTCATGTTATGAAACATTCACGAGTAACAACATTTGATATAGTTCGTCACGGGTTTAAGTGTACTCAGCAGTATAGTATAGACCTTTACTTCTATAGAATTAGAGATGACATTGTGTGTAATTCATATATTTTTAACGCTTTTTCTTTATCCAAAGTAATTTTTCCCCACATATTTCGTAAACAAAGACAGTTCTACTGTTACCTTTTCAATTAGATTATCTGTAAGAAAATTTCGTGCAAACACATGGTGTGCAATCTTCCGTAGTACGCGCGGGAAAGTATTTTCTGCCCAACGTCTGAAGCTGGACGAAATTTTAGCCGTGCTACCGCCTTCCAACAGCTCAGTTTTGTAGGTATAAACATTTTTTATTTATACTGTTGTCAACAATTTCTATGTTAATGATTTTAATTGCGTAATTCTGAAAAGTGTGTGTTTATTTTCTTATATCTCACGTGCGGTGACAATGGCGCAATCGCCGTTAATAGCATCTTCTTCGCTGGGGCCAGAGATGATATACCTGGCCAGTAAACATCTCGCGTTGACAGCTGCGGGGCGAAAGAAGATCATTTTTTAAGAGACGCCGTTGCCAATCGTCATAATCGAATCAATAAAAAAAATTAAATACTATTGTAAAAGAAGTTTACCTATTATGTATGTTACGTGAAATAGAACTTGAAATGTTACTTCAATTATCTGAAAGTGTTCAAGAAAATTATTTCAGCCGTTAAAAGATCGTAATATTTAAATACTGTACTGAAATTATATTTTTAAGATCACAACAAAGATTATTCAAAATTTATACAGTTATTATGGATTTTTGAATTTTTTTTTTTTTTTTTTTTTTTTTTTTTTTTTTTTTTTTTTTTTTTTTTTTTTTTTTTTTTTTGCTGTGAATAAAGTGTGTTCGAGTTTTATGAATCAATATTTTAACCAAGGAGGATAGAATCTCTGGAGATGCCCTAACATTGAAAAAGTGAAGCCAGCAAACTGGGCACTCCGGCATTTGTTCGCGTTTATAACATTTGTCGTAATGAATGTATACAGTAGTTCTAGTCGTTGAAATGTACGTCATATCTAAGTAAATACTCCGATGTGACTTAATTTAGATACATTACGTAAAGAGGGCAATTTTCACACAGGGTTTAAGTGAGAAGTCTGTTTTGGGCACGAAAGTATGGCCCTTCTGGCTTCAACCAATCCTGTTCTCATCATAGATAATGCCACCTCCCTTCATTCTTACCTCCTTGATTTTTAGAACTGGTTCATGAAATAGATTTATGGCTTAGAAAAACAATTGCAGACATTCAACGAATTTTGAGACAATTTTACGGGATTACATATCAAGTTTTGAACTTTAAAAAGCTAATTGTTAGACTCTGAATATTTTACATTGCACAAGGACCAGCTATTCAAAACTGTGTGAAGATTTGTTATGGGAATTGATATTTCCAGTACTGTTAGATTGCGCAGGAATGGTCAGGTATGAAGTGTTATAACATCTACGTAAAAACTTTGAGTTACAAACTTTAAAACGTCAAGCAGTCTTCATGAAAGTTTCTAAAACTATAACGGAAAGAGATTTAAATCAGCCGTTCCACTATACGTCCTGGAATTTTAATTGCCATATCATTGACATCAGTGCATCTTTTAACCTGAATTTCAATCGCAGTTCTGAACTTCTTTTGCTTGTTTAATTACTATTTATAAGTTGTCTCTAATTAATTATTTTGTCAAGTAGGCTCAACCACAGATACCGTGTAAAAACCCTAAAATATGACGCGTGTCAAGGGTCAAGCCCTCATCATCAGATACTCTGTACAAAAATCTTAAAACATGAGACAATAAAAATCTAAAACGCAATGAAAGAAAACGTGGTAACCGTGGTAACGTGGTAACCGTGTCTACGCAGAAAGGTCCTCAGCATACTGTGCTTCGTCAGAATTCAAACCAGACCCCAGCACTGGCGGCGCATAACACTACCGAAATGCACGGAGTCAGCAACACGACTGGGGCGCACGTATACACATGAAAACAAAGACCTCTAAATTCCAAAGATCATCCTCAAGCTAGTGGGTACATTCAGGTGTCACGAAATCATTTGCACAGTAAGACAGAGGTTGAATTTTAAAATTAACGACTTTTGTTGTAATAGGTCCACAAAGTTTTTAAAAAAGCTGTATGTATTACCTTGAACTTGTTCATTTAATGAAACGTCGCTTTTAGCGTTATGTATTATAATCTCCTACTGTTCTAGCAGATTTAACTTTCTTCCCTTATCCTGTCTATGCAAACTCTTAAAGTCATCTGCAATCAGCTTTAATGGGTGGCCAGTTTCGCGAACATGCGTAGCTACAGCGGACTTGTCAAAATTATTAAGTCGGAAGGCTTCCATATGTTCCTTGTACATAGCTCTAAACGATCTACCGGTCTGACCAATATAGTTGGGATTGCAACAACTACACTGTATCTTATAAACCCCTATGTCATATTTATCAGTCTCTTGGTTTATGTTAATCCGTAATTTATGATGTAACGTGTTATTAGTTTTAAAAGAAGCTTCTACTTTAAAAGGTTTTAGTGTGTTAACCACTTTCTGAGATAGAGTACCAAAATACGGAACCAATACTCTCTTGATATTTTCCGTGCCATTTTTATTGGATTTCGAACGCTGTTTCTTTCGTATTAAGTTATTCAGTACGTTTTCCTGGTAACCATTCACCTTAGCAACCTGTCTTATAATGTTATATTCAGTGGTTCTGTCTTTTTCGTTCATTGGCACTTTGAAGGCTCTATCGACTAAACAGCGTAGGGCAAAACGTTTTTGGCCATTAGGGTGACAAGAGCTGTTACGTATTAGAATGTCTGTTGTTGTAGGTTTCCTATATACTTTAAATAAGTGTCTACCATCCTGCTTCGTAATGTTAAGCTCAAGGAACTGAAGTGTGCCAACCTTCTCTTGTTCAACGGTAAATTCGATTTTCTCATGTAGGCTGTTAAATTTATTAACTATTTCAGTAATTTCAATTTGTCCTCCATCTATCAATAGCAACGTATCGGCAAGGTAGCGTTTATAATGTAAGATTTTATCAACTGGGTGCTGCATATTTGTGAAAAGCCGGTTTTCTAGGTTATTAATAAAAATGTCTGCTATTGTTCCTGAAATACTTGAACCCGTAGCCAGTCTGTCTTTTTGTATATAACATTTCCCGTTAAAAGCCAAATATTTATATTTCTGAATAAACTGAAGTAGGACAATGAATTCATTATGGATATAATTAGGGGAAGGTCGGGTAGTACCAGACGGTTAAGCTTCTTTACAAGTATTGAATAGAGTAATGTCTTGATATGAAAATAATAGCCACCAAAATGTACTCTCGTAAGTCATAAATCAACCATCTTAGCATCTAGTCTTAGGGTAGATAATGACTATTATCTGTTGGCTTCTAAAATTTATCTGACTTTTAACTACGGAGAAATGTTGTAGTTTTGTATCGGACAAGATGTAAATTACAGAAAATAAGCAAATATTTCTATCAAAACACTTGTTTATTTCTATTAATACATATCAAATGGTAAATGTTTATTCAATTCAGTGATTTTAATAATTTTCGGTGCAAAAAATTCACTAAATGAAACAAGTAATAATAATTTTTTTCCATTTTACACTACTAGCAATCAATTTTGCTGCATCTTTAACACAAATTTAGTTTTTTATTCAAGAAACAGCTATCGCATTCATAATACAGAGTGCTGCTTTCAAGGTCTGCGCAATTTTCGTGGGCCCATCCGTTACACAGTCGACACTGGATCCTGTCCTCTTCAAAAGTTTCGTCACATATAATGCAGTGAGTCACGCCATCACTTCCAGTGTCTTTATCGTCAAATGTTAGTTTTTCCCTTGCAAATTCGCTGGATATTTCCCTTTCTGTTGCACAAGCATCCTTCCTTTTATACCATCCCAGCTTCTCGAATCGTCATTTTCATTAAACGAACTTTTTCGACAGCCATCTTCATATTTTCTTCCCTCCACATATGCCTCACTTTGCCCATTTCGCCTGTAAAATTAAACAAATCCATCAAAACCTCCTTTTTGTTAGCTGTGATTGTTGTCCGATACAACCCTCAATGCTTATGTCCGATACAACCCGACCGATATGGGCAGATGATTCGACTGTCTAATGCTTGCCGGCCGCGGTGGCCGAGGGGACTACGGCGCTCCAGTCACGGTCTGCACGGCCACTACGGTCGGTGGTTCGAACCCCCCCTCGGGCATGGATAAAAAAATCAAATGTTTGTTAAGCTTATGGGACTTAACTACGGGGTCATCAGTCCCTAAACTTACAAACTACTTATGAACTACTTACGAACTAGGACGGCACAAATATTCATGCCCGAGGAGGGATTCGAACCCCCGACCGTAGTGGCCGTGCTGACCGTGACTGGAGCGCCTCAGTCACCTGGGCATGGATATTTGTGCCGTCCTAGTTCGTAAGTAGTTCATAAGTAGTTTGTAAGTTTAGGGACTGATGACACCGTAGTTAAGTCCCATAGACTATACAAACATTTGAACATTTGATTCTAATGCTTAGTAATAAGTGTAAACAGATTAACTGCCTATCAACATATAGTGCAATACCCCTTACTGCTACTAACCACCTTATAACAGAATTACACTTATTTTAAAGCTGGGTACAGCACTCCAAAGTTATCTTCGAACACGAAAACAGACTCACAAAGAGACAATGCCCGTCACTTTCATACACAAACTCGCAGAGGTCCAATATGGCGTAACGACCCCTTTGTTGTCACAGCCAACACTTCTGTGAGCATTACTGGTGCTGCCTCACGTTGCAAGTATGAGAAACACCACTTGTCCGATATAAGCCGCCGTCCGATACTACCCGACCTTCCTCTAAGTCTATTTTGTCTCTCATTTCTTTTTAATCCCAGTACTTCTATGTTGCCCTTCAAGAAGTAGTTTCCTTTTGATTCATGTACAAATTCAATAATACAAATTATTTCAGTTGTTGTTGTGGTCTTCAGTCCGGAGACTGGTTTGATGCAGCTCTCCACAATACCCTATCCTGAGCAAGCCTCTTCATCTACACATAAGAACGGCAACCTACATCTGCCTGAATCTGCTTACTGTATGCATCTCTTGGTCTTCCTCTGCGATTTTTACCACACACACTTCCCTCCAACGCTAAATTCAAAATTCCTTGATGTCTAAGAATGTGTCCTACCAATCTATCTCTTCTTTTAGTCAAGGTATGCCAGAAATTTCTTTTCTCCACAATTCTGTTCAGTACCTCCTCATTAGTTACGCGATCCACCCACCTAATCTTCAGAATTCTTCTGTAGCACCATATTTCAAAAGCCTCAATCCTCTTCCTGTCCGCACTGTTTATCGTCCATGTTTCACTCTCATACAAGGCAACACTCCATACAAATGTTTTCAGGAAGGACTTCCTTAGGCTTAAATCAATATTCGATGTTAACAAATTTCTCTTGTTCAAGAACGCTTTTCTATCCATTGCCATTCTGCATTTTATATCCTCTGTACTGCGACCATCATTTGTTATTTTACTGCCCAAGGAACAGAACTCATCTACCTCCTTTATTGCTTCGTTACCTAATCTAATTCCTTCAGCATCACCTGATTTTCTTACACTGCACTCCATTACCCTAGTTTGCTCTTGTTAATGTTCATCTTACATGCACCTTTCAGCACACTGTCCATTCCGTTCAATTGCTCTTCCAGGTCCTTTGCTGTCTCTGACAGAATTACTATGTCGTCGGCAAAACGCAATGTTTTTAATTCTTCACCCTGAACTTTAATTCCTTCTCCAAATTTCTCCTTGCTTTCCTTTATAGCTTGCTCAATGTACAAATTGAATAACAATGGAGATAGACTACAATCCTGTCTTACTCCCTTTCCAACCCCTGCATCCCTTTCATGCCCTTCAACTCTGACAACCGCTGTCTGGTTTTTGTACAATTTGTAAATAACCTTAAGCTCCCTATATTTTACTCCTGCTTGCTTCAGAATTTGAAATAGTGTATTCCAATCAACATTGTCAAAAGCCTTCTCCAAATCTACAAAAGCTAGAAATGTAGGTTTGCCCTTTCTTAGTCTACCTTCTAGGATAAGCCGTAAAGTGAGTATTGCCTCCCGTGTTCCTTCATTTCTCCTGAACTCAAACTGATCTTCTCCGAGGTCGGCTTCTACCAGCTTTTCCATCCTTCTATATATAATTCGTGTTAATATTTTGCAACCATAACTTATTAAACTGATGGTTCTGTAGTTTTCACACCTGTCTGCACCTGCTTTCTTTGGAATGGGGGTTATAACATTTTTCTTAAAGTCTGGGGGTACTTCGCCTGTCTCATACATCTTACTCACCAGGTGAAACAGGTTTGTCATGGCTGGTTCTCCCAGGGCCTTCAGTAGCTCTGAGGGAATATCATCTACTCCAGGGGCCTTGTTTCGACTTAGGTCTTTCAGGGCTCTGTCAAATTCTTCTCTTAGTACAGTATCTCCTATTTCATCCTCATCTACCTCCTCTTCCTTTCCTACAATATTGTCTCGAAGTTCATTTCCTTTGTAGAGCCCCTCTATATACGCTTTCCACCTTTCAACTTTCCCTTGTTTGCTGAGAACTGGTTTTCCATCAGTGTCCTTGATATTCATAGAGCTGTTTTTCTTATCTCCAAATGTTTCTTTTATTTTCCTGTAGGCTGTATCTACTTTTCCCCTATTTATACATTCTTCTACAGATTTGCATTTGGCTTCTAGCCACTCCTGCTTAGCCATTTTGCACTTCCTGTCACTCTCTATCAATTTCAGTATAGTGTATAATTTCCCGAAGATGATAAGCGTGTTGAATCATTTCCTGTGAGCTCTCAGTCTCCAGAGTATAACACGTCACTTTAAAGGGTGTCGGGCTTCCCGTTCGACGAATATGCATGCCAGCCTCTTGCGGCGCGCCCTCGTTCTCCAGAGTCCCCGCACAGCCAGGGGACAGCTCTGTAGAGACGTCCGTCGCCGTCCATACAAATGAAGCGCCGCCCCAGTGCCCATTGTCTGGGGGCAGCCGACACTGCTGCATAGGTACCAGGTGTCCGTCTTGCAATGATAGTAACAGCACCGGCGCCTAATAACCCACATCCACTACGTGTATAATTAACACATTACAGTACGGATTATACTTATAAAGCGGTTGAACAAAAGAAACTAATTTCCTAATTGCTGAGCCTGCAGCATCATATATGTCGTAGAAAGACATTGCAATAAAGTTCCGGATTGCTGCTTATGTTTTATTTTATATTGCTACAGCTGTTTCGACAGTTTGTCATTCTCAAGCGCGTCTACGATGTTTGGACGTTCATTAATGTTGACATCTGGCGTAACTGTTGCATAAATTACATGGAAATATACACGTATTTAGTTGCTGTATACGGTTTTTAGCTGTCAGGAATTATGCAGCTTTTTACGTTAAGACTTTGAATTGAAGAAACTTTTATATTTTTTCGTAATTAGCAACAGTTACGCCAGATGTCAACATTAATTAACGTCCAAACATGGTAGACGCGCTTGAGAATGACAAACTGTCGAAACAGCTGTAGCAATATGAAATAAAACATAAGCAGCAATCCGGAACTTTATTGCAAAAAGAAACTAATACAGGCATAATATTTATTTATTAACCAATCGACCCGGCAATGCTTCGCAATTCCTAATACGTATGTACTCTTACTTTGAACGTAAAATGTGCAAACGTGTATCGCAATCGTAGGAATGATATTGATATCCCAAAGAAAAGAGCACTTTAATTTTTCCACAAATTTTCCTATTTTTTCTAGCCAACTATTCCAAACTTTTCCTTCACTCAAATCTTCCTCTCGCTTTGAATGTCGCATGTGCAAAATTTTATTGCAATCAAATGAATGTTATTGATATTTCATAGAAAAATCTCTCTTTAATTTTTTCTAAATTTTCCAAGTTGCCGAGAAACTTTTCCAAATTTTTATTTCATAAGTACGTTACTCTTGTTGTGAACGTCAAATATGCAAACTGATATCGCAATCAGAGGAATGATACTGATATTCCACTGAAAAGAGCTCTTTCAGTTTCTCGCGAATTTTCAAATTTTCCTGGTAACTTTCTCCAATTTTTAGTTCATAAGAATTTTGAACTTCTGTTGAACGTCAAATGATCAAAATTTTATCGCAATCGTATGGACGATTCTCAACTTATAGTGTTGAGTGCATTTAAAAACACATTGATAAGGAACTTGGTTCGAATTTTGCGACTTTACTTTTTAACTGTCCCTATTCCTTTTTTTACTGAAAAATTTTCCAAGACCATAATGAACAAAACAAAAAAAGAATTACACCTCTCCACCGTGCGAATAGTCAGTTACAGTGCTGAATTCAAGCAAAAACACAATGATAAACGCACTTTCAGTTTTTCTCAAATTTTCCTGTTTTCCGGTAGATTTTCCAGAAACTTTATTTCATACAATCCTTGTCCTGTCAAGCCGTACTCAAGTGATGCGCTTACAACCATGTGGCAATTGATTTTTATTCATATAAAAATTGCTTTCGGTTTTTCTTAAATTTTTCTTCTTTCCTGGCGCCTTTTCCAAATTTTTAATTGATCAAAACTTTCCTCTTGCTTTCAACATGTACAAAAATTTATCGCTATTGTACGAACGGTATTGATAGCCCACTTGAAAAAGCTGTTTCAGTTTTTCCAAATTTTCCTCTTTTGCGGACAACTTTTCCATATTTTATCACCGTTTAAACCTTCCCTGGACTTACACAAATATTTCGAGACTAAAATTACCCAAATCGGTTCAGCCGTTCTCGAGATTTAGCGAGACTAACGAACAGCAATTAATATATATAGATAAGGAGTTGGCATGCTGTTGGATTCGAGAACGGAACTCGTAAAAGTGTCTTTATAGATTGTAATAGAATGTTATCCATTATTGTATGAAAATACTCTGAAGAGCACCGCGTGAAATGAGCGCTGGTCTAAGGCATCATGCAGTGGGCAGCCGTTCCCGCCTGAGGTTAGAATCCTTGAAATTTTCAGATGCTTAAATGTGGAACTTAACTTCTGTGGTTAATAGTCCATTGGCTTACATACTGCATAAACTAAGTTAAACTGAGTTCATTTCCAGGAGGCGTTTGACACCGTACCTAATAAACGGCTTTTAATCAAATTGCTTGGTAGTAATTGATGGTAAGACACCGACTAAAACAGAGGTGATATCGAGTGTTCCACAGGATTGTTTTATTGGATCTCTGCTGTTTATTATTTAGATAAACGATTTGGGAGAAAATATAAGCAGCTCTCTTAGGTTGTATGCAGATGACGCTGTCATTTACCGTCTAGTAAAATCATCTGAAGATCAAAACCAACTACAGAACGATCTAAATAAGATATCACTATGGTGAAAAAATTGGCAATTGTCTGTAAATAATGAGAAGTGTGAAGTCGTCCACATGAGTGTGAAAACAAATCCGTTAAACTTTGTTTAAAAGATAAATCAATCAAAAGTGATGGCCGTAAACTCCACTGAATACCTTTGAATTACTGTTACTAGTGGAAAGAGAAAATCCCTATTACAATTATACGTCCATGGACAGTTAAAAGTACAAGTTAAATCACTAAAATCTCGGAAAAAAATGGACGTCGAAAACTACAAGTTTCTGAAGTGGTATGAAGTGCTTGAGGTGAATGTAAGAACGAAGTTAATGCGACCTGCTTCTGCAGAATGCAAGATTAAGTACTTTTGTGATGATGGATAAGTATATGATAATTTTTATTTAGCTCATGTAAAGACTTGCCACGATGGGTACGAGCGATTTCTAAAAAGCTTAGTCAACGTACCATGACATACGGAGACATCCAGCTTTATCTTAGCTTATGTGAACCATGTTTACAACAACGAAAAAGGCTAGAAGAAATTGATAATAGTGAATCTCATGTTGTTCAAAGAACTAAATTTCAGATGTGAAGTTGATCTCATCGACGTCTAATGGAAACTAGAAGGAGATTACAAATTCGTAATGGTTTATCAAGACCATCTTACTAAACTGATTTTATGAAGCCAATGAAGTCCAAAGCGGCTGCCGAGGTATGCGATAACATTATTGCTATTTTTACTTTGTTAGATGTTCCATCAATGTTACAGTCTGACAATGGTCGAGAGTTCGATAATGAACAGATTAACTGAAATATGGCACAATTTTAAATTTGTTCGTGGTAAACCTAGACACAGTGAGAGTCAAGGCAGTGTACAGTGGGCAAAATAAGACACAGAAAACATGGTGACTACATGGAGGCAGGAGGACAACAGAGCCGAGTGGAGCCCTACACTCTGGTTCGTCCAATTAATCAAAACCAGCTCCGTACACCTTAGGATTAGAGCGTGAAGCGATGTTTGGATCCCCTCCTAAGCATAATGACATTTTGTTATTGCAACCATGGTACACGTTCTCTACCCTTTACAGCAAAAGTATGCCTTCACTAGCGCTGGTGCACATTCCATAGTGAATGTGTATCTTTTGATGAAACACATAATCAATAACCCTATTCACTAAATGGGTCAGTAAATGTGTACAATCGATAGTGATTGTATACCTTCATTGAAACTTGAAGGTCCACTAATAATAATTTCGAGTGGCTCATTGGCGTGCTGCAAGTCTTTCAATTGAACGCCACTTCGTCGATTGGTGTGCCCCTAGCCTACTGGGGAAAGGGGACCTACTGCTTAACGAGGAACTTGCCATTTCTAGCGACTCCTCTCATCGTTGAGAGGTGAAGGATGGGTTAACACGCAGACTGAAACAATCCGAGGTCCGACCGGGTTTCCAGCAGACGATCCTTCGGTTTTTCAGTCCAATGCTTTACCCCAAGACCACCGCGCCCTACTGAGGTCAACTGTAATATACAGGCTGTTTCACTAAGTGTGTTTGCCTCTGTAACTTATAAAATAATAGGTGACGGGAAATTTGATTGCGATAGGTCAACACAATAAATGTTACACTTTCTGCGGAGCTATGAACATAGTTTATTGTATCATTTTCCAAAGAGTTACACCACAAAGACATAATTTTTTTTAATGGAACCATTGTTTTTTCTGTCGTGTATTGGATTCTTTGAAACCAGCTGTGTCCAAATCAATTAAAACTACATTCCTGTCACTGTTAGTTTGGGAACTACAACCCTTCAAAGTTCCGGGGGTGGAGGCTGCGATAGCGTATCTGACTGGCCGAGTGGCTAGCCCCTATGGCACGGCCCATTGTCTCATGACCACCACCAACCAGTGAGCTACGCTGTCGTAGCCTCCTCCCCCTAAACTTTGAAGGGTTGTAGCTCCCAAACTAACAGTGATAGGAATGTAGTTTTAATTGATTTGGACGAAGCTGGTTTCAACTAATCCAATACACGATAGAAAAAAACTATTGTTCCATTTAAAAAATTATGTCTTTGTGGTGTAACTCTTTGTAAAATGATACAATAAACTATAGTGTAACATTTCTTGTGTTGACCTACGGCATTAAAATTTCCCGTCGCCTATTATTTTATAAGTTACAGAGGCAAATACACTTAGTGAAACACCCTTTATATACATGCTGGTAGTTTCCGATTTATGGCGTACAGATGAAGAAAGTTTAAATGTTAAAATGTTTAAATGTTTGTATAGTCTATGGGACTTAACTACGGGGTCATCAGTCCCTAAACTTACAAACTACTTACGAACATGGACGGCACAAATATCCATGCCCGAGGGGGGATTCGAACCCCCGACCGTAGTGGCCGTGCTGACCGTGACTGGAGCGCCTCAGTCACCTCAGCCACCGCGGCCGGCATGAAGAAAGTGAGACTGCAGTTGTCGTCTGATGAAGACCTACAGGCCAAGGCTGTGACAGGAAACTGTGGAGACAAATTAAGTAAGCGTACCGCGTCCGCGACCAAAGTGCGTCGCGGAGCGAGTAGGTGTCTGCGGCAGAGCCTGGGACGCGGCTGCAGGCGGTGTTTGAGACGGCGCGGCGGCCGCAATTAAACGCTGGCCGCCTGCGCCTGTCCAGACGGCATCGATTGCGGGCCCTGATTAGGCCGGCTCTGCGGCGGTGGCGGCGCTACGTGGGCCGGGAGCAGATGAGCCGAGGCCGCTCCGGCTGGCGCCAGGGAGCCCGGGCTGAAGACTAGGAATATAGAGAAACCGCTTGCGGACACTGTGTAACTGAAGTTGAACAGGGGAACTGCCACACATTGAGCAAGACATGAAACCGTCTTAACCTTTCCGCGCCCTTACCCTGGTGCTGCGGACGTCTATAGCCGCGGATCCACGATCTTCCCCAGGCGCTGTGGACGTCTATAGATTCTGTGCCACGACATTCTCCTGGCGCTGTTGACGTCTATAGAACCGCCTCCACGCCCTTCCCCTCGTGCTGTGGACGTATATAGACGCGCCTCCACGCCATCCCCCTGGTGCTGTGGATATATATATATATACACGCCTCTCCACGCACTTCCCCTGGTGCTTTGGACGTATATAGATGCGGCTCCCCCTGGTGCTGTGGACGTCGACAGACGCGCCTCCGCACTCTTCCCCTCATGCTGTGGACGTATATAGACATGCCTCCATGTCCTTCCCCTGGTGTTGTGGACGTCTATAGACGCAGCACCATGCCCTTCCCCTGGCGCTGTGGACGTCTATAGACGCAGCTTTGCGGCCTTACCCTGGTGCTGTGGACATCTATTGATGCGGCTGCACAGCCTACCCCTGGAGCTGTGGACTTCTGTAGGCGCGGCTGCACGCCCTTTCCCTGGACATATATAGACACGCCTCCGCGTCTTTCTCCTGGTGCTGTGGACGTCTATAGACACGGCTCTGTGCCCTTCCCCTGGCGCTGTGGACGTCTATAGACGCAGCTTTGCGGCCTTACTCTGGTGCTGTGGACATCTATTGATGTGGCTGCACAGCCTACCCCTAGAGCTGTGGACGTCTGTAGGTGCAGCTGCATGCCCTTTCCCTGGACGTATATAGACATGCCTCCGCGTCTTTCCCCTGCTGCTGTGGACATCTATAGACACGGCTCCGTGCCCTTCCCCTGGTGTTGTGGACATCTATAGATGCAGCTCCGCGGCCTTCCCCTGGAGCTGCGGACGTCTTTAGCCTCGGCTGCGCTGCCTTTCCCTGGTGCTGTGGACTTCTATGGACACGGTTCCACGCTCTCTGGTGCTGTGGACTACAGACGCATATCTCCGTCCTTCCATTGCTGTTGTTGACGTCTTTAGACGCAACTCCATACCCTTCCGCTGGTGCTATGGACGTCTATAGACACGCCTCCGCACCGTTCCCTGGTGTCTATAGATGCGACTCCGCGATCTTCCCAGAGTGCTGTGGACGTCAATGGACGCGGCTTCGCGCCTTTCACCTGGTGCTGTAGACGTCCCTAGGTGCGCGGCTAGGACTTTCCGTCTATTCTGTTGATGTGTTCAAACGCTCCGACCCCCTGTTTCCTATGTGCTGTGGACGTTTCCAGACGCAGAGCTGTATTTCCACACTGTTTAGTAGCTGTTCAGAGTTTCATCTGCGTCTGCGCTTACTGCTGTGGTCTTTAGTTATTGATTTCGAGAGTTATCTTCGCATTCTTGTATTCCGTAGTTGCTCAGATAAATTTGGGAAATACTCGCTAGCAGCGATGTGAATGTAAGGAATCTGGAGTAAAACCATTTTTTCATCTACTACAAACTGTAACAAGTCGTCTAACATAAATATCATGAAAAGTTACAGATTACTTGAATCGTTAGCGAGTTGACATTTGTGTCCTGAGGCAGAGTCATCAAACAGAAGTTATAATGGCTGAAAATCGTCTGTACGTTTTCTGTCAAAATGTTGCTCTCAAAATTATTTTCATCATTATTCTTAAGAAAACGCATGTGGTTTTAATAGTGACTAAATTGCATTTATTTTAACAAAATATTGCCCTACATAGATCAACTCAAAGTCGTCAGAAATTCACGCTCATTCAGCGCAAGTTTGAGCATTATGTTGGACAAGTGACTAATCCAGTATTAGTTCAACAATTGCCAATCTTTACTAATATTCATAGACGACATGTGTAAACATATAAAAACAATTCTTCTAAATTCGTAATGATCGAGAGGCAAAGTGTTCCTAAATCAGGCCATTTAGCGTGGAATGACCAATAAGCAGTCTCAATGCGCATAATATCTGTGTAGTAATATATCTGCAGATTCAAAGCCGCGGAAAAACTGTCCAAATACATTGTGTGTCTGGGATCACAACCAGAAGGCGGGACAGCCGCGACCGCCCTTGGTTGCAGGAATATTCAGCACAGGGCAAGGTCGGCCGCCTGCAGCAAGCCGTGGGGGCAGCCGTTAGCGCAGGCAGCAGGATTAGGCCGCCGCAAGGGTGCGCGGGACCCTACAGACAGGATGCTTGGCGGCGGCAGCTAAAAGGTTGAAAAGACCCTCAGATTCGACGGTACATCGAACCTTGCCGTTAATGCTCCGGATGGATTTCAACCTTGGCCGGCACTCGTTCATAGATTGGCTAACTGAGTGGTAATTACATTCAAATCCACATCCACATTCGTACTCTGCAGATCACACGTAAATGCATGACAGAGGCTTCAACCAAATACTTCCATAGTATTTATCACATACATAAGAGTTTTATTGCAAAAGTAAAATTCGATTCGCCATAAATATTAGAAATCAGCGCCGAGGACAAGACACGCATGCGCGCCGGATCCTTTGGAGTTAAACGCCGCCAGTATCGTTGTCACTGTTGCTGTGTGCTGTTGCTAGTGTCAGTTCACAATGTTTAAGACAATAAATCAGCCCGCCGATTGTGAAGTCAGGGCAGTGATATAGGTTTTGTCCGCAAGAAACATTTCCGTGGCAGAAATCCATCGGTAGATTACTGAAGTGTACGGTCCTAACATAACGAGTGACAGTAAAGTTCGCAATTAGGTGCGAGCCTTTAATGAAGGACGGGATGAACCACAATCCGGTTGGCCATCCGTAATTTTAGATGAGTTGGTTCATTTTGTAAATGCCTGGTGTTCTGAAACCCACATCATTCGCAGGATTCATTAGGTGCCGTAGCTTTGCTGGAGGCCTGAAGATTGTGTCAATTTTATGTCTTTTCAGGAGCCGGCTAATTTTTCCTATTATGGATCCACGAATTGCCAAATAAGCGGTCTTCTTGACGTCTTCTTCAGATGTCTTCTGATTACATGACTTAGGTGATACTGCCTGAGATATTTGTCTCTTGCTATAGCCGATATCCTTGAAAACGTTACGTAAGGGGCTAAGATCGTTTGACAGGTTTTCAGCATCTGACATAATTTCGTCTGTATGTACGAAGGTCTTCAGAACAAACTGTTTCTGTGCTGGGTGATGGTAGCTGGCGGTGTTGCGGTCCGCGTGGGTGGGCTTGTGGTAAACGCTGTGACCCAAACTTCCATCGGGCTTACGGCGGATAAGAACGTCCACGAATGGCAAGGCACCGTCCTTCTCTACTTCCATCGGAATTTGATGTGTCCGTGTATACCGTTGATGTGCTCCAGAAACTTTTCTAACTTTTTCTTTCCATGAAGACAAAAGACGAAGGTATCGTTGACATAACGGTAAAAGCATCTAGGCTTTGCAGGTGCCGTGTCCAAAGCAATGTCTTAAAAATGCTCCATGAATGGCTACAACTGGAGCCATCTGTATGATTAAAATATTCTCCACCAAATAATAAGCATGATAACGTCAGGATGTGCTTAAAATAATTCACGATGGTTCGTCAAACAGCTGGGCCAGCAAATCTACAAAGCCTGTGATGGAAACACACGTGAAAAGGGTGACCACATCGAAATATTTCTTGTTAAAATCGGACATTATGAAGACTTTTCGTTTATTCTCTTTTCTATTAGTAGATAATTAAGAATTTTTTATGCGTATGTATAAAACATAGGAGTAACTAATTTCGTCAGTTTCGTGAAGAGAAACCTGAGTTTTTCCCGGGGTACTGAATATGCGAAAAACGTAGGGATATGCAGGCGAGTGAGGGGATTGACGACAGCCGATTCTTCTACTAGAGTACGCCCAGCCTTTTCCAAGCAAACTGCAGAGAGCAAGCATCGAGAATGGAAATGCCTCCTCAGTTAAAACAGAAAAGAAACGACACAACGAACAAGTAAACAGCAGGGCATCATACAACAAAAACAGATAAATGTCAGAGGTATAGATAGTAAGTATCAAAGATAAACGGATGAGACGAAATTATTATTATTATTATTATTATTATTATTATTATTATTATTATTTTCTAGAGATAAAGTACGACACGCAGAATTTAAGCAAAGACGTTCTTCTCTATTTATAAGATTATCGCTACTTTAAACTGCTTCCATAATAACACAGTCGCAATATTTTGAATTGCATAGCAGAATCTCGATTTGTTAATTCCATAGGATGACCTGAGTCTAGGCAGTGTTCTGCGACAGCATATCTGATAGACTCTTGGGAACGTGTGTGACGATTATGTTCGCTATAACGGACCTCCACGGTCCTGGCAGTCTGACTAATGTGTGACTTGTCACACCTGCATGAGATACGATAGACGCCTGCAGGTTAGTGTGGGTTGGCCTATCCCATTGTACCCTGACCAATAAATCACCCCGTTTACATGGGCTCCCAAAACCGGATTTCGTAAACCGATTTCCCAATTCCGTTTTTGGTTGGTCAAGTAAACACTCCAAAATCTATTCTGGAAATCCGCTTCTCTAAAGCGGTTTTCCAGTTCCACGTTCGATTTTCGTGCCCATATAAACGCAACCGTTTTTGAAGCTTTCTTGGCTTGTCAGATTGTGTTTTCTTGTTAAGAATTTTTGGTACATATGGAAACAAAGAGTGATATCTTCTAATGTGAAATAAAAGTATAAATATTAGAATCAACATAAATCTATGTATTTAAATAAAATAAAATAAGCGATTTTGCAGACTAAATAAGGAACTGAATCAGCTGTTTTCCAGCCGCCATGTTAAGTGAGCTAGGAAATCCGATTCAGGCTATGCCATGTAAACACGACAGCGAAAAACGGTTTACGAAAATCGGTTTTCGTCTTCTGGAAGATGTGTTGCATGTAAACGTGGTGAATGAAGCAACGGAAGACAGCCAATCTTTTCTGCCTCCATGGTAAAATGAAAGTCTGGGTGTTCCAAAAAGCAGTTCAAAATCTACAAGGGTAAGTAAATTATTATCCACGATTTAGTTCCAGTTTTGTTTATTTTGGAAGTACTGTCATTTTATGTTGATGACGCATGCTTTGTTTATCTGTTGCTATCTATGGAATTTTAAAGCAACTAAGTTAATCATGGTTGCTGTTAATCATGGTTGCTCCGATTTCTATCTGCACCCAATAAGAGGAACGTTCAGTGTTCCATTTTTTGTGGTCGAAAACCGTATCGTGGGTCGAAACTGATCGTCGACTTTCGGTACAGTAAAGAAACAGTTTTACCACAACGGAGTGGATTGAAAACTTCCGAAATATTCGCACAAGTATTACGCACGATGAAGCAACCGGACGACCGTTTACCGCCACAAATGAAGTAACCATTGACAGACGATTAACTATTGACGATGTGGCACATTGTCTGCAATTAGACACGGTTCTGCCTACGAAAACATCCACAACAAAAATGTGTTCAAATGTTTGTGAAGATTAAGGGACTTAACTGCGGTGTCATTAGTTAAACGAAAGACGACACAAACACCCATGTACGATGGGGGATTCGAACCCGCCACGGCCTCGCGCATCGGAGCATAGCGCCTCAATGCACTTGGGCACTACACCGCGGCCATCCACGACAGATTTGTGTTTCATGAAGTTTGTGCAACATGGGTCCCAAAGCAATTCAGTTCCATAAAGAAATGCGCGTCGCAACGCTGTGCTAGCGAAGGGGTCAACTTATTAGACAGGATCATTACTGGTGACGAAACATGTATCCATCATTATGAGCCGAAGAGTAAACGGCAGAGTATGGAACGGATACATCCAAATTCTACGTGCAAGAAAAAGTTCAAGACCAACCGTCCGCAAGAAAACCGATGCTTACAGGTTTTTGGGACACACAAGGTCCAGTACTGGAACATTGTGGGGAAAGGGGCAAAATAACAGTGTACTTTACTGTGAATGAAACTTTCACTCTGCAGCGGAGTGTGCGCTGATATGAAACTTCATGGAAGATTAAAATTGTGTGCCGGAACCGGGATTCGAACCTGGGACTTTTGCCTTTCGCGGGCAAGCGCTCTACCAACTGAGCTATCCCGACACGACTCACGATGCCGCTTTAAAACTTTACTTCCGCCTGTACCTCGCCTCGTAATCTGCCAGAAAGTTTCGTATCAGGGCACACTCCGCTGCAGAGTGAAAGTTTCATTCTGGAAATATCCCTTAGGCTGTGGTTAAGCCATGTCTCCACCATATCCTTTCTTCCAGGGGTGCTAGTCTTGCAAGGTTCGCAGCAGAGCTTCTGTGAAGTTTGGAAAGTAAGAGGCGAGGTACTGGCGGAAGTAAAGTTGTAAGGCGGCATCGTGAGTCGGACGGGATAGCTCAGTCGGTAGAGCGCTTGCCCGCGAAACGCAGAAGTCCCAGGTTCGAGTGCCGGTTCTGACACACAATTTTAATACTTTACTGTGATATGCTTAGTGCCAGGCTAAAGGCTGCAATTCCAAGCAATCGCCGAGGATTGCTGTCAAAAGGTGTTGTTGGGCAATGGCCGTCCGTATACAGATACCCACACTGCTGAAACGCCCCACAAAGTCAAATTTGAAGTACTGGATCATCCTCCATATAGTCCTGATCTTGCCCCTTCTATCACATGGTTGATCCACTCAAACAGGCATTAAGGGGCCGTCGATTTGCCTCGGATGAAGCAGTGAAAGAAGTGGCGCATTCCTGGCTCGCAGCTCAAATGAGAACCTTCTTTTATGAGGGCATCTGGAAGATCGTATAACGATGGACCAAGTGCATTAAAACGCAAGAAACATAAAAAAAAGTTCAAATGTTTGTGAAGCTTATGGGACTTAACTGCGGAGTCATTAGTCCTTAAACTTACAAACAACTTACGAACGGCACAAACATCCATGCCCGAGGGGGCATTAGAACCCCCGACGAGGAACGGCCTCGCGCGTCATAGCATTGCGCCTCAAAGCGCTCGGCCGCTCCTCCGTGGCCAAGAAGCATATGTCGAAAAATAATGTTCTCGTGTTTTCCATTTGATTGCACTAAAATTTTACAACTACTATGCAAATAATAATTGACTTACCCTCGTAACAAAGGGCAAACAAAAATTTTAATGTCCACAGATCAAAAAACACGGAGGTTTCAATGCAGCTGAGTCCAAGCATGTTCCTCCAACACTTCCATGAATACATCTGCAATGAGGACTGACAAGGAGCTTTCCGTTGCAACTCAATTTTGGTGTTCATAGTACTGGCCATTAAATAAGAAGTAATTGGAAGTCAAAACATGTCAGAATAGATTCGCTAACACCAATGCTATCCTTAATTAGCTACAACGAATCACTCAAAGGAAAAACTACATGAATCTCACTGAAATGTCAGAGACATTCAAATGAATGTGCCGAGTTCTTAATGTGATGTACAAACTGACCTACTAGTATGCGTCTAAGGCGCCTCGCTGCGGAGCGCGCGGTTGCTCGCCGTCGGAGGTTCTAGTCCTTCCTGGAGCATGGGTGTGTGTGTTTGTCCTTAGGTTAGTTTATAACTTAGTTTAAGTAGTTTGTAAGTTACGGACTGATGACCACGCAGTTTAAAGTACAAACATTTTTTTTTTTTTTTTTTTTTTTTTTTTTTACTAGTATGCTGAAGAAACGAACCACATCTTTCGCTGTATATTATTTCGGAGCACCAATTTGAGAAACAATAGCCCTGAGAGGGGCTCCCTCAATCGGGACTTCAGGAAGACTATATAATATTGAAGGAACAGCACAGTAATAATGACGACACTCGTGAGTCTCCTGTGCCACAGAACGTCTCTTCAGTATATTTCTATTTCTCTGAAAACCTTTTGTAGGGTCTACACCGATCCTGCGTTATGATGAATCAGAGAGTAAACACTGCATCTTTTGAACATAATTTTGTTCTTTCATTACAAGCACAGTACTTTCATTATCGGTAGGTAAAATAACAATATCAGGATCCACTCTAAGAGAACATGATTCAGCCGCTAAGCTGCTGTTACATTACTCAAATCCGAACGTGTCATAGTGGATTCTATGGAATACTGGACACAAGCGACTCACATGTTTACAACCTAGCAAACCTGCTGTTGCCTAGACATAGGTCATCCTACGCAATATAACAACACGTAGATTCTGGTAGACATTTCCAACTATTGAGATTGTGTTAAAATAAGGAAGCAGTTGGCTTAAAAATGGCTGGGTGAATACCAATAGAAATATCTGTGGTCGTCGATTCTCTCACCAGGCTGCATACCCCGTTAAGTTTCTTGAATATCCAATAAGCCGAGAGAAGCTCATTTTTCACTTCATTAATTTCGTAATGAAAATGCAGGTATGTGTCGAAATCTGTTGTAATATACCATCGTTCATTCAACGTACAAAATCTTCGGTAGACAATGATTTTCCTCTTTTTGTAAAGGTCAAGTGTGCAAAATTTCATCGAGATCGGAGCAAAACTGTTGATTGCTGTTGTAAAGTACCACTTGAACTATACGAAATTTTATGTAGTTAACTTCAGTGTGTCTTCAACATTTGTGCAAGACCAACTCACAAAGTTGTATCGCTATCAGATGAACTGTATGGCAGTACATAAAATTCTAACAAACACACATTGATTTCTATGAATTGATTATACTGAATCGTTTGTCTCTTCGAATTTTATGGATATTTGGAGAAATGTGACGTCGGCTACCGCAGACAGCCTCCGACCTGTGGGGGCCTCGCAAAAAAATTATCAAGTTGTTTAAATTTTAGCTGGTTATTTATTCCTATTTATTTCCGTGTGAGCGTAGTGGTAGTTATCTAAGGTCGTCTGAATTTTGCAATTCCTCAACTGTAAATATGGAGAAACATTTCGTTGGGTTTATTGTCGTCACAAGAACAACGTAGAATATTTAATAAACGGAATTTTAGAGGAACTAGAAAGTGATGACCTAGAAATCCAAAACTGTTAATTAAAGGGATTTGATAACTTCACAAATATGTTTGGCGTTAATAAAGGTCTCCGAACAAGAATACTCAGTGTTAATCCTCTGTCTGAAACACGATGGCAAAGTAAATTCGGAATTGTAGATTAGACTAGATTAATACTTATTCCGTAGATCATAAAATCGACATTTCGCAATTATGTGGAACGCGTCAGTTTAATAAATGGTGTCTACACGTGACATTCAGTATTTTTAGGATATTTTATTTTGATTTTATTTTTTAGTGAAATTACTAAGTTTCATCTAAAACTTTATCTAAAATGTAGAGGGAGTTGCCATTTGAACGTTCCTATAATTTCGTTTTAAATACTAGTTGGCTATCTGTCAAGCTTTTGATGCTATTTGGTAAGTGCCCGAAGACTTTTGTGGCAGCATAATTCAACCTTTCTTTGCCAAAGTTAGAACTATCCTTGGGTAGTGAATATTACCCTTTCTCCTAGTGTTATAACAATGCACACTGCTATTACTTTTGAATTGGTCAGATTGTTAATAACAAATTTCATGAGTATATATATTTTGTGAAGCTACAGTGAAGAGCCCTAGATCCTTAAATAAATGTCTGCAGGATGGTCTTGGGTGGGCTCATGCAGTTAATCTGATTACACGCTTTTGTGCAATGAATGCGGTTTTACTCAATGTAGAATTGCCCCAGAATATGATCCCATATGAAAACAGTGAATGAAAATAGGCCTAGTCAGTTAAGTTACTGAAATATATATCACCATTTTTGCAATGCCCCTGATAGCATAAGTAGCTGAACTCAAACATTTCAGCAGATCTTCAATATGTTTCTTCCAATTCAGTCCATCGTAAATGCAACACCTAAAAATTTGGAATATCTACCTTAGTTACAGATTTATGTTCAAAGTCTAAATCTATTAATGGCGTCATGCCATTTACTGTAGGAATCTGTATATACTGGGTTTTATCAAAGTTTAATGAGAATCCATTTGTAAAGAACCACTTAATAATTTTCTGAAAGACATTAACAATTTCATCAGTTAATTCCTGTTTGTCAAGTGTAATAGCTATACTCGGATGTAAGGTAGGTACGTCAACAACGTGTGCTATCAGCGACAATAGTAGATTCCATTAGACAGAGTGTGTAAAAGCGATATTTTTCCAGTTTGACGATGTAATCGAAAGCGTCAATGACATGAGAAATAAACCTGATGATTCAGAATCCCTTAATGACTGTGGAGCAGTCTTGAGTTAAATATTAACTTTTGTGTTTATTATTGCATTACACGCGTGGTACGAGATTTTATTACGTGTGAACATTATAACTATGGCAACCGGTTCAAGTTTAGTATAATAATTGTTGATGTGAAATTCAACTCATTTAATTCAACATTTTCTTCCTTACCGAATATGAAAGAGGCCTCGTAAAGATAATTGTCGCTGACAGCTTTCGTCTAGTGGCGCCACTGGCAGCGAATCATAAAACTACTTGTTCTTTGCATAAATGGATTACTACATGAAAATACCGACAGAATACAGTAACAATCTCACACGTAATTAAAAATTATCACTTTAGCACTACAAATTCCCCTCCTGAATAGAGGTAGATGGTAAAATGGGTGAAATTTGTGGCTGTAGGAGGAGCTGTAAATTTCTATTTCACAGGTCATGTCCCGGAAATTTCTAACCTGCACTTTACGACTCTTATACGGTTTAATGTGCACAGTACGAACATCAGGAATTTAGCGCTGTTAATAGAGACAAGTTGGCTAAGATTACTAACGGCATAGCGCAATATCAGTAAACTCGGCCAAATAGTACAGGACTACTCGCGTACACAGCTCTGTGGAACCGTCCCTGATTTACGATTTAGACCGCCAGACCGTTAATTGCCAAGCAGGTAAAAACGCTCTGACAGTGTTGCGTGCGGCAAGTCGGAACTGCGTGGCAGGTTTAGTTGTTAGGCAAATGGGGCGTATAAATGATGGTCATTAACGGACTTTAACATCGGTAATGGGTTTGTGGATCCTCCCCATCACATATGATGATTTGTACTCCTAAATACATGTTTCCTTCCTCTGCGTCCATTGTTTGTTACTTCTCATTATATTCCATTCGGGACGTTAAAGTGTGTCATCATATACGTTCCTCATATTTCCTCCTCTGCCTTACTACACGCAGCAAGAAAAGACTACAATTTTTTTTCTCATTATAGAAAATGTACATCAATAGAAAACGAAAAAGTCTAAATTCTACATTTTGGAAAGGTTCCGACAGCAGATTTCATCCTCATTGTAACACTTTTCTTTACCTGCGCTCATTCAGGTAACGATATGAACACTCAGATACACTGCCACATAACCATAGTGAAGAACAAGGCTATCCAGTTTTCAATACTATTGGAACTTACTTCAATCTTCGATCACACAAAACAATATTTTCCATTATTACGTTACCAATGATTATTGTGAGGTGCATTGGGCCGCGGCGGAGTAGCCGTTCGCAGTGAGGCGCCTTGCTACGGTGCGCGCGGCCGTACGCCGTCGGAGGTTCGAGTCCACCCTCGGAGATCTGTGTGTGTGTGTGTGTGTGTGTGTGTGTGTGTGTGTGTGTGTGTGTGTGTGTGTGTCTGTGTGTGTGAATGTGTGTGTGTGTGTGTGTGTGTGTGTGTGTGTGTGTGTTTGTGTGTGTGTTTTGTACTTACGATAAGTTAGTTTAAGTAATTTCTAAGTTTAGTGGCCGATGACCACTGCTGGTAGCTCCCGTAACTCCACAAACATTTGAAAATAAATGCATCGGTGTTGGTCATTCATGTGGGACCAGATGTAGAATAGCGAACTTTATCTTGGAGACAACACGTTGTAGAAAGATCAAAGCCTCTGCGGAACGCGCGATTGCTCTTCGTCGGAGGTTCGAGTCCTCCCACGGGCATGAGTATGTGTGTTGTCCTAAGGTTAGTTTACCTAGGTTTAAGTAGTTTGTAAGCTACGGACTGATGACCACGCAGTTTGGTCCGATAGTTTGTAAGCCTAGCGACTAACAACCACACCAGTTAAGTCCCATAAACTTTGATTTGGAATAACACATGACTGATAATAATGAACCTTGTGAAGTGAAGAGGATTATGAAATCATTATTGAGCGTTGTGGCCATTGCTGGCTACAGCCGATTCTACACGCCTCTGTATTGAATCATACCACATGGATGTGTTGTGGGTTGTAACTACCCTTGCTGTTTCCATACATCACCAATTGTGGTGCAATTCGTGGTAATCGTTCGCCAATCGTCGACAAGACTTTTGAGAGAAGCGACAGATTGGGAGAACAGGGACACCAAGACAGCAATGCAATCCGATGAACGACGAAGAAGTCTTTACTTACCACGACAGGCCGCACATTATCACGATTCAATATGGTTGTCGACAAGTTCCGAGGATACGAGAGGACTTCACACTCCACCACTTAAATGTAGCGCTAGCAGGTTAGTGTTGCGGCAATACCTATCACTAGGATGTGGAAATATAATCCAACCAACTCCAAACCATAATACTCGGTTCATGACCGGTATGGCAGTTCATAACTTACACTTACATCTAAATATCTATATACATGCTCCGAAATCCACCGTAAGTTGCAAGGCGGAGGGTACAGTGTACCAATGCTAGTCATTTCCTTTCCTATTCCAGTCCCATATAGAACGAGGAAAAAAAGAATGCCTACATGCCTCCGTACGAGGCCTATTTCTCTTGTCTTTGTGATCACTACGCGAAATGTAAGTAGGTGGCAGCAATATCGTTCTACACTCAGCTTTAAATTCCGGCCCTCTAAATTTCCTCAACATAATTTCTCGAAAAGAACGTCGTATTTCCTCCATTTCAGTTCCCGGAATATTTCCGTGACACTCGCGCATTGGTCGAACCCACCAGTAACGAACCTAGCTGTCGCCTCTGCACTGCTTCCAAGTCTCCCTTTAAACTGATCTGCTAAGGGTCCCAAACACTTGAGAAATGCTCAAGACGTGGTCGTACAAGCTTTTTATACGCGGTATCCTTTACAGATGATGTATATCTTCCCAAAATTCTTCCAATAAACCAAAGTTGGCTTTCCGCCTTACTCAGAGCTCTCCTTACATGTTCGTTCCATTTCATATCGCTCTTCAATGTCAAGCCTAAATATTTGAACGACGCGACTGCATTCCAACGGTATTCGAACATTATGGGATTGTTTTGCCTACCCATGCTCATTACCTTACATTTTTCTACATTGAGAGCTAGATGCCATTCTTTGCACCAACTGGAAATTTTTTCAAAGATATCCTTTATGCTGTTACAGTCAATTACAGACGACACCCTCCCATACACCACAGCATCATCAGCAATCAGCTGCAAATTACAAGTTACTCTGTCCATCAGATCATTTCTATAGTTCGAAAATAATAGCTCCCCTGGGGCACGCCTGACGATACACTCGTCTTTGATGAACACTCGCCGTCGAGAACTACGTAGTGCGCGTATGCCCGTATCTTCGTTAGCAGTCTCCAGTGTGGTACCGCGCCAAACACTTTTTTGAAATCGAGAAAAACACTATCTGCCTGTTGCCCTTTATCCATGGCTCGCAAGATGTCATGTGAGAAAAAGGCAAGCTGAGATTCACAAGTACGATGTTTCCTAGACCCGAGCTGATTCACAGACAGAAGCTTTACCGTCTCAAGGAAATTTACTATTTTTTAAGTGAAAATATTCCCCAAAATTCTACAGCAAACTGATGTCAATGATATTGGCCTGTGATTATGTGGTTTCCATTCGGTTGTCCTGGTCATGATTCATCACTTCGTTGCCTCAGTGGAAAAACAACCACGGACGCCTTGCGGACTGTCCGCTCTGCTGCAAAGATCGTAGAATGGTACTCACTGACACTACTTGATGCGCAGCATAGGTACATTGTCTTCATATGTTTAGTGATTTCGCAGAGCGATCAGTCACTGCCATGTGCACGAAAGGCGCTGTAGAATTCCTGAACCTGTTCTCAGTGCCAATATACTAGGGTTGGAAGTTAAATAGTGGCAACACTCCTATGGAGACACTATGCAACGGAATCTACTGTTGTCGTTGATAGCACATGTTGTTGACGTACCTACCTTACCTCCAAGAAAATGAACTCGCCCGTCCCGCGTCACCGGACTAGACTCCCTAACTTAATTCTCTCCATAATTAATGGGGATTGGGACACAGCCGATTGGATTTTGTAGGTGTATGGAAGCAGCTATAAAGAAATTCTTTATTTAATTTTGCTGGACCGGTTTCGGTGCTTCAATTAAACCATTTTGAGGTCCCTAGCCGGACAAGACAAATGCAACAATAATACTACTGTTGATGAACAAAGGCATTATAAAGTCATCTATAGAAAAATTAAGCACCGGTTTCGGTGCTTCAATTACACCATTTTGAGGTCCCTAGCCGGACAAGACAAATGCAACAATAATACTACTGTTGATGAACAAAGGCATTATAAAGTCATCTATAGAAAAATTAAGCAATAAACATGTCATACATAAGAGTAAAGTATTTTCCAACAACAAACATTTTATAAGGTCACCATATAACAAATTAGTGTCAATTATATCATAAAATGGGGTTTCCCACTTTTATTTTAAGGGCTCTGCACGTCCAATAGAGTGTACCAGTACTTTTGACAAAGCCTCCATCATATGGAGGTACGTCCAGCAATTTGTTGCCCATTCACTTTAAGCTTTGTTGTGGTTTCGTTTTGACTCTGCATTTGTTTACACCCGTGGGTTGATATAGCACTAGACGAAGGCAAGCGGTTTTTTAACACAATGAATCTGACCAATTAGCCATCCTGCCTTACAGGACATGCTTGCTAACATTGCTTCCCAGATATAGAATCTGGATTCCGCACATATTATTCATTAGTGGACTGCGTAAATTGCTTTATGTTAATATTACTCTTCCTGAATGTTGAAAAAAATGGGCCATGTTAACAATAATGCCTCTGTGTATTGTGTACATAAATTGTATTTGGCATAACCTTAAGAACACATTCCCTTATTGCAAATTGTTTTCCTTCAGGATCACTTATATTTGTATTATTATACTTATAAGAAGTGGGAAGCCTCTTTTTACGATATAATTGACACTAACTTGGTACATAGTGACCTTATAAAATGTTAATTGTTGGACAATAGTTTTATTTGACGTATGACATGTTTATTGCTTAATTTTTCTATACATGACTTTATAATGCATTTGTTGATCAATAGTATTATTATTGTTGTATTTGTCTTGTTCGGCTAGGGGTCTAAGTGTAATTGAATCACCGAAACCAGTCGCGGGAAATTAAATAAGGAATTTTTATTCAGCTACTGGTACTTCCATACATCCTGATGGTGCTGCTGTCGCTGAAATAATTTGAACCTTCAGCTGGCAGCCATGATAGTGGCAAGCGTCACATAAATACGAGTGTTGTTAGGTGATAAATTGTGAAAATAACTATTGGGGGCACGAGATCGTTTGCCTCACACCAGTTCGAATTTTTATTATGAAATTAATATTAGTAACTTGTAAACAGAATTTAAAGGTCATCTGCTTTTACAATTAAATATAACGACTGTAATTTTTGAAAGCACTTTTGGAAACAGCAATCTTAAAATGATAAATAATTGAAATTGACAGTCTGGATCGCACCTTGCTGAGCTTTTTATTGGCAACCGGTTTCGGTCGTACAGGACAATCATCAGGCCTTTGGCACCTTGCTGGTGCCTATAGGCGTCAACTGCTCCGGCCACCGCCACCTGTAGCACGGCAACCAGTTGCCAATCAAAACGCTCAGCAACTTGCAATCTATACTGTCATATTATAATTATATATAACAACTGAAAAGGAGCCACATTGGAGCACATTGTGAAATAGAACCCATTGACAATGGATACTAACTTGAGCAGTTCACGCTACTAGAATGAAGGCTTTCACGGCAGGTGTCGTCATTACTTAAAGCTTCGGGGCTGAGATGCCGTGGTCCATACATAAAACTTTCCCCTGACGTTTTTAAGCAAATACGATGTGGACACTGTTTTCAGACCAACCACGAAAATAAAAGAATTTTTAAGATCTGCAAAAGATAAGCGACACCCCCTGGCTACACCAGGTGTCTATAAAATCCCCTGCAGTTGTGGAAAAGTTTATATAGGTACTACTAAAAGAAGTGTGAACACTCGTCTGGGCGAACACAAAAGGAACTGCCGCCTCGGACATACTGATAAATCGGCTGTAGCGGAACACGTGTATGAAGAAGGTGACCACGAAATAAAATTTAACGAGACGTCCGTCATCGCAAAGACGTCGCATTATTATGCGCGTTTGTACAGAGAGGCCATTGAGATTTTCAAACATCGAAAAAATTTTAACAAAAAAGAAGAAGGTCTCAAACTTGATAAGATATGGATGTCAACACTGCAGCAACAGCATGACAATCGATTAATTTCAATCGAGGAGGTTGGCAATAGCAGAGACCACAGCACAGCCGACACCACGTGACTGACAGCAGCGCCCTCTATTTTGCCTATATATACGACGCTCACTCGCGCTCTCGTTGCAGTACGCCGCTTTACCTCCGAGGATGCCTTCCGCAAAAAAAAAAAAAAAAAAAAAATGTTCAAATGTTTGTTAAGCTTATGGGACTTAACTACGGGGTCATCAGTCCCTAAACTTACAAACTACTTATGAACTACTTACGAACTAGGACGGCACAAATATCCATGCCCGAGGGGGAATTCGAACCCCCGACCGTAGTGGCCGTGCTGACCGTGACTGGAGCGCCTCAGTCACCTCGGCCACCGCGGCCGGCATGCCTTCCGCAGACGAGGGCGAAACGTCGGGGGAAAGTTTTATGTATGGAACACGGCATCTAATATTCGAGCTAGATACCTTAATGCTAATTTTAGATGCACTTTTTTAATAAAACTATATGACATAATTCGTGTTTGGTAGCGGTTGGTTGCCGTATTCACAAGGTAAGACGCTATTTTACAGTTATGTACCTGATGGGATATTTAATTTTCACAGTCAACCGTCAACATTGGCTGTTTCAGGCAGCCCTGTATCATTTTTTCAGGCTATAAAATAGCTAAATATTGGAGAATACAGCAGGCACTCAAGTAAAGACGTAAAGTGTGAAACTCTTCCGAAATTAATGTTTGTACAAAAGTTTCACCACCGTAGAATATAATGAGAAAATGCCAGAAAATCGTGTCTGACGATAAATTCCGTTCATGTACTGCACTTAGAAAGCTAAAAAAAAACTAAATATTATAATTCGGTTTAGTTAGGAAGAAGAATCGCTGTTGGCCGATTTCTACACCGTATGTGTAATAAATTTACACACAACCTGTAGTTGCTGTATATTCATAGAGTCTGAAACTGTTTTCTAGTTATATATTTAAATGAGACATAGTTTTCGCGACAATACCCTCTAATTAAAAGTATTACGCACATTTAAGTACGCGCGGAAGTTTGCCACCATAATGGCCGCCGAGATGCTCTTCAATTTGCCCGCTGTTCGCGGTTCGCCGCTTACGGGATTATAGGGGCTTGAACGTAACGGTGTCTGTGGGCCAAATCGTACGAACCGAAACTGAAACGCCAGTCCAACGAATGGCATCATTATGGGTCGCTGCGAATGTCGAAAGTGCGTCAGAGCCCCAGTATGGTGTAAGTTACAGCGATTCTCGTGTACGACTTGATGGTGTTATCCCAGCGCATTACTTTCCTCCTCGGCAGATGGGCAATGCACACTATTACTATTCGTTTTTGGAGCTTAACCAGCGGCCAGCTTTGCGGAAGAAGCGGCAACACTTTCTGCGCACCCCACCCGTCGTTTTGCACGACAATGCGCGGGCACCTACAGCTCAAGTTGTGGCTCCTCTGTTCGGTCGATGGGACTGGGAACTACTGTACCATCCACCATACTCCCCGAACCTTAGTCCTAGTGACTTTGATTCTGAAGATGTAGGAACCACCATGTGATATTAGCTACAGAACTGTTCCAGAGATTCGACCGGCGGTAGACCGCTCCATTCCCAACATCAACAGAACAGGCTGCGCTAACGATGCGCCACCCCTTCCACATCGGTGGCAACGGGTTCTACACAAAAGTAGTGGCTACTTTGAAGGACAATAACAGGTGCAAATATGTAACGCTTTTGTATCGGTTGTGAGTAAATAGTTGCCACTTTTTAAATTTCTTTGAGGCGGATAAGCTTCTGTCCATGCATGAGAACGGCTTTAGGAAGCATCGATCGTGAGAATCTTAGTATGACCTTTTCTCTCATGACAACTTGTGAGCTATGAATGAAGGGCAACAGGTAGACTGCATATTTCTGGATTTTCGAAAGGCGATCGACACGTTGCCGCACTGCGGACTGCTAACGAAGGTACGAGGATATAGGAAAGCAAGTAACTAGTAATAGTACTACGTACCCTCTGCCACGCATCTTTGGCCGTATTGCAGAGTTGTCATCCAAAGATATGTGTGCAATCGGTACCGTCGTTCCAGCGTTCACTCCTGCATCGAATGATTACAGATTTTCGTAACTGTTGTTTGGTTACGTCCAACAGGATCACCGATTTCTCTGTAAGGTAACCCTAAATCTCTAAAGACATACATTCTTCAGAACGTGCTTGATAGATGCCCGTTGTCTTCTACGAAGCTTGATATGCAAAACTAGGACGTGAGAGAACAATTTGTGTTAGTCCACACAGCCTATTGTTCTCCTCTGCATGCAACGCATGCATGTGCCAAGTCCATTGTGTGCGTCTGCGAGGAAATGCAAGTCATGTGCATCTCTTGTCGCCACAAACGCGTGCTAAAAATTTTCAACTGTTTTGGACGCTTCTGCCTGGGCGTTGAAGTTTGGGTGGCCAGCAATGTATACGATCCAAATTTTATGCCGATGGTTCAAACCAATTATAGAAACATTGTGTAAAATCACTGCTTACAGTTTATTATTTATCATTCCAGCTGTTCAAGCATTATGTAATTACCAAGCGCGTCTGACGTCACTGTGGTAATAACTGCTGTGAATTATTCAACTAGTTACTCATGTAGGTTTTTACTGTCAGAATTTCTGCAATTTGTTCTGTTATGATCTTAAGTTATAGAAAACTTTGTATATTTTGTGTAATTATCCATCTTCTTCAGCAGAACTGTTGATAATTACGCAAAATATAAAACGCTTTTTTATAATTTAACATCGTAACGGAACAAGCTGCAGAAAACCTGACAGCATAAAACTACGTGAATAATTCACAACAGGTATTACAACAGTACGCCTGATGTTAGTAACTAACGTCAAAACATCGTATACGCGCTTGATAATGGTAAAATGCTGAAACGGCTGTAGCGATAAGTAATAAACTGCAAGCAGTGATCCCGGATTTTTTGTTACAATATCATTCAACGACATTTACCACACTGCAGGCCAAACAATCAGGAAGTTATAGAAACCATAAGGCTGTGTTACTTAATCGAATTATAAATGTATGCAAATGTTCACAAACAGAAAAAATACATCATTTCCAAAATATTATGCATTGTATTTCTGTGTCATGTATTCCACTTGAGTCAAAAAATTTATCAAATGAAAAACATTATTTTATGTAGGTTATATGGTATAAGTTATGGAATTAATAAGGAACGAGAGTTCACGAAGCGCGTTAGAATTTTTAACAGCAGATTATTGCATTACTACTAAACTGCGTCTCACTTTCGAGATTACGTCACTATGCTGTTGCAAAATATAAATAATATTGAAGGTGAGACAAATTTGGGCGTAATGAGCAGCGGTTATTCTCTTATTGTCTTACTGCGTTTTGAGAATTGTAACAAATAGTTGACTAAACAATTAATATTGTTTTGTCATGAACTGAGCCTTGTACAGTAATAAGTAGAATCGGTTTGCATCAGAAAAGTGATACACTTAAAACTCTGGAGAATAAGGCTGTTAAAATTTAAACACCTACTTGACACGAAATGGACACTTTCCTTTGTGTCACATTTCTCAGCATAGTATGAAAATTCAAAGTTTTTTAATTTTTTGCTTTGACATAATATTTTTCATTGAGCTTATTTCCTTTCCTTGTAAATTAGGAGAACGATCCCCAACTTTTTTAAACAAAACAAAAAAATTCTCTCTTTGTCGTTCATCCTGTTGCTCCTAAGAAGCTCATTTGCTTTCTTGTTAACTTCCACTTTACTGCTCTTTTCTTCTTTGTGAATCAAATGCCTTGTAGTTTCAGCGAAGAGTTTCCAGTCATATTTAATCTTTCATATTGCGAATTTGCTTCACCCATTCAGCTGACGGAAGAGAGAGAAGAGACATTACTTTTCGTGGCTGCTTTAAAGCTCTTATCAGATAGGTTTCCGGACGTTCGAATTCATGGAAGACACGGTAGGCCATTTCAGCTATAGAAGGCCAGCGCGTCTGACTTTCCGTGTCAATTTTTTATTGTTATCACATGATTTTACACATCAGAGCACGACTCCTCCTGGACTCATACTAATCAGCAATTGTCGTACTAGCGACAGTGTGAAATTCGTTTTTTAACAGTTGTTCGGGGATTCCTTTTACGATATACTGATGCTGCCAAGACGTTTGCTTAATACTGTGCTTTAATTTCAGCTTCCTCGCTAGCTTAAAATCGAAGACTTCCAAATGCAATATGCGACATATGTTACCACAGCTTCTCCAAATCCAGTAATTGTCGTGGTTATTATATGACAGGAACGTGTGTGTTTGTGATTAGCCTATCTACTTAGCGCTCACAGTGGTCCTGTAACACTTCAGTACAGTTATGTCACCTAATTTAATAATCATTTTTCAACGTTATGTGTTCTTTAGGCTTTAGGCTGGTCTTCTAATTTTTCTTTGTCTTCTGGCTGCGAGCCTGCTTCTCTCATCCGTCCATTTAGGTCTGGTGGTGCCTGTACACTTCGTGCTTGTGAGACATAATGGGTAATCTCCTTGTAGAATGATCTGTCGGTATTGAGTTCGGTTCTCAGTTTTCTGTAATGGGATGTGCAGTTCCTTTAAGTCTGAACTAGGGTGAACCACTTGGCTTTGGAAGCCTTTCCCCTGCTTGTCACTGTGAGACTCCTCTTGGTGAGCCTGGAATGATTCAGGCAGGTCATGTGCCCATAGAAGGTCAGTCATCTTTTCCTCATTCGTGTGACTATGTCTTCATAATGTTCTCCTCTCTTTAAGTTCTAGTTCCCTGAGTGGGCTCTTCAGATTCATTAAGAATGCTGAGGGTGTTTCTACCGAGTTGTAGTGTTTAAGCTTTATGTTCTTGGATAGGAACTTGGAGGTATAGATACTCTTACAGGAATGATAGACAACCTTGGTGCAGCTGGCGTCTATGGTTAAGGTTTCACTCTAGCTTGCTGTAGTTGACTGCAGGTACTTTACAGATATTATTGTAGAAGAAGAAGCCTGCTTGATATTGGTGGTGATGATCTTTAAGTCGGTTTTTACCACTACATTTGTAGTTGGCCAATAGGGTGAGATCATCAGCAAAGGCTAGACATGGTACATTGAGGTTGTCATTCTTGTAGCCAGTTTCAGTCCAGGTGACAATGTGAAAGTCCATCATTTTCTCCAGAACACAGTTGAAGAGGATTCACGAGAGGCCTTTCCCCTGCCCTACTCGTCTGGGTGGGAAAGCTCGTGGAGAGTTCATCTCTGGAAATTTGAGGTGGTGTTATTCAGGATAGCCTGGACCAGTTTGGTATTCTCATCTAAGCCTAGTTCCCACGATGTAGAGAAGAGGGTCTGTCGATTTGCTGAGTCATATGACTTTTCGAAGTCTTATCATAATGGCTACCCAGAGACGTCCCCCTCGGCTCCTACATAAGAGGATTGTCTTGACGTTTTGATTCTGTTCTGTGCAGGACCTACTGATCCGGAACCAGCCTGATATTTGCGTATTTGGAAGTCCAGTTGTTTGGTGACTCTAATTTTCATCGCTTTAGAGAAGATCTTGTAGGTCATATATTATTTCAATTAGACCATGAGGCTATTGACAGGAGCTACCAGAAGGAAATACAAAACGTCAAAGTAATGAGGGGAGAAAACCTTGACTCTGGCCTCCATCTCTCCCTAGTTAAGACCAAACTACGATCCTTGAGAAGAGCACACGATACCCCAAAGGTCTCGATAATACACGGGTTAAACACCCAACGGCTGAGCGATAAGGATTGCGACATCCAAACCACCCTCAAGAGGAACAACAGAAACAAAGGTGGCCTAATCTTCAAAAGGCTCTACTAGATGCCGCTCATGGAACCATTCCTGCCTCATCGAACGAAGGCAAGCACCCTTGGTGAACCACAGAATGTGATGAAGCTATAGAGGAAAGGCGAATACCTCGGATCAGGTGGAATTAGCGAAAAGATGAGGCAAACCATGAGACATTAATGGCACAAATAAAAACAACAGCGCGTTATCATCTACAAAACCAAGAGAAACTACAATAGGTCTCAAATACTTCAGGCAGAAGAAGAATCCAAGCAAACTAATGGGAGAGCTCTCTACAAATGACTCAAGAAACAGACCAACACAGCCCCTACCCTACATCTCAGCGGAACAGCTGGGAAGCTCCAGATAAATTACTGCACACCTTTACAGAATACTCAAAAAAAATGTTCAAAGTTTGTAGAGTTTATGGGACTTAACGACGGGATTATCAGTCCCTAAACTTACAAACTACTTATGAACTACTTACAACTAAGGACGGCACAAATATCCATGCCCGAGGGGGGATTCGAATCCCCGACCGTAGTGGTCGTGCGGACCGTGACTGGAGCGCCTCAATCCCCTCGGCCACCGCGGCCGGCTACAGAATACTCCCGGAAACTCCTCTTTGCAGAACGACCAAAAGAGAGACGTTCGCCGAGCCCACTATCAGGAACCAAGACTCTGTACCACCAAAACGGGACGAAGTAGAGAAGATAATCAGAGACCTTAAGAACAACAAGGACCCTTGTGAAGATGGTATAGTAGCAGAAATGTGGAAGAACGTAAAGATGACAAGTCCCTGCAGAGTATCACCTAGATCGTTGAGGACATTTGGAGAACGGCGGTCTTACAAGAGGGATGGACCTCAGCCGTGATCACTCCTTTACTCAAGAAAGGAACTAAGACAACTACATTTTCTTGTTGCTTATAACTTTGCATGTTGTAAATATGATTTAGTATAATTTTGTACACTGAAATTATAAGTTTACATAATAATCTGCTCTACGTTTCTAAACGTCGACTGGAAATGTTAGTGAAAGTTAGTTGCAAATGCCGCGCTGGAGTGACCGAGCGGTCTAACACGCCTTGGTGCAGAGTGCATGGCCGCTGGACGTCGGAGGCTAGAGTCCTCTCTCTGACATGTGTGTGTTAGTGAGTGAGTGAGTAGTTAAGTCCCTTATATTTACAAACATTTGAACATTTTAGGTGTAAACATTGTCATTGTCAGAGAGATCAAGACAAACGTAATCGATGCCTTTGACGACGACTACTGAAGACATAAAATCGAGCCGCGGCAGGTTAGCCGCGCGCATTGGAGTGTCGTGCTGCTGTGCGCGCGGCCGTCTGTCGTCGGGGGTTCGAATCCCTCCTCGGGTATGGATGTTTGTGTTGTCGTTAAGTTAGATTACCTTAGTTTAAGTAGTTTGTAAGCTACGGACTGATGACCGCGCAGTTAAGTCCGATAGATTTACAAACATTTTAACATAAAATCGACACAGTCTTCAGGCCTCCTGCAAAGGTTCGGAAACTAACGAATAGGGTAAGGTGGTACAAATTCCATATCGGTACAATTCCGATCAACATAATTTTTCGCGCCATTCGTCAGTCTCGTAGTGTCTCGTCGTGTGGCGTTGGGTGGCAGGTTTCTACAGCTCTTTTCGAAGAATACACCACTTTCTGCTACAGAGATATCAATTTCTTTCCTGTTAAGAGGTAAGTGAAGCTACTTTGTCTAAAACGCTCTTACAGATTTTCTAGTTAAGTGTGACTAGATTCGCTGCCAAAAATACAATGTTTGTTACCACGAAGTTTGTATTGGTGCTTGATGGAAAAATTACCTTTTCATGTAGAAGATGCCCGTAAACAAAATTGTAATAGAAGGTGATCACAGTGTACTTAGTGTACCAAATTTTCGATCTATTTTTCTCAGTTCTGTAACCTTTCTTGCGTTTATACCAAAATTTGTAATTGTCTAATATTTGTATTAAATATTCATTAAACATCCAAGAACAAGTGCCATACTTAAGTTATTTCTTTTTTGAATATATTTCCAGTTACAATAACATTTGTCCGAAATGATCTAAATTGTACCACCTCACCCTATTGTGAAATACGATATAGGTCTCAGAACACCAGGCATTTATAACATTCCATGTGAGTGTGGGCAGTTTTATGTCAGCCAGACTATTCGCACTATTGAACAGCGACGCTTAGAACATGAAACGTGCTTTCGATTACACTACCCTAAAACGTCAGCTGTAGTGGAACTCGTCATTTAATATTAAACGGATGAACAGCTTCTGGGACAGCGTAATTAACGACACAAAAGAGATCAAAATTTCTGAAAACACCCTCAATAAAGACGGCGGCTTTCAGTTTAGTACGGAATGCGAATCTGTAAACGCGGAGTGAAGGAGCGCGGCGTACGCGCTACCGAAACATTAGCATATATGGTCTAGGAACTGGGCACCAGTGACGTCATTGGCGGCGGCGCGACTATATAAGCACGACAGCACACTGGCAGAGGAGACCTCGGTCAAAAGTTCGTGGGCAGTAACCCGCATGACGCAGCTTCTCGTAGAACGTACCGACGGTCTTTCGTGCACGTTCTGGAGTTCAGCCGAGAACAAATAGATGCCAACAAGGATTTCGGATTTCCTTACAGATAAATCGTGTCGAGGTAATCAAACATGAGTGATGCGGATATGCAATCGTCGGATACAGGAGGAAATAATGGACCGTCGGGACCAATTTAATCCACCTCGTTACACTACTACACTTTACGACAAGCGTATTATGCGCCTAGTAGTGATGGAATATCACACCAAATTCTATATGTTATGCATCGAGAGATGAGCACGCCTACCATTCCATGTCTTTTGCGGTTGAGCGAAAAGCTCGCAAGGCGGCCTTCACTGCGCCCATTTCTTCGGAGTTTGCTTATAGCCATATTGCCACAGACGTGGAACTCAATTTCCGTGATTTTTTGCACTGCTGCCTTCGCCTCTCTGGTGCTCCGAGGTATCGACTACGGAAAACTGCTGCTCGATGATTAGGGGTCAAGTGGCAAGAGACCCACCACCCCCGACCGCGGTGGCCGAGAGTACTGCGGCGCACCAGTCACGGTCCGCACGGCCACTAAGGTCGGAGGTTCGAATCCCCCCTCGGGCATGGATATTTGTGCCGTCCTTAGTATTAGCTAGTTCATAAGTAGTTTGTAAGTTTAGGGACTGATGACCTCGTAGTTAAGTCCCATAAGCTCTACAAACCACCGAACATTTTAGTTGCACCACCCTCTGCTACAGAAGATTAACTTGGCAATATATGGAAGCAGCGTAGACTCCTTTAACGAAACAAAGCATCCAAAGTGTCCGAAAAATGCTTATGCGTGTAGCAGTGGCTATTGGCAGAAATGTCAGAAACGCTCACCACTTCCTTTCATCACACAGGGCTGCATTTTCAAACTCGTAAAAATAAGTCTGACAGGTGTTGCATTTTGGGTGGACAACAGTGTATGTTCACTTCATTGAAAAGTGTGTGTGTGTGTGTGTGTGTGTGTGTGTGTGTGTGTGTGCGCGCGCGCGCGCGCGCGCGCGCGCTAGAGAGAGAGAGAAAGAGAGAGAGAGAGATAGATAGATAGATAGAGAGAGAGAGAGAGAGAGAGTCGGTTTACTACACACAGGATGTCCTGCTGTGAGGAAATGACCGAGCGGTTCTAGGCTTCCTGTCAGGAACTGCGAGGCTACTCTGGTCGGAGGTTCCAGTCCTTTAGACCTGTGTGTGTGTGTGTGTGTGTGTGTGTGTGTGTGTGTGTGTGTGTGTGTATGTGTGTGTATTGTCCTTACTTAACTAGTTTGTAAGTCTAGGGGCTAAAGACAAATTTGGTCCCATAATTTAGAATTTTTTGAACAGAATGTCCAAATCGCTTTATTAACTTTCGTCCAAAAAAGCAACTCCCTTTCATTTCTGCCTCCTTTCATTTCTGCTCCGTGGCACTGCTAGGCTATCCAGAGGTAGGGGGATTTTATCTGTCACTTTTCACCACTTTCACCTTCTTCTTAACGCTAAGCACCCCTACTGGAACTCACGAATCCGCAACGCCAAAGGCAGAAAACTGTACGAACATTCACTAGGCCGCAACTACATTACACTTGCACCGGTTGAACCGACGTACATTCCTTACCAAAGGATACAAAGGCCAGTCTCTCATCAAGGGCATAACAATTACCCTCTACCTTGAGGTTGTAAACTATCTGCCTTCTAACCACACTCCTGTTATACTATACACGGAATAAACACTTCAGAATAATGAACCACGCAGGATACTGAACTACAAGCGCGCGAATTGGACACTGTTCAAGGAAACGCTTGATAGTCGTATTCCTGAAATCTACGAAATTACGCAAAACACACAAATTGATGACGCTGTAGAAACCCTCACAGCCGCCGTCCGGGGCGCTGTAGCCGATGCTATCCCAGTACTCACAACACAACACCACTCAGCGGCTCTGCCCCAGGATGTCCTGGGGCTTATCTCAATGAGAAACCGTCTCAGGAGATACTGGCAGCGCACCAGGCGTCCGCTCTATAAACAGCACATGAACAGGCTCCGGGGAATTATACGGGAGAAAATACAAACATTTAAAACATCACAGTGGGACCAGAAACTCGCAGGGCTGGATACCACACGTCCTGGAGTGTGGCAACTTGCTCGACACTTCACCAGGGAGAAACACACAGGGCCGGATGGACCTGCATACTCTGCGGAAGAGAAGGCGGAACTGATGGCCCGTACACTAGCAGCGTCTTTCACACTGAATCTGGCTCCCTCAGACCCAGAATTCATACTTGAAAGGGATCAGGAGGTCACACAACTTATAGCCCAGCCTATTCGCGACGCAATCCGACATACTAGCACAAATGAAGTCACATGGGTTATTAAGCACACCACTGCCAGAAAAGCTCCTGGTCCTGATGGCATTGTTCTGAAGTGTCCTCCAGGAGTTCACTGATAAAGCTGTAGCGTTCCTCACACACATCACGAATGCCATCCTACAACACCAACACTTCCCTGCCTTTTGGAAAGCGGCCAAAGACCTGATGTTCAGGAAGCCGGGGAAATACCACTGCCTCCCACAAAATTACCGACCCAGCAGCTTACTGAGTTCGCTCAGCAAGATTGTTGAGAATGTAATTCTCAAACGACTCACTAGGCACTGCATAAGCAGTGACACCCTGAGACCGGAGCAATTCGGCTTCAGGAACAACACAGGCAAAGCCACCGGGGCGGTGTTCCTGGACATCGAAAAAGCTTTCGATCGTCTATGGCACAACGATGCTGGGTTTCCCGACGGACTCGTACGTCTCATAAACTCATACCTCACCGACAGATGTTTCAACACTGACATTCAGGGCAAACAGTCAATACGACACGGTATAGGCGGGAGTACCCCAAGGCAGCATCCTGGGGCCCCTTCTGTTCAACCTCTACATTAATGACTTTCCAACCACACAGAACACGACGGTCGCAATCTACGCAGATGACACCGCCATCCTAGTGCAAGATTGGAAACCGTCGAATATTAACTCACGATTACAGACTGCGCTCAATACTTCGGAGCCTTGGCTGGAGAAATGGCGTGTAAAAGTAAACGTCGGCAAGTGCGAACAGTATTGTTCACTAGAAGACCGAAGCACCTGCACAAACAGCAACACAGCAGACCAGTTACATTACACACACGTCCAATACGTTTCTGCGAGAAAGTCAAATACCTAAGTGTCTGGCTGGACCGGAAACTCACATGAGGGACCACATACAACACATGACCAACCGGTCAAACGCGAGGCTCAAACAACTCTATCCAATGCTCAACAGGCAAACCAAACTGAATAGACGGGTGTCGAGGAACACATACACGACACTTGTGAGACCTCTGATGACGTACGGTGCTCCATACTGGGCTTACGAACTTGGGCTTGGCACTTTTTCCCCTCTGCCCTTAAAACCGCTCTTGTTTCAAAAGCTTTCGACCACTTCTATCATCCTGATGAACTTTATTAATGAGTAATCTTACCCACAAGTACGGCACACATCACAGTACCCGCTCCTGTGACTCCTGCATTAGAAAATTAACACATGCAGAGGTGTCAGTAGAACTATTGAGATGGTCACCATGCTAGTGCGAGCGTGGAGGGGCTCCACTCTTTCTCAAACTTTCACCTCTGGCAATGTTATTGTGCAAAAACACCTAGTTGGACTGTGGCTCGGAAATCACGTTAAACTCTAGGTGGTTAATTAAGTTGAAAGGTTTGATGTACCAACGACACACCACCTCCAACCAGGACAATGCCTACTGAAGCACTCAAGTGTTCAAACCGATCTTCGGAGTGTTGGCTGCTTTACTTTTACTTTACCTTAAGTCGACCAATAAAAGATGCAATTCATCCGTTGAGTGACGCCACTGACAAAGAACACGATGTTAACATTCGGAAGCTGGGGTTTTAACCCCTCAGGACGGGAGCCTGAGTACGTTCTCCAGCGCCGTGGGCGTCCTCACTGGCGGCATTCTGATCCCGTAATGTGCAATATTACTTCGTCACCCAACTGTACACATATCTGTGTTGACCTGAAAGGGAGATGTTTGTCGGAAAGTGAGCGAGTCGTATGAAATTACGTGTTACATCTTCAGTCTGAACTAAGCTCTCGACGTGAAACGATGCCGTCAAGCAATTCGCGCAGTTTCACGTCGGAGCGGAGCAAATTCTTGCGATTCTGAGTTAATGGTAAATTAGGTGGTATAAATGACAGCGGGAGTGATCTGGATACTAATAACTACTAACTAATAAGAAGCACCGGATAAAGTTGACGAAACAGCAGACAGTGAGGACGAGAGAAATTGAACGTTTACTTTTTTAAGGTAATAAAATTGTATTACGAGGGTCACTCCAAAAGATATGCACACTATTTAAAAAAATAATAATACAGTTTTCATTCTGCATGTCTGAAAGTTTTACAGTGTGTAGATATATCCTTCCTGCTTGTTTTCAACTTGTTCCTGTGAGTGGCGCCGTCACAGCATGTCTGCAAGTGGCTGCCACACTTGAAGTTCGTCAGAAGCAATGTGCTGTCATTGAATTAATGTGGTGAGAAACATCCGCAAGAGGTTACAAAAAGTGACGGTGCTGTCAATCGCAGTACAGTTGGGTACGTGATGAAACCGGGCTCGGCAATATTGAGGACTGTCCTCACAGCAGCAGGACTCGTACTACACACACTCCATACAATTGGTGACTACTGACAGAAAGTGAGAGAAATGTCACGCTACGTTGAGGTAGGAGAAGGAACTGTTTGCAGAATACTGAAAATTTTGGCGTTAAAAAAAGGTTTGTGTGAGGTGGGTTACCAGGATGTTGACAGTGGCTCACAAAGAAACACGAAAAACGGTATGCAGCGATCTTTTGGAACAGTACGGGAATGGTGGAGATGAATTTCATGGAAGAATTGTGACAGGTGATGATGAAATATGGCTCCATCATTTTTCACCAGAGACGAAGAGGCAATCAATGGAGTGGCGTCATGGAAATTCAACCAAGAAAAAAAGATTTCAAAACCACACCTTCTGCTGAAACAGTTATGACTACGATATTTTTCGATTCCGAAAGACTTTTGCTTGTGGACATCATGCCACTTGAAAGCACAATAAATTCTGATGCGTATGTGACGACACTGAAGAAACTTCAAGCTCGACTGAGTCGTTTTCGACATCATCGGCAAAATCAGGATGATTTACTTATGCACGACAATGCAAGGGCACATGCCAGTCAAAAAACCATGGAAGTGAACAAAAACCTCTGTTGTACAACACTGAAACGCCGCCTTAAAGTCCTGACCTGGCTCCATGTGACTCATCTCTTTGGGAAACTCTTTGTGGAACAAGGGTTGAAGATGTGCTCCGCCTCATCTTTGCGCTGATCCCACTTGACACAGGATCTGCGCCTCTGCTCTATAGCGTCATCACATTGTATGGTCCATCAGGGGTGCTTGCCTTCATTCGATGGAGCAGGTATGGTTTCATCAGCGGCAGGATGCACGAGACGCCAGTCCCCTGCCTGACTCGTGTATGGATGGGAAAGCTCACGGAGAGTTCACCCCTGAACTTGGACCAGTCTGATAGTCTTCTCATCAAGACCTAGTTTCCACAAGTTAGAAAAGAGGGTATGTCGATCTATTGAGTCGTATGCCTATTTGAAGTCTATCATGATGGCTACCAAGGGATGTTCCCCTCGGCTCCTATATGAGAGGATTACCTTGCCGTTTTGAATCTGTTCAGTGCAGGACCTACTAACCCGTAAACCAGCCCTGTGAAAATTAGGCTATGTGTTTCTCTTGAGGGTGGTTCGTAATCCTTATCGCTCAGCCGTTGGGTGTTAAACCTTGCTGTCCTCGAGATCTCTGGGGCATTGTGTGCTCTTCTCAAGGGTCGTAGTTTGAACTAAGACGAAATATTGGACAGAGTCTAGGTTTGCTCCGATTACCTTGACGGTATGACTCCATCGTCCACGCTGCCAAACAGTGGCTCCAACGTGTTGGTCCAGAATTTTACCGTGCGGGTATACAGGCACTGGCTCCAAAACGACGTAAGGCAGTTGAGAGGAATGGGGCTATTACGGGGAGGAATGAATATATTGTTCGTAAAGGATGTATCTACACACCGTAAAACTATGAATAGAAACTTTTTTTCTATAGCTTATGGGACTTAACTACGGGGTCATCGGTCCCTAAACTTACAAACTAATTAGGAACTAGCTAACACTAAGGACGGAACAAAAATCCATGCCCGAGGGGGGATTCGAGCCCCCGACCGTAGTGGCCGTGCAGACCTTGAATGGAGCGCCTTAGTCCCCTCGCCAACGCGGCCGGCCCTTTTGCATATTAACAGCTCCTGAATCATTACTTTTTAACAAACAATTTCCGCGATAGAGCAATTTAAATGAACAACTGTATTCCGGTGCCAGCCAGCAGCCTAAACTACCGCCAATAGGCTCGGCATACGTGCGGTAACTACCGGCTTCAAGGGTTAACTCTTTTCGGACGCGACTAGAACACCGAGAAGATTTAGAGCGATGAATGTTTCAGCTTCTCCAGGTAGAGCGAATTGACAGTTGCCACCGGTGAGGATTGGTGCGGTACACTGCTGGAGGTCTGTTGTCCTCCACTTGCTGAGGCTATACTGGGAGCCTCGGCGGATCTTAGAGTGACGTAGCTGGCGGCGTCGGCGCGGACCGTTGCGCAGGCGGCAGGCGGCAGCCGGCGCTAAACTCGAAGCGGCTGTAAAATATTTAGGGGGCGGCGAGTGCGCGCTATTTCCCCGCGGGCGAGCCCCGACATCTCGCCAAAGACGCCCCCGCGGTGGCGGTGGCGCGCTCTAAGCCAATTTGGGCCGGTCTCGGCTGCTGTCGCAGGACTCGTGACGCAGGCGAGGCCAGCGCCAGCGTGGGAAGCCGGCACTCATCTCTCCAGCACTGCACGGCCGGTACCACATTCTACATCTACATCTACATATACAGGGTGACTTAGTTGTAACGGCCGATTCAACTGAAAGGTTGCAAACTAATATTTCAGAGACTCAATCAGAGGTGCAAGGATTAACGAAAGTAATGTCTGCGGGAAAATGTAAACAGATTGAGTGTCAAACAGGAGGAACAAAGTTAGAACAGGTAGACAGTTTTAAGTACCTGGGATGTATTTTCTATCAGGATGGCAGCATAGAATTGGAATCTAGGTACAGTAGAGCTAATGCAGTGAGATCTACTCTCTTGTGCAAGAAGGAAGTAAGTACCAAGACTAAGTTAGCAGTGCACCGCTCTATCTTCCGACCAACGTTGTTGTATGGGTTGTTGGGTGGATACAGGTTACCTTATTCATAAGGTAGAGTTTACAGATATGAAAGTAGCAAGAATGATTGCAGTCACTAGTAGATGGGAACAACGGCAGGGGCCGCAGTGGCCGAGGTGACTGAGGCGCTTCAGTCCCGGTCAGCACGGCCACTACGGTCGGGGGTTCGAATCCCCCCTCGGGCATGGATATTTGTGCCGTCTTTAGTCTTAGCTAGTTCATAAGTAGTTTGTAAGCTTAGGGACTGATGACCCCGTAGTTAAGTCCCATAGACTCTACAAACATTTGAATTTTTTATTTATTTATTTTGAATGAACAACGGCAGGAGGGTGTCCATAATGACGAAATCAAAGAAAAACAAGGAATGAACACCATAGATGAAGCACTTAGAGCGAACATACTGAGATGGTGGGGTCATGTTACATGCATGGGAGAAGCAAGGTTACCGAAGAGACTCATGAGCTCGGCAGCGGAGGGTAAGAGGAGTCGAGGTAGATCAAGAAGAAAGTACTTAGATTCGGTGCAGAATAATTTTGAAGTAAAAGGCATAACATCAGAGGAGGCATCAATGTTAGCATTGAGGAATTTTATTAGAGGTACTATGCTCCAGACTGAACGCTGAAAGGCGTAATCAGTCTCTAATGATGACGGTGATGATGATGTAGAAAATTAAAAACATATCCTTGATGATACAGAAGTACTTGAAAATTGTGACATAGCTTCACTGAAACTAGTTGTACAAAATAGATAAATTGGTACATACGTACATTGTTCAAATGACTATATTAAAAAACAAAACAAAAAAAACAAAAAACGACAAAAAAAAACTTTTCCAGACGCACTCCTCATAGACAATGCCTGATGTACATTTTAATTTGAATACCCCACGTATTTACTCCAAACTGATTGTACCACGATATTACCAAATGATGGGGTCGTGGGCTGCTCAAGAAGGTGGACTCAGCGAAGGACCCCTGAATTTGCGTCCTCTCCTGGGGTACTGTTGCCCCTTGTGGGACCCTCAGCTGGTGGGACTGACGGAAGATATTGAGAAGGTTCAGAGAAGGGCAGCTCGTTTTGTTTTATCACGTTACGGGGGGGGGGGGGGGAAGCGTCACGTAAATGTTGCACGAATTGGCGTGGAAATCATTAAAAGAAAGACGATATTCATTGCGGTGTTATCTGTTTGCGAAGTTTCAATCACCGACTTTTACTTCTGATTGTGAAAATACTTTGCTAGCACCCACCCACTTAGGGACCATCCCAATAAAATAAGAGAAATCAGATCGAAAACGGAACGATTTAGGTGTTCTTTTATCCCGCGCGCTATTAGAGAATGGAACGGTAGAGAAAAGTTATGAAAGTGGTTAAAGAACCCTGTGACAGGCACTTAAGTGTGATTTGCAGAGTATATACAGGGTGTTTCACTGTGGTTGCCTCTGTAACATAAAATTATAGGTGACGGGAAATTTTAATGCGGTAGGTCAACACAAGAAATGTTACACTTTCTGCGGAGCTATGAACATAGTTTATCGTATCTTTTCCAAAGAGTTACACCACAAAGATATATTTTTTTAATGGAACAATAGTTTTTTCTATCGAGTATTGGATTCATTTAAACCAGCTGCGTCCAAATCAATTTAAACTACATTCCTATCACTGTTAGTTTGGGAGCTAGAACCCTTCAAAGTTCCGGGGGCGGAGGCAGCGATAGCGTAGCTGACTGGCCGAATGGCTATCCCCTGGGACACGGCTCACTGTCTCACGACCACCAGCTAGTCAGCTACGCTGTCGTAGCCTCCGCCCCCTAAACTTTAGAGGGTTGTAGCTCCTTGTGTTGACCTACCGAATTAAAATTTCCCGTCACCTACTATTTTATAAGTTACAGAGGCAAACACAGTGAAACATACTGTATATAATCTGCAAATCACACTTAAGTGCCTGTCAGAGGGTTCTTTAAACACTTGCATAACTTTTCTCTACCGTTCCATTATCTAATAGCGCGCGGGAAGAAAGAACACCTAAATCGTTTCGTTTTCGATCTGATTTCTCTTCTTTCTTTTAATATTTTCCACCCCAATTCCTGCAACATTTCCGTGACGCCTCCCCCCCCCACCCCCCGTAACGTGATAAAACAAAACCAGCTGCCCTTCTCTGAACCTTCTCGATATCTTCCGTCAGTCCCACCTGCTGAGGGTCCGACAAGGTGCAACAGTACTCCAGGAGGGGACGCACATTCAGGGGTCCTTCGCTCAGTCCTCCCTCTTGAGCAGCCCATGACATCCTTTTCTAATATCGAGGTACAGGGAGTTTGGAGTAAATACGTGGGGTATTCAAATTAAAATGTACATCAGGCATTGTCTATGAGGAGTGCTCCTGTAAAAGTTTTTTTTTTTTTTTTTTTTTTTTTTTTTTTTTTTTTTTTTTAATATAGATATTTCAACAATGTATGCATGTGCCACAGTGGCTATGTTACTTATAATAAAAAATCGCACTGGCGTGTTTTACGGCCCACTTTAGATATGCTCTTAGTTTTATGATTTTTTAAAACATTTTGCACAAAATAATAAAAAATCATGGGCGATACGATCAGGACTCTACTATTGTGATAATATCTATGCACTCAACACGTAAAATTTTTGTAGTGGCGGATTTCGAAGCACCAAGCACCTGCATGGTATCTAACGTGCTGCCAAATATACTACGGCAAACAATCAAGAACAAGTTCCCTATTTCTCTTTTTATTGAAGACAGTTGTTAACTGATGCTAATATGGCATTTTCAGTTACCAGATTACCATTTATTGTAGGAAGAACGACGTGTTTTTGTTGATTCTTCAGTCCGCCATTGCTTTGAAATTACAACGCGTAAGTTATAATAAGAAAAGCATAAAATATAGGGAGCAAAATCGCTTATGCCAAAGAGAGTTCTGTGCGAGAAATGTCAAGGGACAATTCCTAAAGCGTGGCTGACATAAAATCAAGAGGCGGTGTCAAATCGCCGTTATCCTTGCAAATAGCTCTGTAACGGCGAGAGTTACGAAAAAAACATAAGAAAGAAAAGTTTTAGAGAATTTTACCTTCTACAAATTCGGTTATTCAACTTTCGTGTCAGATGATCAGTTTGTTTGCAATTACAATTATAAATGGCTTTGTTTTAGTGTTACTAACGTATTTTTTGTCCGAAATATTTGAAAATGGGAGGTTACGGTCTCTGGTGGTCAACAATTATGTCTGTAAAATTTGGTGCTGATCCGTTGAACGGTTCGACTTAAAAAGTGGGAACACGTTACGGACAAACAGACGGACAGACAGACATCGTAAAATCACCGTTATTTTTGCAAATATCTCTGAAACGAGGCGAGATATGAAAAAATCGCAGAGAAAAGTTGTAGAGAATTTTCTCCTCTATAAACATGTATTCAATATCTGTGTCAGATCAACCGTTAAGCCGTTATTTTTATTTAAATTTCGAGCTGTCAAAAGGCGATCGCAAAGGCCCACTTTTAGTATCACTGTCGTAACCTAAAGTGGGCAAAAATGTTCAAATGTTTGTAGAGCTTATGGGCTTGACTACGAGGTCATCAGTCCCTAAACGTACAAACTACTTCTGAACTAACTTATACTAAAGACGGCACAAACATCCATGCCCGACGGGGAATTCGAACCCCCAACTGCAGCGGCCTTGCAGACCGTGACTGGTGCGCCGCAGACCGCTCGGCCACTGCAGCCGGCTACTTGTAATATTTCTCTATTTTGTACAACTAGCTTATATCACCATTTTCAAGTACTTCTGTATCATCAAAGACATTTTTTAAATCCTCAGCAAAAAACGAAAAAAAAACTCTTCTCAAAATTAATGTACTGACTTTACACTAAATACGATTAATTATGAAAATAAAAAATAGAAATTAAACATCTTGTCTGAAATAATGGATTCCTACATCAGGTTGTTACAACATTCCTGTAATGAGAATACAGGTGCTTTACAAAAAAGCTCTTCACAAAATTAAACTGAAGTGCTGACTCTGAACTAATACAATTGATTATAAAAATAAGAAAAATTAAACATTTTGTCTAAAATAATGGATTCCTCCGCCAGGTTGCTACATCATTCCTGTAATAAGAGAACATGTCTGGGCTGAATTATGATAAACTTTGTTTCTATGAACACCTGTTAGTTCTCTGACTGGAAATCTGTTTGTTCTTATGACAGGACTGCTAAATGCGACCTTGCAAAATGGTGAATCAGACTGATGCCTCCGTGCAGGCATGCAGCCCCCAGTCGTTGCTCTTTACGGATATTTTTGTTAATTTGTGACGTAAGCTTTACCGCAGATTTTCTAACTTTTATTATGTGACTTTTTTATTTTTATTCTCTGATGAAGGCAATCCTAGTTATATGATTTTATCTTCGCTACCGAGGGTGTTCTTTTATCCTTTGTTTTCTACGGAAGTTGAGGTGGATGGGGTGTTCTCCTTTTTGGATGTTCTGGTTAAAAGAATAGCTGGCGGAAATTTCAGCCACAGCGTGCACCGGAGGAAGACGCACATCGGCCTGTACTTACAAAAGGTCAGCTGCCACCATCCAGCTCAGAGGAACGGAGTGCTCTTGCACTCTCTGATGACGGAAGAACGAAGAAGTTGAACAACTGAATTTTCCGGAAGAAAATCTGCTAGGCGTAGGAAATTGGGAGAGCTTAAGTCCTACACTCCGTTCACAACCGGCGAAACCAAACACCGACTCTCAGGAGGACATAGCAATTGCGCTTATTCCTTTTTGTAGGCTGTTTAGTGCGCCTCGGTTGCACAGTGGTAGAGTTGGTGACTAAAAATCCGAAGGTCGCGGGTACGATCCCCGCCAGCTCCTACGATTTTTATCTGTCACTTTCCACTTCTTTCACCTCTGGCAGTAATGCTCATGTGAAAAATACCGAGTAGCACCGTGGTTCGGAACCCACGTTAAACTGTAGGTCCCACTACAACTGGCTGGATAAGTCAGTTCGAAGGTCGTAGGAAGACAACGGCATACCACCTCCAAACAGGACCATGCCTAGTAAAGCACTGTGGTGTTCAAACCGATCTTCGGATTGTTGACTGCTTTACATTTTTTTTTTTTTTTTTTTTTTTTTTTTTTTTTTTTTTTTTTTTTTTTTAGCCAGTAAAATAGGACGAATTCTCAGGAAGCACCGAGTGAAGAAAGTCTTCCACTAGCTATAACACGAGCCCTGCTCGGAAGTCTAAAAGACGACCTAGGACTGGGAAAGTCCAGAGTCTATCAAATCTGGTGTAACATACATGCGTCAGACAGTGCGTACTATCTAAGAGTGATGCCGAGAACACTTAAGGGCCGTTTTCCTAGCTGCGTGATACGTGAAACGCGTGCGGAACCCCGCTCCACACTCGCCCAATGCAAACATACAAGGCCGTTTTCCTAGGCTGCGGGACATCGCACGCCGCTGCGGGCTCTACCAACACCGTATAGATACAAGGCCTCACAACAAGACTGTGTCACGTCACACCGATAGGCTGCCCTCGCAAGCTCACTGGCTGGCCGCTGGGGCACAAGCCACTACCTCGTAGCTTCAGCTAGTGACTTGCGAGGGCAGTCTATCTATCGGTGTGACGTGACACGGACTGGTTGTGAGGCCTTCCATCTAGACGGTGTTGGCTCTACCTGCGGGAAACGCTTGCGTGCTCCTAGAGCAGTCTGTCTCGCAGGCCGCAGCGACTTGCTTGGCTCGAGGAGTGTGGGGAGAGCCGACAACTGCCTCAGGCGTCAGCTGTGCTCACTGTCTGGATGAGAGGGGGTAGACAAAGTCACCAGCTGCAGACATCAGTAACTACAATAAGTGATATTTGCTCTGTTTTTATGGTTTGTATAATCATAATTTTTCAAAAAATGTTCAAATGTTTGTAGAACTTATGGGACTTAACTACGGGGTATCAGTCCCTAAACTTACAAACTACTTATGAACTAACTAATTCTAAGGACGGCACAAATATCCATGCTTTAGGGGAGATTAGAACCCCCGACAGTAGTGGCCGAGCAGACCGTGACTGGAGCTCCGCAGTTCCCACGGCCACCGCGGCCGGCAAAAATTACATGATTATGCATTTGATTGAGTGCGGAAAGAAAACAATCCAGTAGGATCCAATAAGGCCAATGCTTTCATCATATGTAACATACGTACGTCAAATCAGTATTTATTCCATTGGAACAATGGCACAGCAGTAGACATAACACTCGTTTCAATAAGGTCAACGCCGGCCGCGGTGGCCGACCGCTCTGCGGCGCGACAGTCACGGTCCACACGGCCACTATGGTCGGGAGTTCGAATCCCCCCTCGGGCGTGGATATTTGTGCCGTCCTTAGACTTAGCTAGTTCATAAGTAGTTTGTAAGTTTAGGGACTGATGAAACCGTAGTTAAGTCTCATAAACCATACAAACATTTGAATTTGAATAAGGTCAACACTTTCAGTATGCATACAAGAAATTCATCAAATGGTCTACTCGAATACTGGTAAAGTACTGTAGTACATAATGTGACAATAGATAGCATGTCCCGTTGTCTACCAAATCACATTAACGCTAATTATTAATAAGAAACTAACCTCTAGGTAAGTACGAGTTTTTCTGATGGTGTGATTGGTCTCGCCACTCGCTTGTAGGAATCGGTTTACAGTTTGTCTTTAACTAATGACAAAAAATACTGACACTGATTAGGGCTCAATCTAAAATGTTCTTTAAACTTGTCCACACAGTTGAGCAAATGTTTTTATTTATTAAGACAATGTACGCTCCTTCATTTTCACGACGTAAAAACATTTGTCTTACTGCTTTGCGCTTCGTAAGAACTCTCTTCAATAATAAGCAGTCTTTCTTCTCTTCCGTAGCTTCGACGTACTTTCGAAGGCATGTTGGTCCTTCGCTGTCCTCGCTACTACTGCCTCGCCACATTGACCCACTACACGCCTAGCAAACTGTGCCTCGCAGCCAGCTGAACTCGAGCGGCGATAGTAAACCGCGAAAGGCGTCTCTCGTCTATGACAAACCGTAGCACCCAACGCCTTCCAACAAATTGGAAAATTAAATTCAAACCTGTCTAAAAAATTTTCTCGTTTACACCCCCACAAAAAAAAAAAAAAATGTAATGGGAAAAAGTCTGCCGCATACTACATTTCGAATGACGATTTGGTACAAGTTCTGCGTCAGACATGAGATTTTATTTTATTACTTCACTATTACTAATTCTATTGGCCAGAAAACTGGTAGGCGTCATAAACAAATACTACTGAAGACAATTATAAAATTATTTTCTTGTGCGAAACATATTTTAGGAGATGTGGCTTGATAAATATAGAGTAACACGAAGAAACAAGTTTCCTCAAAATCTTAAATGTTTCTTTTTTTCAGTGGGAAAAAGAATTAATTTAATTAAAAAACAGGTGTCCGAAGGTAGTTCTCGGATCACTATCATAATCAGTTGCCAAATCATATAAAACGATAATTCTTTACGTTTTGACGTGCCCCTTCCCGCAGCTAGGAAAACTTTTCTCTCAGCGACCTGCGGCCCGCAACAGGCAGCGGAAAACGCAAGTGTGTGCCGCACCACGCTGCGATCAGTTCCCGCACCTATCAAAACGTTGCTTTAAGGCACACAAGACTACAGCAGCGTACAAAGTCGGCAGTTTTTCTTTTTTGTTATTATTTATTTACCCTTGTTGCGGACCAGCTGCCTTTGGGTATATAGCGGGTCGTGATTACAAAAACTATGTGATACATTTATGCGACTGTGATACATTATTTTCTTTATACATTTACAGTAATTAGATAAAAATGCAATGAAAAGCGTAAAAACTTATCATAAGGAAAATGGAAAGGCAACTTAAAAACATCAACTATTTTAAGAAGAGAATAATAAAAGATTGGAAAGATTGGTTTGAGTGACAGCCTGAAGAATAAGAGCCGCGGTGGAGTAGCCGAGCGGTCTAAAGCACCTCGCTGCGGAGCGCGCGGTTGCTCGCCGTGGAAGTTCGAGTCCTCCCTGGGGCATGGGTGTGTGTGTGTGTTTGTCCGTAGGATAGTTTACCTAGGTTTAGGTAGTTTGTAAGCTACGGACTGATGACCACGCAGTTTGGTCCGATAGATTGACAAACATTTGAACATTTTTGAAGAATAAGAGAGGAAAGTCCAGGGTGGGAGACCTCGGAATTTACTTCGAGCCCTGCCATCCTGGAGTTTTCTCATTTTGAGACTCTTATGATTGGCTATATCTGTAGGTTACATTTCGCATGTGTTTATATAGTCCTCTGTGTCGGGGCTGTCATCTGTGGTGTAATTTGTTCTGTTTGTGCTTTCAGTGTCAGATTCGTCATAAGTGTTTTGTCTTCTGTTGCGGGCGTTTCGTGTTGCATTACGTCTTACATTCTGTGTGTACTCGTCTATTTTTCATAGTGAGACTTCGTCCGTCCTCCTGTTCATTATGTCCCATCCGTTCTTATCTCGTATTAGTTCGTTTAGGTCTTTGGTCGTGTCAAACATAGTGTGAGTGTGTGTTTTGTAGAGCTGGCAGTGTATGACAGTGTGTTCTGGGGTCCCAATTTCTCCGCACGTACAGCATGGATTGTCACTGATACCCACACGTGTGAGGTGTGTGGGGTAGGGGCCGTGTCCCGTTAGGAAGTGGATCATGCCTCGGCTGGGATTGATATGACCCATTCGAAGACGTTCCCTTATATTCGGGAAAAAGTCATAGACACGTGTTCCTTTCTCGCAGTTTTCGCATGCCCTTTGTCATGTGTCCATTCTACATTTAATTAGTTTCCTCCGTTCTGTTAATTAAATGGTGTCACAAAACTTTGCTTAACGGAAATACGCGAATTCGATTATGACCGCACCAAGATTCTGGCGCAGGCATCCAACTTCTGGGACTGTGGCATCAAGGAACCTCTCGAGATTTGTGTAAGGGAACCGCCGATAAACCGTGATACAGGGTATATTCGTAGCAAGCCATGGGATCCCCTATTCGAATGGTCAGAAAGAGGAGCAAGATATCTGACAAAGAATGTGATTGGTGGAGTCACAGTAGAAATGCCGCACCTGGGCGCGGCCCTGGGGCTGTACACTTGGTCGGCAGGTGGAGCGAAGGCAGGGGTGCAGGGCGCGCACCGCCGATAGAGCGGCTGCAGGTAAAGGCTCGGCGAGGACCCCTCCTTCTGTCAGCGCAGCTGATGGCGACGCGGTAGTTTGCAGATATGTTGTGCTCGTTGATCACTGATATCCAGCAGTTTACCTGCGAATTACTTCGACAGATCAATATGAGCATTGCGAGCTGACACCCGAATTTTCCAAACACAAACTAGGAAAAAAAACACCATTTTGTGTAGGGTGAAACAATTTTATCATTTTATCAGTTATTTCTTTCAGTTTGTTCGACCTCTCCAGTGCTACCTGCTACTGAAATAAATAAATAAATAAAATAAAATACATAAATAAATAAATAAAAATAAAAAATAAAAAAATAAAAAATCACCCATTCACAACCTGGATTTGCTTGGGGTTCCGCGAATATATAATACAATACTTATAATTAACAAAATCTAAAAACTCATTTAATAGTATGATATTACAACTCTTAACGAAGAAAACAGATTGACACCCGTTATTCTAGGTCGACTGCCTGACCAACTCTAGTCAATTTTCTAGGAGCCTTTTTTTTCGATGTATCTCAAACAATACTGTATATTTTTAATTTTTCGAAAAAGGTCTTTTTTGCTTTATTTCGTGGCATACTTGTGCTAAGTAGTATGTTTGCAAACGTGGATGTTGTCGAGTTATAACGAATCTAGCTTTTTAATGAAATTTAAGTGTTTTTTCGATGTAACTCGAAACGTATCAAATCAATCGATACATACAAAAAAAGCAATCGATAGATAATCTTAAGGGCTACAACTTTTTACTTTGACATTTTCCATCGTAGTTATAGTTTTTTATTTATTTAATAAAAACCGTTTTTTAAACTTTGCGAATTTTTTTCGGCAAATTTCGCCATCTAGGCTCGAGTTTCATGAAATAGAAACTCTATCTGAAATTTATTTTCCTACATACTCACACTTTTTGCTTTCAGGTAATGACTTTTTGCAAATTTAACAATACGCTATGACAGAATGCTTTGACTATAAACACGTCGTCACAGGGACAGTTGATAAGATTCGCAGAATATATGACATCAACTGCGAATGGGCAAAGCTGAAAAGGTGTACCCAGACGGGATTCGAACCCGGGTCTCCTGCTTTCTAGGCAGTTGCGCTGACCCCTACACCACTGGGGTCACAGTAATCACCGCACCTGCAACGACTACCTAAGTACGCCTCCCGTCAGACACAAATTCCCAGCTTCACCCTGCCCACAGTACTCAAACTCGTAATTATGAAACTAATTCCCGTAAGTGGAGAGGGATGGGCAAGTTTGTGGCTCTTAGTATTACGGGAATTAGTTTCATAACTACGAGTTTGAGTACTGTGGGCAGGGTGAAGCTGGGAATTTTTGTCTGATGGAAGGCGTACTTACAGGGTGTCCAGAAAAGGGCTCCCTGATTTCAAAATTAAATATCTCTAAAACAAAGGTCGATATAGGAATGCAATAAACGGTATGTTTATTGTGAAAGCTTTAAGAATTGTATACAGCAGTTTGAAATAACAGGTACAAAAGCTGCTAACAGATGGCGCTGTACGCTGTACAGCTCATATCAGCATACATAAGTGAAATAATCGTATGAAAACACTCTTTGCAAACAATCACATCACAATGTTTTCAAAATGTTCACCATTGGCACTACAGGGGTGGCGCAAACGAAGAATGAAATTCGTCATCACATTTCGTAGTGTCTCAACCGAAATGGATTCACATGCCACAGAGATCGCCGATTCAAGCTCGTACAGCGTGGCGGCATGCTTCGGGTAGACCATGTCTTTCACTGTGCCCCACAAAAACAAGTCACAGGGAGTCAAATTCGGGAAATATGGAGGCCAATAAATGCCTGCACCAGTAAATATGGGATTTTCCAAAGCAACAACTCGATTCCCGAAGTATTCCTCAAGAAAGCGAAACATTTGTTCGGTCCAATGTGGTCGGGCTCCATCTTGCATAAACTATTCATTACCTGTTCGATCCTCTGACGCTTGCTGTTTGGCTACAAATTGTTCCAAAATTGCAAAGTAACGTGCTCCAGTGACTGTTTCTCGAGTGAAAAAAGAGCCAATAATGCCTCTGCTGCATACTGCAGCCCACGCAGTAACTTTAGGAGAATACAAGAGTTTCGTTTCACATCAATATGGCTTTTTGGAACCCCAAAATCGCCAGTTCTGCTTATTCACGTATCCATTCAGATGGAAGTGTGCTTCATCTGTAAACCATATGCAGCCAACATCAAATCCTACACTATCAATCATTGTCAACATCTGATTAGCAAAGGCAACCCTTTGTTGCACAGCTCGTACGGGTATCGCCTGGTGCGTTTGAATTTTGAACGGAAACAAGTGTAGGCTCTTTCTCAGTATTTTCTGTGTGCTGGAACGCTTCAAACCAGTCTCAGATGCAATTCTACGGACGGATGACATTGGATTTCGCTGAATAATTCCAGAATCTGCGGCGATATTTTCGGCGTAACTGCGGTTTGCTTGCGGCCAACATGCCCCACTAGATCATCAGTTACGCTGCCTGTTTGTTGAAATTTTGCAAAGAACGTACGAACGCATCGGGTCCTTTTGGAACATTAAGTCGTACTTGAAAACTTCGTCTTGTTGCCGTAGGTCTCTCTTCTAACCTGTGGCACTCTAGCACCAGAAAAACGCGTTGTTCAATGGAGTACTTGGTTTTAATCTCTTCCTTCGGTACGCTAACCTCCTTTCACGTTTCAGTAGTGGAACTGATAGCTCTGGGCTTCGGATCACTATTTATACTAGGCATTACGTATGGCGAATACAGCGCCATCTGTTAGCACCTGCCGGCCGCGGTGGCCGTGGGGACTGAGGCGCTTCAGTCACGGTCTGCACGGCCACGACGGTCGGGAGTTCGAATCCCCCCTCGGGCATGGATATTTGTGCCGTCCTAGTTCGTAAGTAGTTCATAAGTAGTTTGTAAGTTTAGGGACTGATGACCCCGTAGTTAAGTCCCATAGACTATACAAACATTTGAACATTGTTAGCAGCTTTTGTAACTATTATTTCAAACTGCTGTATAAACTTCTTACAGCTTTCACAATAAACACACCTTTTACTGCATTCCTCTATCGATTTTTGTTTTCTAGATATTTAAATTTGAAATCAGAGAGTCCATTTATGGACACCCTGTAGGTAGTCCTTGCAGGTACGATGATCACTGTGTCCCCAATGGTGTAGGGGGTCAGCGCAACTGCCTAGAAAGCAGGAGACCCGGGTTAGAATCCCACCTGGGTACACATTTTCAGCTTTGCCCATTCGTAGTTGATGTCATATATTCTGTGAATATGAAACAATAACAACTGATGGATCAGACGTGGCGTCTGTTCCGAAGAACTATATGTATACTAGCTTCAACCCGCTACTCCGCTTGCGTGTTGTTTGGTTATGATAGATAAGGTATCTCTCAGTAGTCTGCTATGAGACTGGTTTTGAAGAAACTGAAAAATATTCCTATCAAATTGCAAAAGTCTATGCTCTTACCGTTTATCACGAAAGTAAGTAGTGTAGATCAAATCACACGTAAAAATGCACTCGTTTCGAAGAATCCAATCACGAAATTCAACACTAGTGATTGTAATAATATAACAGATTGATCACCAGATGTTATGCGCGAAACGTCAAATCGATTTTTTTGAAGAGATGTATTAAATGAAATTTCTTTTTACTACTTTATTTATTTATTCTTATACTTCTTTATTCGTATGCTTATGCTTACAGAGAAAGAGCTGAAGTCATTGTAGCACGCACAGACCAAAGATATGGTCTGTGGCATTACGTTTCGCTGTATGTAATCTCCTTGCTATAGAGTCGCAACGTCATCGCTCTCCTTCAGTCCGATATTTTTTATAATTTGACGACTTCAACCACGATATCCTCCATCTCCTTATGGCTATCGCCATGGAACTGCTATGGTGTACAACGGGAGACTTCGGACAACACACACAGACCATTCGTTTGTGTTCTGTTGTTTTCGCTGCAGAGCGAAATATTAACACACACACACACACACACGTAGAATTTTGTATACAGCAATAACTTCCCATCCCAATATACTTCACCGTTTTATCATTATCAAACTTCAAGCAACAATGCGACGAATAAAACCATTTTCAAAGAGTAAATTTACTTTTTAAAGGGTAAACCTTCCTCAGGTATAAATTAGTAACTGTACAAATATTTAAGTCTCTGAGTCTTGTGGTTCAGACGTGATAACGTACACCGAACAGACATTCACATTTATAGATAAAGATAGTTGATAAGGTGCTTATGTGACATAAAAGTTTTCTGGGTATGGTACCGCGTCATGATGTAAGGCTATTACTTAAATAACCAACGTTTCGGCCAACGTTACAGTGGCCTTCATCTGGGTAACTGGTGCTTATGGTGTAGATCCGTTTCAAACTTCCTTTTATTTCCTAAAGGCCTGGCCAATTGGAGTTCCCAGTTGAGACACTTTCGTGTCTCATCACGCCCTTGATGTACCATAAATTTGCACGAATTCGGCGATGACGCGTAGGCGGGTGTCCTCTCCTTGTGAGACACGTTCGCCTCCTTATTCTGAAACGGGGTCATAATCGCTGCCGGCAGTGCCGGAGTCAATAAGCGCAGAGCAGCTGCAGACGAGGGCGGCCCGTCGTAAACGGCTGGGGTCGCGCGCCGCTGCCGGGGCACGCGGCGGCCGGATATCTGCGCAGGATCGCGCCGTCCCGTCGCGTCGCGGCGCCATAACGAACTTGGCTGCGGCGCGGCGTTCGGCAATTAGGATTCGGCAGTCTTTACGGCGTGGCGCGGCGCGGCGGCCGTTAGGAGCGTGGGGCGGTCCAATCACGGGGAGTGGCGCCTATCAGGCCACCAGCCGCCAGCTGACAGTCACGCGCCGCACCCTCTGCCAGGAGGCGATCGCGCCCAAACTTCTCAGCGGCCTGCCTGTATGGCGGCGGCCGCGACAAGCTAACGCCTTGTAAAATAAACTAGACTCACCGACGGCGTTGCTGTCGCGGATACTGTATATTTCCGCAGATAAGGCGGCCTTCAGATAAGACGAGGTAGAAATGTTCATCAAAATTTTATAGTTCAAGCATATATTTGTCTATAAGAAGACTCCCAAGTTACCGTCTTTACCCGAATGCAAGTCGCACTTTTTTTCCAGATTTCGGGATTTAAAAATACCCCTGCGACTTAGATTCGGAGGCAAACCTATAGGAAGCTATGAAAAATGTTGTTAGAAGCCGCCATAAGTATTTTTCATGATTGGTACACCTGGATTTCACTATTTGTTGCAATGTTTGCGGTCTGCTTTTAAACTTTCGCGCGTGTAGTGTTACAATGCATCCGACCGCGAAGAAGCATGGATTTTTTTTTTTTTTTTTTTTTTTTTTTTTTTTTTTTTTTTTTTAACATAGCGAAGTTGAAAAAAAATCTTTTGCCGAGACGACATTTCATCGCGCCGATCGTTTCAGTGCGACTCTGGAGATACTGAGAAATTATTTTTGACAAGTGACATTGTAAAATCAAGCTGCATTGAAAATAATTAGTTCTATACCTGCTTTATAAGTTATTGTATGTACCCTTGTCCACTCATTATATTAATTCCATACGATATGCATGCAGTAAGCGAATGTTTTTCTGAACCAGAGATAAACACGTTACGCGCCCTCAAGTAATTAAAAAAATTCTTGTTTGTTCTATACCTAACACAACTTCCAATTTTAAAAAATTTTATCTGTATCGTAGCCTTAAGAAGCTTAGGTATAGGTTAAACAAGAAGGTTTTGTTTTGTTTTTAAGTACATGAGGGCGCGTAGCATCCAAATCTATGGTTCAGAAACAATAATCGATTTACAGTTGTGCGTTCCATATATATAATTTCAAGCCGAGCTACTTTGAGTGTAACCTTTCTTGTAAATTACCCACATCCTTTAAAATCACGACATATTCATAAAAATACGTATTGTTTCGATACTTAACTGCTTCAATATATATCGTTTAGAGACTGAAGCCGCGCTATGCAGCACATATCCGAAATTACCAATTTCAGACTAAATTTCAGTCACATATTTTTTGTACAGTCGTATAAGACGACCTCGGATTTTGGGGTCTGCAGAAATATACGGTAATTTGAACGCCCGAACGTACGCCACGATAGTGGCAAGCATCGCATAAATACGAGTGTTGTTTGCAGATAAATGGTGTATTATATAGCTACTGCCGTATATATACTCAGTTGGTAGTCACATCTGTACTGTTTGATTATTGGAGTATACAGGAAGCACGATGGTGAACAGCTGCTTAGCATTTAACTGAATAAATCGATATAAGAAAGGAATAAAAAGAACGAATACTGTCTTCCCATTCATATTTCTCAGAAATACAAGCACCCCTACTACACGTGTTCCAAAATAGTTACTCTTGCTTAACAGACTGTTACTCAAGACTATATAGGATATTGAATGAAATAAATAAAATGCTTTTACAATACTGGAAGCTCTTAAAACGAGCTACTGTAGGCAGTACTGGTGGATTGGAAGTTCAAAAATGTTCAAATGTATGTTACGTTTATGGGACTTAACTGCGGGGCCATCAGTCCCTAAACTTACAAACTACTTATGAACTATCTTATACTAAAGACAGCACAAACATCCATGCCCGAGGGGGGATTCGAACTCCTCGACGGGGAACTGCCACGCGCATCAGAGCATAGCGCTTCGATGCGTTGATGGTTCTCTTGATAGTGTTTTCTTTTGCTAGTTTGCACATTTACGTAGCTTTTCGTCTGTGACGCATATATGACGTCATTTGTGAAAGCCGACGTTGTATCTTGTGTTTCAGCATTCCCTTTCATTCTGAAGGATGATTCCCAACTCTATCTTACAATTCCATTAACCACTCCGACCTAACCATTCCCGTTGCCAGTAGGATAGAATTTGTTGGGAATCATCCTAGAAATGTGCTCATACAAGGTCAAACGTCTCATTCTAACTATATCCGTGATCTCGGTGTCGTGACACAGTTTCTGATTGTCCTGTCTCCTGTATTCACCGACTACTTTCACAGGTCCCATTTCTTCTATCTTACCCTCCTTAATTTCCAGTTTTTTTTATTAAAGCCATTCCTCCTCAGGACGAGGCATAAGAAGACGTCTAGTGGGATGACAGCACGATAATTTTTGATATTGTATTGCGCGAATCTCTTGTTGTACATTTGTTCGATGGTGTACCATGACTAGTTTATTAATTGGGATTGTTAGAGTTACCCGTTCTGTCAGATTACGTTCAAGCCACTCTCCTAGGTACTCGAACTTGTTAATTTTCTCTATTTTTGCCTCTTAAAGGCGCAGTGCATAGAGAAACAGAGAAACCTACAGTGCTTTCGATGTCTGTCAACGACTACTGACGTGAGCTATTTTCGATCACTTGAAGAACCCGATACACTTTGAAGAATTTAACGATAACCTTAATTCCCCTTCAGATGCTTTTTTATTTCGCGTGGCTGCCAAAGGTATTTGAAAGTCCCTTATAGCAAGCGGTGGAAGTCTTTCATCGAATTCACAAATTGTGAACGAAAAACGAATTTTGTGTCTCGGAAGTATAAAAACGTTGAAGGTTAAGAGCCCCTTAGCGTTAATTACGGAGTTAGTTCTACAGCACTTTACTTACGAAGCAGAATGGCGAAACTGTTAAAAATTTCAGGAAGGAAGATCAGCTTTTAACGCCCAGTCTACAGCCTGGTCATTATGGACGGAGCTCACCGTCGGACTGTTTGGTAAACGAAGGGAAAGGAACCATCGTGGCATTTGCCTGAAATGATTTAGGAAAATCACGGGTATTCTAAATCTGAAAGACCGGTGGTGGAATTTAACCACCGTTCTCCCGATTGCAAGTCAAGCGTAAATTTTTGGAAGGTATGATTAGTACAAAAGATATATGAAGTTAGAGTACGAATCAAATGTTCAAATAGCTACGGGGTCAGCAGTCCCTAAACTTACAAACTACTTATGAACTAACTAATACTAAGGACGGCACAAATATCCATGCCCGAGGGGGATTCGAACCCCCGACCGTAGTGGCCGTGCAGACCGTGACTGGAGCGCCTCAGTCCCCTCGGGCACCGCGGTCGCCAATACTTCAGCTCTCCGAGCTAACAGTTTGAAAAACTATTTTCATTGAACCATTTATTTAACATTTTTGTAAATGACCAATAATTCCATATCTTTTTGACGTTCAGCGATTTTAGTATTATTGTACGAAAATTGACGGCTAACGGGACACTGCTACAGCTGCGTAGGAGACAATAAGGGTTGCGCTGGTCGCGCCAGTCCTACAGTACATCAGCGTCAGCAGAGAGAAGCAGTGAAACCAACCGCTTCTGGTGTCTGTCCATGACTAATGGCCTCAATTATTTTCAATCGTTTAAAAATCCGGTAAATTTTGAAGTGAATATTTGCCTTAATTTCGTTTAGATACGTTAATTTTCCGTTGCCGATCGTAGATATTAGAAAATTTTACGTGACAAGGGGAGAATCTTCTCCACTATTCAGCTGCTTGATTATCGCAACAGTAATGCTAATTACTTGGTTTTCTCGTGGTAGGCGTACATGAACTATTTTGGGCTCTGCTTAAGTAGGAACAATTTATTGCTATATGAAAGAATATACGAGGCGCGTCCAGAAAATAAGTTCCGTTAGGTTATATAAAACGAACGGGTACAGATACAGAAAAAATATTGTTTGTACAAAAATCTACAACTGTTAAACTACTTTTCTACATAGCTTCCGAAATTTTGTAGGCAATTGTCATAGCAAGGCACAAGGTTTTGCGTGCCTTTTTCATAGAATGTTGCCGCCTGTGTATTCAACCATGTGGTAACATGTTCTTTCAGCTCGTCATCATCGTTGAACTGTTGTCCACCAAGGGCAGATTTTAGGTGTAAGGAGAAGGTTACTGTCAAAAGATTTTTTCTTTTTTTCACGATAATGCCTGACCTCAAACACCGAATGTGACCAAACAATTCTTACGGAAATTTCAATGGGACCTGTTTGATCATCCTCCATCCAGCTCGAACCTCTCTCCTAGCTATTTTCATCTCTTCTTACACCTAAAATCTGTCCTTGGTGGTCAACACTTCAACGATGATAAAGACCTGTTACCACATGGTTGAAAACACAGGCGGCAACCTTCTGTGACGCAACCTTCTGGACGCGCCTCGTATAATAGATTTAGTAAGAACTGTATAAATTATTTTTCGACGTAGTGTCCGTGTCGTTTGATTTTAATAGAGATTAGGAACACTCTACTTCAGTTTCAGCTGAAGTGTGAACTAGCTGACAGAATTTTAAGAGCCGTTTGTTGTTCATCGCTGTCTGGATGCTCGTAACATTAATTTTCAGGTTCTAGCAAAGGAAAGGCGGAATGAGGACAGGCAGCTGCTTCCCCACTTTTCTGTCAGTGTTGTTTAAACAGGAACACATTTGCCTTTTTTCTGCTCTGACAGGAACATTCTCCAGCTGGTATCTTATTGTGACTGAGACTGTTAGTAGACAATTTCCCTGAATTTTACCAATCGTCACTGAAGTGTGACGGTGAATAGTCAGTGACTGCTCATGTCTAACGTTTCTAGCAAGGTACTTTACCACAAGAGTAAAAACTGACTCTAGTGTCTACAAGGATAAAAACTGATGCATCATTCTATTTCAGAAATAAGGTGAAGAATGAACGTCTGAGGAACTCATTCGTAGAAGCATCCTAACGCTACATGCCTGAAACACATCACTGTAGTTCAGATAGTTGTATGAATGGCAATCATTCACAGAAACTTTTTTTTTTTCATCCTAAAAAGTTTCAGCGCCTAGAGAGATTTCCTCGTAATCACCAGATACAAAACAAACAAACGCAACTAAATAACGAAAGCTCTTCACCGACCGTAACGTAACGTAACTTTCAACTGAAATTTCTTATATAGCTGAACATCAGTTCTGAAATATTGTCTTAGAAGGGATACTCAAAGTTAAACCTATACTGGAGAGTCACCAGATTTAGACTACAGGTATTTCGTTGAAGAGAGACAAATTTGTGACGAATAGGAACGAGGAAGGAAGCTTGGAGTTTAATGTCCCGTCCACAGCGTGGTTAATGGAGACGGAGCATACGCTCGTTGGGTAAGGATGCGGAAGGAAATCGGCTGTATCCTTTCAAAGGAACCATTCAGGCATTTGCCTGGAGTGATTCAGGGAAATCACGGAAAACCTAAAACTAGATGACCGGAGATGCATTTGAACCACCATCCTCCCGAATGCGAGTCCAGTGTGTTATCACTGCGCCACTTCGCTCGGTGTGAAGAATATTCATTGCAGCTGGCTTTCTGTTCATATTACTCTATAAAAGGAAAGATTCGATTTAGATAACGCTAAACGAGAATGAGAGAGGACCATATCAATGACTTCACATACATTGATTGTATTGCTCACATTGCTGGAATTTAATATTTATAGCTGTGCCGAGGGACAGAAATGGTGTTTCGGTCATTTATACACGTGTAAATGTCTGAATGTGATGCTACTCACGATACGTTATTAACAAACCAGAAAGAGAAACTCACTTTTCTTGTGCCAACCGCCCCCCCCCCCTCCCTCATAAAAGAATCAGTTTTAACTGTATGAATTCGTCGTAAGAGATTTGCCGAATATCGTTTCCATTTACCATACTACCTCAATTCGTTTTTCAATCACCATGTGTGTGTAATTTTGATAGCAAGTACTTAACAGGTGTGTTCACTTCAGACGTTGTAGGACCGGTACATATATGTCAGAGGACATCTACGTAAATCTCGTCTGCGTGATCCACAGCATACGTCATTCGTTGTGTTTCCACTAACTTTCGTAGGCTTGTCTGTTAACTAGAGTCTTGGTTCTAACCACGTGGTGTCACGAACTTTCTCCTTTGACATTATCACGATTGGTTTCATTCAAATGTAAAGTGCATGTCAATGGAGAAAGTTTTCATCGAAACAGTTACTGTGAATTTGCAGTCGGTGGAGAAATAATGTGAATGCACCCTACATCTGAAACTAAATGTTGAACTGTTTCTAAAGCTATTGCACTAAACTGCTATGGTCATCAGTCCCTAGACTTGCAAACTATTTGGACTATCATTAAGGACAACACGCATACCCATGATTGAGGGAGGACTCGAAATTCCGATGGGGACATTGGCCCAGTTCGTAGCATGACGCTTTAATCCGCAGCTGGAACTAATGATTTATGTTTCGGAAAGGGAAAACCGATGATTGCGATGTTTATAAATCAGGTGTATGAGAGAAAAATACGAGCCGCATTCTTGGATCATATAAGGATTAACATTTTTTTTAAAGATGAATCTTTTTCTTCTTAACGCTTTGTTTGTGGATGGAACGATTGGTGGTGTCAGATGTAATCGTCAGTCCAATTAAAACAAAAAGTGAACTGCTAACACCGATGAGGAATTTTTTATAGAATCCAAGCTGAAATGCATATTTCAATGGGTAGTTGTTCCTGAAAGCACGTTTAGCAATCCTACCTCAGTGTGTGGTATAGTAGGTCCCTATGTAACGGGTCTCCCGCCTCGAACTGTTTTTGTTGAGTGACGTAGCGCGCTACCGTGCCGTCCACACACGGCGCACCCCTCATTGTGCCACTTGCATGGTGCAGGTTTTGTTGTTGTTGTTGTTGTTGGTGGTGGTGGTGGTGGTGGTGGGGGTGTGCTTATTGTTGGTGGTGACGGTGGTGTTGGTGGTGGTTTGGAAGGAAACTAAGGAACACGACCATCAGTTTTCAAAATGATAAAGCAAATACTTCTGCAATCCATTTCGTGTCTTTCGGCATTTCTTATGAACGGCAGAAAATTCCAAATTTGGTAGAAACTGGAGTCTGGCCGAAACATGATTTGTGGCCGTAACTGAAAGCGTAACCGAAACCTGAGTAAATAATTTAAAATTTCTATACATTTACGTTACACCACACATCTACATGGGATACTCTGCAATTCACATTTAAGTGCCTGGCAGAGGGTTCATAGAACCACATTTATTTCATTTAACATTTCTTTCGCAAATATCGCGCGGGAAGAAAGAAAATCTGATTCCGTTCCAGGTCTGATTTCTTGTATTTTATTCTAATGATCGTTTCTACCCATGTAAGTGGGAGTCAACAATATATTCTCACACTCGGAAGAGAATGTTGGCGATTGGAGTTTCCTAAGTAGACCATGCCGCAGCGATAAACGCCGTTGTTGTAATTATTCCTATTGTCAGTTCAAAGGCTTTAACTCTGGCAGTAATTGCCTTTTACAGGGTCCACGTTTTCACCCCATTCAATAGACCGAAACCCCGGAGCACCGGAAGAGCCGCACTTCGTTGTCCATGGCAACGTGCTGCTTATTGAAGGCTGAGCTCATCTAGTTGTAAACACTCTACCAGTTCGACGCTTGACTTGCTGCCAATTGTCCCACGAGTCACTACGATTTTACCCAGGTACTGATACTGCCACGCTGCTCTTGTGCCAGTGGTGTATAAATTCACACTTAAGATACACTTAAGATATTCTTCTGGCTAATGATGATAAATTTTGTTTGTGTTGGTATCCTAGCCACACGTATTTCTTAGAAATTCTATTCATCAGCTCCTGTAACCATTTCATTGTATTGGCAAACACAATGGTGTCACTTTCGTTTGTTAACTGGCGAGTTTGTTCACTACATCTACATGGGGTACTCTGCAAATCACATTTAAGTGCCTGGCAGAGGGTTCATCGAACCACCGTTATACTATTTTATCTCCCATTCCATTCTCGTATAGCGCGCGGGAAGAGTGAACACCTGAATCTCTCCGTTCGGGCTCTGATTTCTTGTATTTTATTCTGAGGATCATTTCTACCTATGTAAGTGGGAGTCAACAATATATTTTCGCATTCGGAGGAAAATGTTGGCGATTGGAAATTCGTAACTAGCCCACGCCGCAGCGATAAGCGTCGTTGTTGTAATGATTCCCATCCCAGATCCTGTATCATTTTCGTAACGCTGTCTCCCCTGTATCGTGACAATACAAAACGAGCTGCCCTTCTTTGGACTCTTTCGATGTCCTCCGTCAAACCCACCGGATAAGGATCCCACACTGGGCAGCAATACTCCAAAAATGGACGGACAAGCGTAGTGTAAGCAGTTTCTTTAGTAGTTCTGTTGCATCTTTTAAGGGTTCTGCCAATAAAACGCAGTCTTCCTTCGCCTTTCCCCGACATTCTTTACGTGGTCTTTCAAGTTTAAATCTGAAGTAATAGTAATTCCTAGGTATTTTTGGAGTTAATGGCCTTCACTTTCGATTGACTTACCTTGTAAACAAAGTTTAACGGATTTCTTTTCGTACTCATGTGGACGACTTCACACTTCTCATTATTTATAGTCAATTGCCAATTTTTACACCAAACTGATATCTTATTAAGATCGTATTGTAGTTGTTTCTGGTCTTCAGATGACTTTACAAGTCGATAAATTACGACGTCATCTGCAAACAACGTAAGAGAGCTGATCAGATTTTCTCCCAAATCGTTTATGTAGATAAGGAACAGCAGAGGACCAATAACATTACCCTGTCGAACGCCCGATATCACCTCAGTTTTAGTTGATGCCTTACCATCGATTACTAAAAACTCTCTGACAGAAAATTCCCTATCCAATCGCAAATTTGGGGCGATATACCATAAGCATGCAATTTGATTAAAAGCCATTTGTGAGGTACGGTGTCAAAAGCCATCTGGAAAGAAAGAAATACGGAATCCATTTGCGAACCCTTTTCTATAGCGCCCAAGACGTCGTGTGAGTAAAGAGCTAGTTGAGTTTCACAAGAAGAATATTTTCTAAAGATGTGTTGAAAATAATAATAATAAATGTTTGTAAATCTATCGGACCAAACTGCGTGGTCATCACTCCGTAGCTTACAAACTACTTAAACCTAGGTAAACTAACCTAAGGACAACACACACACACACCCATGCCCCATGGAGGACTCGAACCTCCACGGCGAGCAACCGCGCGCTCCGCAGCGAGACGGTTTCGACCGCTCGGCTACTCCACAGCGGATCCCAGAAGACTTGTTCTTGTTAAGTGATTTCAGTTGCTTCACTATTCCGATGATATCTACTTCTACGTTATTCATTCTGGCCTCTGTTCGTAATTCGATATCTGGAATATTGGTTGCGTCTTATTTTGTTAATCAGTTTCGAAAAGCTGTTTTTAGTAACTCTGCTTTATTACGGCTATCATCGGCAGGATCGCCATTGATATCATGTAGTTAGAGTTTTGTTTGTGTTTTGCCTCTAGTATATTTGACATGTGGCCAAATACTCTTTGGGTTCTCAGTCAAATTTCGAGAAATCAAAATAGTTTCGTTGTGGAAAGTAATGTAAGCATCTAGTATTGAAGCCCTCGCTAAATTTCGAGCTTCTGGGGATTTTGTGCTCGTTAAAATTTTTCATGCCTTTTTTGCTGTTTTTGGAACAGTGTCCTGACCTGTTTTGCGTACCAAGGGGGATTACAACCTCCTTTATTAATTTATTTGGTATAAAACTGTCAGTTTCTGTCAACAATACTTCTTTGAATTTGAGCCACATGTGGGTCTGCACTCACGTTTAGGATTTGGAATGAGTCGAAACTGTCTTTAAGAAGCAGTTTAGTGTATTTTTATCTGCTTTTCTGACCAAATATACCTTTCGTCAATTTTTTGTAACTTTGAGGCTTTCGATATTCAATCTCGCTACGACAGCTGTGTTCATTAATACCTTTACGCGGTTTGATGCTGGTTGAGCTCGGAATTATTTGTTGCAATGAGTTTAAGTGTGTTTTGACATCCATTTACAATTCTAGTGGGCTCATGAACTAATTGTTCGAAGTAATTTTCAGAGAAGGCGTTGAGTGCAATTTAGCACGATGTTTTATGCGTATCTCCTGATTTGAACATAAAATTTTGCCAACAGATTGAAATCACTAGTTTTTCCACATTTTTCAAGATCCCCTTCCTGTAGTAAGCCTTCTTGAGTGTGTGTAAGCCTAATCAGGATTTCGTAGAAGATGACATGGGAAGCGAACAGGCTTAGATAAATTGACGGTACTTTTATTAAAGTATATCTAAATTGGATTCTTTTCATATCTTTGTGACATTTTCTACCTAAAAAAGAAAAATTAAAGGAAATTAGATATTAAGTAAACTGAACTCCTTACAGTGGAGTATCGATATTTAGGGTCGTGAAATTACGAGTTTCCTATAGAAACGATCGTTATAAAACAAAACAACTGTGGATACATTCTATCTCCACAGAAAAAAGGACTCTACTCGTATAACACGAAGTAAATCGTGAAAAGACTTTAAAACCTTTAGGCTGCCAATGTAAACCAGTATTTATTTTATAAAAGGTCATAATTTTTTACAAGTGTTTTCTTTCCAAAGTCGATTTTCTTCTTTTCACGCGTAAATTTCGATGTAATCCCGGCCCGGTTCACCTCGAACTAACGAGAGACTACTGTATAGCTACAACAAATTCCACAGTCCTGCATACCTTCTTGTAGAAAGTAGTCTTTAGGTACGCAACAAATATGCCAAATAGATACTACAAAATTCCAGAGCCTCAACATGACTACCACAATACAAAATACGCAGAAAGTAATCATTTGTTAGATTCCGTAAGTACCCTTTTAGATTTCATTTTTCACTCGCTAGCTTTATATTGCCATCTTCACTTCCGTTTTTTGCAATCTCCTTTGTGGTATTGCTGAATACATACCAGCTGCAAGAGGTATTTCGAAAAATAAAGCCACAGTTCGGACTAATAGTATGATTGTTGTCTGTAAAAATTTACGCAAACTGAACAGGGGAAGGTGGGAACCACTGATCAATGTTTCCAAAACCCATTTAGGTATTAAAAGAAGTTGCTTGCTTTCAAGGAAACTCATTAATAAAAATTTACAGCATAACAAACCAGTTCCATTACGTACAATACTGAATAAGTTAAATTGGTACTAACATAGTAGATCTCTGTAAGGTACGATTCCTATGTATTGTGCTTAACTACAAAATACCCACAATTTTACGCGGTAGGGACCATCCTAGCAGTTAAATGGCGCAGCGTTAACTGAGGTAAAGCGTAATATTTTTAACTGAATACATCCAGAATGCCAGCCGCGGTGGCCGAGGTGACTGAGGCGCTCCAGTCACGGTCAGCACGGCCACTACGGTCCGGGGTTCGAATCCCCCCTCGGGCATGGATATTTGTGCCGTCCTAGTTCGTAAGTATTTCATAAGTAGTTTGTAAGTTTAGGGACTGATGACCCCGTACTTAAGTCCCATAAGCTTAACAAACATTTGAACATTTGAACATCCAGAAAGCAATCGAACTTCATCAGTGAGTTGAAGATTTCGGCCATACCGAGGATTCGGCTGATTTCTGGCCGAATCGGAAACTATGAAATATGGCTGAAACTAATCCTAACTGAAATCGAATATTCGCTCGGTCCTTAGTAGAAAGCAACTATTTTATGTAAAACTTTGTTTTCATTAAGTTCATGTGTATATAATTTTTATGTTAAACGACTAATATTTTAGTAAATATGGTTCCTCTCTAATAATCCGATATTATAGAAACTAATGATATCATGTGGCTCTTAATTTTCACTGATGTAGCATTCGTATTTCAGTCACAACGAAAATTTCCAGAATTCTTGCACACAACATATGAATTCATAGAAGTATTTAAACATTGATATTTGTATTTCCTTGGAAGTTGGGAAGTTAATTTGTTCTGTTCGTGATTCGTTTCGACAAAAATTGTTAATTGAAAGGCCCGAAATGGGAAGGGTGATATATTTAAATAGTCAGAATGGGCAACGAAGTTATACGCAGCTGTGTTGACATGTTCGCCACTAGGCAATTAACAGGCATGGGAATTAATTAGCATCACAAAGGGAAACAATTTTCAAATATCTGAACTGCATGGTCGTCACGGGAAAATGGTGGCTTGCGTATAATCGTCCACAGAACGGTCGATTCAGTGCAAAACAGTCCAACGTTTGGTACCGAGATCGGCGTGAAGCGGAAAATACACAGCATTAAAACCACCGTCGAATTTAGTGAATAGGCATCCGGTGTCACACTGGTGTAGCCAGAGTGTCGGCAGCACTGTTAGAATGAAATATCACTATGGTGTAAAAATTGGCAATTGACTCTAAAGAATGAGAAGTGTGAAGCTGTCCACATGAGTATGAAAAGAAATCTGTTAAACTTTGTTTACAAGATAAATCAATCGAATGTGAAGGCCGTAAACTCTACTAAATACATAGGAATTACTATTACTTTAGACTTAATTGGAAAGAACACGTAGATAACTTCGTGGGAAAAGCAAACCATATACTGCGCTCTATTGGCAGAACCCTTAAAAGATGCCACAGAACTACAAAAGAAAATGCATACACTACGCTTGTCCGTGTTTATATTTATTTATTTTTTATTTTTTTTTTTATTTTTTTTTAGTATTTCTGCCCAGTGTGGGATCCTTACATGTGGGTTTGACGGAGGAGATCGAAAGAGTCCAAAGAAGGGCAGCTCGTTTCGTATTGTCACGATACAGGGGAGACAGCGTTACGGAAATGATACAGGATCTTGGATGGGAATCATTACAACAACGGCTCTTATCGCTGCGGCGTGGGCTACTTACGTAACTCCAATCGGCAGCAGTCTCCTCCGAATGCGAGAATATATTGTTGACTCCCACTTACATAGTTAAAAATGATCATCGGAACAAAATACGGAAATCAAAGCTCGAACGGAGAGATTCAGGTGTTGTTTCTTCCCGCGCACTATTCCCATGTAGATGTATATGTAGCGGCGTGGGCTACTTACGAAACTCCAATCGGCAGCAGTCTCCTCCGAATGCGAGAATATATTGTTGACTCCCACTTACATAGGTAAAAATGATCATCGGAACAAAATACGGAAATCAAAGCTCGAACGGAGAGATTCAGGTGTTGTTTCTTCCCGCGCACTATTCCCATGTAGATTTATATGTAGAGGGTCAGTGACCGAATCATACAATACACGGCTTGCATAAATAATTGCGAAAGCTACAAAGAAATGACTTGTGAAGGCCTCAAGAGCGCACTGCCGGCCTGCGCAGAGAGAAATCTTGAACAACCTGCTGTCGACTGCTGAGTTCCAGCTGCACTTTACTGCAAACACACTGAAATAACTTGTTGTTGTTGTTATGGTCTTCAGTCCACTATCTATTCTGAGCAAGCCTTTTCATCTCCTCATAAGAACGGCAACCCACATCCACTTGAATCTGCTTACTATACGCGTCTCTTCGTCCCCATCTGCGATTTTTACCCCACATACTTCCCTCCAATGCTAAATTTACGATTCCTCGATGTCTAAGAATGTGTCCTACCAAGCGATCCCTTCTTTTGGTCAGGGTATGCCAAAAATTCCTTTTCTCACCAATTCCGTTCAGTACCTCTTCATTAGTTATGCGATCTACCCACCTAATCTTCAGCATTCTTCTGTAGCACCACATTTCAAAAGCATCTATTCTGTTCCTGTCCGCACTGCTTATCGTCCATGTTTCACTCCCATACAAGGCAACACTCCACACAAATGCCTTCAGAAAAGACTTCCTTACACTTAAATTAATATTCGATATTAGCAAATTTCTCTTTTTCAAAAATGCTTTTCTTCCCATTCCCATTCTGCATTTTATATCCTCTGTACTGCGACCATCGCATATTATTTTACTACCCAAGTAACAAAACTCATCTACCACCTTCATTGTTTCATTACCTAATCAAATTTCTTCAGCATCGCCTGATATTTTAAGACCGCATTCCATTATTTTTGTTTTGATCTTGTTAATGTTCATTTTATACGCTCTCTTCAACACACTGTCCATTCCATTCAACTGCTCTTCCAGGTCCACGAAACATAAATATAATAGTGGTTGACTTAGAAATAAAGTTAGAAACATCGTTACCATTGTGCTGTATTAACAAGACTCATCTGAAATGAATATTATCGGTAATTGCAAGAGCATAGCGAACTGGTTGTCAATCCCTACCGAGGACTAGAGAAGAATGCTAGTCTAATAATACCACATACAAGGGCACCATCAGAAGTGTAAATAACAGAATTTTATGGTACAGGGACATACCCTGAGTTTGATGCTAACCGCTTTTTTAGCGACGGGCCTTGGTTTTCGATAAAATTGATGAAGAAGGTAACTGCGCGATGGAAAATACGTAACGTTAATCCTGTTCGAACCAAGTGAGCGTGCCGCAGCGGTAAGGTATCCAGCTACCAAGCTGGAGTTACCGTATTCGGTTCCTCTCAGTATTTTAGCTTTTCTTTAAATCAGAATAGTCTGACATTTTTTTTCCATTTTATTTTACACAAAATCAACAAACAGTGTACTTGTTTGAAATCAGTAAGAAATATCCAGTTTTGCCGTAGTAATTTAATCTTCACGTCATTATTAGAAAATATTACTCGCTATCGCCTGTAACGCTTGCTATGCCACAATAGGAATCCGGATGATATTTGTCGTAAAATCAACCGAAACAAATTGGTTTGCAGCTCCAAGCACATTTCATAAAAGCTACTGTCTTGGAGGCGCATGGAGCTTTTAAGAGCGATAGCAGAAAATGTTCATTTACATTAACAAATAGTTCTCTCTCATCCGTTAACTTTGATGTGAACCACGCTTATTTGATCATCTTCGAAAAAACAGGTTTCCTGAGTTGATGCAGACTTAATGAGTGTGGTTTTACAACGAATATCATTCGGCTTTGTGTTGCTGCATAACAAGCAATGCAGGCGATAGCGAGTAAGATTTTGTAATAATGACGTCATAATTAAGTTACTACGGCAAATAACAATATACAAAATTTGCATTGTTTGTTAATAGTCTGTAAAATGAAATGAAAGAAATCGAAATATTCTGATTTTATAAAACAAGCATAAACTCAGAGTGTAAGTGAACACATTATTTCCAGCGTGGGAGCTGGACAATTTAACCGCTGTTCCAAGTTCACTTGGTTCCAACATGACTAACGTTACGCCTCTTACATGAAGCGGCGAACGTCGACATAAATTTTCTCGAAAACCAAAGCCCGTCGCTAAAGAAAGCGGATAGCCTCAAACTTGGGGTATGACCCTCTACAACGTATCTGAGACCCAGCACTTCTGATGGTCCCCTTGTTAGATTATAAGACGTGCAAAAAATAAGCGACGAACTAAAGTCGCGCAGGGTAAATAAATGTTTCGTTACACAGATATTCATCACCGAACGAACTGGTGCAGTGGTAACACTGGAGTCACATTTGAGAGGACGTTGGTTCAGATCCACCTTTGACCAACCAGATTTAGGTTTTTCGCGTTTTTCCTACATTATTACAGGAAAATTCCCACTGGTTCCTTTGACAGGGCACGACCTATTTTCTTTTCCATCCTTACCCAAAACTCGGACTGTGAGTACCGTCTCTACCAGCTTCCTTCATTTTCCTTCAGAATTCTTAAAACAATGTTAGAGCAACTGTTGGTAGAATCAAAGCTAACGCTTCAATTCGCGAATACGCGTAGTAAAGTATTGCAGTGTGCATTAGCCTTCCGCAACAGTCGTCGACGCTTGCAAACGTTACCTGCCATTTCGTCTCCAGGTCGCTTTGCGATATGCTTCGGCGAGTAGAACGTCTTAAAATTATGAACAGTATCAAATCTTGATTTCTAAAGTCAATTTTATAACCCAAAACAGGTGGCACTATCGGGTCGGTTGCAAAAATTTAAAGAAACTACATCGTGGTTCAGGTCGAAAAAAATTCGATTTTCGGTTTTCATCATATTTCGATAGATTAAGGTTTTATTTAAGTACTCTGAAAAGGATTTTGCTAGAAAAGTTTTTTCGAGTATTTAAAGAGCATTTTCCTACCATGCGTACGGTACATCAAATATTTGGGCGATGGTGATAGCAAGGCATACAACAATGTGGTGAACGCTAAGTCATATGGAGATGCCATTATTAGCAAATTAGAATGTGCAGACCATGTTCAGAAACGTTTGGGAACAAGACTGAGGAAACTAACTGTTGATATGAGAGGGAAAAAAATGAGAAGATGGAAAATTGTTGACCAGACAGGGTAGGTTAACTAAAACTGAAATAGAAAACTTGCAGTTATACTATGGGCAGGCAAATAGGAGAAATAAAAATCTGGAGGCAATGGAGAGAGATGTTTAGGCCACATTGTTCCCTAAGTCTTCTACTGATGATAAGCCATTTCATGCCTTGAGTCAATCAGGAGAAAATTCGTGGTGCAAGTACAATAGGGCTCAGGCAATGAGAGAAATTTATTCTCACCGGAATTCTCTTCCTTCTACTGTTATTACAGCAATTAAACCTATTTAGTGCATCCTGACCTTCTAAGTAAATGTCTGCATGGGCAGACTTAGGACCCAAATGAATGTTTCAACAGCATAATTTGGAACCGCATTCCTAAAACTGTATTTGTAGGCATGCATACAATGAGTCTAGGAGTTCATGATGCTGTTATTATATTCCATTGTGGTAATATTGGAAAGTCTTGGGTACTGAAAAACCTGGAAATTAATCCTAGTGAAAATATGATCACTGGGCTGCAACACTGCGATAAAATGAGGACAGCCGATGCAGACAGGTCTGCATCTAATATGGCCAAGAAAGTAAGACAAACATCCAGGAAGGTGAAAAAGAGGCTGGAAAACCTGCTAAAGGACAAAGAAGAGCCATCATATGCAACAGGACAGTTTTAATTAACTGTAAGTAACAAATTTCGAAAAGTTATTTTTTCTTTAAAGTCAATTTCCCAGAAGCTAAAATTTTCAGTACATATGCCCCATTATATCAAAAACTATCATAGATAAATGAATGAAATTTTCAGAGACTCTGAATAAGATAAAAATCTATCTCTGGTACTACATTCATTAATATTCCCCCATTAGGAAGATCGAAAAAAAAGTCTGCAGAAAAACTTAATTTTTTTGTTAATAAATTTATAACAGTATATTTCATAGAACTATAAAATGGATAAAGTAGACTCTATTAGCATCATGTAAAATACAGGGAAAATATTAAGGTTTTTTTTTCAGAAATGGGTCAAATTTTTGTCTAAATTAACACGGGTTAGATAGGCAGGGTGTGGCCCCCTTAAATCGTTTACAACAGTCGATTTCAACTGTTGTGTAATTACATTATAAAGCATCAAAATCATGCATACTTATCGAAATTATAGCAGGACATGGTACTACTTGTCACAGTACATGACAAACACTTCAGACATATAGAACTAAATCAAAATCAATTTTTTATCAGAAGTAAGCTTTGACTATAACCCGGTTTTAAACTAGAGTAAGATGCATAAGACCCACTGCCAGACATAGAATTCAAACGCCCTGTTACAGCTTTCCAAGTCACTCAAGATTTATTGTTAAAACAGCGAATATGGAATACATAAAAGATTAACAGTTGCAGATCAAACCGCACTGAGACACCAGGTGTCGATCCATGCGAAACCCCCATGTTACTATGCAGTTAGCCTCAACATGCAACGAGGCCAGCGCTGATTGGCGTATACATTCGATCATACTGACGGCAAGTACCATCTGGGGCTACATTATCCCACAATTATTCAAGTGGTTTCCGTTCTTTCGGGCATGTCAAAGGCAGGGTATTGGACTGATTGCTGTAAATCGTCTTAAAATTGTTAATCATTTTAAGCTCAGAAACTTCCATTTGTTCTTTTAAATTGCAGTGTTTTCTAAGAAAAAAGGAAAATTTAAATTTAAATAATTTGAAATCCAGTTAAAATGCTTCATTTGATTCACGTGAGGCATTGACGTCAGCTATCATGACTGATGCCGTAAAACTCACTAACAGTCGTACACTGTTTCGACACTCACGTTTTTGATAAAGGTGCATAAGATTTGGGATGTATCATACTGTGAAAATTCACCAAAATAAACCCCATAACATTTGTTTTCGGATGTTCCAGTCAATGAGAAATGCGTTAATTTGGTTTAAACTCCGTCTCAGAGATCGAAAATAGATAGTGGACACTTCGTTCATTTTTGTGAGGATCATTTTGATGTAAGAAAACACCCCTACGATATTCATTATTTCATTAATTCACGATTTAGTATCATGGTCTGCAGCTGCAAAGCTACAAAGTATTGTTATGTACAGATTGGTGAGCCGAAGATTACATTTGCGAAACAGCTGTTCACGTTATGACACGCCAACGATTTGCATTTAAAGTCGTTTGCCAATGTATTGGTGAATGTACAAAGATCTTTAATATTTTCAAGGTAAGCGCTGAAATGGAGGAGCGGTAACACGCAAAAAGTATATAAATCAACGATTTGTGTTTCAAATACTAATTTTTATTAAATTTGAAATTATTACAATTTCGTCAATAATTCTTTTTCATTTTATGTTATCACATTCTTAGGCGACAAAACAAAAAGACAGGGGAAAATATGAGAGCACACGGGCGCAAAAAAGTATAATTCAGGACGCTGACCTTTACGTTACCAAATAGCTAAGCTAAATGCTGCCTGACAAGATAACCTCCCTTCACAGAAAAAGTCCGTCGTAAATTTTTGTAATATTTAATACTGTCACGTACGTTAAAATATTTGACCTCTTATTTTGTCCTTTCGTTAACATTGCAAGTACTGATTTAATGTGACAAGTTTCTTTGTAACCAAGCTGCACGAGAAATATGGATAGTGACCATTGCGCAAGATTAATTTACGCATAGGCCTAGAGAAGAATTAATATGAATCTGAACTGTATCTACATAGTCGCGCACTTACCACGTAATTTTTACAGTAGCCACTAGTAAAAGTGTTAATTTAAAAGTGAAATGTATTTGATTGCTGTGGTCTTCAGTCCGGAGACTGGTTTGATACAGCCCCCCCCCCCCTACTCAATCTTGAACAAGCCTCTTAATCTGCTCGTAAGAATGACAATCTACATCTATTTAAATCTGTTTACTGTATTCATCTCTTGGTCTCTGCGATTTTTACCCGTAAAAATTTTGGTTGTTTACGAAAAACTAAAACACGATAAAGGCACCGACTTTCCGAAGGTTTTCACTATAATTTGTCACAAAATTCTTCTTCATTCTTACATGAAAGATTTTAAAATATTTTCTAATAAAAAAAAAATAAAATAAAAAAAAATAAAAAAATAAAAAATTATACACAGAAGAAATAAGGGAAAAATCGAATAATTTTCACTAACACTACTGTTACATACACACATAATACATAATAGCTTCGTCTTCCTTGCGTCATAGAACTTCACGAGAGCTCAGTCAATGACAGAGCTTTTAAAATCACGTGAACTAATCAGAAACTTAATGTTTTTCAAACTTTCATTTGAGGAAAGTAACAAATAATTTTAAGACTAATAACCGAAAATTCAACTTGAACATTATAATCACTCAGAATCAATACAATTCTAACTACTTTTAGAATAGGGAAAAATACAAATTAATGTTTCTTTGTTTGCCTTTTTGTTCGTATTTTATGCAGCTAATGGTCTCGACAACCGTTCACAAGCTTGGGGTGCATGTGATATATCCTCAAATCGCTGGAGAAATTCCTCTTTTACGGCACTAATTACGGAAACATATTCAGTGTAGCTCTTTCCTTCGACAGGACAGAGTACCGAAATGCTATGCGTTCTCTGATGTGAGCTGTCGTTCCCACAACTCTATCTTTCTGGTGAAAGCTTCCACTGTTTCGCTCATTAACCAGATCATTTGATTTTCGCCTTGCAAACTGGTGTTCAATTCATTTATATGTGAAGTAATGTCCACTAAAGGTGCAAGGTGGCAACCCACTCTGGATTATCTAATTTGGGGTCGTGCCTTATTTTGTCCTTTAAAAACTGACTTATTGGTATCGTCAGTTCAAAACATCGTTTTAGTACATTGCCTCGGCTAATCCAGCGGACTTCACTGTTATACGTTATGTCACCGTACTCTTCCCCAGTTTCAGCTAAATATTGTCGAAACTGCCGACGTGCAAGGACGTGGGATCTCAAATAATTAACTGCAGGAATGACATCTTGTCTCCTAGTTTTGCTACTATTGTACAAAGTACTTCTTGCTGCAAAACGAAACGATTCTTCTGTGCAAACCGCAATGATTCTTCTGTGCGCTGTAGCGTCTTTCTGAGCAATCCAACAAATCCCGTTTGCTCCCCTTTTATGGCACGTGCTCCGTCTGTCGTCAGACGCTAAACGATCCCACATGAGTCCAACAGAATCAACGGCTTTTGGCATGCGCGCACCGGTGGTAGTGCTTTTTATAGGCATCATATCCTAAGAAATCCTCTGTTATGTGAAGAGCAGCGTCCATGTCGCGGATATAAATCACTAATTGCGCGGTGGCAGAAATATCTGTGAACTCATCAAGTGCGATGATAACTCCTGTACTTATTAATTGACGGTAAACGTCACCTGCCACGGCACTTGTGCGACGAGTTACGGTTCGCCGAGAAAGATTGACGGCACGGAACTGATTAGCATTCAGTGACACAGAGAGTCAGTAGCGTCATTGATGCATTCTTTTATAAACTGACCTTCAGCAAAAGTTTTTCCAGCTCTTGCAACATTAAGCGCAAATTTTTACCGTACCACTGTGATATCTTTGCTGTCGTCCTGAAAAATATAAAACAGTTCTCCATAAACATACTAGATCGGTTACATGGAAGACATGGCAAAATAAAGTTGTAGACCTCTCATAACAAAAGCAACTGACGACGGATTCATCTGGCGTCGTTTGATCGCTCTTTTACAGTTCAGTCAATTCCTCCATCCGCCCATAATCCAAAAATAAGCTATAATCGTCTTATTGAAATATTTTGTAATGGCGTTCAGTAGTAAATTTTCGCTTACCGGCGAGAATACGGCCACATTTTAAACATTTCGCATTTTCGCCTTTCTCCACAAAGAAATATTGTTAACCCAATTCCTTTTTAAAAGAGGGCAAATCCGCACTTTGTTTCGTCGATTCAGTCTGCATTTTGTGGTGCTTGAGATGTAACGTTCGCTATGCAGCGGTCACCTGGCATCGACGTCCGCAGCCTCGCCTGTCCTCGCACTGCCCCAGTCCACGACTGCTCGTGTGCAGAACGCGTGCGGCGTAAGCGCACACGTTCCGCGTGCGACGTTTGCCCGCCCCTGTTACACCCAACCGAGCATCACTGGCGTGCAGGCAGAAACCGCTTTCCTCTCTGAAGACCACGGCCCACTATTCCATCTTCTGCCTGATCCTCTGACGCCGCGAGTCGAGCTGTGCATGTCAATGTAGTGGTGTCAGTGGAAGAATGCCTGGAGGTGGGCGTTCCAGTAGTCCAGCTGGGGGGATCAGATTGAATATAATTTCGACCGGGGGGGGGGGCGTGGGGAATTGATTTCCTTCATCCCTCCCTTGGCTACAGTTACAGTTCGTTCCTCGTGTACTGCCTGTAAGATCATCCAGTGCTGCCCTTACAACTCCACAATGAACGTCAGTACAGCGTCACGGGTAATGCGACCATTGCAACGATCATCCTTGCACAACTCACGCCCACGTCCTACTTTATGGGAATTTTCTTTAACAATAATCACCCCACTGGCGTAAAGCCAGAGGTAGTGAGAACCACAGCACTAACAGTTTGCTTCTCGGCAGGCGAATATGCCAGCAGCGCCCGGTGCAAATCAACCCACGCTAAACAAATCGGCGTTGCTCTGAACGAGACCTGCAGGCTCGTCACTGAATGGCTGAAACCTACACCGACCGACAAAGTATGTATTGCATATTTAGCCAGCTAAGATAGCGTTTTTGTTGTTCAATATAAGACCTTGTTGTAAATAAGTATGGCAAAGTGTGCTAGGTTGTCTATTTATTATATAATAGTTATCCCTGCTTGTTGCCCTACTTCTTCTCGGTTTTTTCTTTTTTTTTTATGCCCCGCGTGGGGCAGGCTGGCAGCAGCTTCATCGCTGCTCTGGTAAAATGTGAATATATACCGTCTTAAAGCAGAAAACAAAAGTAGAATTAACAAAACGAAGACGAATAAAATGTAGGAAAATTACAAGAGACAAGGAGAATTGAAAAACACGTAGTTCGAAATTAAAAAAGTTCATGGTGATAAAAAATATACATAGCAAAATAAAAGCCATGGTGAGTAAAGTAACACTTGATGATACAAACAGGACGCCGACGAGGCCCAGAATTAAAACACATGGCAACTCGAATATTCGGCCTGATCGGCGGCTGCTGAAGTGTTGGCACAGCACTAAGCGGCGCACTGTTAAAATATGTCGACACAGATGCCCCGCAGTGGGAAAACGGGTGGAGGGGGAAGCGCGGTGGGAAAAGATCGTGAGGGGAGGGGGAGAGTGAGGAGGGGGGAGGCGCAAGGACTCATGGTAAGAAGGATCTGGGAGAGGCGAGCGTAGGTGGGGACAGGAATGGGTGAGGCGAGGAAGGGAGACGTGCAAATACGGGGTTGGACTAAGGTTGAAAGGAGGGGTAGATTTCGGGCCGAGGGCGTCATCCGGGAGAGGGAGTTGATGGAAGTTACACTCGGTGAGGACGCGGAGAGACACATAGCGGAAGTGGAGGTGTTCCAGAAATTTCTGAAGGTGACGAAAGGGAATCAAGTCGTAAATGATTCTCGTGGGGGACGGTAAGAGATGCAGAGGGCGTGGCGTTATAGGATCTGGAAGGATTCGTAGTGAGCAAGGGGGAGAAGAAACCCAGGTGCGATGGAAGCAGCAGAGAATAGGACGCATGATGGGCCCGTAAGTGAAGAGGAAGGTGGAGGGGTAAAGGCCCCAAGTCCGGCCGGACAGGAGCTTAAGGAGGTCGGAGAGGGCTTTTTCACCGATGGATTGGAGGTGCGCTTTCCAGGATAGAGAGCGGTTAAGGGCGAGGCCAAGGTACTTGAGCGCTTTGGTTTGCGGGATGGGACGGCCATGGAGTGTGAGGTAGAGGTCGCGGTGACGGAAGAAAGGGGTGGTGTGACCAATGATGATTCTTCTGGTTACATGTTGTTCCCTTAAATTATGCCTGATGGACAGCAGTTTGTTAAATGTAACATGTCTGTTCAGCATATGATATAAAGCATTGTACTTATGATTCTGGAGAAGTCTAATTCGTAAATTTGTTAGTTAGGACATAATCAACATTATTTGCACTTACTTCTCCTGCTTTTTATTCTTTTAATAAACGATTTGCGAATGTATGTGGACACAGCAATAATAGTTTTAGGACACAAACGTAAACATAGATTGTAAGGGAGCGTCAGCTATGGTTCAGTAGCAGAAATACATTCTAAACAAGGGCTTATAGAGTGATGAAGCTATCTGGTAGCTCATTTTGTAAATATGGGTTATAGCTACAAATTAGCTGGTCGTCACTAATGAAAGGTGTTGTCTATGAAGTGAACACAGTGTGGTTTTACACTGTGTTGCAACTAGTCTTGAATTTATGTTCAGCTTGCCCATGTATGAGAGTAAATGTACTTACTAAAATGAGTTATATTAGTTAATTTTAAATAGTACATTATACTTATTTACAGACAGACATTTGGAGTTTCTTACATGGAAGCACTATCGAAGTGACATAAGTTGCATGAATATTTTCCTAGTTTGGAACAATGTGACTTCTAGGTAATTTTAATTTGTGAATTTTATCCAGTTTTATCTCTATATATAAAAGGCAATGTCCCGACTGACTGACTCTTCATCGCCCAGCGCACACCACTAAAGATAGAAACTTTTGTAGAGGGTGTTAATCTTACTCTGTAGGCGTCATCTAAGAAGCTATTTTTCGGTATTCCGTCCCTAAGGGAGTGAAATAACAGATGAAACGTTTTTCGAAAATACGTTTCTATTTAGGCAATTTCGAAGCTAGGAATACAAAATTTCGGATTCTAATTCAGGGTTCGAATATAAAAGCCACGTGTTTCGGAATTTTTTGAAATTCAACCAATAGGGGGTAAAATAGGGGACGTAAAAATTGGTTTTCAAAAAATGTTGATGTTCACTCAAATTTTAAGCTACAAATACGAAACTTCGGATATGTAATCTTGGTCAGGATTTAAAAAAAAAAAAAATTAAATTCAACAAGTAAGAGGGTAAAATAGGGGATGAAAAATTCTCTTTGATAACGTGTTGTTATTCAGATAATTTTGAAGCTAGAGCTGTTGCAAAGGACAATACAAACACTCATGACCGAGGAGAGAATCGAACCCCCGACGGCGAACAGCAGCGCGCACCGCAGCATGGCGCCTCAATACTCATGGTCATTCTGCCGTGGCTACAAGTAGTATCACAACATTTCATTACGATAGTACTTAAGCTATATCTATGAAAATTTATATTAATGGGGAGAAACAACTGGTGCAGACCAACCAGCCTCCGCATGCGAATCAGCTGGCGTTAAGCTAGTACATACATAAAATTACGTCACGGTCTGCACGGCCACTACGGTTGGGGGTTCGAATCCCCCCTCGGGCATGGATATTTGTGCCTTCCTAGTTCGTAAGTAGTTCATAAGTAGTTTGTAAGTTTAGGGACTGATGACCCCGTAGTTAAGTCCCATAGACTATACAAACATTTGAACATCTTTGAACATAAAATTACCAGTTAAATAATAGAAGGAAAGATAATACACAATTTGTCATTTTATTTTTAGGTTGAATAGGAGTGACCCTCTCTCTCAAACCCAGGCTTCAGTACAACTTTGTCCTAAAACAACTGCTAGCCAAAATGAAACTCATAGAATAATATGTTATAGCTTTCTTCTGACCATTTCCAAAATTGTAAGGTATCCTTTTTTTCTTAACTTTGAACTTTTATAAAAAAAATCCTTATTGTGGAGCAGTTGAAAATGATTCCATAGTGTATAGAAACTGGTTGTGCATTACATATGAAGTATTAAAAAACTTTTCAGTAAGCAACTGTGGCTTGGAGTACACTTGTATTCCCTGTTACATAAACTGTACCTTATTGCTTGTATTGCACCGCCTGCTGTGCGTAGAGAAGATGCAGCCTACAGTGAAAGAGCGAGGGCCGAGTTGTCTGAGAGACACCTCCTCCGCAACATTCAGCCAGCCACCAAACGCCTGAAATCTAGATGGAGTTTAATCAGAGCAACCGAGACTGGTTGGAACCAAAGGAAGAATTGGCACCAGGCTACAATGAGACGGTTTGGAGGTCACTAAACAGGTGACGAACCAACACTGCACGCTCAAGAGATAATCTTCTGAAGTGGGGATATTCTGCATCTAAGATCTGTGATCAGGGACACGTGCAGACGACCCGACATATGTATAAGTGCCCTGAATGTCCTTCACTTTGTACTTTAGAGGACTTGATATTGCCAACCACAAATGCTGTCGACGTAGACCGCTTTTGTTTAAAATGTATATAATGTTTCTATATGTTGTTTATAGTTTCGTATTTTATATGTATATAATTAATTAATTTCTGTGTGTTCTACCTGTGATGTTTCTAATACGAATTTAAAAAAAAAAAAAATCACCCCACTCAAAAGGCCACAGTTTGATCTCTTTCAGTCTCCCTCGGTTGGCTGTATGAAACACGAGATCGTGTCGCTGGTATGGCGCCTGTTTGCCTTCATATTTTCGTATCACATTGAGCCTTAAGACAGCAAACATTTCGTATCGAATGGTTCACATGACTGGCGCTAAGGCAAATTCGTGACGTCGCTATCGGTTGGCGGACTATTTGGAAACCGTTATCCTCCAGTATCAACCAGGTGGCCTCTGCCGTCATCAGATGAAAATCGATATCATCATTCCAGGATTTCCCCAATTTTTTTTTTTTTTTTTTTTTTTTTTTTTTTTTTTTTTTTTTTTTGCAGCTATAAAACTAATTGTACGATTTATAACGAAAATAGCAGGGTACATAGCAATGCATAATTGATGCAAGAATAGTTCACCTTATTACTACTACCCTTCTTAACAATTTAAGCATGAATTATTCACCTCCTTACTATTATGAACTACGTTTCATGTTTTCAGTCTAACAAGTATTTTAGTAGCTACTAGCTTAAACCCGACGCTCCGCTCGCGTGTTGGTTGATTATAATAGATAAGCTATCTTTGAGTAGTGTTCTATGAGACTGGTTTTGAAGGATGAAATGAAATACAATACCTTATTTGGAAACAAACATTTTTAATCAACATTATCAGGAAAGTAAGTAGTGCAGATCAAATCACACATAAAAATTCAATCGTTTCGAAGAATCCAATCACGAAATTCCACAATAATGATTGTAATAATACACAGATCGATCACTTAATGTAATGCCCGAAACGTCAAATCGACTTTTTTTTTAAGAGATGTATTAAAAGAATTTCCTTTTTTATTGCTTTATTTATTTATTCTTATGTTTCCTTATTCGTGTGCTTATCCTTACCGAGAAAGAGCTGAAGACATTGTAGCCCGCATAGAACAAAGATATGGTCTGTGGCATCACGTTTCGCTTTATGTAACCTCCTTGCCATAGAGTCGCAAACACCATCGCTGGGCTTCAGCAGAATTTTTTTTTATAATTTGACGAATTCCAACCACCATATCATCCACCCCCTTATAGCTATCGGCATGGAACTGCTATGGTGTACAACGGGATACATCGGACAACAATTACACACAGACCATTCGTTTGCGTTCTGTAGGTTTCGCTGCAGAGCGATATACTAACAAACACACACACACACGTAGAATTTTATATACACCGATAACTTTCCATCGCAATATACTCCACCATTTTATCATTATCAACACTAAAGTAAGAATGCAACCCATAAAACCATTTTCAAAGAGTAAATATAATTTTCAAAGAGTAATTATTATTCCGCATTTCGCGTTATATTCTTCAAATTACTAAATATCTATCAGATCGCTATAAAACCGTGCCTAAAACATTCCTCAGGTATAAACTAGTAACTGTACAAATATTTAAGTTTCTGCGTCTTGTTGTTCGGACGTGATAAGCGTACACTGAACAGACATTCACACACATATATATATATATATATATATATATAGATAAATAGCTATCCAATCGCCATAAAACCGTGCCTAAAGCCTTCCCCGGGTAGACATTAGTAACTGTACAAATTTGTAGCTTTTTATGTCTTGTGGTTCAGACGTGATAAACGTACACCGAACAGACATTCACATTTATAGATATAGATTAAAAGTCCACAATCACACCAGGACTAACCGGGTGGTTTTACGAGTCTCTATGCTACCAGAATAAATAATTTTAGTCTCATTTGAAAATATATTCTTATTTAAACCTTATGCCTTTCACCGAATGACTTGGCGTCGTTGTAAAATATACAAGTGGCTTCCAGGAGGAGCGAGATAGAAATCTTAATGGATTAACGATTTTCTCGATTTCCGAAAATACGTGAGAGGAACGGCTTTCTCTGAGAAAGATAACGACCAAATTCCAGATGTGAAACCAACATCTCTCTTGTTTTTCATTTACTGCAGTATGCGCGCACTTAAATAAAAGTTTTGTTGCACAGAACTTGTTTCAGCACTACGGAATAAGGTTTTCTTTGTTTATGCTGCTAACTGGTGTAGTACATTCTTTCGCCGTGAATGAATATGTGTTTGTGTGTGTGCGTGCGTGCGAATGTGTGTGTGTGTGTTCGCGCAGTTTTCTGCGTGGAGTTTGAAGGCTCTGTGTGGACCACAGGTCGCAACTGATTTGCAGCTTTATTTGCCTTTCATTTTCAATGCCCAGAGCGCTCGTGGCCTGAAGACCAGTAAATAACACTTGTTATTTAATATTCCGCGCATCTGGAAAATAAATACATGCATCGAGTATTTTAATTAAAACATTTGCTTCGTGATTAAAGGGACACCGGTGAACATTTACAAACTCGTGCTGGGTGTCCTGGACATAAACCTTTAGTTTTCTCTCAGCAGATAAATGTAACATTTTTAATTTTCGTTAACACTCCAAAATTAGTGGCAAATGTATCTGTAACGAGGTAACCAAGTTATTCCTTACCGCCACATAAAGGATCAAAATGTTTCAAATGTTTGTAAATCTATCGGAACAAACTGCGTGGTCATCAGTCCGTAGCTTACAAACAAACCTAGGTAAACTACCCTAAGGACAACACACACACCCATGCCCCAGGGAGGACTCGAACCTCCACGGTGAGCAACCGCGCGCTCCGCAGCGAGACGCTTTAGACCGCTCGGCTACTCCACCCCGGCCATAAAGGATCTCGGCCTTTCTGTCCACGAATGAATTCCATTACAATCGCACTGAAATTCTGCAGCCTTTAAAACTAAGAACTAACGTTTTCTATACATCTACCGGCTAAAGAATGGAAAGGAAGGCTAGTGCTTATCGTCTCGTCGACAACCTGGTAATAGTTTTGATAGGCTGGTGAAGGAAATCGGCCGTGTCCTTTCGAAGGCACCATGTCGGCATTTGCCTGCAGCTATTTAAGTAAAACACATTACCGACTAGCGGTATGCTTCATTGCTTAGTTCAACATTTTGGTGTCCAAGCATCTCTTACTCCCACGTATCAAGTTACAAGACTACATTTCATAACTATTGTTCCTTTGCATAGGGTGCTTATGTGGCTGTTACTCATCTTGATTACTGTGAGAGATGTAAATCTTCCCAATCCTTTTTACGTGATGTGGTACACCAACCGTGTTAAGTTGAATTCTTGAATAAAAGAAAGTCGAGATTGCAAAAAATTTTTTATTTAATGACGCGTTTCGCCCGGTTCGAGCATCTTCAGATATCGTTACATCCGCACATAACGTAAATGAGACTTCCAATGTCTAAGTGAAACATTTTCTTCTGTTAAGCTTTAGTCTTAAATGAACGCTCCTTCAAGAAGAATAGCAGGAACAGCCCCCCCTTTTTTTTTTTTTTTTTTTTTTTTTTTGAATGACCTGCTATTCTTCTTGAAGGAGCGTTCATTTAAGACTAAAGCTTAACGGAAGAAAAGTTTCACTTAGACATTGGAAGTCTCATTTACGTTATGTGCGGATGTAACGATATCTGAAGGTGCCCTAACCGGGCGAAATGCGTCAATAAATAAGATATTTGAAATGAAGACGTTCTTTTATTCAAGAATTCACTGTGAGAGATTAGTTACAGAGAAACGCTATGCTATTCAGCACTGTTCCTCCTGGCGTGAGTTCGCCACAGAACTGAATTTCTAAGTTTCCACAACAGTTTCAAAATCATGCTAAATGCGTTTCTTTTAAAATATCGACAATATTATTTGATCTGTGTGTGTGTGTGGGGGGGGGGGGGTATGTGTTTGTGTGTGTGTGTGTGTGTGTGTGTGTGTGTGTGTGTGTGTAATAACATAATAAGTAATCCACTACCAAATAATAAGAACCCAATACCATCAAACTCAATTGAAACATTCGATACCAGTAACATAAAACATCAAATACTTGTGAAACAAGTTATGACAGTAATACAATTACATAACCTTCATTGTTTTGGGGATCGTCACAAAGTATTAAGACAACATATTCACATATATATTATATCTTAGTACATTACTTACGGAGTTTTAACTCTTTGTGGATATGGAAATCTTCTATTAATAGCTTGTAAAAGGTAATATATCCATGTAAACTGGTCATCTTGCATATTTTGTGATCTGGCCTGTTATATAAAAGATTTTGAAGTCTACTAGAAGTTCACTAAGTCACTTGATATGGATTAATACAGATTTCATCACTCATTTGATACAAGTTGCTCATATTTTAGAGTTTTTGAACATAATGTTATTTTTCAGAAAGCACCACAGAATCCACAATATATGTCGTCATGAATTATTAAAACACGCCTTTTAAGTTGTCATTTTCACTTTGTTTATAAATATAACTGTGATTGTAATTCTGTTTAAATGGTTCTAAATGTCATATCTGTTAATTTCATGTCAAAATTAAGTATTTGTATATATTTCTTAGTACGTGAACCAAAGATAAAATTTACGATTTTCCTTTTCTATAAAAGCAGATAGCACTTAGCCTCTTGGTCAGTTGACATCTGGACGAAGTGCTAGGAGCTTTTATTGTTTGCAAACATAGAGTCCAAAGAACTTAAGGGCGTAGAGACTATGTAGAGAGTGTAAGAGCCACAATGGCAAAATTTCTTATAATGTCTTTTGTTTTGTGAGTTTATTTTTGAAAGTGAATAAAGTTATTATTCATGGCTATTACTGAATTTCATTTGTCTGCTTCAAATCTGGATCACTGTCTTTATGGGAATCATATTCAAAGACAAAGAGACCAACTTAACATAGAATTTTTCATCGATATACTACAGAGATGTTGTATATTCCGCTATCATATTCACTCAATGTGCCAACTTTGTCGTTTTATGACACATGAGCACAGAATTCGTCAATCTCAAACGTCATGAGTAGATGGGACACTACAGTGTGTGTGTGGACCGTATCCCAGGTTTGCCTTGCAGTAATACCGGGTGATCAAAAAGTCAGTATAAATTTGAAAACTTAAAAAATCACGAAATAATGTAGATAGAGAGGTAAGAATTGACACACATCCTTGGAATGACATGGGGTTTTATTAGAACAAAATAAAAAATAAAAATTGCTAGACGCGTGAAAGATCTCTTGCGTGCGTCGTTTGGTGTTACCTTAAGTCGCAAGTGTATCGTGATCGACCGACATCTCTAGGGACGCTGTAAGACAACAACCGACGTCAATGCCTCACCATAACTCCGGACATGCTTTACAGTGCTGTGCACAACATTATTCCTCGACTATAGCTATTGTTGAGGAATGATGGTGAACATATTGAGCTTTTCTTGTAAAGATCATCATCTTTGCTGTGTCTTAATTTGTTATGCTAATTATTGCTTTTCTGATCAGATTAAGTGCCATATGTCGGACATTTTTGAACATTTTTTTCCCTAATAAAACCCCATGTCATTCCAAGCACGTGTGTCAATTTTTACCTCTCTATCTACATTATACCTGACTTATTAAGTTTTCAAATTTATACTGGATTTTTGATCACCCAGTATATGAATGTATATTACTACAAGGCAAACCCGGGATATACTCCACATTTCTTACACGCCATCTATTAAACGGCTTCGTGGTTGAAAAGATTCAGTAATTCGCTTGATTATTTAATTTGCTACTTTAAAATATTTCTGATGTTGTCAGCGTTCTACTCATTAAGAGGTGGTAATCCAACGATGAAAATAAGACAAGTATTACAATTAAAAACTTTAGCTTTGACTAGAAACTGACGGTACCCAAATATTTCAAATTTCTTAATCTGTTACGAATTCTCATATAATTTCAAATCATTACGAAAGCTTTCTCACTTACACACATCAGAAAATGATGCAAGGAAAACAAAGTCTCTCACTAATTCTGTATTTGCTGTTCATGCTGTTACTCTTCACTTATGGGATTCAATTTATTACGTTTTAATTACTAACTGTATTCGCGCAAACCCTGTAGATATATATCACTGAATGCTTCAACCGAACGAGGTGGCGGCGTGGTAACGCGCTGGAGTCGCATTCTGGAGGTCGGTGCTTCTCATCTACCTCCGGCCATCCAGATTTAGGCTTTTTCTGTGATTTCCCTACATCATTCCAGGCCAATGTTGGTCTGGCTCTTTTGAAAGAGCACGGCCGATTTCCTTCCCCATCCTTACCAAAAATCCATTCGACGGCTCCGCCCGTCAATCCTGCGTTAAAACGTTATCTTCCTTTCTTCTAAATGTACCTGAAAAGTTTTATTACTGTAAGACCACATTTAACCCTTTAATGTTCAGAGGCTACATTTTTAGCCACCACAATTATCTCTGAAAGGGCGAATTGGTATTATTATTATCATTATTATTTTAATTCAGATGGATTGTTTTGGCGAAATTTAATTCTAACCCACTAATGTTACTATAAGCGGTAATTTTCTGCTGTATATTATTCCTAATTTTCTGAGCATTCGGTTGTTTAATATTTAGCAACTATTCCCTTAAAGTTGCACTAGTATATAGGAAAATATAGGGTCACATTCTTCTGAACTTGTTGTCAATCTTATTGGTCTATTTATTCAGTTAAAATCGAACACATTGCATAAACCACGTATCAGAATATAAGAAAAATAACAAAAACGTAACCATGAAATGATAAAAACAATTTAAACGCAACGTGGCTTCCCAGCCTTTGAAGATAATGTTAGAACATTTGACAGTTTTCTTTGTGCTGCAGTAAGCATATCTTTTGCAGTTATCTGTGACTGGTAAATGATTCCAAACATTAGTAAATTACCGCAATCACCTTATAGCTCCGGCATTCTTCTTTTTTGTATCTTGTAACATGAACTTGTTTTCACAACATTTGGTCTTCCTTTCTGCGGGCGGTTTTCATCTACATGTTCAAAATAGCAGAATCTATGAGAAATTTAAAACAGATTCATCGACCATCACTTACATTTCCAGGAAATAGTCTAACATGACATAATCATGCGCGAACAGTCTACGAGATCTAGTCACGTCTCCTAATTCGTTTATAAAGATTAGGAACATCAGTGGCCCTACAACACTTCCTGGGGAGCGTTAGATAGCACTTCTGTTTCACTCCATGACTTTCCGTCAGTTCCTACGTATTGTGTCCTTTCTGAAGGAAATAGCCAATCCAGTCGCACAACTGTGGTGATATTCCATAAGAACATAAAATGATTAAAGAGGGTTTTGGAAATCGAGATATTACACAATCGATTTAAGATACTTTGTGCATACCTCTTATTACTTCATGTGACTAAAGAACGATTTTTTCTGAAACCGAGTTCACTATCGGTCAATGGGTCGTTCTCTACGAGGTAGTTCATAACGTTTGAGAAAACCATGTTTAAAATCGTGCAGCAAACCGACGTCAGTGATATAGGTCTGTAATTTTGCGGATCACACCTATTGCCCTTCTTGAACATTGGAGTGACCCGTGCAACTTTACAGTCTTTGCGTACGGAACATTGGTTGAGCGAGTGGTTGTGTGTGATAGCTAGGCAAGGAGCTATTGACTCTGACACAAACCTAATTATTTTACAGTCTTCAGAGGAACACTCGCATTTGTTACGTGATTTGAGTTGCTTTAACTCCAGGGATATACACCCCACAATTAAGCATGCTGGCGCTTGTTCTTGATTCTAATTCTAGAGTATTTGCTTCGTCTTCTTTGGTTAAAGAATTTCGGAAAGATGTGTTCAGCAATTCTGCTTTAGCATAGCAATCATTTGTAGCATCACCATTGCTATCGCCTAGTGAAGGTAAAATGTTCAAATGTTTGTAGATCTATGAGACTTAATTACTCTGGTTATCAGTCCCTAGGCTTACAAACTACTTAAACTAAGTTAAACTGACCTATGGACAAACGCACACACACACACACACACACACACACACACACACACACACACACACACCTATGCCCCAGGGATGACTCGAACCTCCGACGGCGAGCAACTGCGCTCGGCCACTCTACTGCGGCAGGTGGAGGTACTGGTTGTGTTTTGCCGCTAGTATACTTCACATAAGACCAGAATTTTATTCTGATTTTGCAACAAGTTTACGTGGCAGAGTTTCGTTGTGGAACCTGTAATAAGCTTCTCACATTGAAGTTAGAACTAAATTTTAAGTTTCAGTAAATGGTATGAAGATATGGCGTGATACACATAAAGGGTAGTCGGAAATTCCCGTTACAACCCTCTGGACATGTAGAGGGTAGTGAGTACATAACATTTTGAATAGGAACCCATGTCCGGAAACGTATCGCTTCCGTTCCACGACGGTATCAATTCAGACGATTATCTCATCCACTCCTACTTGAGGTATGTAATTATTTAAAAGAATACTGAATCGTTCCGATTTTACTTGGGCAGTTTCATTACAATTTACACCTTATGGTTTACATTAGTCGACAACAACAAGAACTCAGCATCTATGGCACCAGCCGCAATTTACTGATGCATTACAACAACGGCTCGATGTGGCGACCACCAACGTCGTCACACATTGTACATCCGAAGCATGTTCTGGTACACTCTCTCCATCCCACCTGGTGTCTCTTCAATGTCTTGTGCAGCGGCCAGAACTCGAGCTAGCAGAGCTTCCTCTGTCTCTACAGGTATCTCATAAACTAGCCTATTCATACGACCCACGAGAAGTAGTCCATGTGATTAAATCCGGCGATCGTGGTGGCCACGCGATTGGCCACGACGGCCTATCTTTCACCAAATCGTCTGTTGTCACCGGACAGTCAGTGAAAACTGAGGTGGTGCACCATCATGCTGTTACATCTCCTGACGAACATTCAATGGCACATCTTCCAATAAGTGTCGTAGGAAGACTAAGTATGCGGGACCCGCCAGTTTGAATGGAAGGAGGTATCGTCCAGTCACACGACCGCACAGAATACCTACCCACACGTTAATTCCAAACCTGTATCGAAATCCCTGAAGGTGCGTGGCATGAGGTTTTTCGTCCGCCCAGACATGGCTATTTCGAGCGTTCACAACACACTTCCTTGTGAACCATCATTCATCTGTGAAGACAACTCGACGTGGAAACAGGGGCGCATCAATGCAACGGTGCAAGAACAATGTACAGGAGGCGATACATTGTGGAAAATCTGCAGACCCATAGCGTGTACCCTTTGTAAGTGGCACGGATGTAATTGTTGTTCATGCAGGATGTCCAAGACGGTACTGTTCAAAAAATGTTCAAATGTTTGTATAGTCTATGGGACTTAACTACGGGGTCATCAGTCCCTAAACTTACAAACTACTTATGAACTACTTACGAACTAGGACGGCACAAATATCCATGCCCGAGGGGGGATTCGAACCCCCGACCGTAGTGGCCGTGAAGACCGTGACTGGAGCGCCTCAGTCTCCTCGGCCACCGCGGCCGGCAGACGGTACTGTGACTAACAGCCATTGCAGTTGTTCGAGAACTGGTTGGCGGGCTATTTTCAATGTGACGCAGGACACCTTCAAATTCGTAAGTGCGGCGTCGCCATGGAGCACCACAGTCCTGCCTCATCACGGAGAAGGTACCCGTTTCTCGTAGCCGTTGTGTAACTTGGGCAAACAGTTTATGCGATAGAGCGTAACGTTGTGGAAAACGTTCGTGATACATCCGACTAGCAGCTCGACCGTTACCGCCTGCTTCGCCATACACAAGGAGCATGTCTGTGTATTCCGCAAACGTGTACTGCAGCGTGTTTACTCTATCGATGATGCACAGGTATTGACTCGGTCTCAGAGCAAAGCAGGACATAGCAGTACAGGAAACTCTGAGACGTTTCTCTCTCGCTAAGCAGACGTTATATATCTGAATTGAAACTATACGTTTCCGGACATGGGTTCCTATTCAAAATGTTATGTAATCATTACCTTCTAAAAGTCTTAGAAATGTGTAACGGGAATTTCCGAACACTCTGTATGCTTCAAAAACTGCGTTTGATTACGTTGGTGTGCAGTAAATCATTATAGGTTTTGATGGTGTTGTTATTGAAGAATTTCTGTATTATTCGGCCGTATTAACATAGCGTCACTCGCAACGTTTCAGTTTATTACTTCCTTTATAGACTGATCAGATAGAACGTTATAAGCATTTACTTACTACCTATAGCAGACTGGTATGGAGAATGCTACTCGAGCCCACCACCATACAGGTGTGCGTGCCTGTCTAGATAACGTTGCACCGGGTCACTAGTTTCGACAAAGGAGACCGATGGAGTACCCTTACATTCATCTGATTCAGTCACAACCGACTTTTACTTATGGGGCTATTTCAAGAAAGTGATGTACGCCTACAGCAAGAAACCACGCACACTACTCCATGAAAGTGAGACGACTAGTAACGCAGCTCCTGTAGCTACTGTTGAGAGACGCCACCAACAATGTCATCTCCTTGCTCTAGAATGTTTGGAGAGGGTTGGAATATAGTCTGAACAATGGGTGTAACACTTACTGTAACTTCGTCATTTTATACGCTGTAATCTATATATTTTACCAAATTGGCTGTATGTGTTTATGTGTGTGTGTGTATGTTCCAAATCTCGTCCTAAACTGATGGACCGATTTCAACCAAGCATAGTATACATGTTCCTTACTATCAGCAACAATCGCTGGTGGGTTAAGAACCACCAACGACACATACGTCGGAAATATGGTCATGAACAATGTCATTCGTGAAAAACGGCTGCATCATGCAATAATATTCCACAATTGTCCTAAACTCTATGACCGATTTCAACCACATTTGTCATAAATATACTTTAAGGTAAGAAATCGTTTTCTATGGCGACAATGGTGATAAAAACCACCTAAGGTACATGATCATACGATATACATCATAAACAATGAAAACTGCCCCGTCTTGCGGTGCGTTATAGTGTGATTTTATTCGTTAACTATTTGAAAATGAGAGCAATTTAAAATCTTTACGAAACTTTCTATCGCTGAAAACCCCCAACAAAATGATGATAGGAAAGATGTTTATTGTTTACTACTTTTCCGATGTTTTATAATTTGTTTGTTAAGCTTATGGGACTTGGACTTAACTGCGGGGTCACCAGTCACATATTATATCACATATATTTCATGAGATATGAAGTCAAAACCATTTGGTTCATGAAAATCGCATCATCACGCATGAGGTTTCGATTTATTACGTTTTTACCACAAACACCATTCACAAAATATTTTTCAGGCATTAAGCACATATACCACTGAATGTACCTCCAAATTTACATCATAGTACGCTGCACATTTCGGGAGGTATGGCGTCATAAACAATGACATTTTCGAATAATGCTACATCAAGCGCTATTTTTCCACATATCCTCCTAAAATAATGGAGCGAATTCAACTATGTAAACACGTTTCTTACTATCAGACAACAATAGCTACGGGGTTAGAAACTATTTACGAACTATAGTTCAGGAGATGTGACGTCATAAACAATGACTTACAAAAACATTCCCATCATGCGACACGTGATTTACGAGACTTCATTCATCCACTATTTATTTATCGCATACAGTTTCCTAATATTATACGCTATAAATCTTCCTTTGGGTACTGCACTTATAAATTTGTACATTATGCAAATTTCTTTGTTTTACTGTTTCATAATTTCTAAGCTGTTTGAATACATGAAGATGGAATCTTTTCCGAATTTTTAATTTTAGTTTCTAATATAAGAATAAAAATGCTAAATACCAGGGCAATACCACGTTTAGCACCTAGTACGTATGGTAATAAACACGGGTTTTTCTTGAAAGCGTGTGTATATTTCATCACCCCTTCAGAGAAGGGCAGCTCGTTTTGTTTTATCACGTTACGGGGGGGGAAAGCGTCACGGAAATTTTGCACGAATTGGGGTGGAAATCATTAAAAGAAAGACGTTATTCATTGCGGCGTGATCTGTTTGCGAAGTTTCAATCACCGACTTTTACTTATGAATGTGAAAATATTTTGCTAGCACCCACCTACTTAGGGAGACATGACCATCCCAATAAAATAAGAGAAATCAGATCGAAAACGGAACGATTTAGGTGTTCTTTCTTCCCGCGCGCTATTAGAGAATGAAACGGTAGAGAAAAGTTATGATATTGGTTAATGAACCCCCTGCCAGGCACTTAAATATGATTTGCAGAGTATCTCTGTAGATGTAGATATTTGTAACAGCCACAGAATTCTTGATTTTAATGCGTACAACCTTTTCGTCAATTGTTTAATTTCTTTGTGTTTTGTAAGTAAAATTACATGTAACTACAACTAATCTGTACGTATGGAAACAAAGTAGTGTCGAACTGGGAAAATTGTAAAAGGCTTTCAAGAATTAGTGCGTTAAGATTTGTGTTTCAAGGCAAAACACAGTTTTAGTTTCGTTTATTTGTTTCAAAATGAATTTCACTGCATGCAGTTAATTCATCTAGAATATTTTATTTATGAAGAGTGGAAGTCGCAAGTGGAGATTGTATTCACGACATAGAGTACACATAGAACCTGTGTATTTGTGATAATAATTTACCGTTATCACAGACAAAGGGAATAATAGCCCTCGACTGTCACAAGATTTATCTTTTCTTATAAATTTTCACAGATTAAATAATGAAACGCATGCCCATGGCTAAAAAAAAAAAAAAAAAACAATGTAAATGTACATTAAACAAAAGTGAATGAACTGTAATTAAAAGCTATATAAACGAGCAGTAGTAGAAATTAATTTGTTTTCTTTAAATGTATTTATTACACAGAGCACGAAGTGTCCCAACGTTGCAGGATTTAGTTTTTTAATGGAGTACTAAATGAATGGGTGATAATAAAAATAAATATTAGCGGTGGTTATTACACACACAATAACGCGAACTTGTAATAAGGCTGAGTTGAAAACACATCGCTGCGTGCGTCGGAAATGGCCTGGGGGAATTAAAAGAAAAATTGTAAAATATCTCCGATAATACCAGAGAAGAGAGAGTGAATTTAATTCATGTTATCGTATTATCTGAATTAGTTTTCAAGTATCATGTGTATCAAGTTTCAAAACATTTCAGAGTGGCACCGATATGTAAGAAAATGCGGGAATGCCGTTTACGATGGTTCGGGGGTGTGCTGCGTGTAGAAGAGAACACATCGCCATAAACCACGGAAGTAGCAGCGAAGAGACTCAAGGGAGCAACAAACCACAGTTGGAATTATACACTACATAGTCACCTGACGATGTTAAACGTACATCAGACATGGCTCAAGGCCGAAGAAAATGGAGACAACGAATTCTCACAGCATAACCCGCCACCAGGCCGAACAAAGCTAAGAAGAAGAAGAAGAAGAAGAGCGCTTCTGATGCGAAATGTTTATTATTCACCTGAGGGTGTGAGACAATGTAGCAGAATCTTCCGATGATAAAGGCCACAACTTGTACAACGATGTAAAAAGATAAAAATCGTGCTATATGGTGTAACATGGCAAACATGTTCAACAGAGAATAGTAAATATGGTTTATGAGATGTTTAACCTACTTCTATTGGTCAATACTCATGAATATAATTACATTTTATTTATGTATATGTGTCCAGAACGTAACATATTAAATATAACATACCAAATAAGTGCAATGAAGGCTTTCACGACCGGATGTTATAGTTTCTGGTAGAACTTCCGGGTTACAAAGCCGTGGTCCATAAAACTTTCCAGTTTCACCTAACGTTTCATCCAGAGCTGCGGCGGACATCCTCAGAGGTCTTCTTACTTGCGTTGAGTCATGCCGACAGTCGGCAAGACTCAACGCAAGTAAGAAGACCTCTGAGGATTTCCGGCGCAGCTCTGGACGAAACGTTAGGTGAAACTGGAAAGTTTTATGGACCACGGCCTTATAACCCAGAAGTTCTACCAGCAACTATACCAAATAAGGCCCACCTAACGATTAGCAAACTCAACAAACAAACTAATACACACTTACTTACGGAAATAAACTGACACTCAGAATTGGAAACATCCTCAAGAAACAAGGTATCAAAATAGCATATCAAAGCCAAAACGCATTACAGAAATGGCTAATAAAATCAGAAAACTCTGACATCTACCAAAAATCTGGTATTTACCAGCTCAAATGTAACTGTTGTGATGCTCTATACTTAGGCCAGACCAGCAGGACATTTGAAACGCGATATAAAGAACACAGACGATCATGGAAATGTGGCAACAGCCATTCAACATTTGCAGACCACCTTAGGCAAGAAAACCACTATCCCACCACCATAGAAGCCGACATGCAAATAGTCAGATTTAGCTATAAGAAACAGCTCCTGACCCTCCAAGAGAATTTCCAAATTCAAAAACCATTAATAGAAAAGAAACACATATTAAATAAAAAGTAAACATCAGCAACAAAACATTATTTAAACTAATAAAACACATAGTAGACAAAGACAAACCTCCCCCACCCTCAAAACCACCACATAATACGACCACATAAGACAACAACAACAACAAATCCCTACCCTCACCTTAATACGTGCAGAAAAATCGGAATATCTCTCTCTCTCTCTCTCTCTCTCTCTCTCTCTCTCTCACACACACACACACACACACACACACACACACACACAGAAAGTCGCTAGTTGAACCAAAATCATATTTATAAACACACAATACAGTCAGAACATCACACACAAAGTTGATAGCAGATGCCTGTTTTGACGAAACAAAAACACACCTCACAGTACGAACCACAGAACTCGAAAGCAAAGAACACACACACACAGCCAATAGACAAACAAAACAAACGACATGCAGAAACTGCCAGGACACAGAAATGGTTATGTTTCAAAAACTTTCGTAAGAAATGTTAGTGTAAAAAAAAAGTGTAAAATAGTCTAAATATAACCAGTGACAGCAAGTGACAATGTGTTACAAACACACATGAAGACAAAAACATAAAAAATTCGTGAGTAATATTAATAGTCTAATTTATTCAGAATCAAAACAATCCAATTGCATGAGAACTGTTACAGATCGAATTTCGTAATAACTAAAACAAATAATGTAATACAAACCATTTATTGTACAGCTGACCACTGAAGATGCTTTAAAATAAAGCGAAACGCGTCTGGTCTAAAGTAGACTAATTTGCAGTTGCAAAAGTCGGTCCCATAACCTTTACAAATTGTATAACTGCAACTGCGGAAGACGAGGCCAAGAAACGAAGAAATATGTATTAGCAATTTCGTATGCTAAAACTGTGGTGTCGTACAAGTTCGAAGTGCGCGCCACCTACTTTCGCCACGCGCCGCCATGCACGCACGGCGCGGCGTTCTTTCGACGTCAGCCACGAGCGCCCTCTGCTACAACTCCGCTCGTGGCCACCACTGAACGACATCGTTCACTTGGGACTGAGATAGGAACCAGTTAAGACCTTCGGAATCAGATAGGCACCAGTAAAGGCTTGGCTATCGTATAGGCACTAGACAGACCTCTAGCTCAACTATGTATCAGCATTCTGGAGTACTGAGCTATGTAAAAGTTAAGTATTGTATAAATTCTGTGCAATATATATCTCGTTCTAATTTACTCTAGTATTTCTAGTTTCTGGCTGCTCCCCTCCGTACCTGCACCAGCGTGCTACCTTTATTCCTGTGTCGGCCTTCCTACTCGGCCACCGACACATACGACGGAAACAAGACACAAAAGCGGCGACGAGGCTGGGACACAAAAGTGGCGACGAGGATGGGGTACAAAAGTGGCGACGAGGAGTGATAGAACCTTGGACCAGCAGCCAGACAGCAGCAGTCGGAGCACACAGAAATTGCACCCGCCCACCCACCCTTATTATAAGTTTTTTGGGAGAACATATTTTGTTACGTGTTTTGTGGACTTTTTTGTTGCAGAGCGTCATCTTTCATATTGCATTTGTGTTTTGTTATAAGTTACTTGTATGCGCGGCGCCTAATCGGTCAGCATGGCCACTACCCCGAACCCAAACTTAATGGAAATTATTCAGTTACAGACGGCGCAAATCACACAACTTCTCCAGGCAGTGGCGCAGTTGACGGCAACTCAACAACAGCCGTCGCTTCAGCAGCCTACACCTGCCGCCGCAACGCTTCCTACGTTTCCGCAGTACAACGAACGTGAGGAAGAATGGAGCGACTATTTCGCGCAGTTTCAAGAACTCGTTGCGGCTCATCGAATTACAGGTCAGAAAGTGAAGCATCTGTTATTATCTGTGGTGGGCACTTCGTGTTACTGAAGAAACTCTTCCCCCACGCATCTCCTCGTGATGTAGACTTTGATGATATAGTAGATGCACTGAATGCTCATTATGAGAAAAAAGTTCTCGTAGCTGCGGCACGGTACCGATTTTTCAGACTTAAAAAATTACCGCAGCAGTCACACCAAGAGTGGATTACGGAATTGAAGGGCTTAACCCGCAAATGTAAATTTACTTGCTCTTGTGGACTTTCGTTTAGTGACGTGATGTTGAGGGATGCGATTATGCAGAACATTCAGGACCCCAGAATTAGAGCAGCAATTCTGAAACAGTCTGACCCCTCATTAGACAGTGTACTGCAGCTTATTGAAGCGCATGACACTTTTGACTTAGCAGATGTAGAAATGCAAAGCCACAGTGTTAATTCAGTGCGCCGCAACGGACGCTTTCCTAGCCGTAGTTATCAGTACAGCACTAGTGATTCTTTAAACTCTACCGGCCGTGCTGAACAGACAGTGAACAGTAGCCAGTGTAAAAGTGCGACACAAAGGTCGCCCCGTCTTGTTAGAAACAGTAATTTGAATATCGGGCGCCAACGCTCATTTCAGAAAAATGTTCGTAAGTCTTGTCCCCAGTGTGTATCACTGCACCAGCGTGCTACCTTTATTCCTGTGTCGGCCTTCCTACTCGGCCACCGACACATACGACGGAAACAAGATTGGTAGCGTTATAAGGAGGATTTTTCTCGACCTGTCTTGGTGTTTGATGTTCGCATCCAAACAGGGGGTGTCTCTGATCCGTCTCTTGCTTCTTTCTTTCCACTTTAGCGGCTGTTCTCCTTCGGATGTCTGGAGGTGCTACGCCCGTAAGGTGGTAGATTTGTAAACAGCGCTTTTTCCGCAAGCTGCCGGTTACAATTCGTCCTGTTTCATTTAGGGCAATATTTACCTGTTTGGTATGGCTGGAATTCTGCCATACAGGTGCTGCATATTCAGCAGTAGAGAAACACAAAGCAAGGGCAGATGTGCGGAGGACCTGTGGGTGTGCTCCCCAGTTTTGCAGGTCAGTTTCCTAATAATGTTGTTCCTAGCACTGACATTCATTTTGTATCTGTACAGTAGTCTTTGAAGGTGAGGGACCTTCATATAATTACTTGAATGATAATAATAGCAAAAATTATTAAGAATTGAGCTTGATCCGTTTGGTTTTACGCTCATAGTATTCAAGACGACCACGAACAGATTTTCTACATATACATCCACATATTTATTATGCAGATCACATTTATGTGCTTGGCAAAGGGTTTATCGAACATCTTTCATATCATTTCCCTACTCTTTCATTCGATGATCAGGTCTCCCCGTGTAGGCGGGTGTTAACAAAGTATGTTCTCATGCGGGAAGAAAGATGCTTAAAGGAATTTCGCAAATTGACATCGACGGTACGAATAAAGCCTTTCGTTTAATGATTTCCAACCCAAATCGTGCATCACTTCTATGCATCATTACTTCCCCTACATCGCAGTAAGGCAATACGACCTAAGCTTCGCTGAACTTTCTCTATATCCTCCGTCAGTCCCACTTGGTGGGATCTCACAATGGGCAGCAATAATCTAAAATACTGCGGACAGTTTGTTTAGTACAACTGTTGCACCTTCTGAGTATTCTGCCAATGAAACGTACGTAGCCTTTGTTACATCTTCTCTGCTATATTCAGCATGTTCTTTCTAATTAAAGTTTTTCGTTCTTGTAATTCCTGCGTATTTAGTTGAACTTTCGGCCTGTAGATTTGACTGATTTATCGTGTAACTTACGTTTAACGGATATACTTTAGTGCTCACGTGCATGACTTCACACTTCTCATTACCAATTTACGCGCTATGCATATATCTTATCTGTAATTTTTCAGTTGCTTTTGGTCTTTTAGTGACTAATAAACGACAGCATCATCCAAGAACAGTCTAAGAGAGCTGATGAGTTTGTCTCCTACGTAACTCATATCTAAACACAAGGAGCAGCAGGAGCCTTGTAACGCTTCCTTTCTGACAGAAAATCACCACTCCAAACGGAAAACTGACATGATATTCCATAAGCAAGCAATTTGATTAGAAGCCGTTACTGAGGTACTGTGACAAAAATCTTCCGGAATTCTAGAAATAAATTGGCTACTTCAAATCCTTTGTTGATTTTTCACTGTGTTTGAGGACATGTTTAATTTCTTCGAGTCCTCTGTTACTGTAACCGTGATAATTAGAATCCATCGGTATTGGTTGTTAGTTGTGTTGCGCAAGAAGGGGTAAGAAGAAAAGCTTCCGAAGTTCCCGCCATCAGTTACCAGCGACACATGACCGTGCCTCCTGTACACACTGCCAGCAAACCTAATAAACACGCCAGCTGCCCAGTACTTAGGTAGCCAGTCTATGCCATTGAGAAGGATCATATCGAAGTGTTCTCCGCCTCCTTAGCTCAGTGGTAGCGACGCTAACTGTCGATACAAGTAAACCTGGTTCTATTCCCGGCAGGGGACTGGGTGTTGTGTGTGTGTGTTATCATCATCAATCGACACGCAAGCACTGGGAAGAGGCGTCAATAAAAAGACTTGCAGTAGGTGCCCCCATCCGAAGGGGGATATCTCGGACACGAAAAAGTCATACGATCAATTCAGTACTGAAGTGCTACGTTTTAACTTTTCTCTGTTAATTTTACTTGGCGTTAATTTGATATTTTCTGTATAGAATTATTTTGTGCAGTTTTAAAGCGACGGAGAGATCATTCTGCAAAAATATGTTAATAAATAAACCTAAATCCAGAGATTATTATTGAAATTGGCCTATCTATGGAATATTTTAGTGGAAAAATATTCTTCTGACACCTACTTCTCACTATCAGTCATGTGTCTTCCTTAGTAGACGGATGCGGATGTGTTCTGAGTGTGGTAAAAATACGTGTTAATTATTTTTTATATAATAGGTTTCAAAAATTACTGCAACCAGTCGATATTTTTCTTCTCAATGCCGCGGTGGAGTAGCCGCGCGGTCTAAAGCGTCTCGCTGCGGAGCGCGCGGTTGCTCGCCGTGGAGGTTCGAGTCCTCCCTAGGGCATGGGTGTGTGTGTGTTTGTCCTTAGGTTAGTTTACCTAGGTTTAAGTAGTTTGTAGGCTACGGACTGATGACCACGCAGTTTTGTCCGATAGATTTACAAACATTTGAACATTTTCTTCTCAATGAAGTTATTTATTTCATCACGGCCGGTTTCGAGCTGCTTATCAGCTCATCATGAGATGGTACACATATATTTTAGTGCAATTAGCTGTGTATCTGTGCAGAAACCGAGATAATGTGAACACTACATGTGGTATGTTACGCTGATTAGTTACAATATAAGTTCGTCTTCAAGGTGTTACTTACAGTTAGGAATTTCATATTAATCATATCCATGTCCATTACACACATGGATATACTTAATATGAAACTCAAATAGAAAATTCACGATTCCTTGATGTCTAAGAATGTGTCCTACCAATCTATGCCTTCTTTTAGTCAAGGAATGTCAGAAATTCCTTTTCTCCCAAATTCTGTTCAGTGCCTCCTCATTAGTTACGCTATCCACCCACCTAATCTTCAGCGATATTCTGTAACACCACATTTCAAAAGCGTCTATCCAAATCCTGTTCGCAATGTTTATCGTTCACGTTTCACTCCCATACAAGGCAACACTCCACACAGATGCCTTCAGAAAGGACTTCCCTACGCTTAAATTAATATTCGATGTTAACAAATTTCTCCTTTTCAAAAACGCTTTTCTTCCTATTGCCATTCTGTATTTTATATCCTGTGTACTGCAACCATCATAAATTATATTATTATAGTGAAGGTATTTCGGTTATCTCTCTATGCAACTGATTTAATAAAATATTTTATTGCCATATGCATTTCGCCTTTATTTAGAAGGCATCATCAGTGTCCTGTAATATATACATGATTATGTTTTACAATATTTCATATTTACATTTCTCAGTATTTTTAGGTTATGAACAGTTCTGATGCGTTATTTAAGTATATTACTGATATCTGGATGTTGTACTTACAATATTTCATGGATATAGCCTTACATCTAGTGCTCATTGGTGGATTCCGACTGTTCTGCTTCAGTTCTGTTCATTTTTCTGTGTTTGTTGTTCCAGCGCTTCACAGCTAGCACCACTAGGCACATGCCATTTTTGTTTGAATTGTGTTTTTGTTGGTGTTACCAACTGTTAAGTATGTGTTTGTCCTATCTTTGCTTTGTGTCAGTGTGTGTGTGTGTGTGTGTGTGTGTGTGTGTGTGTGTGTATTATGTGATTGCATAGAGGACAGCACCAGTTACTGTCTCTGTCTGTAACTGTTCTATATCTCTTCACAATCAAGAGTCAAAAAAATTAATTAATTAATATATCAATATTTGGTGCTGTCCTCACATAAAACACACATACACACACACACACTCTGACCCAAAGATAGGACAAACATATACTCAACAGTTGGTAACACCAACAAAAACAAAAACACAACACAAACAAAAATGGCATGTGCCTAGTGGTGCTAGCTGTGAAGTGCTGGAACAACAAACACAGCAGAATGAACAGAACTGGACCAGAACAGCCGGAAGCCACCAATGAGCACTAGATGTAAAGCAATATCAATGAAATATTGTAAGAACAACATCCAGATATCACTACTATGCTTAAATAACGAATCAGAACTGTTCATACCCTAAAAATACTGAGAAATGTAAATATCAAATATTGTAAAAGATACTCATGTATATATCACAGGCCACTGATGATACCTTCCAAATAAAGGCGAAATGCATATGGCAATAAAATATTTTATTAAATCAGTTGCATAGAGAGATAACCGAAATACCTACATCATAATAATATAACATAGCAACTGTGGGAAAAAAAGGACAAAAGGAACTAAAAATGCCATCATAAGCTAAAATACTGCCAATGTAACAAAACTCATTTACCACCTTTATGATTTCGTTACCTAATCTAATTCATTTCCCATCGCGTGATTTTTTTACAGTGCACCCAATTACTCTTGTTTTGCTCTTGTTAATGTTCATTTCGTATGCACCTTGCAAAAACTGTCCATTCCGTTCACCGCTCTTCCCGGTCATTTACAATGTCAATTTATACAGGGTTAGTCACCTAACATTACCGCTGGATATATTTCGTAAACCACATCAAATACTGACGAACCGATTCCACAGATCGAACGTGAGGAGAGGGGCTATTGTAATTGGTTAATACAAACCATAAAAAATGCACGGAAGTATTTTTTAACACAAACCTACGTTTTTTTAAAATGGAACCCCGTTAATGAAATAAATCGCAGTTTACGATCACTTATGGCTTCACTGTACTAGGCTTAGATGTAATATCATTGTGCGGCGAATGAAAATTTGTGCCCGACCGGGCGGAGATGATACTCATCTATGGCGAGTGTCGACAAAATGCAGCTGAAGCCTGCAGGGTGTATGCAGAACGGTACCCGGACAGAGAGCATCCAACGTGCAGCATATTTCAAAACGTCTACCGCCAACTGTATGCAACAGGTATAGTCGTAGCACGCAAACGGGTCCGTAACAGGCCCGTCACAGGAGAAGCGGGTGCAGTTGATGTGTTAGCTGCTGTTGCCGTGAACCCAAACAGGAGAACACGGGATATTGCGAGAGCCGGTGGACTGAGTCAAAGTAGTGTCACACGCATACTGCATCGTCACCGCTTTCACCCGTTTCATGTGACACTACATCAGCAATTCCCACATGGTGATGACTTTAATCATCGAGTGCAATTCTGTCAATGGGCATTAACAGAGAATGCGTTGCAGTTTTACCTGTTTACCGATGAAGCGCGTTTCACAAACCTCGGGGCAGTGAATCTACGGAAGATGCATTACTGGTCCATGGATAATCCTCGCTGGCTCCGACAGGTAGAGTGACAGCGACCGTGGACTGTAAATGTATGGTGCGGAATCATTGGCGACCACCTCATTGGTCCTCACTTCATTGCAGGGGCCCAAACAGCTGCAACATACATCGCGTTTCTACAGAATGATCTACCAACGTTGCTCGAAAATGTCCCACTGGAAAGGCGTCGACGTATGTGGTATCAGCATGATGGTGCACCTGCACATTCCGGAATTAACACTAGGCTGACCCTTGACAGGATGTTCGACGGGCGTTTCATAGGACGTGGAGGACGCATAAATTGGCCAGCCCGTTCTCCTGATCTTACACCTCTGGTCTTCTTTCTGTGGGGTACGTGATGTGCCTACAACCCCAGAGGATATGAAGCAATGTATTGTGGCAGCCTGCGGCGACATTACACCAGATGTGCTGCGGCGTGTACGACATACATTACGCCACAGATTACAATTGTGTGCAGCAAATGATGGCCACCGCTTTGAACTCTATTGGCCTAACATCTCCCGACACTATTCCACTCCGTAATTGAAATCGGAAACCACGTGTGTACGTTACCTCACCCCTCATGGTAATGTACATGTGCGTCAGTGAAAAATACCAATAAAGGTGTTAACATGTGGACGTAATGTGCTGTTCTAGTCTCTTCTGTACCTAAGGTACATCACCGTTCCCTTTGGATCCCTACTTAATTCAGTGCTCTCCGATATACACGATCGAACAGCGGAGGAGTGGTACTCAAGCGTCAACTTCAGGTTACAATATCTCCGGATGTAATTAACATTTTACAATGCAACAAACGACACTGATTACGTATTTCTTTATAAGTTCAGATGTGCTAACAAAACTAACGGGGTTACATTTAAAAAAACGTAGGTTTGTGTTTAAAAACATACTTCCGTACATTTTTTTATGGTTTGTATTAGCCAATTTTACCCCTGTACAAAAGTCAGACCGCAGTTATTAGACTCGAAGGGCATGAAAGGGAAGCATCAGTTGGGAAGGGAGTAAGACAGGGTTGTAGCCTTTCTCCGATGTTATTCAATTTGTACATCGAGCAGGCGGTGAATGAAAGCAAGGAAAAATTTGGAATAGAGATTAAAGTTCAGGGGGAAGATATAAAAACATTGCGTTTTGCTGATGACATCGTAATTCTGTCAGAGACGGCAAAGGACCTGGAAGAGCAGTTGAATGGAATGGACAGTGTGTTGAAGAGAGCGTATAAAATGATCATTAACAAGATCAAAACAAAAATAATGGAATGCGCTCTTAGAAAATCAGGCGATGCTGAAGGAATTAGATTAGGTAACGAAACAATGAAGGTGGTGGATGAGTTTTGTTACTTGGGTAGTAAAATAACATGCGATGGTCGCAGTACAGAGGATATGCACAATGGCAATGGGAAGAAAAGCATTCTTTAAAAAGATAAATTTTCTAACATCGAATATTAATTTAAGGGTAAGGAAGTCCTTTCTGAAGGCATTTGTGTGGAGTGTTGCCTTGTACAGGAGTGAAACATGGACTATAAGCAGTGTGGACAGGAAGAGAATAGAGGCTTTTGAAATGTGGTGCTACAGAAGAATGCTGAAGATTAGGTGGGTAGATCGCATAACTAATGAAGAGGTACTGAACAGAATTGGTGAGAAAAGGAATTTTTGGCATACCCTGACTAAAAGAAGGGATCGCTTGGTAGTACATATTCTTAGACATCGGGGAATCGTAAATTTAGCATTGGAGGGAAGTGTCTGGGGTAAAAATCGCAGAGGGAGACCAAGAGACGAGTATAGTAAGCAGATTCAAGTGGATGTGGGTTGTCGTTCGTATGAGGAGATGTAGAGGCTTGGTCAGGATAGAGTAGGGTGGAGAGCTGCATCAAACCAGTCTCCGGACTGAAGACCATAACAATTAGCCAATTACACTATCCCCTCTCCTCACGTTCGGTCTGTGGAATCGGTTCGTCAGTATTTGATGTGGTTTACGAAATATATCCAGCGGTTATGTTAGGTGACTCACCGTGTATAACGCACAAATTATCGCGGCAAAGCGTCGGGAATAATTCACGTGTGTGCCAGAGGCGGCACTCCTGGAAATTCCATTGTCTGAGAGGGCGTCGGAGGGCGCAGAACGGTTTTAAGCGTGGACGCGTCTGATGGACGAGCGGTGTGGCCGTTGACCGGGGGGCGAGGCGCGGGCCTGATGGAGGGCTTAATGAACTCCGCGGTGGGCGCAACTTGTGTTTGTGTGTGTGTTTGTGTGGGATGGCAGGAACGCGCCGCCGCCGCCGCCGCCGGCACAACTTTGGCACTGCCCGCAAAAAGCGGCGCCACCACCCACCCGGCATTCCACGGGAACCTCGCGCCACGCCGCGGCGCACAGGCTGACTGCTTCATTTTACTCGCTCCGTCTCACCTGCTATCAAATCCACGGCGTAGTTATTCTGCACTAGCCGTCCGCGGTGGCCGAGGGGACTGCGGCGCGCCAGTCACGGTCTGCACGGCCATTACGGTCGGGGGTTCGAATCCCCCCTCGGGCATGGATATTTGTGCCGTCCTTAGGATTAGCTAGTTCATAAGTAGTTTGTAAGTTTAGGGACGGTTAATCACGTAGTTAAGTCCCATAGACTCTACAAACATATTCTGCACTAGAGTGTGATACATTATGCGAAAAAACAAAGAGAAAGAAAGAAACGAGCTCTACTTCGACAAGGTGTAACTGAAATGAATGTAGAAAATGAAGAAAGCTGGTGGAAGAGAGAGTGAGCATTTGAGGTCAAAAAGGTCGACATGCTTGTGAACATATTGGACTAAACTCCTATGGTCATCAGTTCCTACAGTTAAAAAAATGATTAAGTAGACAATATCTATAGCCTTGACTGCAAATTTATTAACAGTGATGACCGGTTTTGTGGTGTCCCACAAGTATGAAGTGCGTGCCACGTACTTTCGCCGTGCGCCGCCATGCACGCACGGCGCGGCGTTCTTACTACGTCAGCCACGAGCGCCCTCTGCTGCAACTCCGCTCGTGGCCACGACTGCTGCATCGGCCACTTGGGAATCAGTTAGGCACCAGTTAAGACTTATCGGATAGGCACTAGGAATCATTAGTAGGCAGGCCTCTATCTAAACTATGTATCAACATTCTACTAGTCTGCTGCTCTCCAATTTAAGTAATGTATTATTTCTATGAAATATATCTCTTATACTAATCTAGCTTTGTGTTTCTAGTTTCTGCTGTCCCATTGACTGGTCACCTCCGTACCTTCACACGCGTGCATCCTATTTTCCTGTGTCGGTCTCTCTCTACTCGGCCACCGACACCCAGGACAACCGGCGGAAACGAGACACAAAAGGGCCGGCCGCGGTGGTCGAGGAGACTGAGGCGCTCCAGTCACGGTCTGCACGGCCACTACGGTCGGGGGTTCGAATCCCCCCTCGGGCATGGATATTTGTGACGTCCTAGTTCGTAAGTAGTTCATAAGTAGTTTGTAAGTTTAGGGACTGATAACCCCGTAGTTAAGTCCCATAGACTATACAAACATTTGAACATTTGATTTTGACACAAAAGGTTTCAACTCATTTCTGAGTCATCCTCAGATCTAAAAGCAACAGAAGATATAATAAAATTTGTGAACAATTAAAATATGAAATCACTACTTTTTACCTTATAATACACTAGCTGAATACCCGGCGCTGCCCGGGTATTTATTTATTCCTGCCATTTTTCAAGTATATATCCATTTGTATAAGGGCTATATGTCTGTAAAATCTGTTGCGAATACAATTAGTGGCAAAGAAGTAATAGATTAAAACTTGGTGCGTGATGGAGCGGTTTTCCACGGACGTCATTTCTTATGTGCTCATATCTCATGCACTACGTGTCGGAATGTGATATAATTTAGAAGGTACATTCACCTATATATCTGTATACTGTCTGTAAAATTTCCTGTCGCTACAATTTGTAGTGTTCAAATTATAAATTGTAACATCATACTCCATAAACAGCGGAATAGTAACAATCGAGAAACTTATTTCCTTTCATCATTTAACTATGGTTGCCAACGAGAAAAAGTTTAATAAAGGTTTGAAATTATGTTTAACGTGTGTTGCAAGTCGCTAAGTACTGTCATTCTCATACAGTGTATTTCGAAAGTCTCGCCGCATTATATTTCGTTTTTTGCGATTTCTATTGGTTATGACGTAATATCTTTTGAACCATGTGCCGGATGTGATTCTTAACCATGCAGCAATTGTTACCACACGGTAAAGAATGTACCAAATTTGGTTGAAATCGGTCCAATGGTTTAGGAGAAAATGAGCAGCATTGTCGCAAAATGCAGCAGTTTTTCGCTCATCTCATTGTTTATGACGTCATATCTCGTGAACTATATATCGTATGTGATTCTTACACTTACGGCGATCGTCCTCATGGATTGAAGCTTACGTGTACAAAATTTCATAAAGATTGTAACAAAACTGTAGATTGGTATGCAACACGTACAAACATACGGACACTCTGCTTTATATATCAGATACCAGTTTACGTGTTTCTCAATAGTTGTATCTGCCACCAGACAGTATAACCTTCCAATCATCAAATTACAACTTAAAAAAGAAAAGAAAAGGAAAAAAAAAAGGAAATTTGATGACTGAAAGGATATACTGTCTGATGGCAGATACAACTATTGAAAAAACACGTAAACTAGAATGTATTATACGGTAAAAATTCGTAGTGATTTCATATTTTAACTGTTCACAAATTGTTTTATATCTTCTCTTGCTCTTAGATCCGAGGATGACTCAGAAATGAGTTGAAACCGGTCATCACTGTTAATAAATTTGCGGTCAAGACTATAGATATTGTCTACTTAATCAAAAATATTTAGACCGCCTCCCTGACAACATGTCAGATAAGACAAATTAAACTAAGTAAAGCATGAACACTCGTGCCCGAGGGAGGACTCGAACTTCCGGGGGGAGGGACTATGCCAAAATTCGACCATAGTGAAACCACCCTGTCCTTAGCGTAATGCCTTAGACCACGTGGCTACTCCAGCGTGACATTTGAGGGCATAATAGACAACCAGAAGTAAAAATTATTATACTCACTTGAGGGTGACGAAACTTTGTAAAATGAATCTACTGCTGATGTTGTCCACCTATTCTGACGGCAGTGGCGGATTTGAGAAGGTGGCACCTCGTCTTGCGGGGGGGGGGGGGCAAACACCTCGAAAACACGTTTTTTTCCCTTTATTACGTCACAAAATCTGACTTAATAACGACCATTTTATTATTCGTCTGCATTTCATAATACTGATCAATCTGAATATCATAAGAATAAGAAACACAGCAAAGCATTCTGGTCCAAATGAATCAAAAGGAGGCAAATTTGCACTGTTCTAATATCTTTCAGCACATTATTCCCTAAGCCACGGACCGATATACTTACTTTCACAAAAAGGACACTACTGTGACGATTATCTTTCTGACACTTTTTCATAAGTAACACAACACTTCAAAAACCGTTACGTCTGTAGCATAAGTATTCAAACTAACTACGAGGGTGAAGGTATTAACAACTACTCTTCTAATAAAAAACTACATTCAGGAAGTATCAAAAGATGAAACTACAAGTCTTCGTTGTGCAATCAACTCCGCAACAAACTACATACATATAAATACAGTATCAATACCTTGTGGTGACAGACTCATCACATAATATATCTCTGTGTAATATCTCTCTCCACTGCAGACAGATTCATAAAATGGACTTGCGCCCTTATACTTCCACAGACAACTCAGAAGTCCTACCCTACCTCGCAGCTACAGCCGAGAACTGCGCCAATAGATAATATAATAAGGTACGTTGCAACTCTTGTGCAACCAGTGTGGACATGTATACTGTAGATCCAATGATATGTTCAACTTTACCATCAATGTTTGTAGACAACTACTCCATGACAAAAGTAATGTAAGGATATAGGTAAAACCATATAAGATATGACATTGTCAAATATAATTCATCAGAAGATGACGTCTGTGAACGTCGAAACCGGTCATCCACAAATAAATAACGCGATCTTGCCTGGAAACTTGTATAAATTGATTTAGATCGCCCCAAACAACAATGAGTTCCATACATATCATGATTTTCATTAAAAAGCCAGAATTTCACTACTAGACTGTCCATACGACATTCTAAGCATTTTGAAGCACTTCTTAATCCAGTAAACGAGCACGTTCTGCAGAATAGTTCCAGTAAGCCCGGAGCATAATCATGGAGATGTTAAAATTCTGTGTATAAACTCCGACTACTCTCTTACACCAAAGCAAACCTGAAAGTTCTCGAATGAACGTTCGAAATGCTGTAAACTGATTGGCTAAAGATATTGGTAACCAATCAGATCACAGATAAAACACACGCAAGTCCGCGTTTTTCATATAAGCCTATCAAAAACTACGAACTGCTTAAAAAATATTATATCGTAAAATATTCACGACTTTGAGTAATTAACCATGTTTACGTGTACTGCCTGTTTCCTTGTTACCATATTCAATGGAATAATCATATTCAATTTCTCCATTAATATTCCCACACATACACACATATAGAAAGTACTTTTCCGACATGAGACTACTTGAATATTTCTATTCCTCAGCTGACTACCACACCTACCAAAAGTTCGCATACATGTATCTAAACACAAAACTGTAAATAAATATTATTAACTTTCAGATATTTCAATAAATGTTCTTTCTATACATTAAATCGTTCATTTGAATACTGCCTAGATACACGTCTGCAGAGTGCTGCCCTCTGTCTTTCAAAACTAACACTAATGTACTCAAGCTCCAAGACGGTAACGGATGTCGCGCTCTTGCACACCTGACGCTGACCTGCACACGGTCATCCGCCTCACTCACCGGCGCAAAGCAGGCGAAAAAAAAAAAAAAGAACAAAACTCAGAGATACATGCAGGGCAGTGAATGGACGCTACTCTACAACGTGTTTATCTTTGACTTTAACTGCCAACATAAAGAGGCGAACAGTTTGTGCCACCCTTTTACAGAACACGATGCACTACAAGATCTAGTACCACCGTCTGATTACATTTCAATACGTCAACAGCTCGAGGGGTTCTGATATACCATGTGTCGAGCCTTGCTGAAATATCTATATTAGTACGTGGTGAAGCCGTCACGGTTGGCAATGCATGTGCTCACTCAGGCTTCCTTTAGATCATAGAGACGGCGAATACTGCATTGGGATATGTTACTCCACACGTGCTCGACCTGTTTACGTTGTTCTTCGTGAGTTGTGGGTTAACGAATTGCGTGTCCCTTCATATCACTCAGGTATGGCCAGCTAAACTGTTGCACGTCCTGAAGATGAGTTCACGTGCTGTGTGTGCACGAGCATTATCCTGTTGCAGGAATGGCAAAACACTGACGTGACAGTGGTCGCCAGATCTACATTGTACACCCAACCGACCATTAGTTGTGTGCTGGCAAAAAATGCTTTCACCATTTACCATCTTCCACGTGATCCTCTGACAGTACAAGTGAGCTGTGAGCTGTGCATGTCAATGTGGTGACGTCAGTGGAAGACGGGTGGGGCCAACAAGAAAGAAAGGTCCCGGCGCCCACGCCACGTCACGTAAGCAAGGTAGTCCTGAACTGGAGCGATCGCTTGGCCGTCCGCTGGGGCACAGCCCACTGCCTCAAAACGGTCACCCACTCAGTTAGCGATCGCGCCGGTTCAGGACTACTTTGCTTACGTGACATGACGTGCGCGCCGCGGCATGTCTTTCTCGTGGGCCTCGAAGACGGGCTACAGGTGTGTATGCTCTTAGTCCCACAGCTGGTAACAGTTCATGTTGGCAGAAACCTGTAAGATCTGCCAGTGCTACAATTTGACAATCTTATGGGTCTGACCTGTGTGGATGACCAAAACCTCATCTACATGTGTTACTCTTGCAAACTGCATCTTTGCACAATTGACGCGGGCAAACGAGAGCTACAGCTTATTGTACACCTACAGCTTATTGTACACAAGACTGTAAGGTCTGACATGGGACCAGTATGAACTGGATGAACAACCAGACGCCACTTTTTTTTACAAACCTCCGCTCAGCAAATACTGTCACTTGCTCAATATAAAAAAAAATTACTCTCGCACCACAGCACAAACTTAAGCTCTCTGTTTAGCTCAAATGTTTGTCAAGCTCATGGGACTTAACTGCGGGGTCATCAGTCCTTAAACTTACAAACTACTTATGAGCTAACTTATATTAAGGACAACACAAACATCCATGCCTGAGGAGGATTCAAACCTCCAACGTAGGAGGTCATGCGATCTGCAACATCGCGGTCCAGACCGCTCGGCTACTCCTGCGCAGCTCTCTGTTTAGTATTCAGATACATTTAACGTGTAATAAATTCAGTATTGATCATTCAGTACAACGTTCTGGGAAAATGGGAGATACGGGTCGAGAGGTGTGATAAATAATTTTCTGGCAGGAATGTTCGAACTGCAGACATCACGATTTTTGTCTACAATTCTATTAACTGAGTTATACATACGTGGATCAAAATTTTTGAAGACGCTGTTCTTATCCCTTCCGATGCAGAAATCTCTATATGTGATGCTGTAGACTGAAACAGTTTGGCACAGCGATTTTTTCGATAAATGGACAAACTTTTACAATGAATACGGCTTAAGAATCCAACAAAAATGATGAGAAATACGGCTGTCAACTTAGGACCCGACTTCAGATCTCTCACACATTTGAATATGTGAAATTTCATATCACTCACGTCATCTTAGGAGTACAAAGAAAAAATATTTGCAGAATGAGTTACGGGAGACCAAATACACACAGTACAGTTGACATTGTACTCACTTCAATATTGTACTGATTTCATCTCAATATAAGTTCTTATTTAAGCTCTCATGCACACATTTTATGCCAACAGCATTTCACCTACAGTCCATACACATACAGAGTGGATTATATATCTGTAAATAACTCAGATATTATAATTAAGTCAGATACCATTCAAATAAATCAGGCGCAGAAAGGTGTGAAAATTACACAACGACTCGATTAATAACTCAGGGCTGCAAAATCCTAAAGAAATCTAAAGAAAAATTGGAAAGCTGGTAGAAGCCAATGTGAGGGAAGATAGGTGTGAATTTATCAGAAATGTAGAAACAAATAAGGTCATACTCACAATGTACATTAGAAGATAGATTAAGGACAGAAAAACCTACACATCTAGCACTTGCAAATTTTGAGAAAGCCTTTGACAATATTGACTGGAATATTCTCTTTCAAAATTAGAAGTCAGCATGCATAAAGAATAGGGAACAAACGGTTATTTACAATTTGTACAGAACCCAGGCAATAGTTATAAGATTGGAACGCAACTCCATTGTAAGACAGAATTGTGGGATTTCCTGTGCGTTGTTCAAACTATACAGTGAAGAAGCTGTGAAGGAAAGTATGGAGAAGTTTGGACATTCAATAAAAGTTCAGGGTGAAGCAATGATAACATTTTCCACTGGTGACATTGTAATTCTATCAGAGACAGTAAATGACTTAGATGTGAAATTGAACGGAATGAACAGTGTTTTGAAACGAGGGTATAATATCAACGAGAGCAAAGCAAGTGTAATGGAATGTAGTCTAAGAAAATCAGGTGATGTTGAAGGGATTAGATTAACGAAATAATAAAGGTGGGAGGTGCGTTTTGTTACTTGAGTAGTACAATAAAATACGCTGGTTGAATCACAGAGGATATGGAATGCAGAAAATTCATGGAAAGAAATTCGTTTCTGAAGAAGAGAAATTTATAGCATAGAATAGCCTATTCATGTAAATGTTAGAAAATCTTTTTATTGAATTTGCATGGAGTATTGTTTCTACTGGAATAAGACATGGACGATACATCAGACAGAAAATTTTTGAAAATGTAGCGTTACAGACACATGCTCAAGATTACTTGGAAATATCGCGTACCTTACAAGGAGATACTCAATTAAGGAGGAAAAAAGTTGACTGAAAGAGGGGTCAATTGGTAGGGCACATTCTGAGAAATGAGTGAATCGTCAGATTTGTATTGGAGGGAAACGTATGGGGTAAAAATCGTAGAGGGAGACCATGAGACGAATAGAAGCAGGTTCAAATGGATATGGGTTGCCATACTTATGAGATTTGCAGGCTTGGTGATGATAGGATGGAGAGCTGCGTCAAACCAGTTTCAGGACTGAAGACCACAACAACAGCAACTGAAGTCTTCGAAACAATGACAACATTTTGAAAAATGTTGGGAATATTTATGAGTCTTTGCAGAATATCAGCGTCGTAGGCGATCAGCCAATTACTGTACTTGTGATTTCATCTATGTCCTACATGTACACACATACTCCGCAATCCACCCAAAGGTTCGTGACGGAGGGTACTCTGTACCGTTACTTGTTACTTGCTTTTCTGTTCCACTCCCATATAGAACGAGGGAAAACGAACGCTGCCGACCGCGGTGGCCGAACGGTCTGCGGCGCGCCAGTCATGTTCTTCACGGCCACTACGATCGGGGCTTGGAATCCCTCTCGGGCGTGGATATCTGTGCTGTCCTTAGTATTAGCTAGTTCATAAGTAGTTTGTAAGTTTAGGGACTGATGACCCGGTAGTTAAGTCCCATAAGCTCTACAAACATTTGATTTGAAAACGAACGGTTTTATGCATTCGTACAAGTGTTGATCTTATTTTAGACTGAAAGTCTTGGTAGAGGCATGCAACCTTCATTGTAAAATTTTAATAATTATTTTAAAAATGCTTGAGATTGCTTGAATAGTCAAAATATGTTATCAGTAGATTATTTATTTGTGAACTGAAAATAATAAAAGAAAATCTACTGATAACATCTTTTGATTATTTAAGCAATCTCCAGCATTTTAAAAATCATTATTTGTGAACTGAAAATAAAATAATCTACTGATAACATCTTTTGATTATTCAAGCAATCTCCAGTAATTTTAAAATCATTATTAAAAGTCTTGATCTTCGTGATCTTTACTCAAAATGTAGGATGGCGGCAGTAGAATCTTTTTTTGCAATTCGCCTCGAATTCCGGCCCTTGTACAGTGTTTCTCGTAAAGAACGTCACCATCCCTCCAGCGACTAACATTTTTCCCGAAATATTTGAGTAACTTCACGCATTGATCGAATCTACCAGTCACAAACCTAGCCGCCCGCTTCTGAACTGCATCCACGTCCTCCTTCAAACCGATCTTGTGGGACTCTGTATTTAGGCCCACGAGATATGGCTACCCTAGCCTAAGGCTGCACCTACATTGCATCCGGAAGTCGTCCGTTCCGATCCGATCCGGCGCCGGCTGACACCGGAGAAAAAAACAAACGCCAGTTGTGTAATGGGCGCGCATACACTGGAGGCAGAAGCGCCGTACGACGCCGTCCGGCACCGGACTGCCGGACTGGCCGACCAGACGCTTTTGTTTCCAGTCCGGCAGCGCCGTGAGCGGGCCGATCAACAAGGAAATTCTGAGGAATGAGCCTCGCTTCTGTGACCAGCGTATTGAAGGCTACCATATACTGTATATTAAGCGAGAAGTGTGGGAATCTGTTGGTGAGCAATTATTCAGTCAAAGGTAAATATTGAAATTATTGATAGATCTGAAGCATTGAATTAAAACATGTGGTGCGGCCGAGAATCGAAACCGGACCTCCATGCTTACTAGGCAGACGTCTTAACCGTTAGACTACCACACCACTAACAATTAAGGCGCCTTGGAATAGTCTATGTACGATTTCCCTCCACAACACAAACTTTAATTCAGCTTCTTTGTTCCAAAGATAATTGCCACTACTGCCAAGGCTCTCCATGTAGCGGAATATCACCTCAGCAATGGATATGGTGGAACAATCCTGTTACTGTGATATTTATATAAATTACAAATTAATACAAATAAAGAATCCCAGAGACGGATTTACGTCTCAAATATGTCAAAGACATTATTGATAGATCTGAGATATTTGAGACGTAAATCCGTCTTTGGGATTCTTTATTTGTATTAATTGATATTTATATCACCGTAACAGGATTGTTCCACCATGTCCATTGCTGAGGTGCTATTCCGCTGCATGGAGAGCCTTGGCAGTAGTGGCAATTATCTTTGAAACAAAGAAGCTGAATTAAAGTTTGTGTTGTGGAGGGAAATCATACATACACTATTGCAAGGCGCTTTAATCGTTAGTGCTGTGGTAGTCTAACGGTTAAGACGTGTGCCTAGGAAGCATGGAGGTCGGGGTTCGATTCCCGGCTGCACCACAAATTTTAATTCAATGCTTCAGATCTATCAATAATGTCTTTGAAATATTTGAGACGTAAATCCGTCTGTGGGATTCTTTATTTGTATTAATTGATATTGAAATTGTGTTGCAGTAGTTTCAATACTTTATTTCATATCACTGCATGTTACTAGAAAATACTAATTTCAGTCATATTACGTTTAACATATAATTTTTGAATCAAACTGTCAAAAAGGAAAGAACATTACACGATGCGTACGTTTTGCCACGGAACGGCGCCAAACCCATTCAAGTATGTCTTAAATTTGTCTCTGATAATTTAAGCCTGTTGTGACGGTCTGTTGAACGTTCTTGATGAACCACTTTCTTCACGTGGTGATACATCAAAGTCTTTTTCTACATTTCAGAGCTGAAAAAGTCATCACCTTCATGGTCAATAACTATGTTGTGCAGTAAGCAGATAAATTCACTATCCTCTCCGCTTTGCCAGGTTCCATTTCAATACATTTTCCCAGTAAACGCCACTTGGCAGTCATGATTCCAAAGGCACACTTCACACATCTTCTAGCCGCCGATAGCCTGTAATTGAAAACTTTTTCATCGTGTCAGATATTTCGTTTCACAAAAATGTTCGTAGAGCTTAAGGGAGTGAACTACGGGGTCATCAGTCCCTAAATTTACAAACTACTTACGAAATAGCTTATACTAAAGACGGCACAATCATCCATGCCCGAGGGGGGATTCGAATCCCCGACGGGGAACGGCCCCGCGCATCGTAGCATAGCGCCTCAATGCGCACGGCCGCTCCGCCGCGGCGATTTCGTGTGAAATAAGGTTTCATAAGCTTTCAAAGCATATGCACAGGAGGTGCATCTAATTACTCCAACGATTCGTCTTCCTTCGTGATAGTATTTGAAATATGTTCTATTGCCCAAAAACCGGATGGGAACTCATTTTAATGGGTTATTCCTAATGTATTGCTAATATATCTTTATGTATAACATAACGTTTATTTTCCACAATTTTCCTCATCACATTCAGTGCTCATGTTTTGTCAGTCTTCAACCAAACAATTGTTTCATTGTAATTTTCAGATCATATATAGAACCTCTTAACAGTTGCTTATTTGATATTACATTAAGGTGAAGGAACGTTAAAAAATATGTGAGTACGTTAATAAATGTACTGTACTGTAACTGATGCCAGAATTTATTTTTAATGTTCTAAAATTATTTTGCCAGTTATATCGTCTCTTATGCCTTCAAGCATATAAACGTTTCTATAGACATACGGTAGTAGTCTTTGAACTTGTCTAGGAAATTTCGCAGTGACTGGCGAGTTGTAAAAATTCCCCTGTAGATCTGTCTTAATTAAAACGATGCACCCAACTCCTTTGCCTACGGTTTATTTATTTATTTATTTATTTATTTTTTTATGACAAACGTTCTTGTCTAGCTGCAGCCAACACAAAACATCATCGTCCGAATCACGATAGCATCTCAACAGCTGCAACTGCTGACCTATAGCGTGTAACTGAGTGCAGTGCGGAAACCGATGCCTGAGAACAGTACACTGGGCTGACGCTCACTGTCAGTGTAATCTCTTCCATTGTTTACGTGAGGGCAGTCGGCAGCCAGCATGCCGCATGCGTCAGCTGCACGCCTTTGCCTAATCGGCCCGGGCCCAGTGTAGGCACACACACCTGACGATCCCGGATCGCCAGATCACCCATTACCAGTGGCGGCGCTAGGCGTCGGCGACGTCGGCCACCGCCGACGGCCTCGCGCCCTTGGGGACCTCGCAAAACATGGTTAAAATTTGAGTTGTTTTTTAATATATATTTGATGTTTAACGGCGCTTTCCAACTGCTAGGTTATGTAGCGACGACGTACATCTAGGCTAGCTTACACTAGCTTACACTAGCTTAACCAACGGACGAACAGAACATCCGTACGCAAGGGTGGGGTTCGACCAACACCACCTAGAAGACAAGGCCTTACAACAGGCCGTGCGTACGTCACACTAGGCGGTGGGCGCGCCCAAGCGGCCAGCCAGTGAGGTGGCGGCCGGGGCCTCTAAGTGTGACGTAGGCACGGCCTGTTGTAAGGCCTTGTCCTCTAGGTGGTGTTGGTTCGACCCCCGACGAGAGCAATCTCGCTCACCATGGTATGGCGCCTTAGTGTGCTCGGCCATTCCCGGCCGGCAGCTATTTAGTTGTCCGTATTTAATTTCGTATGAGTGCAGCAGTGATGCAATTGCTAGTAAAATACTTACAAAGTAATTTCTTCAGTACATTTTAGAAAACGATTTGGAAGAAGTATATCCAAATGCTTATATAACAATCAGAATCATGCTCAGCTCCAGTCAGTACTAACTTGAAAAGCACAATCTACATCTACATAGATACTCTGCAAATCACATTTAAGTGCCTGGCAGAGGGTTCATTAACCACTTTCATAACTTTTCTCTACCGTTCCATTCTCTAATAGCGCGCGGGAAGAAAGAACACCTAAATCGTTCCGTTTTCGATCTGATTTCTCTTATTTTATTGGGATGGTCATGTCTCCCTAAGTAGATGGGTGCTAGCAAAATATTTTCACATTCATAAGTAAAAGTCGGTGATTGAAACTTCGCAAACAGATCACGCCGCAATGAATAACGTCTTTCTTTTAATGATTTCCACCCCAATTCGTGCAACATTTCCGTGACGCTTTCCCCCCCGTAACGTGATAAAACAAAACGAGCTGCCCTTCTCTGAACCTTCTCAATATCTTCCGTCAGTCCCACCTGGTGAGGGTCCCACAAGGGGCAACAGTACTCCAGGAGAGGACGCACAAGTGTGATGTAGGCAGTCTCTTTGGTGGAGCTGGTACATCTTCGAAGCGTTCTGCCAATGAAACGTAACCTTTGATTCGCCTTCCCCACAATATTTTCTATGTGTTCTCTCCAGTCAATGAGCCAAGAAAGACTATTTGTGTTGTCAGTAGTCAACTGCAGCCGAAATAGCGACTAGTAATAAGATTTGATCTTAAAACAATTTTGTGAGACGAAAAGCTGGAAAATTGCTCTAATTTGTATTTGTTTATTGTAATTTTTGTCATTGCAATAATACTCTTATATTATACTATATATACTAATATTAGGACAATATTCAAAGAACATATGACATTAACTGAAAATGTGTACCCAGCCGTGATTCGAACCCGGGTCTCCTGCTTTCTAAGGAGTTGCGCTGACCCCTACACCACTGGGGACACAGTGATCGCCGCTCCTGCAAGGACTACCTGAGTACGCCTCCCGTCAGATACACATTCCCAGCTTCGCCCTGCCCACAGTACTCAGACTCGTAGTTATGTAACTAATTCCCGTAAGAGTAAGGGCTTCAAACTTGCCCACCCCTCCCCACTAACGATAGGATCATTGCCCGTCACCGGCATATTATATATATACATGTGGCGTCTGTCCCGAAAGAACAGACGTCCCGGCTGGGTACACATTTTTAGCTTTGCCCAATCGCAGTTGATGTCATATATTCTTTGAATATTAAATAATAACAACTGCAGGATCAGAAGTGACGTCTGTTCTTTCGGGACAGACGCCACATGTATATATATGATATTAGGACAATGATTATTGATGTATAATTCAGCTTATTTAACATTTTCTTCATTAATGAAAAAATGGAAGGGGCCTCGCAAAGACGAGTTCGCCGACGCCCAGTTTTCGTCTAGTGACGCCACTGCCCGTTACCGGACAGGATCGGATCGGACGACTTCCGGATTCAATGTAGGTGCAGCCTAAGGGCATGACTGCGCCGCTATTAAGACGTGTGTCGGCGGTGGCCAGGTGCCCGGCAGGTGTGTATCCTCCGGCAGGGGATGCTGCGGCAGCCACTCCGCTGTTATCTCTGCAAACAGCGGCCGCGCAATAACAGGCCGCTGTTTGCGGTCGGCCTCCTGACGCCGAAATCAGGCGGCGGCTGTGGCGGCGGCGGCTGCCGTGTTTTTGTGCCGTGTTATTGCTGCTGCTGCTGCTGCTGCTGCCGCGCGCGGCTGCGGATAACAGATGGCCGCGGGCCTGCTCGCCAGAAAACATCGGCGCATCGCACAGTGCTGCTTTCTTCTGACGCGCCGTGTTGACATCGCGGCTGTCAGCTGCAGGCGACACAGCCAGCGCAAGAGCCGTCCCACTCTTGACCGCCGCACCATGTTGCGTCCTTGAAGAGCAGTCTCCTCATTTCTACACGGCGTTTGTATCACATACGAAGCGCTACTGTCACTTCGCTCCATTACTTTGTTGTTGTGGTCTTCAGTCCGGAGACTGGTTTGATGCAGCTCTCCACAATACACTATCCTGAGCAAGCCTCTTCATCTCCACATCAGAACGGCAAACTACATCTGTCTGAATCTGCTTACTGTATCCATCTCTCGGTCTTCCTCGGCGATTCTTACCCCACACACTCCCCTCCAACGCCAAATTCACAATTCCTTGATGTCTAAGAATGTGTCCTACCAATCTATCTCTTCTTTTAGTCACAGTATGCAAGAAATTCATTTCTCTCCAATTCTGTTCAGTACCTCCTCATTAGTTACGCGATTCACCCACCTAATCTTCAGCATTCTTCTGTAGCACCATATATCAAAAGCCTCAATCCTCTTCCTGTCCGCACTGTTTATCGTCCAAATATCACTCCCATACAAGGCAACACTCCATACAAATGCCTTCAGAAAGGACTTCCTTAGGCTTAAATCAATCTTCGATGTTAACAAATTTCTCTTTTTCAAGAACGCTTTTCTACCTATTGCCATTCTGCATTTTATATCCTCTGTACTGCGACCATCATTTGTTATTTTACTGCCCAAGTAACAAAACTCATCTACCTCCTTTATTGCTTCGTTTCCCAATCTAATTCCTTCAGCATCACCTGATTTTCTTACACTGCACTCCAATACCCTAGTTTTGCTCTTGTTAATGTTCATCTTATATGCAACTTTCAGCACACTGTCCATTCCGTTCAATTGCTCTTCCAGGTCCTTTGCTGTATCCGACAGAATTACTATGTCATCGGCAAAACGCAATGTTTTTAATTCTTCACCCTGAACTTTAATTCCTTCTCCAAATATCTCCTTGCTTTCCTTTATAGCTTGCTCGATGTACAAATTGAATAACAATGGAAAAAGACTACAACCCTGTCTTACTCCCTTTCCATTACTTTATCCTCCAATATTCTTGGGCAGTAATATAACAAATGATGGTCGCAGTACAGAGGATATAAAATGCAATGGGTAGAAAAGCGTTCTTGAAAAAGATAATTTTGTTAACATCGAATATTGATTTAAGTATAAGGAAGTCCTTTTTTGAAGGCATTTGTATGGAGTGTTGCCTTCTATGGGAGTGAATGGTGGAGCTAGGGGAAAGCAATAGAGTAAACCTATTGTGGGTCCCTGGCCACTCGGGGATCACTGGCAACGAACATTCCAACAGATTAGCCAGGATGGGGGCAGAGACTCCATTTATTGAACCGGAACCCGTCCTGACAATCACCAAGGCGATGATAAAATTGGAGCTACGTAACTGGCTCAGAAAACAGCACGTAGAATACTGGACCAAAGTCCATCAACAAAAACATGGCAAGGTAATGATGCCAAAGCCATGTTTTAAAAGAAGCTCTGCAATCCTGGGTCTGAAGAGGAGAGAGATTAGACTCATGGTTGGATTGCTGACAGGCCATGGGAATTTCAAAAAACACCTACGTACAATGGGAATGACAGAAGAGGACCCTAAATGTAGGATCTGTGATGACGGTGATGAAACTGCATCACATCTAATCTTCGAATGCATTGCATTGGAGAAAAAAGGGCACAGAATATTTGGGACAACAAGACCCGAAGAAATTGTATCTAATGAAGAACTGGTAAAGGGACTCCTTGCACTGTTCAAGGGCATTGGTTAGCTTTACTAGATATACAGGGAGCGATACCGCACAATAAACTTAGTTTCGGTGCGGGCAGTGGCGGCTTGGATCTAGACTGTTTTGGCTTCCCTGAAAAAAATCAATCAATCAATGGGAGTAAAACATCGACGATAAAACAGTGCGGACAGGAAGAGGATTGGGCTTTTGAAATGTGGTGCTACAGAAGAATGCTGAAGATTAGGTGTGTGGATCGCGTAACTAATGAGGAGGTACTGAACAGAATTGGGGAGGAAAGAAATTTCTGGCATACCTTGACTAAAAGAAGGGATAAATTGGTAGGGCACATTCTTGGACATCAAGGAATTGTGAATTTAGCGTTGGAGAAAAGTGTGTGGGGTAAAAACTGCAGAGGAAGACCAAGAAATGGATACAGTAAGCAGATTGAGACAGATGTAGGTTGCCGTTCTTATGTGGAGATGAAGAAGCTTGCTCAGGATAGGGTATTGTGGACAGCTGCATCAAACCAGTCTCCGGACTGAAGACCACAATAACAATTCTTTATTCAAAATGTTGAAATGTTTGTATAGTCTATGGGACTTAACTACGGGGTCATCAGTTCCTAAACTCACAAACTACATATGAACTTCTTACGAACTAGGACGGCACAAATATCCATGCCCGAGGGGGGATTCTAACCCCAGACAGATCGTGACTGGAGCGCCTTAGTCCGCTCGGCCACCGCGGCCGGCAATTCTTTATTCATTTTGTATTAATGCTAACAGAATGGTTGAATCCTTTATTTTGGACGAGCTTAGTTGGCTGTTCGGATAATTATTTTTTACAGTGCAGATTAGAATTATGGACCAGTGGATGCAGAAATGCAACATATAGAGAGAATACAAGGAGCCAGGCTCCACTGCACCCATTTCCCTACCCGTAAGTGTGTGAATGTGGCAGAGGTGTTGAGATGACATAGATTGTAGTTGATTTAACAGTAGCAGAAGTTGCAAGTAGCATAGCCAACATTTGCTTACTAAGAGAACAGCAGAGATTTTCTTGTGGTACCAGAGGTTTCTAGCCAGCAGAACGCGAGTTTGGAGGGTTGTCACGTTGGCGGTGGGTCACGTTGTGACTTCAGTCATTGAGAGAGCTCCGCCGAGCAACTTGAAACGGATGAGCGGTTAGGAGAGGTGTTCGCCATTAGATGGAGAGTTGAAGACCTCGAACCGAGCGGTATGTTCGGTCTGATCTGAGTATCGTAAACGTGCCTTATCGTGTTGATTTTCTTGAGTAATTCGACCGGTTATGTTGCAACTATTGTCACTCTATCGCGAGATGATGTCTGGGACGCAAATTCGTGTAATATTAACGTAGAAATTCGTCCAAATGTGGAACTTGAAGTAGTGATGGTTTCTTTTGAGTGGAACTTGAGTCATCAGCTTCAGACTTTAAATTTTTAGTTTGAAATTAATATCAGGGAGTAATGATTCATGATCAAGTGCGTGCGTGCGTGCATTACAAAATAAATGACGATGTCTGTAACAGAATCATATTTAATTCCTTGTAACGAGCATGCTGAGCATGCGTTCCCGCTATTTCCTGTTGTCTATACTTTTGTGTGCTCATCAGTAGCTAATAATCACCTTATGGGTGCTTTAGTAACTTTTCTTAATTAGCGTGCCTAAATATTTTTTTAATCTCTCGTAATTTTTGCTTTTTTCTTAGTATGCGATGTTAACCTTTGCCAACGGTCTAAGTTTTTTGAAACAGTCATGCGCCATCAGCTCCATCGACCTGCTGTTAAATGTGTGACTGTATAGCGAGGAATTAAAGCGAACAGTATACTGCGCGCGTGCTAGTTACGAAAATGCGAGTGATGCACGAGATTTTAGTGGATTCTTACTGGAAGACCACATGGTTTCAGTTGTTTCCCGCCAATGTTCCTTTTCATATTTGGTATAATACCAAATCCCCTGTAAGCACCCTCACTGTAACAAAATTAATGTTTCAATACCAGTGAGTAAAACTTCCTCCCTATATTATCGCCAGATTTACCGATTTCCTTTGTAAGAGGACATGAATGTTGGTGTGGCACCACGTGGCTTGGCAACGTTTCTTTGTATCGGTCCAGACTCTTTTCCTCCTGCTTTATATGCGATTAAAAAATATTTGTGGTGTTTTTCTTTTTCGTTAATGTTAATGTAAGTCACAGTACTTATGATTAGTACGCTGCCAGGGAAATTCTGCTGCTTCTCTTGGAAAGTACGCAGTTTAACGTAGTTAAGTACGCAAATTTCCGTAGAGCATGCCACCTTCAGTTTCTAGTGTTTTGAGCATGAATTGTGAGGAGGATGAATGATGTTTGACCGGAGATTTAGCTTTAGCTCCGTGTTCCAACAATATGGGATAATACACGACAAAATATAACTAGAAATTCAATGAGACCAGCAATTTTAAATTTTATACCTAGCCAGACGGCAGGATTACGGAACATTATTGTGTTCATTTTTATATGATTAGTGTTGACGTGCTAGCTTCAACAAATTGTGTGAAATTTACATATCTCCGCATCTTCTCATTTATTCCTTATCTCCGCTCATACTTTAAGACCTATTAAAAATAAAAATGCTTATTTGGGTTGTGATGGCGATTCAAACTGGAAGTACTACTGTCTCAACAAAGTCATAGCCAGTAGGCACGATTCGGAACGAGCATTATCCTTTGCGAAATGAACTGGAGGTTACATGCACGAAGTAGTTGCATTAAAGTTACCGATAACTCGTTTACTGTTGTAATTGTTATTACAGAAAACGAAGAAAAGAACGTCTTCTTATTATTTTTATCGCAGGTTGTTTTCTTTTTCTTTCTTTCTTTTTGTTTTTTGCATTATGAATTAACAAATCTTGCGACACCCTTGATGGTACTTCTCGACATTCCGAGGTGTCGGGACGCAGTTTTGAAACACCTGTTCTATGCAAATTATAAACATAGGTGAATTTTAACTTCCACTTAGAAACTAAATAATTTCTTCGGCGTTAGTTGTAAGTTGCACTTTCATATTGTAAGCGGTAGGTGTCCATCTGGTACAGCTTGTTCGTTACCCAAATTGTGTCGATTCTAGATGACGGTAATACATATACGAATTAAGTGTTTAATTTTACCAGCTGAAATTCACAAAAGGTTGGAAGACGGACATCCACAACTATAACTGTTCATAATGGTGAACTGTAATCACATCAACAGGTTCATTAAGGGGGAACTATAATCGATTATAGGGGCATGTTGCATGTTTTAACAGACTTAAACTTCGTGATGACTGCAGGTCATTAAACCGGTCATGTTTTCTTAATACAGTTTTTAATACAATGCAGCATTTCTTATTTTTATTTATTTTCCGACATAAGGGCAATTCTCTGTTCGACCGGCGTCCTGTCGATCAGCCTAGCTCACAACGGTATTGTTAGAACTCTGGGACGTAAATAACGGAAGAAAGCAGGCTTAGAATTCCACCTAGAGCCATATCCTCGAAGGCCTTTTTATCAGCCCCTCACAGCGTAACTAAACTGTGTCGGTTCTCCTCACAGTTAGTTAGCCTACCCGCTTTAGCGGTTATCTTTGGTGATTTTCTGTGCCTCTCCTTGTTCCCGCGAGAGCGCGCTTCGCCGGTTTTCGTTAATAAGTTCTTTGCCTGCCGGCACTTCGGAGAGCCTTTTAGTAGGTCTTCGTACCGTCTACAGCTGCACGTGTAGTCCTTGTTTTTCTGGAAGACTACTTGACGTGTAACGGTTGCAAGATAGCTTAGAGGGCTGCCGCAGGGCATTGTGTGCGTCGCAACCAGAGTCTCGTCCGAAGTGTTGCTACTGCATTCGTAAGCTCTCGTCTTTGGTAAGACACGTAAGCCTTATCGTGGCCACTTTAAAATATCGGTGCTGAAGCCCGTTCTTGTGTAAAATGCCGTTGTGCGACGCAGTATTAAGAGAGATTGGTTGTTTGGGATAGGGGGACCAAACTGCTATGGTTATCGGTCCCCCGGTGTGGACAGGAAGGAGTGAGGATAGGAAAGAAGGAGAAGGGAAAGGAAATGCAGTCCATGGACGAAAGAAGGTAGAAGACTGCATTAGCTCGGGACCGTACTCACGAAAGAACCTTGAGGCCCTGGGGGGGATACTGACGGTGAAAATAATTTCGTTGCGCCTAGTCGTCGCTTGTTAGTGCAGTATGTGTAAAATTCTAAACGCATGATAATATGTCTCAGAGCACCGATCCACACCTTCCAAACTCTAGGAGGTCTTGTGAAATTGCAATAAATCCTAGCAGTAAGTGTCCTAGACCGCATCAAATGGCGACATTTTCAACTTCAGGCTCCTGCCGTAAGTGGGCTATTCAGACCGGAAGTCTTTTTCTTTCTTTCTTTTTATTTTAGATCGAATGGCATACTTCTGCGACTGTTGTACTTCAGTAAAATAAAATGAACTCGTCTTCAGTCACAAACTGTGTTTTATTGTACACAATGCATTTCGAGCCCTGAGGGCTCATCATCAGGGGCCTTTATGATTTTTTATTCATGTTTAAAGACCTGGGCCTGTTAAGATCGAAACATAGGTTGTAACAATATGGAAAATTTTTAAAAACAGGTTCATATGATAAAAAAGATTTACCAACTGACTTACTTATTAAAACGTGGTGTACAAATAACTGTGGTTCAGTATGATAATTGTCTACCCTGCAGTACATTGCTTTCAATTCTGTAACGAAAACCGAGAATGTTTGTTACTGACATTTGTACTAAATTCTCATTTCCAACTTCCAAATGCTTCTCTAAATCTACGTATTTACTGAGAAATCGCACGAAAAAATTAAGCACGGTACTAAGATGGACATCAACGAGGTTGTTCAATCCATGGCCTTCGGCTGCATCCTAAACTTAACTTCTAAATGTACGAATGCTTGGTAAAACCACAACGTATTCAATTTGAACGTTAATGACAAACCTCAGGAATGGATAGGATATATTCAATTAAATAATATACTATTCCATTAAGGAACACTTGTTTTAACAATTGAATCTTCTTCAGACAAATCAACTATGTAGCAGTAAATAAGTAGAAAATGTATGTAAACTAATAAAGCTGTTTCCATTACCAAGCAAAAACACACGAGAAATACTTTTGCAATTTGTTACACACTAAATCCTTACATATGTTCCAGTTGAGCCCTATCTTTGTCTATGCAACGTCTAACTCAGTTCGAGAACTAATCAACTGTCGAAGGAATTCGTCAGCCAAAAGACATCGGGTAGCTTCCTTGATACTAACGATCATAGGAAAAGATATACCTTGATATTTGGTTCCTTCTTTTCTTAACGAATCAACCTAACAATCAAATCCGCTCTTGTTGTATGCCTCACTGAATACACAGTGTTTTTAGCCTTACCTACATATATTCAAAACATGAGAGTGATAGGAAATGAGCTGGGACATACAAGGTCCGTCTGACAAGTTCGATGATTGGACTCAGAAAATAAAGGAAACAAGAGTTACAACAACAAAAAAGTTATCAAAGTAATCACCATTGACAATCGGTTGTACAGATCTACATCTACATGGGATACTCTGTGAATCACATTTATGTGCCTCGCAGAGGGTTCATCGAACCCCCTTTTATACTATTTATCTCCCATCTCATTCTCGAATAGCACGCGGGAAGAAAGAACACGTGAATCTCTCCGTTCGAACTCTAATTTCTCGTATTTTATTCTGACGATCATTTCTACCTATCTAAGTGGGAGTCAAAAATGTATTTTTGCATTCGGAGGAGAATGTTGGGGATTGGAGTTGCGTAAGTAGACCACGCCGCAGCGATAAACGCCGTTGTTGTAATGATTCCCATCCCAGATCCTGTATCATTTCCGTAACCCTGTCTCTCCTGTATCGTGAAAATACAAAACGAGCTGCCCATCTTAGGACTCTTTCGATGTCCTCCGCCAACCCCACCTGATAAAGATACCACACTGGGCAGTAATACTCGAACGGATTAGCGTAGTGTATGCAGTTTTTTTAGTAGTTCTGTTGCATCTTTTAAGGGTTCTACCAATAAAACGCAGTCTCTGGTTCGCCTTTCCCACGACATTATCTACGTGTTCTTTCCAGTTTAAGTCTGAAGTAATAGTAATTCCTAGGTATTTTGTGCAGTTTACGGCCTTCACTTTTGATTTATTTATCTTATAAACATAGTTTAACGTATTTCTTATCGTAATCATGTGGCCGACTTCACACTTATTTATAGTTCATAGCCAATTTTTACACCGTAGCGATATCTTATTTAGATCGTTCTGCAGTTGGTTTTGGTCTTCAGCTGATTTTACTAGATGGTAAATGACGGCGTCATTTGCAAACAACCTAAGAGAGCTACTTAGATTTTCTCCCAAATCGTTTATGTAAATAAGCAACAGCAGAGGACCAATAACAGTACCCTGTGGAACGCACGAAATCACCTCTGTTTTAATCGATGCCTTACCATCGATTACTACCAACTGCGTCCTAGCTGACTGGATATCCCCTATCGGCGATATACCATAACCACGCAATTGAGATATTGGAAACTGTCAGTAAACGCTCCTTGTGGATCGCTCGAAGCACTGTTGTTAAATCTGCACAACCACTCACACACATTTTGCTCACTACTTCAACACCATACCTTGCACTAATATCCCATGGGTCTCCGTCACCATTTTGCCTAATTTGAAAAAAATGATGTTAAATAATTACTCCATTTTTCCATTTCGCGCTCCACACTGCAACGGCACGAGTTCTCATACTGACCCTGTTAGCTGTGTCGCATCGTCTACCACTGCACAGTGCTTTGCCCGATAGGGAACGCTTGTTGACATGACCCATAATGTGTAAGCGCGGTCGCCTCATCCTCACCAACGCCGTTTGTAAAATATGGGACCATTCTGTGAACTTTTCAGAAGCACTTTGAATATACCAATCTACCTTATGGAAAAGATTCTGCTCAGTTCCATTCGAGCCAATCTTAATATGAGTGTTGGACATCTATTCTCTTGGATTCTTAATCTCTGACGTACATCAAGTGTAAAATCCTATTACAAAACTGGAAGTTCGTTCTGTAGCAGCTACAGTTACCGAAACTGGTTCATATTTTCATCAAAAAAGACAAGACCAAAGATTTGATATCCATAAACTCTCACCAGACATTGACTTTTTTCACGTGTAGGTTGTCCGCCTAACACCCATTTCGGATTTGTGACAGACCAGTAACGGAAATTCCAATTACTGATTCATAATCGCATTTAAATGTACACTCAACCGTAAACAAAATCTCACGATGGAAATAACGGGATTACCCTCGAAGGCAATTAAAAAATGTTAATCTTTCTGTGTGGTCTTCGTGACTTAAAGCTTGGTGAAGTTGCATTCGGTAATAGTAAAATTTTAATTCCCGTGAATCGTGGTTTTCGATATGCCAGAGTCTTTCCAAGCGTTACAAACAGTCGTTGGGAGCAACATGTGGACACTCGATTTTATCGGCAAATCTCGTATCACGCACTCTTCTACGCTTGTGTATGGCTGCACACAGTCATAATTAGTAACGCGTTAGAATAACATGGAAAACATTTTCCGGGAATGTGGAAATCTTTATGGGGAACATTCTCGCCATAATCGTTCCCCTGTAGCAGCAACATTTCTGCATTCTGCATTTGGATCGCATCAATAGCTTCTTCGTTGGAATAAACCACGTGTGGAATTGAGCCTCAATGACAGTATCAGAATTGATGTTCGAGCACTTTTCTGGAGTAATTATGTATTAAATTAGTGTTTCTTTCTTGTGGAAGTAAGTTAAAATATCCAGTGCAAATGTTTCAGGCACATGGCAACTTGTAAAATGATGCAGTCTAGGTTACTTTATCGAGTGTGTGTTTATGTGTACGTTCAATATTCAGAATCCACGTGGGCCCATTTCACTACACGGTCTATTGCCTTGCTTTTCAAGTAGTATTGGATAGTTAGTACGATTCTTAACAACATATTACATTGCAACTTATTTGGCTGCAGTACCTAACCTCATTAACTAACGTATGCATGCGAATTTACAAATAGGCCACCACATTACAGAAGGCACTTGGGATTGAAAAATGACAATTTACATTTTTTTTCATTAAAATCGTTTTCTTTCCCGCAAAGAATCGAAATCAGTAAGAAAGAAGGATATGCCATTCTATAGAATAAGTCGATTTCCGTTCTGAATAGCCCAGTTACAGTGGGAATCACAAGTATACTTACTACTAGGAGAGACTGCATTTTACATTCCATACGACATATCGATTTCAGAAGGGATGGACTGGTGATCTGGGACATGATGTTGGTGTCTTGCTCTTATACTATTTGTGACGTGCTATTCTACTGATATCTGTTGAAGATGATCGTGTGGCATTTATAGCCGTTAAACCACCAACTGAGGGTCGTGTACGTCCTGCCTGATGATAGTCTTATTAACTGATGCCGGGTCGGGGATTTTCGTGTCAATGATGATGAAATGATAAGGACAACACCCAGTCTCCGAGAGGAGCAAATCTCCAAGCCGACCGGGAATCAAACCGAGCCCACAGCTTGGCAACCCACAACGCTGGCTGTGCTACATAGGTGGACATATGCCAATCATTGACTTTACTTTTCCAACGCAGGCTTTTTAACCGTCGTTGTGACTGCCGTCAATTACATTGTCCATCCGAACGTTCTAAGGCGCCTTGGTGCGGAGCGCACGGTTGTTGGCCGTCGGAGGTTTGAGTCTTCCCTCGGGCACGGGTTGTGTGAATGTGTGTGTGTGTGTGTGTGTGTGTGTGTGTGTATGTGTGTGTTGTGTGATTAAGTTAGATTAAGTTGGTTTAACCCTCCATTGGGAGCAATCCAGATGAACCAAAAATCAGGCGCATCCTACTTTAGAGCCCACCCACATATTTAATCGATGTACAATAGTGCCATCTTATTCTGGAATTGGGACTGAGTCTGGTCTATATTTTAATCCAAATAATAAATGTATTTACCAATAGCCGTAAAGTTTGTAGTTTTATTTAACTACAGGTTTCGATATTATAAAAATACCATCTACAAATAATGTTACAAATCTGTGTTGGATTTTAACATCATACTCTACATATGACATATAAAATATATAAAGAACAACAAGTACAATAACTCAACAATCAGCAATGAAGCAATATAATAAGCTATAACGGTTGGTATAATAGCATAATTTAATGACCCTGATTTACTCCATCTTTATCCTTTTCACACGGCGTTCATTTTGACTGACACTTTATCCTATTTTACATGGTTTTTGGACTTTGCCCAAACATACTTTATTTGAGGAAGGCAACCTACCTAAATATGGCTTTCCATATTATATCATGAAGAGTACTTATATTCTAGACTTCACTATATTGATCAACACCATTGCTTTCAGAAGTAATATATTTGAGATTCTTTATTTCTTATGTAATTTTTAAATATCATTTTATTTTAATTTCTCTTTTATTATACGAAACAATATAGCTTATTATATTGCTTAAGTGCTGATTGTTGAGTCATTGTACTTGTTGTTCTTTATGTATTTTATATGTCATATGTAGAGTATGACGTTAAAATATAACACTGATTTGTAACTTTATTTGTAGAGAACCTGAAGATGGTATTATTATAATATCGAAACCGGTAGTTCAATAAAACAACAAACATTACGACTGTTGGATTATTTATTATTCGGATTTACCTGCAGATTTTGCAGACTAGCTCCGTCATATGAAATCAAATTCAAAACGCTTGTTGGCTAGTCTTTAAGAGGATCTAAAGGAAGGGATCACAGCAAATTAAAAGCAAAATCATGGATTTATTGAACATACTACACCTAAAACTAAAGTAACAAAAATTGCCAATTTTTCACAAATAGTGTTCAAAATTGGTTGAACAGACATCCATAACAGTAATAAAATTGTTTTTTTAAAGACATTAGGCAGCTCTTTGTAAACCGATAAGGTACAATTTATGTAACCACTTAAATGTTCTTCGTTTTTATGAACTTAATACTTTGTACGGTTCCTTATTGTATCGATATGCAGCAGAATAACGTATTAATATTTCACATTTTGTTACTTTTCGAGAAATCTTTATATACAGTGTACTTCCTTCCCCTGTAAACCTGTGATTGTACTACGAATTTTATGTAATATTTGTAATTTTATATTATTATTAACTTTTTCCTGTATAACTACCTGAAGAAGGGCAGTAATTTCTCGAAACCGGTTGTAAATAAAGCTACAACCTAACAAATGGTGGCTGTTTACTTTTCCAACCTAAATTAACACTGCAGCTGCAATGGAAAAAAAAATCCAGTAAGTCTGTTTTCCCTTTTATTGAGGCCTATTGACAAAACAGCTTGTAGAAAAACTGGCACTCTAAGATTTATTAATACACTGTATTAATGGGTGATCGTGCCCACACGTACAGATAACATCGCGGTCCCCACATCCCGTGATCCACCTTAGCAAACTAACCTAAATACGGAGGTGACAGTAGAACTTTTGTGATGGTCACCACGTTGGTGTGGGCGTGGAGGGGCCTCATCCTTGCCATTTATTCAATACACCTTGGCAGCAGTTGATTTATTTCATTTTCTTTAACTAGGAATGTATGCATTGGATTTGATGTCATTGCTACCTCAAATCTGATTGTATCATTCTTCGAAGGAATGCCACAGATCTGCCTGCCCGCCGTGAGTTATTAAAATTGAAACAACTACGAGTCTCCCACAACGCGTCTTGACACGTGGGTCCTTTCTTGACAAAAGAACACTCTATTTTGTGTCAACATTCAGGAAAAAAAAGTTCAAATGTTTGTAAATCTATCAAACCAAACTGCGTGGTTATCAGTCCGTAGCTTACAATTTACTTAAACTAAGATAAACTAACCTAAGGACAACAAACACACCCATGCCCCAGGGAGGACTCGACAGCGAGCAACCTTGCGCTCCATAGCGAGGCGCCTACGACCGCTCGGCTACTCCACCGCGGCCAACATTCAGAAAATAACACTTGCTGTTTCCATCCTTCAGCATGTTCGTAATACACGACAAACATATCAGACGGTAAATAGTTGACAGTAAAACTTAAGCCAGCGTCGTACACCCACTGTGCCTTACACACCATATATACCCGCATTGAACACAGCAAACATTACTAACTCACTCGTGTGCGTAATACGTTTAGAAAGAATCGTCTTCGCTATTCAGATTGGAACATTGTGATTACATCTCATGGCGCAGCTAAAATATCGCCAGCACGTATTACGGGAGAATATCATTTTCTCGAATGATGGTACCGAGCCACGGTGGAGTGGCCGTGCGTTCTTTAAGGCAGCTTGCTGCGGAGCGCGCTGTTGCTCGCCGTCGGAGTCCCTTCTTGGGAACGTGCGAGTGTGTGTGTTGTCTTTAATGTAAGTTTGTTTGTAAGTCTAGGGACGATGACCATAGCAGTGTGGTGCAATAGGTTTACAAACATTTGAACATTTTTAACATTCTATGGTATCGACCAGGGTGGTGCAGTGGTAACGTAACGGACTCGCCTCCGGCCATCCCTATCTAGGTTTTCCGTGACTTCCCTAAATCACTCCAGATAAATGACGCGATGATTTCTTTTTTGGAAAGGCACGACCGATTTCCTCAGCCAAAAATCCGTGCATGAGCTCCGTTCCTAACGACGACGCTGTTAAACCCTAAGCTTCTTTTCTTCTTCAAATGGTGGTGCTAAATCCAGTCGATGCTTGCATCGTCGATCCAGGGTACATAACATACAACGCCATCAATGGGACAACCTAAACTTTTTGACATAAGTAAAAGTAATTACAGCAGCATTTACATGTTGCGTTAACACATGGCGTGACTTCAGTACTTGAGCAACAGTATTTTGAAAAACTGGATCAAAATTGGGTCGTATCGTGTTGTCGGAACAAGGAGCTCCATAACTATTACGGTCGCATAATTCGAAGAGGGCGCTATTAGTGTCAAGAAACAGGAAAACCTCCTCTCCTTCCCTTGTGTTCGTCCATGACCTGGATACATTTCAATAGAGTACTACACGAGATTGTCACAAGATTCACTGACATTCCAGCCCCTAGCTACGTATTAATAATATCTGACCGCAGTGTTTAACGCAGACCAAGCGATATAAGATTCAGTTGCTACATCCCCTTGAAGCATGTCTGAAAGTAGGGTGATCAAATCATTTTCGGGAGTAAACGGGATACAAGAAGCAGGGCTCCAATGGAAAACTTTCTCTCTCCCTCTCCTTCCCTCCCAAACGTTAAATGTGCCCAGATTTTTAATTTGTAATACTGATGTTTCGTTAGTAAAATTTATTACTTTCCATGGTTAACGCTCCACGACTGTGATAAGTTCCCAATACTCTGTGGTTTGCAACTATCAGTCGATCTTTTTCTTTTTTAAATTCTTTATTAGCAAATCATGATTGCTGCCCATTATCAATGCATGTGTTTAACTGAAGATATTATTAATATGGATAACTCACACCACGCCAAGTGTGACAACTCAACATTTTTGCTCAGTATTGGAAATTTATTAACGTAATGATAGCGTATACACTGTTAGTAAAATGGATAAATACTACTATGATTTATTTCTACAACATCTGTTACATTAATAATAATCGTTTAAGTATATGCATATTAAAAACAAATGTACTATTATTTCTCTCGATATTATTGCCATAATAATTAAAAAAAAACGAAATTACTGAGAATTTTACGATCACGTTGTTTGTCCTTGCAGGTATGGATATTTTCAATGCTGCGAGACTTTTTGGTCATGTGGTAAACTCGATTCGGTAAACGTATAGGATGTGTAGGATTGCTTTAAAGAGATTCTACCTCCGTTCCTGTCATCCGTCAATTGGATAATCATTAATTAAAAAATTTAAAAATGATGTTGAATTGTTTCTAAATTCATGGGAGGGAACCTACTGTGATCATCAGTCCTTAGGCCTACAAACTGCTTAAAGTAACCTAAGGACAACACACACACACACACACACACACACACACATATGCCCGAGGGAGGAATCGAACCTCCGGCGGGATAAGCTTCGCAGTCCTTGAAAAGGCGCCTAGAATCGCGCGACTATTCTCGCGCGGCTTCAAATATTCTTTCTACATAGTCATTACGACCCAGTATTGCAAACAAATGCTTTACAATTGTTGCCACCTCTCATTTCTCCTGAAAAAGTCATAGGTTAAAAACATCCAAGCAGTTTGTCTAAAGTAACATCAACAATTGTACTAGTCCGACAATGACAGTTGTAAATAGCACGACAATCGGACAGTTATCATAACTTTCCGCCCGTTGCAACGCTTAGAATTGTTACTGCAGTACAGCACGGTTGGAGGAGGCGTGACTCGCATTAAGCCTCCTCGAGTTAGTTGTCTCTGAGCTAGTGTACAGTGTACAACACTTCCGCCTCTGCCTGGCCGTTCAGGTAAACAACTAGGCCTCCGAGACCTCCATAACTTTACAAAAACCAAGGGAAAGGGAGAGACAACGATCAAACAAAACCATTGTCCCGATTTGAGTTTATGTTGACGCTTTCCGAACACCTTACAGCACCTTGTATGAAGGCTAGGCTTGACACACCAATTCCGCGTGACCTATGGGACAGTATTTACAGATGCCTAAACATGACCACCTGCAGAGGCAGCTCGTGAAGAAATTGAGCAAGGAGCTATTCTCAAAAGAACTTATTGTAAGTTTTGTGACTACAAAAAACAAAGGAAATCAAAAATGCAGTGTGATTTCCGTAAGTTGCCAGTGTGTGGTCAGCACCACAACACAATTTGTCCTAATTGTACCGGTAAAAAATGAGAAACTTCCGCTGAATTTTGTGATGCAGATTTTAGTTTTAAACATTATTAATTGTAAGTGGTGTTCGAATATGGTGGATTTAAGAGTTATGTGAAGTTTAGATTACTATTGTTTTGTGGTTTCTTGAGGAAATATATATTTCTTTTATGTTATTCAAGGTTATTTAATGTATTATACCCTCATCCTTATCATGACATTGAATTTCTTAGAGTTTTTCATTATTATTCATCGTGTGGGCCTCTGAGGCCTATGGTGTGGCCCAGATGTAGGAGTCTGGTTGTGTCGCCCACAGGGTTAAAATGTTACTTTACCGCACCGTATTCCCTATAGTCGAGCAGAAACCATAAAGAATTTTTATTAAATATATGTGAAACTGTATCCAGGGTCTTTTGGGCGTTCCAAACAATTTTTCGGGTCACCGTATGTCTATGAAAAACTGCGAAACCCAGTTTACCGCGGCGTTTGGTTATTGTATGTTAAAGCAACATTAACCTCTTTATGGCTCAATATGCAGTCAACATAACCACATCGCAGATGGTCAGGAAGCTTGCCATCCTTAATTTGTTCCTAGTGATTCCTCACTGGAATTAAGGTGTAGCAAAGCTCATATAGTGACCGGTCAGCTCCGATCTACTCTCTTCTACAAGAAGGATTTCAGTACCAAGCATAAGCAAGCAGTGCACCATTCATTCAGCAAATATCATTCTATCGGAGTGAAAGCTGGCTACAAAAAGATTATCTTATAAGTAAGGTTAGAGATATGAAAGTGGCAAGGATGACTGCAGGTCTAATAGAAGGTAACAATGAGAAGAGTGAGTCCGTAATCAGGAAATCAAAGGAAAATTAGGAATGAACACCATAGATTAGGTTGTTCCGACAGGCTGCTCCGCGACCTGGAGCGCACACGAGCGCTCACTACCCCAGCTCGAAGCTGCAGTGCTGGGGCCATGGCCTACGAGAAAGACAGGCCCCAGCTCAGACGTCATGCCACTTAAGCAAGGTAGTTCGAGCTGGCGCTATAGCTAGCCGATTGGCCGGCCATTGTGGCACAGCCCACTGTGTCATAGCAGCCAGTCACTGGGCTAGCGAACGCGCCGGCTCGGAACTACCTTGCTCATGTGGCATGACGTCTGAGCTGGGGCCTGTTTTTCTCGTAGGCCATAGTTGGGGAAAGGTGACATCATGCACGCTAGTATTTGGCGGGCATGAGTAGACCTAGCGCACTCTTCAATGTGTAGTCGTGACAACACCAAATATGTCTAGTCGCCGAAAACCAGTATCTGCTTCTTTAAAAGAACTGTATCTCTTCACTGACAGAGACGGACGTCCACAATGTCTGGTCTGTCACTAAACTCTTGACTGTACAAAAAAGAAAAACAGGGAAAAGAACAAAAAAAATTACATCGTCATTACAGTCATCTCACATCCCTACAATTTTTATGAGGCAGCAAATTTGTTCCATATTTTCTTCTACTGTCTTCCTAAATTAATAACCTCAGTATTTGCGCCATTTCTTGTGATAAATCCTGGATCTGTCATTACGCAAAAAAATTGTTCTTTGAGCATGTACGACAGGCCATGTTTGTTTAGTTATTGGCAATAAACGTGATGTGTTACTCATTTTCATGAAGTAAGCTACTTCATGTGTGAATGCAAATGTACTACTTTTTTGAACTTAAATGAAAAACATACTTTTCGTGAAGACGTCAATCTAAGTTATGAAGTTCATGTAAAATTCGTATTGCCATATTTACGATTAACATGGTGAAACTGGAATGCAGTTCAGCGTTATGTATCAGTAGATCATAACCTGGCTTCTTTTGATACTCTAGCAACAAATTCTAACATCAATGAATAAAAAAAAGAATTTAAAAAAATAGCTTAATTGCTGCTTCTTCCCACTCATAGACTGGATGGTCTGAAATGGTTGTTTCTATTTCTAAACATAAATTTTCATATATTTACCTTTAAAAATGCTTTCACAATCAAGTATTTTGGTAGAACTTGTCACCCCCGATTGCACCATTGATGACAGAACTAAAAACATCCCGAAACACGTTTCCTTTAAATTCTAACCAAGGTTTCAAATCGAAATTTTCGCATTTCTACCATCAAAATAGCCTTTTCCCTTATTTCGCACTCTTAATGGTTAAATTTCCAAAACTATCTAAACACATAGTTTTAAAATTCTAATCAAAAATATAAATCGGAAGTTGTCTATTTCTTCCTTCAAAATTGTCTTAATAGCTACATTTTCAAAAAACCGTATATCCCCTATTTCACCCCTTACGGATAGGAATATCGAAAAATCGCTGATGCCTACAGAGTAAGATGAAAAACGTCTACAAATTTCAAGTTTCTGTCGTCTGTAGATTCACTTTTGAGCACCGTTTTCTGTCTTTTAGAAACAGATAGAGAACGCGAAATTTCCTTCTTATACTTTGGCATCTTTCTTTGTAGTTTTACTTTTCAAACTGAAAAAAATGCACTCAGTTTTCTTTATTTGTATGCTTGTTGCAGAAAAACAACTGAAGAACGTGCATCGTGTTTTTCTGTATATAACCTCATTGCTTTTATAGTGTCAAAAGTCAGCGCTGGCCCTCAGTCTGAATTTTTGATAAGCTGACGACTTTCAACCACAGTATCTTCCACCCTCTTATAGTTATCGACATGAACTGATATGGTGTACAACGGGAGACTTTGTACTACAACAACACAGAGAAATCGTTCGTCCCAATTGAGTAGTTTTTGCTGAAGAGGAAAATATTGACACTCACATGTAGAATTTTATATAAGTAGGTAACATTCAAGTCTCATATCTTCCACCCTCTTATCATTATCAACCCTCTACCGCCACATACAAACACTATTCATTGATGTGACGTTTTGGCTGCAAAGTGAAATAGAGGCGCAAACATCTCAATTTTTATATATTTCAATATTAAGATAAGATAAACAAAAAAAATTAATCAAATCGGATTCTTCGTTATAGCAGTTTGTTGCAATAGGTTTACAAACATTTGAAATTCCATTCATCAAATAAAATCGTCGACATTCAGGATCAGAGAGCTTTTACATTGATTAGAATAATGAAAAACACAATATTGTCACCGAGGATTGAGTTGGTGTCACGTGTCACGCACTTCATGGAGAAAAATGGAAGTCTTAATTATGGCCATTTCAGAAACAAAATTGTGCCCTTAGCAGGAATTGGAGTGCAGTTGCGAGGCCAACGAAAAAGACAGGCTGTGGCGCACACATCATATCATGTAAGCAAGGTAGTTCTGAGCGGCACGATCGCTAGTTGAGCGGCCGGCCGCTATGAGGCAGCAGGCTGTGCCCCAGCGGCCGGCCAATCAGCTAGCGCTCGCGCCGGCTCAGGACTGCCTTGCTTACATGACATGACGTGAGCGCCAGGGCCTTTCTTTCTCGTTGGACTCGTGCAGTTTCTGCTGAGGTCACAGCCCAGCCAGCTGCTTCACTTGAACACACCTCGTCGCCGTTGTAGCCGTGTGCCCCGTGTGACAGCAGCTCACGACCGAGAAGCAGTGAACCATGCAACAGCAGCTCATAGCCGAGAAACGGTGACCCATGCGACCAGATCACGGCTGAGAAGTACCGCCGCGGGAGCAAGTGATCGCTCCCTAGCTTTGACGTGAGCGCATGAGCTGGAACGTCTGCCATAGATGAAGGAATTAGAGTGAACAGGCTGAGATGGTGGGCTCATGTTACACACATTGGAAAAGCAAGGTTACCTAAGATACTGATAGGTTTGACAGTAGAGGGTAGGAGGATTCGAGAGATGAAGGAGAATGTACTTGGACTCGGTCAAGAATAATGTTTGAAGTGACATGCATAACAATGGATGATGCATCAGTGTTAGCATTTAATAGGGGATCGTAAAGATGTTTAATAAGTGGGACTCCGCTCACCACTGAAAACTGAAAAGCTTAATAAGTCTTAAATGGTGATGAGGATTATGAATGTAGCACAACCATTGGCTTGTGCTGAGAAGCACAGGGCTGCCAACCTACTGTTCGCCGTCTGCCGGAGACCGCCTATTTGGAGTCCCTTCGGAAGTTGGGCGGCAGCCTGATTAGGGTCAAGTTATTACTGGCGCCAGACGACAGCCAGAGAGGTGGCGGGGCGCGCAATCTGCGCGCCAGAGCCGCAGCTTCCTGCGGGACACAATGATTACTCCTGGCCCAGGAGAGCAGCCGCGCCTCTCGAACGCAGCTGCGGAACAATTAAGCCCCTCGGATACGTCCTCAGTTAAATACCTACTCCAAGACAACGGTTTCATTATTAAGCAACATTTGCGCTTAGACCAAATTCTTTCAAACATCAGGAGAATAACAGGCGTTGTCGAATAAGGGCGTATAGGTGTTTGTGCCTGTATTTCACTCTTCAGCCAAAACTACACATCGCAAACGAATAGAGTTTGCATGTGGTAGTGGGTATTAGTCTCTCATTGTGCACTATGTTGGTAAAGGGTTGATAACGATAACGGGGTGGAAGTTGAGAATTGCCGACTTACATAAAATTCTACTTGTGGGTGTCAATATTTTGCTCTTCAGCAAACTAGCACAAAGTCTCCCGTTGTAAACCATAGCAGTTCCTTGTCGATAGCTATAAGAGGGTGGGAGATATAGTGGTTGAATGTCGTCAGCTTACATAAAATTCGGACTGAAGGCCAGTAATGACTTTTGACACTGCAATAGCAAAGAGGTTATATACAGCGAAATGTGATGAACATTCTTCAGTCGTTTTTCTGCAGCAAGCACACAAATAAAGAGAAATAAATTCATATTACAGTTTGAAAAGTAAAACTACCAAGAAAGATGCCAAAGCGTAAGACAGAAATTTTTCGTCTCGATCCGTTTCAAAAAGACAGAAAACGGCACTGAAAAGAATCTGCATACTATAGAAACTTGAAATTTGTAGATTTCGTTTATCTTCCACTGTAAGCATCAGCTATTTTTCGATATTCCTACCCCTAAGGGGTGAATAAAGGTTGAACGGTTTTTTTAATATCTTGCTATTCAGTCATTTTTGAAGCAATAAATACAAAACTTCGGATTTAGATTTTTGATTGGAATTTTAATACCACGTATTTCGATATTTTTGGAAATTCAAACATTAATCGTGTGAAATAACGGAAAATCTTTTAATGGTGATACTAGAACTATTTTTCTGATAGAAATGCGAAAATTTGGATTCGGAACCATGGTTAGAATTTAAAGAAAATGTGTTTTTTAGTTATAGTAAATCAAAAATCATTATAAAATAACAATTTTGTAAACGATATGTCTCGAAAACGGCTTAACCAAGTATTACGTACAAGGTGTCAAATGATAGGTCTCAGTGAGTACTATTAAGATGTATATTTAGTTTTTTGCGCAAATTCAGTAAATTTGAGTTAGAGGCCAGTAACATGGTTTCCAGGTATAAAAACTAGATTTTTAATAAATAAACAATAACAACTGCAGTATTAGCGGCAGTTTCGTAAATTAGACAAGTAAATAGTTAATAAAACCACAGGATCAATATTACAGTGAATAATCTATGTTTAAATACTGAAAAAGCAAATGTATAAAACTTTAATTTTTTGATAATGCAAAAACTGTGATATGCACAATGTTTTAATGCCATATTCTGTTGCAGCGGAAAACCCTTAAATACTATCATCACATATATTTATTTCATTTGTATTTTATGTAAAAGACATAATATTGTGAAATTAAGATACTGCCTTGACTTCAGAGTAAGCGAGCGAGGGTACAAGGCGGCCAGTTTGGCTTGTTGGCAGTCTGCTAGCGTCGGTTTGACAGACAAGACGTCGCAGGGCGACTGTGGAGTCGCTTGAGGACTTGTAACATTTCAGCGACGTGTTCTAGTGTGGAACTTAGAAATATTTGTTCTGAGGTGCTTCGAGAACTTTGATTTTATTCTGTATGTGTAGGCCTTAGAAAACTCTGCAGTGGTGCTTCATAGACTCTAGCTATATCTTGTGACAGTGGAACTTAGAGTTTCTCGGGATTGTTGCTAGACTTTAATTTTTATTTAGCGACTGTGCTACTATTCAGTCAAGTGTCTTTGGCAGTGTTAAGGAACTTGGCATTGCTCTGAAGTCAGGAGTAACAAACATTCACTGGACGGATATTAGGTGGAAATAAACATCAATTGAGCTAAAAATGAATGTGTCGCTTGCCCTTTTTTTTTTTTTTGTTTTTTTTTTTTTTTTTTTTTTTTTTTTTTGTTCATGCCTGCATAGTTTTCAACATTTTGGGGGCATTGTAGTAGGTGTGGCTGGCCCCTAGACACGACGTTTGTTTAGTAAAATAAGGTAGACAGCCGCACTTCACGCAGCCCCAAGCAAACGCAGACTGTGGATGGGTGATGTGTATGGTTTTATATTTTTCGTGCTGTAGCACAGGGGGCTCGAGCCAAATGAAGGCAATAAATGAAGAAAATTGTGTCCCCCTGCACAGAACAGTGTGTTTTTTCTTTGTTTGTGTTTGGAAAAGCCGTGTGTAAGCTCGCAAGCATACTTAATTTCAAAAGGTGAGATTACGTGTAGGGGATACAGTGACATTGGTGGCCTGCCTTTATCTAGCTTCTAGCAGCAAGTTTTGGAAGGATGTCTCTGCTGTCTGAACTGGGAGGACTTGTGCGTGTCCTACACCTTAGATAGGACTTGTAGTAACAGATTTGGGTTGTGACTGTATCTCGAATTTTGTAGAAGGACGAATATGTTAGGTTGGAAGTACTCGTCTTGCGTTATGCACCTCTGCCTTTGAAGGGGAGTACACAAAACAGAAACTAAAATCCCAAAACGCTATCCTGTCAAAACTGGCGGGAACGACATGGGGATGTGCAGCGAGCACTTTGAGGACATGAGAACTAGCTCTTGTCTAAGGCGTAGCTGAATATTGATCACCAGTCTGGATGAGAAGTACACCCATAGCTGAAATGGACGTCCATCAGAGGAAAACAATGCGAATAATCTCGGGCACATTCGAGGCCACCCCCTGTGCTTGGCTCCCTGTCCTTGCCAACACAGAGCCCTTGAAAGCAGGCGATCACAGCTAGCCATGCGAACATGCCAAAAAATTCTAGGCAACCTAGACCAACCTATCCATAAAGACCTAATAGCTACTAACAGGTTTAAATCCATGACAGCTTTTTGGAAAACCGGCGAAGAGCTTCAAGACAGTCTGGAAGGAGCTGTGGACTACAAGTGCAAGAAGATCGAAGGATTCAATCTTCCAAGGAAACTGTGGGCAACTTTGAACAGCGTGAGAACATGTGTCGGCTGATGTAAGCAACTAATAAATAACTGGGTCCTGTCAGACAGCTCTGAGTGTGAGTGTGGTGAAACCCAGACAATGGACCATTTACTCGTTAGTGAAGCGTACGACTATGATGGTGATTTCAAAGACATACACAGACTCAGTGACTCGGCCTTAAAGTGGCCTGAGAGTGTTTGTAATGTAGTGTAGTACTACAAGTGCACATGTATTGTTAGAATAGTTGTATAAGGATATCGTATTTCATGAACGAGTAAATAAATAACGAGATAATATCGAACTGATGCTGGAATTTAGAACATGAACTGCCTTCTAAGAATAAATTACTTCTCAGGTAAAGTTTTTTAACAAAAAGTTCATAAAACATCAAGACACTTTATTCAAGGGAAGTCATGAGGGCCATCGATCTTCTCAGGTTAATTCGATATTTTTAAATTTTCTATGTGCTTCTCACGTCGTTTCTCACACGCGGCCTTCAGTTAAACAGTGTGCCTATGGACAATCGTCTCAGTTCTACGACTAGATACTTGATTTCATATCAAGAAGGTAACTCTGCTTAGATAAATGACGGGAGTCATCTATTCAAATGTAAATGACAATTTACCAAGGAATAGTTTTAGACCATCTCCTGTTCCCAAAGTACATAAGCGATTTAGGAGACAGCCTTAGCAAATGTCTTACATTTTTAGTTAAAGTATGAGATTCCATACACAAGTTACAAGAAATTTTTTGTTACACTATATACAACGCAAAGTAAAGGTTATTAGATTGATATAAGTACCGAAGATTTACATTTCAAAACAACTTAATCTGGACAAAGACTTTTGGAAGATTGCGACAAGTTTAGTAAAGAGGATGGCCATATTGTGCTTGTCTTTCCCCTCCCGGGAGTACCGAAGCACGATATGAAATCCGTTCCAAGTAGGATTGACGAAGCACAGTGAAAACTTGCAAAGAAATCAGCTGTTTCAGTATTATTCAGAAAATAACGGATAGGATATCACGAATGACTCGCAGATTAGAGTAGCAATCATTAAAACACAGGCGTTTTCGTTTTGACGAGATCTTTATAAGCAATTTCAACTTTATCTTAGATTACTAAAATATTATGTTGAGAAAACCACCTAGAGAAAATATCGTAATAAAATAAGGGACTACACAGCTTGTAAGAAAGAATTTAGGCGTTTATTTTTCCAAAGTGCTACTCGAGAGTGCAACGGTCAATAAATTATCTGAAAGTAGTTTTGTGAATGCCCTGCGCGTCGTTTAAATGCGACTTTCTGAAAAGACACATAGCTGTTCTTTTCTCCGTAGGAAAGGTACCTAGCGTCTTGAATCTAAGCTAAAAGTAAATAAAAAAAATAACAGGTCACTATTCAACTTTATAAACAGAGTTTCTCCACCAGCTTTTAAAAAAGTAAATTGTAAGTTGACAATGACACAACAAGCAACTATCTCTAAAAGACGAGAATTTTATGACATTGCTGGCAAGGAGAACATAGGTGAACAACGTAAGCCACATAATCGAAAAGTTTTTTATTTTGTTTTACTTTTTCTTGCTGTGGGTATAATTGTATCATCCCTCAAAGTATGTGAGTATTTTATCTTAAGATATCAATGTCTGTTACTGTAATGAATGCATATGAAGTTTAGTGACATGTTTGTGGTGCTGCGTAAGTTTATGGGGAAACTCCGTCCTGGCACATTGCATACGTTCCTCGAAAAGAACTAAAGCAAACGCCGTGTTTAACGTACCTATTCTACGGACGAAAAACTATCAACAACATCATATGCATTTACAATATACAGCAGAGGTTTGGAATTTAATACAGAATACTGGAGCCAATACTTGTGGCCAAAACGTTGTGCTACAACCTAGCCAGTCAACTCTAATTACACCGACACCGACAGAACTTACAACATCTCAACTTCTTCCTTTATTTTCCTGAAAAAAGGTTCCTCCGTCTCTTGCTTTTAGTTCTGTACTTCGATCGCTCTTCCACACAGAAGGCTCATTTTATACAGTGATTTAGAAAAATTTAGTACTGATAAGAATATAGCAGCTAACTTGTAATGAAGCCAACTGGAACAATGCGTGAGTGTTTTGAGTGTGCGTGCGTCTGTTTTGTTCGTTGGGTACCAAATTGTGATTACTGGTGCTTTTGATCAACTCTGAAACGAGACTGGATGAGTCATCTAAAACCAACAATGCTTTGGCTACAAATTCACGTAATATTACACACAATCTCTCTCTCGTTGTAATGCACTCGGACATCAGTTCAGTTTTTCAATGTTCCTGGCTAGTAAAGCAGAGGTCCGGTATTTGATTTCCTGTGACGATCTCAATTTTCTGTGGCGAAACTGTTCGAAACAAGAATCCATTAAGTGTTGTGAGACAAAATTAGAAACTTTTCAAAATAAATATGCCGTGAAATTGACACACAATTCGTCAACTTTGCATCAATCGATAAGGTTTTAATCGAGTTTGAAACCATGTGGGTTCTGAAAACAGTTCCTGTTTTAGACATCTGTTTTATGATTTCCGAAATTAATAATATTTAATTTAGAACTATCTCTGTGATATCAGCTTCGTTACATGTCGATTTTTATATAGTGGTGTTCAAATGAAAAGGTAGGTAACTTCTTAACAACCAAACCGGTTGTAATTTGAATATGCCGCTTTTAGGTAACGTAGTGCGATATCTACGATGTCTAGGGATGCTAAGCATGCGTCGTTATCTCCCTCTAACATATTCAGCGTTATGCCCTTACCAGCTAAAGTGATGCTCACTGTCGTTTTCGAGGTCCGATATTAATCGAATTATTACAGCACGGAAAATGAGTGACGTGCATTATGAGACACTCTTTAGCCTACGGAAGTCCATCACGAGCAAACGACCTGGGCTGCTCAATGAGCGGGTGATTCTCCGATTCTGCTCGATGGTAAGGCAAGTCCATCCGTCTCCAGGGTCACACAAGGTGTGCTGGCCAAGTTCAAGAGGAAACAGCTTGAGCATCCGCCCGACAGCCCGGGCATGTCGCCCTGTGACTTCCATCTGTTTGGTCCGCTAAAAGAAAAGAGAGAAAGCGAAAGTCTCAGTTGGAGGCGCTTCAACTCAGATGACGAACTGAAGGACACATTAGAAGACTGGCTGTTGTAACAGCCGCAGGAATGCTGGAAACAGGGAATTCTCTAGCACAAACAGTGGGATACTTGTGCGCAGGCCTCTGGTGATTACTTTAGAATAAAGACTTCAATTATACCCACAGTGACGATTCTTAACTTTTCATCTGAACGCCTCTCGTATAATCACTTCATCTGAAAACTTCTCACAGGTGAGTCTTAGTGGTAAGAACTGCGATGTGCATTTAGGGCCTTAAATAAGGTCCTATCAATAGGTAGGCAGCCCCGTAAATTTGACATGTGTAGCCGCATTGGCCAAAGTTTCATGTTGGTATTGGCCAATTTGTCAGTCTATATGCAACGAATTTTTTACATTAACTGTTAGCGGACATCATCATAATTCAACGAAGGAAGTTGAAAACATTTGCACAGCCGTGACTCGAAGCCGGGTCTACCTGCATACTAGTGAAAGTAGCCTGTTATTAAAAATTGCAAGATCTCCAGCAGTTGAGATCTGCAAATGTAAGATGAAACGCTCACTGCTGCTCTAAATTACTTTATGAGTGGCCACAGTCTATTCGCAATGGAAATTGCTCTAACTGCTCACTCCTTAAAGGAGCAGCCAACAATTAAATAAACACAAAATCAACATTAAAAATTAAATGAATAGGTAATTAAACATAGGATGGAGAGCATGAAATCATAAAGCAGAGTTATAATACTTCAAAATCATAGTCTATTCAGTAAAATAACAAGCAAATAAATGTGCAGAGACCAAATTAAGCACACACCTTGTACAAAAGTGAATTAAATCATATAATTACTGCCCATATTAAAATTGTTTCTGCTCTTTGTGAATATGGAGGTAATGTGGGAGGAAATTTCTGAATACACAATGGGTAGCTGAAACAAACATTCATTCATTCACAGACATGTGCATAAAACTAGGTGGTACATTACAAAGCTTGATCACATGGAAACAGCGGTGAAACGAAGCGTCGGCGGCATCTTGACGAGATGGTAGGTGTCTTGATCACAAATTTTTAAATACACTGTGCACTAAATGAACATGTGTGGGAAGGCAGCGGCATGCTATTCTTAAGTACCACGTGTTGTGCGACCTTGACAAATTTCATAACATTTACAAACAGTGATTAATCTTGAATAAGCAAGTAAAGCGCACGCAAGAATTCGTATAGAAGAAATCTAGTATTCATGAAACTACGGCTGAAGGCCTAAGCAACGACCGTTAAGAAAGTATGTGGTGCAATTGGTCATACAAGACAGGAAATACGGAATCAAACAATAAAATCTAAGAAATATTTAGCAAACTCGCGGATACAGAAACGACGTGAAAAGTCACTTAAAAACAGTAAATTCAAACACACTAAGTTTACTCAAATGCTGAAGGCCACACACGTGTATTCTCACTTGAGCAAAACCGGACACAAAATCATCAACAGAATAAAATCGCAGATAATAACTTTATACTGAATTACATGAGTTCTTTAAATTAGGAAACACTTCGCCTTGCAATTACTCAAGAAAACAATCACTGAAAACCTAGACTGCCTGATAACAAAGGAAGCAAAATCCTAACAGCATGCATTCCCCTCAGCATGATTCGGCGGAGTACTTACTTCCACAGTTGTCGGAGCCAGAATGAAGAGTGAGGACTAAAGCCCTAAGGCCTCGGAAAAAAACCTCCCCCCGCCATACACCGAATGTAGAGCGCGCTAAAAGCGACGCAGAGTGCGTTCAGAGACTAGTGTTTACCAACACTTGCTACCTGTCCAAGACAGTTCCCTCTTCAACCGCTCCCAGAGAGGTCTCCTGTCACCTCTTTCTTCAACGATTAGGTTGGTACGACACTAAGAACACGGTCACCTCGACGCCTTGCCAAGTAAGCTTGTCTCTGGCCAGCCAGCAGACGCCAGCGCAGACAGCAAACGAAGCCATGCGTTCTTAACTACAGCAAAACGAGGCCTAAAGCGGGAGATGGCGACTGTAATCCATTGCGCGGCATTCAGTCAATATTAAGAGCACACATTCACATTCACATGAACACACAAGTTCAATCACACGTGTAGAAACATTTATAAATATGGGTCAAACATACATTAACATGGGGTATTCATCATTAGTAAATAGAATAAATTAATTAACACGCAGTCGGCCGCAGTGGCCGAGCTGAGTGCGGTGCACCAGTCACGATCTGCACGGGCACTACGGTCGGGGGTTCGAATCCCCCCTCGGGCATGGATATTTGTGCCGTCCTTAGTATTAGCTAGTTCTTAAGTAGATTGTAAGTTTAGGGACTGATGACCCGGTAGTTAAGTCCCCTAAGCTCTACAAACATTTGATTTGAATTAACACACAGGTATATAACATTTATGTTGCTGAAAGGCTTTAGGTTAATGAATCATTCAAAATGGAACACGACCACAGATTCAGTGGACGTGTTTCACTAGGAAGTAGCACAGAGGACATGACGACCTCAGTGGGAGTGCGAGTTATCCTTACACGCCTCCCGTCTGACGAAAATTCTCAACTTATCCACACACTAATGACTTACTGCCGCTACCCATTATCACTCACTACTTGCGCTACGTAGCCGATTCCCGTAAGAGTTAGGGCCTTGTGTCCATCCACACTGACAATAGGTTCATACGCTGTCATTGCCTGATTATATAAGTTACATGCGCTGTCTGTATGTAATTGAGGACCGGCCTGTTTCTTGGTCGTTGCGTGTGTCGGGCCCCAATATCGTGACGCGTAAATATATAGCCGACTTACTCGAAAATGAGGACAAAGTGGCGTGTTACTCGACGCAACAGCTGTAATATTGATTTGGTCACACTTCAAGGTTTTTGTATTACTACTAGCAGTACATCTACATAATCAACCGCAAAGTGCGTGGCGCAGGTTACACTGTACCACTGCTAGGAATTTAAAAAAAAAAAAAAAAAAAAAAAAAAAAAAAAAAAAAAAAAAAAAGTTCAATTGTTTCTAGATTTGTGCAGCGGAATGGCCGAGCGCATTGAGACGCTATGCTCCGATGCGCGAGGCCATTCCCCGTCGGGGCTTCGAATCCCCCCTCGGGCATAGATGTTTGTGCTGTTAGTTTATAAGTAGTTTGTAAGTTTAGGGACTGATGACCCCGCAAATAAGTCCAATAAGCTTAACAAACATTTGAAATTTTGATTTTGTAAATTTAAAGAATATAACTATGGTGGTCATTAGTTCCTAAGCTTACAAACTACTTTCACTAATTTAACTTATGCTGAGGACAACACGAACACCCAAGCCCGATGGCGGTCTCGATCCCCCAACGGCGAACGGCCGCGCGCACTGCAGCAGGGCGCCACAGGGCGCACGGTTATATGCCGCGGCACTTGGCATTTCCTGTTCCACACCCATATAGAACTAAGGAAGAAAGGTATGTCTATACGCCTCTGTACGAGCCTTAATTTCTGTTATCTTCTCTTTGTGATCTTCAACACGAAATGTAAGTAGGCTGCAGCAAGATCGTTTTTCGGTCAGCTTCAAATTCCGGCCATCTAAATTTCCTCAACAGAATTTCTCGAAAAGAACGCCCTCTCTCCTCCAGAGATTCCCATTTGAGTCCCCGGATAATTTCTGTGATACTCACACATTGGTCGAACCTACCAGTAACAAACCTAGCTGCTCGCCTCTGAACTGCTTCTGTATTCCTCTAAACTGATCTGCTGCAGGTCCCAAACACTTTAGCAATACTCAAGACGTGGTCGTACAAGCGTTTGATACGCGGTCTCCATTACAGACGAAGTACATCTTTCCAAAATTCTCCCAATATACCGAAATCGGCTATCTGCCTTACTGACAACTGTCCTTACATATTCGTTCCATTTCACATCGCTTTGCAATTTTACGCCTAGATATTTGAACGACGCGACTGTATCAAGAACCTCTGTACAATGCTCTATTCGAACATTTTGGGATTGCAATTCCTACTCTTGTGCATCACCTTACATTTTTCTACATTTAGAGGTAGCTGCCATTCTTCACACCTACCGGAAATTTTGTCTAAGTTACCCTGTATGCTATTACAGTAAATCAATGACTACACCCTCCCATACACAACAGAATCATCAGAAAAGAGCCGCAAATTACAAGTTACTCTGTCCATCAGGTCTCGAGAAAATGTACTACATTCGAGCTGAGAATATGCTCCGAAATTCTATAGGAAACTGATTTCAACGATATTGCCGTTTAATAATGGGTGTCATTTCTTTCACCTTTCTTACAAACAGGAGTCACATGCGATTTTTTCCACTCACTAGGAGCTTTTGGTGAATTAAAGATTCGCGATAAATGCAAGCTAAGTAAGGTGACAATGCCACAGACTACTCATTGTAAAACGAAACTGGTATCCCATCCGGACCAGGAGACGTTTTTGTATTCAGCTCTCTCAGATGCTTGTCTACACCAGAAATACGTATTACTATTTGGGAGTTAGTGTGTTGATAAAATGATGTTATGTTTATACGGTCCTCCTGCGTGAATGATTTCTTAAAGATTAAATCTAGAACTTCAGCTTTCCGTTTGCTTTCTTCTATTACTGTCCCGGAATGAACAACGTGGATAGTGACCTTTGACCCGCTTATCGACTTTACATAGGACCAAAATTGTGTATGCTAACTGAAGTGGCCCAGAGTTGGCAGAACTGCTTGAGGTCGTAGGCACTGTGAACTACCGACAGCACAGTGGCTGATATTAGGCAGCGCAGCTTCCGAATGTCAGAGCGAGATTTTATTTCGTGGTCACGTATTTTTCAGCTGATACCCGCCTTGTGCCCACGTCACAGCGGTGTAGCGAGATCACAACGCGGTTCGTCGATTGGGTGATGTATGGCTTGCGCTCACCAGCAACAAGTGGCGATTGTATCAGGTTCACCAGTCTAACAGGAAAGTGATTTTTCATAAATTTAACCTGCTCAGAATATTTCGTTAAGACAACGAACTTGTACATAAATTTTGTAACGTCACAGCTGCGTTCACCTAATCCTCGATGGGCGAAGTTGCCGTTACATTGTATTTTATGCTTAATCATTTAGTAATTGTTCCAACGATTTGAGGGTATGGGATGTGGACAATTACTAGGTTGATCCATAACAGTAAACTTTGTTAACTTCCTTTATTATGGAACGACAAATGTTAAAAACTCTTCCCTTTAAATACACTGATTAAATAACTGCATGCCACTACGATGAATGTCTACAAGCCCACACTGAAACATTTCAGTATGAAACTGCAACCCGTATGCGATACGACGGAATGGCATAAACTTTAGCCACCACTAAACGCAGGTTATGAACTCACTGCCGACATGCTACCGCCTCGCTCTGCGGTCGGCGGGAGCAGTGTTGCCAACAGAGAAAATGGCAAAACAGTCCAACAAAAATGGCCAGAAATGGCCAAATTATAATTTATGTTTTATGCATAAACATTAAAATTTGAAAAACACGCATTTAGCAAAAATAAATATCACCGTCCTCATCCTCAATATCTTTGCTACTGCTGCTGCAGATTTCACTGGTCTCCCTCGTGTATGTAGCATTCGTACCAACAAGCTTCAGTATTTCTTCTGGGAGTTCATATGAAAAACAACACTTATGTTCGCGTCTCAATCCATACCTTACACTCAGGATAGCAGAGAATGTATTCGTTTTAAGTCTGTTTCTGGCTTTGTTTTTCACCAATTGGCTAAAAATTCTCTCGACTTGTCTGTTGAAACTGGCTGTACCGATTCCTTCCTGTAAGTTTGTGTATATTGCGGTTTCGGCATAGCTAGATAATTAACTATCACAGTCACAAAACACTGGTACAGCACACGGCATTCTTCCAACACTCAATGTTAACACACGTTAAAAAAGAGACACTTCACACCACACTGTTGTAACTAGTACAGCGTTTCCAAGCAAGTGCAACTACATAGTGTTGGTCATTGTTTGTATGTATCAAAACAATGAATCGATATGCGGAACTATTTCATTGTCTCGAAACTTCCAGGTATCAATGTTTCGATACAGTGGTGTTTCATTTGTCGTACTTTGGATGAACGTTAAAAAAATCAATAAATACATTTCTATTCATAATAAAAACTTCAGAAATATTTTTGAAAACATTTTCGTTTCACTATGTTTGGGTCAACAGCAACTAATTTAAATTTATGAATAAAGAACAGTCTAGCAGTGACGCACTGGAAGGCTCCCAGTCACCTGCCAGCTCCACAACATCGATGGAGTCAAAATTCCTGAAGATGGTCTAAATAAGACTGAAACTAGTTGAATGAAATAAATTTATTCATAAAACTTCAGAGTTTTGCATTTTTGTTGTGAAAATCATCGAATAATAAAAATGGCTAAAAATGGCTATATAATATCACCAAAATGGCTAGGAATGCCAGCAGTAGCGTTTTTCCAAAAACGCCACTTCAAAATGGCCAGATCTAGCCATAAAATGGCTAAGTTGGCATCTCTGGGCGGGAGACTGCCGCACGCAGGCCAACAAACAAAGAACATTCCAACCTAAGCATTGTTGCCAGCAGCTCTCGCTGCACGCCAAAGATAACTATCATTCGACCAAAACGTACCTAAGAGGTTACTAACCTAACACCATGTATCCTCACAATTTCCATTCTGTTACGAAGTTTATCGTTTTCCAATAGGGGATATATTGACTTGGCAGTCAGTAATTAATTCATGTTGATGGTGATCGGTTTTATATAAAACAATATTGTAGGTTAATTTTTTCTATATTTTATGTGTATGAATACTGATGTCCATTTTAATTGAGATTATTGAGTTATTTCAGCGAAATAATACGAATATTTTGTCGTTTATAATAAACTTATAACTGAGAAAGTTTGTTTATCTTCATGTATTCATTTATTGTTGTTTCCCCGTTTTGATTCATATATTTTGGAGGGGAGAGTCAATATTAACTGTAATATTGTTGTTGATAAGCCAGTGGGACTGAAGATGATAGGAAGTTGCTATACAGGGACAAACAAGTAACTGAACATTGAAAAAAATATTCATTCAACATAATTCAATAATAACTTTATTAATTACACAACATTAATGATTCAGATAATTGTCGAGGGTCAGTCTCACCTGTCCGTAATTCCTTTTTCTAAATACCCATCAAACTTTATATTTAACGTCTCCTGCCTCGATTTCTGTCATTTATAAAATTCATACCCACCACAAACCTTGCAAGCACACGTTACACAATTATTTCTAGAGTACTCATATTCTTTATTCACGCTGTGGCTAAATAAATTTAACAGAGAGATATGTTATCGTGTAAATCTGGAATTAGCTGAATTGTGACTGTAAAAAAGTATTCTGTTTACATATACATTTTGGTGTATTCTTTCTGTATGTTAGTCAGTTTCACCTGTCAAATAAGATTAGACAACGAGAGATTCTGTTGGTGAACAGAAGGCTGTTACGTGTGGTAACAGTACACCAAGAAATCATGTTCATTTCACATACGAGATACAAGGAAATGTTATGAAATTGTTCTTATGCAAATACTTGGCTACTGTATTCGCTGTGACCATACGTCCATTTAAGCAGCCTTTTGCACTGCGGCACGCAAAAAGGTAGCACCTCTTGCTTTCATCAATCTGTTAATTCGCTCATTTATCCTGTACCTACTATAGAAACCATTATTGTTCGTTGTGATCAACTATATTGGTATCGGTACTTTGTAATTACATCTGAAGCGATTTTACAATTTAAATAGACATAGTAAGTCTTTTACGGCCTTAGATGTTTCATTTGTACATCGCATTAACACCAAGTCGCGCACATCTCTTTCTCTGATAATGGTTGGTGCCTGAATATATGCCCCTTTCTGTTAGTTTATACTATAAAACGTAGTCTTCTACGGCTGCTATTTCCGCTGTCAGTGACTTTTGTTTTATGGGTACTAAGCCGTGTTCCAGTGAATATTTCTCTGCCAAGCACTTCATCCCCTAATGCATCTAGCACCTAATGCATCAGCGCTGGTCCACAACCTTATGCAGTGAAGTGATGACACTCTATCCGACTAGTAACTGACTATGAAATAAATCGCAATTTTTCATAGTTATGGCTTCACTGTACTCGGTTTAGATGGAACACCAAAGTACGGGGAATGAAAACTTGTGCCCGGCCGGGATTCGAACCTGGGATCTCCTGCCTACTAGGCAGACGCGTTGACCACTCCGCCACCGAAGACACTGACCAGCCCGACTGCAGAGGACTCTTTCCTGCACGTCTCCCGCCACACCTAAATCTCCATTCGCCACGCTGTCTCTTTCCTGTTACCACAGAACAAATTGCGATTTATTTCATTAAATGAACTCTGTAACGTCGTCAAAAATATGTAACTAACTGAACATGTGAGAACAAGTTTTTAAGGTTTTTTTTTTTTAATTTTTTTATTTTTAAAATGCTATTAAAGTAATTTATATGGTGTCTGTCGTTTTCGGAAATGTTCCGAAAGAACAGACACCATTTATTGACATTAACGGCCGTAATTTTACAAATTCGAAATATTTAAACATTTCGAGCTTTTCAGAGCATTAAAATAAGTCCAATGGCAAAGGTGAAAATTTGTGCTGGAGCGGAATTCGAATCCGGATTCTCTGATTTGGACCAGCGGTCGCCTTAACCAATTAGGCTGTCCAGGCACGCTTCCCTTCTCACCTTGTCGCACACTAAGATTATAGTGCCCCCTGCCCTTTTGATTCCACTTGTTCGCAGCCTCCACCGGATTTCCCCAAGGGATCGAACGTTTTAATGCGTCCGCAAGTGGAATCAAATGGGCAGGGGGCACTACAATCGTAGTGTGCTACAAGGTGAGAATTTGGGTTGGAAGGGAAGCGTACCTGGATTGCCTAATTGATTAAGGAGACCGCTGACCAAAAGAGGAAATCCGGGTTCGAATCCCAGTCCAGCACAAATTTTCATTTTTGCCATTTGATTTATTTGAATGCCCTGAAACAGTCGTAACGTTTAAATATTTCCAATTCGCTATTAAAGTCTTCATAGCTTCTCTCGAAGTCTCCAGCATTTTTATTATATAAAAAATTGTTGAACCATCGCCTACTGCTCGTAAAATAAAATTCATCAGGTACACGTAGAATTTATCTACTTCAATTCTCAAGCAATAATTATGGATATGGAATTAATCTATCCAAGAAACTTAGTTTTCTGAGAACATTCGTAAATATACTCTCCCCCTCATATCGCCATATCTATTTATGAGTATTGTTTAGAAAATCGGGACCGTAAATCATTCGGGAAGACGAAGTGTGTTTCCTTCCCATTTATCGCCTTTTCTCCCAGTGATGATATCCTGAGAGACGGCAAACCATGTGAATTAAAGAATTAGTAATACCTCTGACGATATAACACATTCTTGACATCGGGTACAAAATTTCTGTTTTATAGACTATTAAAAATAATAAAGAAAAAAACCTCGCTAAATGAGACTGACAGTGACACCTTTCGGTATTCTCATTTTTCATAAACTGTATTGCGTTATTCGCTTTGTATGTGTGTGTTTAGGTGTATGTGTGTACGCCGTGGATAATTTAAGAAATAACGGGATGCTGTTGTTGTTGTTGTGGTCTTCAGTCCGGAGACTGGTTTGATGCAGTTCTCCGACCTGCTCTATCTTGAGCAAGCCTCATCACATCCTGATAATAACGATAACCCATATCAATTTGAATCCCCTCCAAGACGAAATTCACGATTCATTGATGTCTAAGAATGTGTCCCACCAATCGATCCCTTCTTTTAGTCAAGGTATGCCAGAAATTCCTTTTCTCCTCAATTCTGTTCCGTACTTCCTCATTAGTTATGCGATCCATCCATCTAAGCTTCAACATTCTTCTGATCACCACATTTCATAAACCTCTATCCTCTATCCTCGCGTTGTTTATCGTCCATGTTTCACTCGCATACAACACTGCACAATAATGCCTTCAGAAAGGGCTTCCTTACACTTAAATTAATATTCGATGATAACAAATTTCTCTTTTAAAAAAAAAAAAAAAAAAAAAAAAAAAAAAAAAAAAAAAAAAAAAAAACGCTTTTCTACCTATTGCCATTCTGCATTTTATATACCCTGTACTGCGACCATCGTATATTATACCGCCCAGGTAATCATGTCTGAGTCTCAAGATACGCTACGTAAATGTACCAGCTAGCAAAACAAACACTATCAACAAATATAAACATACGGGATAATATCGTAATACTTATGTATTGTAGATAATTTGTGATTATCCTCGAAAATTTACAGATTACCGCAACAGAATGTACCATCGATCACAGGTCTATTCTATTAACCTCCTATATCTAACTATCGTATTTAACTTACATATGACGTCATTGGTCATCAGTGTGGGTGCACAGGAGACAGGAACTCCAGAGACGTCATGTAATGAAGTTTGGGCACTTTTCGTGTTTTTAAAGTGAAAATCTTCAGCTAAAGTAGCTCTACTCCAACGTCGAAGGCACCTAGTTCGTGAGCGTAGATACAGTGTTCCATTCACACATAGATACCACATTTTTTTTTAATTAGAGAGTTCGTACGGCAAGTAAATCAACAGAGATTAATAAGGGAAAACTATGAGCTGTATTAAGTTGTTTCAATAGTGAAGAAGTAATGTTTTAAGCCTTATTGTGTGAAAACAGGTCTGAGATGAAATTTCCTGGCAGATTAAAATTGTGTGCCGGAACCTGGATTTGAACCTGGGACCTTCGCATTTCGCAGGCAAGCGCTCTACTGACTGAACTATCCCGGCACGCTTCACGGTCCGTCCTCACAACTTTACTTCTGCCAGTGCCTCGCCTCCTTCTTTCCAAATTTCATAGAAGTTCTCCTGCGAAACTTGCAGAACTCCTTGCCCACGAAGGGGAAAAGTCCCAGGTTCGAGTCCTGGTTATGGCACACATTTGTAATCTGCCAGGAAGTTTCATATCAGCGCACGCTCTGCTGCAGAGTGAAAGATTCATGCAGGTCTGAAATGGACTGCTCTTAATTTTTCACGGGCGAATGAAAACAGCCAAAGTAAGAAACTTATTTCGAAGCTTCAAACTTGCACCAGTCGAGCAGACAGGAACATAATTGATAAGACTATTTGTGTTCAACTACCAGCCCTGACTTTTCGGCCAATATTATCCTTCGCAGGACCGTTGTAGTTTTTCAGAAGCTGCATTCATTATATGTGCTTAGTGCAAAGAATGCCCTTGCTTCGTATGTATGCACAAAAAATACCACCGAAGTCATTGCTCAAAAAACTGTGAAGACATGTAACAGACAGCTGAAAAGCTTTTGGAAACTGCTAGGAGAAAATTTTAAGTGAGATGAGTATTATATATATATATATTTTTTTACATTTCGTAACTATTGAAAGACTGATGACCCCGTAGTTAAGTCCCATAAGCTCTACAGACATTTCAACATTTGAACTATTGAAAAACTGAACAGAATTGTGAAGAAAATAATTTCTGCCATATCTTGACTAAAAGAAGTGATTTGAGTTTTAATGTAATGTAATGTTTATTAAGCTTATGGGACTTACCTGCGAGGTCATCAGTCCCTAAATTTACAAACTACTCTTTAAACATTACCTTCATGTCCTTACCTTTCCCTTCCGTTCCCATTTTTTTTCTTCCCTTCTCTCCCACCTGAGGAAGGAACTGTGTTCCGAAAGCTTGTCCTTTTACGTCCCCTTTTTTTCTTTTTCTTCATTTGTGTACCTATCGGCGGTACAGCACAAAGTACTGGCCAGCCAATATATCTCTTTGGGAAAATAATTTAAACTACTTATGAACTACCTTATACTAAAGATGGCACAAACATCCACGCACGAGGGGGTATTCGAACCCCCGACGGCGAATGGCGTCGCGCATCACAGCATAGCGCCTCAATGTGGTCACTCCGCCGCGGCAAAGTTTCAAAATTTTATGATTTGTCTGGACTGTGGCCTAAGCTTATATGATGGAGGACTTAGTGCGTTCTAGAGAAGCAGACTCATCCTTTTCCTTGATGTGATCAGGCAGCCATGTTCATCTGATATAACTACTTCCAAAACTTTTTCCTTCAGCAGACAAACTTATATTGTCGACGGGTGGCAACCTTTTTGTCGTTTATATATTTTTGACAACGTTACAGCGTTCAATGAATGAAATAAATCGCAATTTGCGAACAGTTATGGCTTTACTGTACTAGAAGAAATAGGCTGTGGTAATAGGAAAGAGACAGCGTGGCGAATGAAGATTTGGGTGTGGTGTGAGACGTGCAGGGAAGAGTCCTCTGCAATCAGGCTGGTCACTGCGTCCTCGGTGGCGGAGTGCTCACCGCGTCTGCCTAATAAGCAGGAGACCCTCGTTCGAATCTCGGCCGGGAACAAACTTTCATTAGCCGCAATTTTGTATACCATCTAAACCTAGTACAGTGAAGCCACAACTGTTCGCAAATTGCAATTTATTTCATTTATTGTCTTTCGGTTTACAATTACCCGTCGATAAAGTTGATATAGTGTCATGAACATTAAGGGGGGTAGTGAGTCACAATATCCTACAGACCCCTGCCCCCACCGTCCAGGGGGCTCACGTTGCTTTCGTGATTACATGTGTGGCGAGCACGGGGCCACAAGCTAAATCAGTCTTTCTTCCTTCTTTCCTCCCTGGACTGCATTCCCTTTCCCTTCCTCTCCTTTCGTATCCTCACTCCTTCCCCAACTCACCGAGGTAATAATGACCTTGGTAATTTGGTCGCAACCAACCAAAATATCCTGCATTCCTCCACATTTTGGCCCACCTTAGGTCACGATAGTAACACTAAAAGTGGGCCTTTGCGATCGTCTTTTGACAGCTAGAAATTTAAATGAAAATAACGGCTTAACCATTCATCTAACACGAAAACTGAATAACCGAATTTGTAGAGGAGAAAATTTTCTACAACCTTGCTTTCTTATGGGTTTTTTTTTTTTTCCCAAATCTCGTAGCGTTTAGAGATATTTGCGAAAATAACTGCGATTTTGGTATATCTGTCTGTGCATAACGTGTTCCCTGTTTTTAAGACGAACCGTTGAACCAATCAGCACCTCCCCTTTTCAAATTTTTCGGACAAAAATACGGTAGTAATACCAAAATAATCCGTTTGTAATATAATTGAATAACCTAATTGGTAAAGTGGAAAATTCTCTGCAACGTCGCTCTATTATTATTATTTTTTTCATATCTTGCACCGTTTCAGAGATATTTGACAAATTATGGCGATTTGACGATGTCTGTCTGGCTGTAACCTGTTCCCACGTTTTAGATCGAACCGTTCAACCGATCGGCACCAAATTTTACAGACATAATTGTTGGCTACCAGACACAAGAACCTCGCTTTTTCAAATATTTCGGACAAGAAGTACGTTAGTAATACCAAAAAAACAGGCGTTTAATGTAATTAACCGTTCATCTGACGCGAAAATTGAATAAACGAATTTGTAGAGGAGAAAATTCTCTACAACTTTGTTCTGTATGTTCTTTTCATATCTCGTATCCTTTGAGAGATATTTGCAAAAATAGCCGAGTTTTGACACCCTCCATTGAATTAACGGAAACCAGCCGTTCACAGATGTCACGTGACATTCGTCGCCCAGAACACACACTGGCACACCATCTTGCACTGCGTACTAGATGATTTTCTTAGTGTAACTTACACAATGTCATTTCAAAGGAATGGCGCACTGAATAATTAACAAAAACACGTCGTTCTTCGTACGATAAATAATAATCTAGCGTCTACAAATGCCATATCAGCATTAGTTAACAACGGCCATCAATAGTATGAGATTAAAGAACACATCTTCCAACTGTTAACTGTGGTGTAGTGGTCAACGCGTTGGACTGTGACGGTGAACGTCATTTGTTCGGACCCCGCCACTACCTAATTTTTTTTTTTTTTTTTTTTTCCTAGAAGGGTTTCAGACACTCTCATTAATTAATTTTTTATTATTTAGATTATTATTTTGGTCCAAAATGTTTGCAAAAACTTATAAAACTAAGAATCTAAAGTGGGCCGTAAAACACGTCAGCGCGATTTTTTCATATAGTAATGAACCGAAGTCTGAGGTGCTTCCTTTGCGAGTGCGAGAGGTGTGATGGCATTTAACACGTTTCGGGCACTGTAAAGGAAATCCCAGGAGCAAGCAAATTTGCCTATCATCGGTCTCGCGTTTCACCTAACGTCACGCAGTTGATCGAATAACCTTTCCCGCCCACCTTCCTTTGACTCTACGTTCCCGCCGAAAACAAGTTACGTAGGCGTCAGAAGCCGAGCCGTCACCGCCGAGGCGCCTAATCAGGTTACGGGGGGTGTCTCTCTGGAAGGAGGGCGCTTTTTGCCGCTAACCGCCTTTCCTCGGATCGCCTAATTACACAGAGGCGCGCCATGCGTCACGTAGATCCGCCCTAAATTACGTTTCCCTCGGCGCCCCCGCAGACGGCAGATCAGACGCTTCGCCGGCGCCGGCTCGGGCCCGCTCCGCCGCCCGAGGGGACGCCTTATCTGCTTTTAATAGCGGCTGCCAGATGAGTGCAAAGTAGGAAATAATGGCGGCCGGCTTATCGGCCGCCGTACGCGATGAGCTCTGAAATACGCCGCGGAGGTCGCCGGCGGCCTTATCTCAGGTTCTCCCCTCCGCCGCCGTCCCACATCCGCAATGCTTGATGGCAATGTTTATGACATTTGGAGGGTCGCTTTTTGCCAGGAAGCGGTGCCGCAGCCGGTTCCAGAGATTGTGGCCGTTCAGCCGGAGGAGGCAGTGATGGGCGTTTGGGAGGGGATGGGGGAAGGAAGGCGCATTGGCAAGTGCGGCAGCGCGCTCCCCGACCGGCCACCCTAACGAGATCGGCCGACGCCCCAGAGGCGCTTAGAAAATCCACTGTGCGAGCCACCACTTTCAGCGCCTTCTCAGCGCTGGCCAAATGACACAAACATCAGCGGGATGGGAAACTAGTGGGCTTCCTCTTTTCCGTATTCCTGTTTAACGACCGGACTAGGAGACATCAATAGTGAAAATGCTTACTATACATGACGTATACTGTGCAATACAGTACCTCACAATCAGCTTTTAATCATATTGCGTGGTTATGGTATAACGCCCCAAATTTGCGATTGGATGGAGGACACGGTTCATAGTAGTCGATGGTAAGGCATCGACTAAAACAGAAGTGATATCGGGCGTTCCACAGGGTTCTGTTATTGGTCCTCTGCTGTTCCATATATACATAAACGATTTAGGGGGAAATTTAAGTAGATATCTTAGGTTGTTTGCAGATGACGCCGTGTTTTGCCGTCTAGTAAAATCATCTGAAGATCAAAACCAACTGCAGAACGATCTGACTAAGATATCACTATAGTGTAAAAATTGGCAAATGACTCTAAACAATAAGTGTGAAGTCGTCCACATGAATACGAAAAGAAATCCGTTAAACTTTGTATACAAGATACATCAATCAAAAGTGAAGGCCGTAAACTGCACAAAATACCTAGGAATTACTATTACTTCAGACAAACTGGAAAGAACACGTAGATTATGTCGTGGGAAAGGTGAACCAGAGACTGCGTTTTATTGGCAGAACCCTTAAAAGATGCAACAGAACTACTAAAGAAACTGCACACACTACGCTTGTCCGTACATATTTGGAGTATTGCTACCCAATGTGGGATACTGATCAGGTGGATTTGACGGAGGACGGGGGAGACAGCGTTACGGAAATGATACAGGGTCTGGGATGGGATTCATTAAACAACAGCGCTTATCGCTGCGGCGTGAGCTACTTACGAAACTCCAATCGCCGACATTCTCCTCCGAATGCAAAAATATATTATTGATTCCCATTTACATAGGTAAAAATTACCATCAGAATAAAATACGAGAAATCAGAGCTCGATAGGAGAGATTCAAGTGTTCTTTCTTCCCTCGCGCTAGTCTAAAGATGGGAGATAAATAGTATAATGGTGGTTCGATGAACCCTCTGCCAGGCACTTAAATAGGATTTGCAGAGTATCCCATGTAGATGTAGATATTGACACAGTATCAAATAATGCAGTTCAAGAGATAAGTTTATGGCTTGTAGATAACACATTGGTATTAAATCACAGTAAAACTCAGTTTTTACAATTTCTAACACATACATTAATTAAAGCTGTCATTTTGACTACACATAATGGGCATAAGATGAGACTGAACACTTCAAATTTCTAGGTGTTCAGATAGTTAGTAAGCTGTCGTGGAAAGCACATGTCCAGGATCATGTTCCAAAACTAAATTCTACTTTATTTACCATTAGATCAATATCTGAAATAAGTTATTTTTCAACACCAAACGTAGTCTACTGCACTTACTTTCATTCACTTCGTGACGCTTTTTTATGCACTACTGTAAAACCACATTATGAATACTTCACCTTTTGAAGTTGTTCAGTGGTCTCGTAGCTTTCGTAGCTCGCCTGCCATTAAATCATCAAAAAATATGAGGACGTCGGATTCTTCCAAGTCATGGAATTTAACCATAAATGTGACACGTTTCATTTTTAAATACATTTATTTAGTCTAGATGAAGCACACATAGAAGTACATCATTAAGACTGATTAGGGACTCATTACTGATTCTTCTAGAGATAAACTTATATTGACTATATCCTGACTCAAAACTGATTAAGACTGACCGTATTCAAAGTAATACTAACTTGCGTTCACTCCAATTCGCGCGTATTAATACATATAATTTCGAGAACATTCTATAACACGGAAGTTACAATGTTTTATATTTGATAAATTTGTTCATGAAATATACATAAATCATTCATCAAGAAAAGATAAGAAAAATTATGAAAAATGTAATGATATGATTTTCGTATCAAAACATAACAATACGAAAGATCGTAAGTAAATAACAATTAGTGCAGTGTTAATATACGTTTACATTATTTAGTATTGTTAAGTTCAAGTTATTATTTAATTTTACGGTCAGCAAAGTATTACATTATGGTCAATATATTATAGAGGACCTCAGATATTGTTAGTTATTAATTTCATTAACAAACATTATTGTCCAACACTAAGCTTACGACTTTCAATAATTAATTTATTTATTTAGTTCCTTAAAAGACCCAAGTAATGAAAGTGATAAAATCAATGTGACTTGTCATAAGCGCCATCAAATGCTTATATAATATAAACATGGAATATTAGGGCACAATGCCACGATCACATGTGGTATCGAATACTTCAATATTATAAAGAAACGAGACTTTCCAGGCTAAATACATTGCAAGTTATGTCGTACTACGTTATTTTTAATACAAAAGGCTCAGAAACGGGCGCTTCTAGCAATACGTGGAGTAATTTCACGAACGTCATTTCGACCCCTTTCAGTAGTCTGAGAATTTTGACACTGGCGTCACAATCCGTATTTTTTAATGTCTTTGCTGTTAATAATATCAGCTTACTCCCGCGAGTTAGTAGCTCTCACTCGGTGAATACTAGACAGAAGTCGAATTTAATTTGCATCACACCATCTTGGCGCTTGTGCAGAAAAGTGGGCAGTATTCTGCAGCATCCATTTTCAATAAACTGCCACAGGAACTCAATAATCCTAGTACTAACCCACGCAATTTCAAATCTAAATTGAAGAATTACTACCTAATGACTCACTCATTTTTTTTATTGATTCTTATCACTTAGTATTAAGATTGTGGTGTGCATAGGACTACTTTAAGCTATTCTATTACCATTCTTGTGTTGTACTTCATATATTGACTTGTTCCATGACCATGGAGACTTCCTCCTCAATTAGGTCCTGTGCAACAGAAAACCTGATTATTATTATTAATATTATCACAACTAAGGAATCACTTTTTCGTCCGCCTGGTCTATGGCGTCATGTGACGGATTTCGCAGTCACGCTTAAGTTCGAGTCCTCTCTCGGCCATGGGTGTGCTTATTCTCCTTAACTTAGGGTACCGAAAACCTGAATTTTTCGGTGCCTTAAGTCTTACACCATTTTTTACCCTCAAAGGAAACCTCTCCCATTCCGACCCAGAAGATTCAAATTTCGCTCAGGTGATATGCGACTTCTCCGTCCTACTGGACAACTCTTTAGACAGCAAGATGTCGATGCAACTGCATAATCACCACAGACCAAAAGTTAAAAAATAAAAAACTGCCGCGGAGGATTGTCCGTGCGCACTGAGGCGTCGTGCTGCGGTGCGCGCGGCCGTACGCCGCTTCAATATACTGACGAAGCACAGTATGCTGAGGAGCTTTCTGCGGAGACACTGTTACAAGGGAAGTAACCACGTTTTCTTTTATTACGTTTTAGATTTTATTTGTCTCAGGTTTTAAGATTCTTGTATATTTTATCTGATAATGAGGGCTTGACCCTTGAAACGCGTCATATTTTAGTGTTTTATATACGATCTATGTGGTTGAGCCTACTTGACAAAATAATTAAGCATACAACAACGACCTCACATCAATATGGATATAATTAAACAAACTTGGTCGATCCAGTTGCCCAACCCCAAGGCGCAAAACCAGGCATCTCCCTCATGACACGGGGAAACAAATACACAGCGATGAAAACGATATAACCAGAGAGGTACGACGCCCATAGATACTCTCAGAGAAGTTTTTCGTGCAGATAGCGCTGTACCTTCAAGTACTGTTACACCAAACTATGATTGGCCGTTTCATCCCGGCGCACTGTTTGGGCCGAGCGCACTAGATAAGCTGGCACAGAGCTCTCAATTGAATCTTTCTACAGCTAGGATAGTGTACGGTGTTACGAATTAGAACTTCGAGAGAATTTGTGTTTCCTGGCTTAGTACTGTGTAAACTTAGCTTTGTATCAATAAAATCAGATATCACAAATTGTTGTGAGTAATCAGTTATGACAGTGGTCTGAGCGAATCAACAGTGAAAAAATTACTCTATTAAGATTACCTGACATAGTCTAGTCTGGAGGCGATCAATTCGTTTTATAGTTTTCAAAATTGTAAGCTGTCACGTTTTTAACTTATGTATATTTCATATAGTGACTAAGTGCAATGTTGCACTTCTTATTTTATACCCAATTTTTTAACAAGATTACCAGATTTTAAAATATATATGACCAGATGATGGTGACACAGTGCACCGAAACCGGTCGTCACTTAATAAATTGTTAGTTTGCGAGCTTGGCTTGCCATTTTGAAAACTATAAAAAATTATTTATTGAATCAGTGCAATAAAACCCAAAGGATACAGCAATAAGTAAGACAAACAGTCTTAGATGCTTTTCTTGTCTTAGCTGACCAGTTGAAATTCCAAGGTAAAGGTTATTAGCATGATTAATTTGACACATCTGACACGCCATTAGTTCTGAACAACATGTCGTCAGTCGCATGTGAACTGTCTCCAAAGTGTGTTGCAAATATATTTACTAGTCAAAATGTACCGTAATAAATTAGATCATCATGGTATATGCTGTGATGTCAGTATTAGAGACTTCATACCAGCATTTCATAACAGTGATATTTATTACGGAAAACTTGAATTTATATGTTTTTATCTGTATTTTAAATATTTTATTTAATGTATTTTGGTTCGTGTAACTTTTCTATGTAATGTACTAATTGTAATTTATTATTTTGTAACTCAAATCGTATAGAGAATCGACAGTGAGTAAAAGATATCTCTGTACAAAACAAATGACTGTAAAGAAGGCGGTCTGCTGCACGGCTAAACAATACACATCGCTGCGCCAGCAGTATGTGAGTGGACCTCGCCGTGATCGAATGTAGCGCTTCATTTGATATAGTACAGTCGCGGTACCACGGGCATCCGCGGAAAGAACAACAAATGTTGGTTTTTCTTTGAAAGTGCGGGAGTGCCGTTTCGCTAAAGTGTCTGCAAGTGCAGATTCGGGTCTTCCGATCGGCCGCCAACCTCGTGTCGTCAGGAAACAAACGGAATCTCTACGTGTCCGTCGTGAAACAATCGCGGTACGCGAAATCAGTCCATCACAGAAAATTAAAGTTGAAAGACTCTGTCAAATTTAAATAAGTGACAAAATGTAAAATTAATATCTGAGAGCCCATATTTATCAAGAAACCGTATACTGGAATTGTACGATTGTACAACAATACAAGTATTTTCTCTCATTGTTCTGCTTGCTGTAACCGCTGAGGAACTGCTTCACCATAAAGACGGGTAAGGAATTATAATTGTATTAATGTTAATTGTAAAGTTGTGGTAAACCTTCTTTGCCTTTAAAATACAAAGTGAAACTAGTTCATCTGTGATTATTTCTTGATAACCAAATCGACTGTAATTAGACTTGAATGATTAATAAATGACTTTAGAAATCAGATGAATTTAATGAAGGAAACTAACTTGAGTGACAGTTTCAAAAGAAATTTTTCATGGATTAAAGATAATATTTATGGTGAATAGATGTGTGGCAGATAAAAAATTTAACTAACGATTTACTGATTAGTGTCATTAATGAAAGAATAGTGAAACATTCTGAACAGCAATTAATTTTGTTAGGCAACGATAATTATTAAGAACAATAAATTAACTTTGCAGAAATCCAATACAAATAAAAATTAAAAAGAGGCTCAGATGGTGTTAAAGGCATTTGAGTTTGTAATCTTACTGGACTCCGCTACCGTTTCGCCTAATGAATTAATTACTCGGATAAGGCTACATGTGGCGAACCCGATGACATAGTGAAGGTTACACACACAAACGAGACTTCACGATCTAATTCGCAATGATGATCGTTCGGAGAGGAAAATTTTGAATAAATGTCTTAAAATTGATAAGCCCGGGACAAAACTGTAATGAGAGAACAGTCCTGAATAGGTTAATAGATACGGTCGCCAGATCGATGTACGAGCAACAGATTTATTTACTGGAAATATAGTGCGTAATAGCAATAATCACCGACTGATTAATTTAGACACAATGCGGTCACAGAATGCAGACTAAGCGCACACGCCACAGCATAAGGAAACACAGATTACTTACACAGTGGAAATAATTAGCAAAAATCACATAATGAACGTGAAAGTTGTTATAAGAAAAATGTATGCAATAATTTTACATAAAATCAAACCATCACCATAAATCAATAGTAACTGAAACTGTTACAGTTAAATCGTGCCTACAGTGACTAGCTGATTACGTGAGTCATTTACTGAGAAATTATGCTATTTACTTTTCTTTAAAAAATAATAAAATATTATTTCTGAGAAGTTCCCTGTATTACCATCAAACTTATTTGCAGCGTAATTAAAGTTCACTTTAATGCTTTAACCAAGTTTTGCAGTGCATTTTTAGCACACGTAAATTGAATACCTAACTCAAAATTAATACTCACTACTTTGTACTCCACCCCCATGAACCACAGACATTGCCGAGGTGGGGTGGCTTGCGTGCCTCAACGATGCAGATAGCCTTTCGTAGGTGCAACCACAGCGGAGGAGTATCTGTGGAGAGGCCCGACAAACGTGTGGTTCCTGAAGAGGGGCAGCAGTCTTATCAGTAGTTACAGGGGAACAGTCTGAGCTGGCCTTGTAACATCAGCTAATGTGGCTTCGCCACACAGTTACTGCGAACGGCTGAAAGCAAGGGGAAACTACAGCCGTTACTTTTCCCGAGTACATGCAGCTCTACTGTATGAAAATATGATGATGGCATCATCTCGGGTAAAATATTCCGGAGGTAAAATAGTCCCCCATTCGGATCTCCGGGCGGGGACTACTCAGGAGGATGTTGTCATCAGGAAAGATAATACTGGCATTCTACGGATCGGAGCGTGGAATGTTAGATCCCTTAATCGGGTAGGAAAATTAGGAAATTTAAAAAGGGAAATGGATAGGTTGAAGTTAGATATAGTGGGGATTAGTGAAGTTCGGTGGCAGGATGAACAGGATTTCTGGTCAGGTGAGTACAGGATTATAAGTACAAAATCAGCTGGGGGTATCACAGGAGTAGGACTGATAATGAATAAGAAAATAGGAATGCGGGTAAACTACTATGAGCAGCACAGTGATCGCATTATCATTGTCAAGATAGATACGAAGCCAACACCGACAACAGTAGTACAGGTTTATATGCCAACTAGCTCTGCCGATGACGAGGAGATAGAAGAAATATATGAGGAGCTAAAGGAAATTATTCATACAGTTAAGGGAGAGGAAAACTTAATTGTTATGGGAGACTGGAATTGGGTAGTAGTAAAAGGAACATAAGGAAAAATAGTAGGTGAATATGGACTGGGCAAAAGGAATGAAAGAGGAAGCCGCCTGGTAGAATTTTGCACGGAACATGATTTAATCGTAACAAACACGTGGTTTAAGAATCACAAAAGAAGGTTGTATACTTGGAAGAGACCAGGAGACACCGGAAGGTATCAGATAGATTTTATAATGGTAAAACATCGATTCCGGAACCAAGTTATAAACTGTAAGACATACCCAGGGGCAGATATAGACGCTGACCATAACTTGTTAGTTATGAACTGTAGGCTGAAGCTGAAAAACTGCAGAAAGGTAGGAAAATAAGGAGATGGGACCTAGATAAATTGAAAGAACGCGAAGTTCTGGAGAATTTCAGAGGGAGCTTTAGGCAACAATTGACAGAAACGGGGGGAAATAAAACAGTAGAAGAGGTATGGGTAGCATTGAGAGATAAACTAGTGAAGGCAGCAGAGGACAAAGTAGGTAGAAAGGCAAAACCTACAGAATATCCTTGGATATCACAGGAGATACTGAATTTGATTTATGAAAGGAGAAAGTATAAAAATGCAGTAAATGAAACAGCCAAAACGGAGTACAGACGACTAAGAAATGAGATTGATAGGAAGTGCAAAATATCTAAGCAGGAGTGGCTAGAAGCCAAATGCAAATCTGTAGAAGAATGTATAAGAAGGGGAAAAGTAGATACCGCCTACAGGAAAATAAAAGAGACATTTGGGGACAAGAAAAGCAACTCTACAAATATCAAGAACTCAGATGGGAAACCAGTTCTCAGCAAAGAAGGGAAAGCTGAAAGGTAGAAAGAGTACATAGAGCAGCTCTACAAAGGAAATGAACTTAGAGACGATGTTGTAGGAAGGGAAGAGGAAGTAGATCAAGATGAAATAGGAGATACTATACTGAGAGATGAATTTGACAGAGCCCTGAAAGACCTAGGTCGGAACAAGGCCCCAGGAGTAGATGACATACCCTCAGAGCTACTATAGTCTCTGGGAGAGCCAGCCATGACAAAACTATTTGAACTGGTGTGTAGGATGTATGAAACAGGCCAGATACCCTCAGACTTTAAGAAAAATGTAATAATCCCCATTCCAAAGAAATCAGGTGCGAAAATTACAGAACCATCAGTTTGATATGTCATGGTTGCAAACTTTTAACACGAATTATCTACAGGAGAATGGAAAAGCTGGTAGAATCTGACCTCGGGGAACTCAGTTTGGATTCAGGAGGAACGTAGGAACCGGGAGGCAATACTCACTTTACGTCTTATCTTAGAAGATAGATTAAGGAAAGGCAAACCTACATTTTTAGCTTTTGTAGATTTGGAGAAAGCATTTGACAATGTTGACTGGAATACACTCTTTCAAATTCTGAAGTCATCAGGGGTAAAATACAGGGAAAGGAGAGTTATTTACAACTTGTTCAAAAGCCAGACCGCAGTTATTAGACTCGAAGGACATGAAAGGGAAGCATCAGTTGGGAAGGGAATAAGACAGGGTTGTAGCCTTTCTCCGATGTTATTCAATTTGTACATCGAGCAGGCGGTGAAGGAGAGCAAGGAAAAAATTTGGAATAGGGATTAAAGTTCAGGGGGAAGAAATAAAAACATTGCGTTTTGCTGATGACATTGTAATTCTGTCAGAGACAGCAAAGGACCTGGAAGAGCAGTTGAATGGAATGGACAGTGTGTTGAAGAGAGCGTATAAAATGAACATTAACAAGAGCAAAACAAAAATAATGGATTGCGGTCTTAGAAAATCAGGCGATGCTGAAGGAATTAGATTAGATAACGAAACAATGAAGGTGGTAGATGAGTTTTGTTACTTGGGTAGTAAAAAACATGCGATGCTCGCAGTACAGAGGATATAAAATGCAGAATGGCAATGGGAAGAAAAGCATTTTTGAAAAAGAGAAATTTGCTAACATCGAATATTAATTTATGTGTAAGGAAGTCTTTTCTGAAGGCATTTGTGTGCAGTGTTGCCTTGTACGGGAGTGAAACATGGACGATAAGCAGTGCGGAGAGGAAGAGAATAGAGGCTTTTGAAATGTGGTGCTACAGAAGAATGCTGAACATTAGGTGGGTAGATCGTGTAACTAATGAGGTGGTACTGAACAGAATTGGTGAGAAAAGGAATTTTTGGCATACCCTGACCAAAAGAAGGGATCGCTTGGTAGGACACATTCTTAGACATCGAGGAATCGTAAATTTAGCATTGGAGGGAAGTGTGTGGGGTAAAAATCGCAGAGGGAGACCAAGAGACGCGTATAGTAAGCAGATTCAAGTGGATGTGGGTTGCCGTTCTTATGAGGAGATGAAGAGGCTTGCTCAGGATAGAGTAGGGTGGAGAGCTGCATCAAACCAGTCTCCGGACTGAAGACCATAACAACAACAACTTTGTACTATTCAGTGATTACACAATATGCTCACAATCAATGACATGCAATTGTTCTTAACTATACTCTGACTTTTTATGATGGTACTAATCTGAAATCTTTGAAAACTCCACTGATTTTAACTAGATTTACGAAAGGACTTTATTATTCAGTTTGAGCCTCGGGATATTAAACGTAGCAGAATAGGAACCTGTTTGGATGGTGTCGTAGGTGAATAATTTTAACGAGACTAATTAATTGCACACAAGTTCGCTATTGATGATTTTCAAAACTAATCGTTGGCTTAGCATTACACATCCAAAGACGGGTTAATTTCTTAGATCTTACTTTGCAGCGATGGTGTGTTGTAGTTGGTAGTTGTTGTTGGCACTTTATAATGGTTGGCAAAACTGGGATCTTCTTGGTGACGAAATATTGTTTAACCATTGGACCTATAGCATTCCTCTTGACATTATTAACGGTGTGCCCATGTTAATTATCTGCCAGCCCGGCCGGACGCGGTGGCCGAGGGGACTGAGTCGCTCCAGTCATGGTCTGCACGGCCACTACGGTCGGGTGTTCGAATCCCCCCTCGGGCATGGATATTTGTGCCGTCCTAGTTCGTAAGTAGTTCATAAGTAGTTTGTAAGTTTAGGGACTGATGACCCCGTAGTTAAATCCCATAAGCTTAACAAACATTGTAACATTGTCTGCCAGCCCCCACTTGCCAAAACTACTGCTCATACCAACACGTTGTAAATAACCAAGCTACTACAGTTTGCTGCTGCTGTCCAACTTTTTTCCGTCCATCTCAAGAACTCAACAACAACACTCTCTCGTGCATCGTCCCAGACTGCACTCATTGATAAAAACTGCTCTACGCTAAGATGCTACGAACATTGCCCTCACTAAATCAACGTAGCTACGACAACACTTTACAATTTTTTCTTTGCACAATATACAACCATTTAAATATTCGTAATTCACATAACTCATTTACACAGAAGAATTAATCAATTTACACACGATATATACACACATAGGTTACACATATTTCTCATACTATATGCTGTAATTTATACTGATCATGTTTACACATGCAAGCAGTGGCGTTAGTCACAGTATTGTTGCGCTACAAGGTGGTTAACGCGTTTGGACTAAATATTTAATTGGAGACAATTAGCTAAATGAACAGTAAGGTTTCTTTCATAAAATGACAGTTATAGCGCTTTTGCAAAAGCATAGTATAACGAACAGTTGTTTCATTTATGTCACAACAAAGACTGGTTGTTAAGCTCATTATGAAAGTAATGTCAATGATCTTGGTTCGACAGTAATAGTACCTTGCAAATAAAATGTTTTCAGTACATATATAGTTCAGAATTTATTGCATTCTGAGACAGCTTCTCAGCCATAGTGATTGGACTGTACTAAACTACCAATCATGTGACTCATTGTTGGCAAAGATCAATGAATATCGACGCTTCCGACCTAAGGTTTCATTATGTTTGTTTCATTGAATATAGATTTTCAAAGGCTTGGTTTACAATTTGAATCATCTGGTATATTCAACAATAAAAAAACTGTTATGAAACAAATTCACGACATAAATGTATAACAGTCTGCAAATGTATTATTTTTACATTCAAGTTTTCGACTGTTAAGCCTCCTCAAGTAAACACTACTCAGCTTGGAAGTTTTACGTTCAAAGATTTTAAGTTATTGTACATAAATTTTCAAAGAAGACTAATGTAACAATAATTGAACATCGATAAAATATGACAAGATTTTCATCCAATTACTATTGTTCAATTTCATTTATAGGACAAATTTATCTTGTGTCATATTTTCTCAATGATCAATAATTGTTACACTAGTCATCTTTGAATATTAATGTACATGTAATATCTATACAGCAACTTAAGATCTTTGAACGTAAAACTTCCAAGCTGCATTGCTATATGTCTGTAGCGTTACCTGATGGCGACGTAACAGCAGAAAATATGTTTGTAGAAACAATAAATTTGCAGAATATTTCACATTTATCTCGTGTATTACATTCAAAATGAATAAAATATTATGTCAAGAACCGAGAGAACAGTCAGTGAATTCAAAACTGCTGTGAATTGATAACTTATTTCGGCCCGGTTTCATCAGTGCAATTCACCATCAGCAGACCCTAAGTACAAGATAACAAACTGTATTTCCTGTCAAACATATAGTGTGTAAATGTAGCTTGTCAGCGTATGGGCATTAAATATCGTAAGGATGACGGTGGAGTACCGTGTATGTATGATGTGAAATTGATAAACTGCAAAATTGGTTACTTTAATGTGATTTAAACATTATATAAATGATTGGAGTTTCGTTTTATTGTAGTGTTGTGGCTAAAGTGAATCAAAGGGTCCTGAGTTCAAGACCCACACTCGTTGTACATGTTAACTGGAGTATACAGTTCCGGTACATCTAAATATACATGGATATTCTGCAAGTCACATTGAAGTGCATGGTAGAGGGTTCATCGAACCACTTTTATTTCTCTATAGTTGTTTTCTCTAATAGCTCGCGGAAAAAAGGAATACCTAAATCTTTCTGTTTGCCACCTGATTTCTCTTATTTTATTACTATGATCATGTCTCCCTATGTAGATGGCTGCTAACAACATATGTTCGCATTTGAAAGAGAAAGTTGGTGTAAGACATTTCACAGACAGATCTCTCCGCAAGATACAACACCTTCCTTTTAATGCTTTCCACCCCAACTCGTGCATCATTTCCATAACACTCTCCTCTACATCGCGATAATAGAAACCGAGCTACCCTTCTCTGAGTTTTCTACAAATCGTTCGTCCCACCTGGTGTAGATCCTCCAATGCGCAGCAATACTGCAAAATAGGAAGCACAAGTGTAGTGTAGGGAGTTTCTTTAGTAGAACTGTTGCATTTTCTAAATGTTCTGCCAATGAAACGCAGTCTTTGGTTCGCCTTTGCTACAATATTTTCTGTGTGCATCTTCAAAATGAACTATAAATGAGGTTCCATGAGTTGGGAAAACCTCCGATTAGAGATACTGCATGCTGTGGTCTTATGCGTGTGTGACAAGAGCTAAATAATCGTCATTGCGTTTAACCCTTTCATTTCCAGTGTTGTTCATGGACAACAACGCATTAAATTTTGATTTATACCATATTTTGTGCATCAATGCTTAAAGTTGCATTTTTGTTGACGAACAACATGCCTCTAGTACGACATTTTGTCTCTTGGTACGTCACTTAGCCATTTCTGAGGCATTAATCTGTCAATGTTGAAGGTTGTCTTACGCTGCCGTCTGTACGTGGCTGAGAGCGTGAGTGTGGTTCAATTTATTTTATTCCAGCAGTAAGTGTCTTGTCTTTGATGCTGTGGCGAATATTATGCTAGGATTATTGATCTGGCAGTGTGAACTATCAACAAAATAACGTTCAAGTAATAAAATACCTCGATACAAAAGTCTGTATTGTGCATGAAATACATGACATAAAAAAATCAATAGTTCGACCAAAAATTTTAAAACACTCGTTTTGGTGTTTAAAGGTAAGGTAAAGCAGTCAACCATCCGAAGATTGGTTTGAAGACCACAGTGCTTTACCAGGCATGGTCATATTTGGAGGTTATATGACGTTACCTTCCTTCGACCTTGGAACTGACCTACCCAGCCAGTTATCTACAGTTTAACGTGACTTCCGAACCGCGGTGCTACTCGATATTATTCACATCAGCAACATTGCTAGAGGTAAAAGAAGTGGAATAGTGACAGATAAAAATCCTGGGACCTGGCGGATTATTAGTACGGCACTTTACCACTGTGCTACAGAGCCACATAAAACTCCCTTTTTTTTTAATTTTTATAAAGCTGATTTCATAATGTGGCCCTGAAAGGTTTAAACCAGTATCTGTTAAACAACCAGATAAGTCGTATGACGCTACTACGTGGCAAGACTGTTATGAAATGCAAAAGATTATATATATATATATATATATATATATATATATATATATATATATATATATATGATGTATGCAGAAATTACAGAAGTCGAAAATAATGCTGATTTCTAATCAGAAGACATGTTTCAATATAATTTGTTCTAATAATGAAGGAGTTTTGATTAAAGATACTTCGAGACGTAAGAAATCAGAACGATGGTCTGCTTATCGTGGAACTGTGTCACCTTTTGACATACCAGGTCGTAGTTCGTTGTTTCTTGATGTTCTTGTTGATTGTCGGTCTCGGTAGCGGCAGGATGAAATTTTATGGAGACAAAACTAATCTACTACAAATAACGCAAAGAACACGTAGGATTGCAGTTCTTTGACACTTTTAATGATTCATTAGTGCCCAGTTGTCCCCATTTATGGCCAGCTCACAAGTCTCATTAATCACGATAGATATGACCAGGCATGCACATTCTACATATGAATAATACGAATTTACACAGTTCTTGTGTGGAATACTAAAGTTCTAGGTGTACAGTGTGGACATTCATAATACCGATAGAAACACTTTCCACACCACTAATACGGAAGATCTTGTACATACTTGTTAAAAATTAAAGTTGAAACTGGCGTGAATTGTGCCTCTAATCGCGGCCGAAACAATACTCTATTACATAGCGCGAAGGCATCTTATTTATATCTTCCAAACAAAGTCACTGAAAATTACGAATTGATATTGATTTCATTACATTAATTATAATGGAAAAGTAAGAAAATTAAGTGTAACTGGCCATAGTAAAAGATAGCGTAAATAATACTGAGTAAATTCATATAAAAATTTCTGTTACATTAATAGTATTTCCTTTGCGTATATAACAAAACAGGTTTATCAACAATACTCTCTCTAATTATTTATTTGTCGTATGGCAACAACAGCAGTATTGAGCATTACATATGAGATAGCTATTTAGTTTTAAATTAGATACAAGTTTAGTATATATATTCAAATACTAAAATTTACTAATGTGATAAATACACTAATTTAATAGATGTGGGAATTCTGGGTCTTATAATTTAACACAGTGACAAGTTTAAGAAATACGATGAGAGCTTAAGTAAATACATATATACAGATGATCATAAATCAATATCAAGTGAATCCTACTAGTTGCAGAAGGGGTAGCACGACGATATGTTGGATTGTTTGTTCTTGGGCACCACAATCACAGGCTGGAGAATCTCGAAGTCCCCACTTGTGCATCATAGCATTACACCTGACTTGACCAGTTCTAATTCTATTTAATTTTGTCCACACACTTCTCTGGTAGGCCAGCAGTAGGGTCTTCGGCGCCATGATTTGCTGTTGCATCCACGTTCCACCTATTGCGCCACTCTTCTTTAATGTTAAAGTTGTTCCTTCCTTTATGCCACAGCGGAGTGAGGGACTTTAGATGATCTGGAGGAGGATCGCTTAAGATCTTGTGAATTGGAAGATCTTGTGGGCAGTTAGGGTGGTGAAGTTTCCTTCATTCTATATTCGTTGCTTCCTGGCGTTGCAATTGAGGTAGTGGGATGTTGCTGATGGTGCGCAGCCAGGGTATCAGAGTGGATTTTAGTGTACCTGTTATGAATCGTTCAGCTGTACATGTAACTTCCTCGTGTGGGTGCTATGTTGCCACACTGGAGCACAGTATTCAGCTACAGGGAACACTAGTGACAATGTTGTAGTGCGTAGTAGTGCAACAGTGTAGACGACCTCCAAGATGGTGTACCCCGGCAACGGACTGCTAAAGCAGGACGGCAGCCATTCTGGATCAAAGGTCTGTCATGGCTATCCAAGACAACAGCACAAGAAATACTATCATAATTAACGGTAGTACTACAGAAACTAATGAGGCCAAAACTTTCCTAACATTACTAGTAAAACACCATAATGCCTACTTTAATATCGTGAGACAACAATTTACTTGTTTTTATCAGAAATTCTAATTAGCAAACTATCTGAAATATAACACAACACCTCTGGCCTCTGGCACGAACTAATATTTGCTAAATAAACAAACTTGTGCGACACCAAATAATAGAAAAAAATTGCACTGACGTGTTTTACGACCCACTTTAGATATGTAGTTTTATACGTTTTTTCAAACATTTTAGACCACAATAATAATCTAAATAATAATACATTAAGTAATAAGAGTGTATGAAACCCTTTTAGGAAAAAAAATTAGGTAGTGGCGGGTTTCGAACCACCGATATTTAGTCCGGCACCTTGCCCACTACGCTACGGCTATAAATCAAGACAAAACATCTTTAATCTCTTACTATTCATGACCGTTATTAACTGATATTAATATGGCATTTGTAGATATTAGATTATCATTTATCGTACGAAAAAGGTTATGTTTTTTTTTTAATTCCTCAGTGTGCCGTTGCTTTGAAATGACAACGTGTAAGGTTCAATAAGGAAATCATAAAATACGCGTGGAATGCCACGTGACATCTCCGAACGGCTGGTTTTCGTTAATTCAATGGAAGGTGAAAATATATCTCAAACAATACGAGATATGAAAAAAACATAAGGGAGATAAGTTGTAGAGAATTTTCTCGTCTACAAATTCGGTTATTCAATTTTCGTGTCAGATGAATAGTTAAGCCGTTATTTTCATTTCAATTTCGAGCTGTCAAAAGCCGACCGCAAAGGCCCACTTTTAGTGTTACTACAGTAACCTAAAGTGGGCCAAATCTTCAGCTAGACATGCTAGAAGAAAGAATATCAAAACTTTAGGTGACGAAAATGCTAATAGACTAATTACATTCGTATTATTATGCAGCAGTGGTATCGGGAGGTTCCGTAATGCTACGATACATCCTGTTGTCTTAGTCAAGAGGTGTGTTTGTGTGTGTATGTGTGTGTGTGTTTGTGTGTGTGTTAGTCCGCGGCAGTGCCTTGTCAGCAGAAGGGGACGTCTCGGAGAAGATGTTAAGTTCAGGTGAGTGGGAGCACTGGGAGTGTCTCAGAGCAGAGACAATGGGCCTGTTGGCAGGGGACGAGGCAGCCGGCAGACAGATAGAGGAGTGGGTGAGGCGCGATCCGCGCTCGTTAGCCGGCAGGCAAGCAGTGCCTTTGATCCGCCCCCGCCGCCGCCGCCGCCGCCCGTCTTGACCTTTAATCAGCAGGATGGCCGCCGCCCTGGCCTGGCCGGCACACTGCTTTCGGCACCGCCTCCGACAATAGCGGCCGCCCTCCGGGTCCGCAGGAGGCCCTCCGGCGCTATCGGCCATCTCCTCTGCCTCTGGTCCAACCTCAGCTCTCCCACTCTCCTTAACTCCCTCTATCTCTCTGTTAACGGGCCCTATCTTTTACACTCTCTCTTTTCCTTCTCTCAAGTACGTGAAAACCCCTTCTACGATTCCTTTTCAGTCAACAAACAGTGACGTCGGTAAATACCATAGGGGCAAGATGGTCCAGTTGAATAAGTTCATTCTGGGAATCAATCTGCAACTTGATAGCGCTGTCCCCCTCCAAGACCAATATCGCCGTTTTGGACAGACTGTATTAATTCCCTTTACGAGTGTTTCAGTAAACTTTTACTCTCGCACTAAAGTTTCCGCTCCAGTTGTCACAATGTAAAAATGTCAGAAAGACATGTTGCGGGCCTATATCAGCCCATTCTCAAGTTCTAAAAAGAAGAAATCCAAGAAAAACGTAAATTAAAACGAAAACACTAAAACCTTAAATACGATCCATGTCAATGTAACAAAGTATGTTCATTCTAGACTGGCTTACCTTGAATTCTAAAGCATATCTGCCCTAAGGCAACGTCAAGCGTAAAATATTTGCGGAATATGCGCAATATCAACAGATAAACATTCCTCACAGTATAACATGTTGCTAGTTGGAGGCACAGTTGTGGACTGCTAACTATCTACTCTGCTATATCAGAGATAGTCCAAACGCTACCCACTACAAAGATAAACCTACCATACTGCTACTATCGAAAGTAAACCCGTCTAAAAACACAATTTAAAATGTATCCAAAAAACTTCTTACAGTAAATCAGACAACCTCAACCCAAAGGAAACAAATGCGAGGGGTAGTTTCACTGTTTATCGAGGACATTACCAAAATGAGACCAGATATGACCTTTGGTTTGGGGTTGGTTTATTTACTGTTAGAAGTTTTCTTGGATACATTTTAAATTGTGTTTTTAGATGGGTTTACTTTCGATAGTAGCAATATGGTAAGTTTATCTTTGGTATTGAGTAGCGTTTGGACTATCTCTGATATAGCAGAGCAGATAGTTAGCAGTCCAGAACTGTGCCTCCAACCAGGAACATGTTATACTGTGAGGAATGTTTATCTGTTGATATTGCGCATATGTCGCAAATATTTTACGCTTGACGTTGTCTTAGGGTAGATATGATACAGGATTTTAGAATTCAAGGTAAGCAGTCTAGGATGAACATGCTTTGTTGACATGGATCGTAATTAAGGTTTTAGTGTTTTCGTTTTATATTTACGTTTTCCTTGGCTTTCTTCTTTTTGGAATTTGAGGATGGGCTAATGTATGTCCGAAATATGTCGTTCGCACATTTTTACATTGTGACAACTGCAGCGGAAACTTTAGTGCGATAGTTCATATGGTTGTGAGATGGCATCCAAACAAACGAAAATTTTACTCGTTGTTTAAATATGTATTATTTAACCTTTGCTTATTTTAGGCGCAAGAGGTGAAAAGTATAATTAATGCTCGTAGTTTAAGAATTATTTCTATACGCCATACAGTTTAAAATGCTTCAACAGGTTTCCTGACGAACGTAAGTTATTGTACAGATGGCGAAGGGCAGGTTGGCCAAGAGAGGACAGGCCACGATGGTCAGCCGGGACAACCTGTCCCGTCCTATAGGTTTACATCTACATCTACATTGAATACTCTGCAAATCACATTCAAGTGCCTGGAAGAGGGTTCATGGAACTATCTTCATACTATTTATCTCCCATTCCATTCTCGAACAGCGTGCAGGAAGAAACAATACCTGAATCTCTCCGTTCGAACTCTGATTTCTCGCATTTTATTCTGATGATTATTTCTACCTAACTAAATGCAAGTCAACAATATATTGCCGCATTCGGAGGAGAATGTTTGCGATTGGAGTTTCGTAAGTAGCCCACGCCGCAGAGATAAACGCCGTTGTAATTATTCTCATCGCAGATCCTGTATCATTTCCGTAACGCTGTCTCCCCTGCATCGTGACAATACAAAACGAGCTGCTCTTCTTTGGACTCTTTCGATGTCCTCCGTCAAACCCACCTGACAAGGATCCCACACTGGGCAGTAATACTCCAAAAAAGGACGGACATGAGTAGTGTATGCAGTCTCTTTAGTACTTCTGTTGCATCTTTTAAGGATTCTGTCAAGAAAACGCAGTATCTGGTTCGTCTTTTCCAAGCGTGTTCTTTCTAGTTTAAGTCTGAAATAATTGTAATTTCTAGGTATTTAGTGGAGTTTATGACCTTCACAAAGAATTCTTTTAGTACTCATGTGGACGACTTCACACTTCTCATTATTTAGAATCAATTGCCAATTTTTACACCATACTGATATCTTATTTAGATCGTTCTACAGCTGGTTTTGATCTTCAGATGATTTTACTAGACGATAAATGTCAGCGTCATCTGCAAACAACCTAAGAGAGCTGCTCATATTTTCTGCCGCATAGTTTATGAAGATAAGGAACAATAGAGGACCAATAACACTATTTAAAAATGTTATTCGTAAGAGAATAAATACCGTTAAAGGGCTCTGTGGTACAATGAAGTCCACATCAGAATACCTACAACAGGAGGAGATAGTCTTGTGCAGAAGAAGTAACTTAAATTTAGCCACGTTAGAAAGCCACAGTGATAAAATTTCTGACTACACTTACAAACAAAGTGGTACGTAAATCACACACTATGACAGTATAAACTAAGTTCACACCGCACGTCTATCGCAGGACCGTCAAGGAGGTGTGCAGCCGAGCGATCCACTTTAAATATCACATTTGGCTTTCTTCATTTGTAGCATACGATCTCAGTTATCGGTTGAATCCACATTTACAGAAAACTAGAAAACTTTCGACACCGTTCTTCACAAGAAACTATTAAGCATATAGCTTGCCTCAGGAGTATCGTCCCAGCTGTTCGATATTAGAAGCCTTCTCCAATGATGATACGTCCGCCCTATCTGTTCTTAATCGTCATAAATGTTCTATGAGAAAATCGCAGCCCCCCTCTAAGGTTGTAGGTGATACAGTATTTTACTATTTAGTAAAGCCATCAGAAGATCGAGACTAGTTACAACATTATCTAGGTATCTGTAGGATGCGAAAAGTGGCAATTGCCCCCAAATAAAGGAAAGTGTGATGTCATCCATATGAGTGCAAGGGTAGTGTTATTGGTTCTTTGCTGCTCTTTATCTATATAAAATTCCAGAGGATGCTGTCATCTATTGTCTACTAAAGTCCTCATAAAATCAAAACCAACTGCAGACCTATATGTTGCCAAAATTGATAATTGACCCTAAATAACGTGTAAAGTGCGAAGCCCTCCACATGAGTACTAAAAAGAATACACTATTCTTCCTTTATAAGAAAAGTCAGTCCAATATGAAGGCCGTAAATTAAATTAGATATCTAGGATTTACAATGATGTCCGACTTAAATTAGATATAACACACAAAAACTATTGTGTGAAAAGCAAATCACAAACTGAATTTTATTGGTAGAAAGGACATGTAATAGGATTATTACAGAGGTTGCATACACTACGCTTATCCGTCATCTTTTGAAGTATTTCTGGGCGATATAGGATCCTTATCGTGTGGGATTGGCGGAGGACATCCAAACAGTACAAAAAACGTCGGCTTGTTTTGTGTTATCATTATGCGGAGGAAAGATTGTCACAGAACTGCACATGTGTTGGAGTTAGAATCTTTACAACAGTATTTTTCGTCGAGGCGAGACCTACTTAAGGAATTTTTATCAATTACCTTATCCGAAAAGAGAAATAATCATACAAACAAAATCAGAGAGATCAGAGGTTGAACGAAGATGTTGTTATTCTTCCTTGTCGTGAACTATTCGACATTTAAATGATAGATAAGTATTACCAAAATGATTCGATGAGCCTTCTGCCAGACACTTAAGTTTAAATTATACAGTAATGCAAAAGTAGATGTTTGTGATAATTTCTGTACCCAGAAACTATGTTTGGAATCGCTCGTAAATCGGAGGACAGTGGAACCATTTCAAGTGACTAAAATTACAGACATGAGAATGATTGGCTTACATAGGCCTAACAACGCTCTCTTTTGTGTGACTTTCCATGTGTTACGGCACCCTCAGTCAATGTAGAGTTCGGGAGACACGAACTCACAAGAAAGTACCGTTATGCCTCGTTGACGTCGTAAGGCACAAAAACTCAAGTACGTAACTTGTGAATGAGCCGTAACTGCGGTAACAACTTCGTCCATAATGTCACCACGAAGTTAGAGCACTGCAACGGGTATGAACAGGTTTACATACTGAGAACTTGGACTGATGGCTCGCATGACTCTGCGTTGACGTCCATTGACCGGAAACCACCAAAGCTTCAGACTGCAATCATCACATAACCCCCATTTATTTCCTTAATTACACCTGGCAATTGCAGGGATGAGTTCTTTGAAAGGGCACTGCGGATTTCCTCCCCAAACTTTATCAAAAAATCAGATTATGGATTCCATCTCTAATTACCACGCTATCGTCGGGACGTTAAACCCCAAGCTTCTTTCAGTCCACATATTCCCTCTTCACTAGTCACATACGTATTATATGCTTCCACGGCGAATGCAATCGAACAAATTGCGCTATAGTGGGAAAGAGTAGTTACACGACTACGTTCAAACTGCACAACAGGTGGTATACCATGGAGGCCCGTCTCCTCTCCTTTTACCTTGGAGATATAAAGCCTGATTCACTACCCTTCCTACAGGCAACTCCACATATTTCCCGCCCGTTTACACATTAGGTCTTTTTCGGAGCCGCGGGTACGACCCTTGGCCTTATACATTGACCTGACTTGATACCCATCAATCGTACCTGGCATGTCGTCTCTCGGAAACTGGTTCGTCCAGGTGTTCCTGCAAACACATTATGTGCTTTGTAGACGAACCTACAAACCGTGTGGTGGAGTGCACACCAGCAGCATGTCCAACCCAAACTACAAACTACTTACAAACTAGCTAATACTAAGGACGGCACAAATATCCATGCCCGAGGGGGGGATTCGAACCCCCGACCGTAGTGGCCGTGCAGACCGTGACTGGAGCGCCTCAGTCCCCTCGGCCACCGCGGCCGGCTGTCCAACCCATTTTCAATGCCATACAACGACGTCTGGAACCTTGGATTGAAGTACGTGCCGCTTTAACCCCTTCTAATTTCCTAGTTAAAAGTGCATGTAACGTTATCTATCTATCTCTAGTGATTTGTGCATTGCCATTTCTCTAAAATGTGAAACAAATTTCACTGAAAACGCATGACTCTTTGTTCAGTCTGCTGTTTCACATTCTGCAATGTATAAATCAATTCACAGTTTTGTTAGCCGCGGCGGATTAGCCACGCGTTCTGGAGCGCCGTGTTGCGGTGCGCGCGGCCGTCCGCCGTCGGGGGTTCAAATCCCCCCTCGCGCATGGATGTTTGTGTCGTCTTTAGTATAAGGTAGTTCATATGTAGTTTGTAAGTTTAGGGACTGATGACCGCGCAGTTCAGTCTCTTAAGCTTTACAAACATTTGATTTGATTTTGACAGTTTTGTTATCATTTGTGACAGAAATCTTCAGGATCAACTCGGTAAATGACTTGACGTTTTAGCTGTGAATATACCTCCCACCGTGAGAGATGAGTTAGTGAACAGTTTTATTTATGACCATAGTTTCCTGTCCTTCCAAGTTCACACACTAGTGTAAACGTATCAGCTTTACCCTGCCAGTAAATGATATCAGACATAAATTTTATCTCAACTGCTAAACATAACTGACTTATTTAATTACTTAAGTTATCTAGAGTTAGTTCCGCCATATAACTAGAATAATGAAAAATTTTAATTGGAACAATCATATGTATAATGTTGTGAGGAAGGCGAGTCAAATAATGATTTTATTGGCGGAAAACTTTAAGATGCAACAAATCCAATAAAAACATATTTGTGCACTTTCCGTTAAATTATAGTGACTGATTGAGGACATGGAAAGAGTTTAAAAAAAAAGTGCATCTCGTTTTGTGTTACCGCGATAGAGAGTGTGACACGGAAATGATAATTTAGTTGGGATGTAATAATTAACGTAATAGCATATTTCGTTACTGAAAGTTCATGAACTTTCATTCAATTGTTTTCGCTTCCAATTACGACAGTATTTTGTTGCCTCCAATGTACACGGTGTTACCCCACTGACGCATTTTGTGTGCATTTTAAACAATTAAACGGAAATGTTCGCAGTAGGTTTGATGCAATCAAACCAGCTACGAAGTCGATGTCAGTAGATGGTACATGAGGACATTCTCATTACGATATCCGCTTTGTGTTCTGTGTACGTGTCCAGCTCGGTGTAAATCTGAAGTCCCGATTTTCAAGCGTTTGTAAACCTATTGGATTAAACTGATGTGCTCATCTAACTACCTACGCTTACTAAGGGAACACACACACACACACACACACACACACACACACACATGCCCGAGGCAGGACTGGAACCTTCGGCGGGAACGGTCGGCCAATCCGTAGCATGACGCCTTAGGCTGGTTGCACACACAACGATTTTGCACGGCCGGTAAATATCGGCCGTCCTCATTCCTGCAGTGGCCCACTGGAGGGCACTGTAGCTTGCACACTGGATGGCCAAGGACCGGCGCCGGCAAAAAGCCGGTCAGCTGCCGGCCGTTGTCACTGCAGACCGCCGGTGCCGGCCATACATTGGCGCACGTGGCCAAATTGCAGCTTGCACACGCAACGATTCTTACCTGCCCTCGCCCCTCCTCGCAGAGTGCTCGCTGTACGTACAGTCGACGTAGCGCAGACAGGACTAAAATAGAAAATACTGATTTATGCTGTATACAATAAATTACGAATATTTCAGCTGCTCGTCTGTTCCAGGACATTCAATGGCGAAGTTCACAAATTGGGCCAGACTGGAACTCGAACCGTTTTTTTTTTTTTTTTTTTTTTTTTTTTTTTTTTTTTTTTTTTTTTTTTTTTTTTTTTGCGGGGTTGGGGTGGTCCGTCTCGGATTTACCAGTAGTCTGAATAGGCTAGAGCCTAGTGTGGCAGATTTTAGGAACAACAAATATTAGGCCAAACTTGTCAAATGTAAGTGTAATAAAATGATATATTTATGTTTACCGAATGTACGTGCGCCTCGGTTGCACAGTGCTAGAGTGCCAGGCTACACATCCAAAGCTCGCGGGTTCGATCCCCGCCAGGTCCTAGGATTTTTATCTGTCACTTTCCACTTCTTTCACCTCTGGCAGTATTGTTCATGTGAAAAATACCGAGTTGCACCGTGGTTCGGAACCTACACGGTGCAAGTTAGTTCGAAGGTCGGAGGAAGGCAACGGCATACCACCTCCAAACAGGACCATGTCTAGTAAAGCACTATGGTGTTCAAACCAATCATCGGATTGTTGACTGCTTTACCTTTTTTACCGAATGTACATTAAACTGTTGAGTAAGAAGTACTAAGAGATACATTACCTGCACACTATTAGTAGTATGTGACTGTGCTTTTACTAGCTCAGAGGTGCAATTCAAACCAAATAGTTGGGTTCTAAAGATAAGCTAGAAAGTAACACTTCGATCCCCTAGTTCACAGTCAAACTAATTACGGAATATAGGTGGTGTAATTAGGACGATAGTGCACAAAACAAAAAGCTACCGTTTCATCGACAAAAAATTGCAATTAGTATGATTGTGAAATGAATTGTAGAGGTCGGTAGAGGCGGCAACATTTGAACAGCCTACTGTCGGAAAATATGAAAATACGCCACTGCTTCGGGTAGATCGTGTCTTTGCTCTATGATGTTCCTGAGAGCTTCACTATTTTTATTACGGAGGGCCGCTGGCCCTCTGAGCGATCGGCTATCCAGACACGTTTCTAGCCTTGCTCAAATCATCAACTTATCGCCTACTACGACTGTCCGTTATTCCATTTTCTCGCACCTATTTCTGCATTACCGCAAAGGATCGAACTTCTTTCTATATCCGCACAGAAATGATTTGCCTGTTCGAGGCGTACATACAGTCACATTATGTATACATTTACACTGCATTGAAAGATGATATTACATATTTCGCTAGTGGAAGCACGAACGCTTCTGTGGAGCAAAACTTTGGACACGTTTGAAGATCGAAATAATACTAGAGAAACAGAGAGGCGAATTGTTTGTAAACTGAATGAGGGTTTTGACGAAATAGAGAGCAAAGAACAAATACATTTCGTAACTGATACTAATGTATGATACGGTACTTTATTAGTTCTTTATTAGTTCAAATTTCTTTAGATTCTCTCTAATGTATTTAGTGCGTGGTCACTCCACTCGTTCTGGACGGTAATTCTATAGGTTTTAAGGTAGTTTCGAAAGATTCGTTCATCATGCGTTGATCTTTCAGAGTCTAGGAATTTTCTAGGCACCAACAGTAAATATCCGCAAGGACGGATTCATTCATTTTCTGAAACTTACTGACGTAGGTTGCAGAGTGTCATCTATCGAAGAAGGTGAGAGCGAGACAGATATTTGATAGCATTTAGTTGCTTAGCTGTCGAACATCCAAACATTTCCTCTATAGAGTACCGGTGAATAGTTTTCTTCACAGGAGGGCTACGGATCCCAGTGTAGCGTAGAATTCTGCTACAGGGTATACTAGCACAAGAAATGCCCTGCGAAGTGATATCTTTGCTCCCCATATACTACAAGGTTCCTCAACAGGGCCACTAATGTTAACTGTGTTGAAAACATGTTTATGGTGTGACAATGATCTGTCTAGTGTGACACTTAGGAATTTTGACTTCTTGTATTTTAGTATGCCAAGGGGACCGAAATGAGGGTCTACCTTTGCTGGTGTTAGATGATTATAAAGGTGGAAAAGACATAATACTGTTTTAGAAATGTTTACATAAAATATCCATAAGCTTTAGTGACACAGCTACACTTTAACATCTACATAATTACTCTGCAAATCGCACTGAAGTGCTAGGCAGAGGGTTCGTCGAACCGCTGTCATAATACTTCTCTACCATTCCATTTTCTAATAGTGCGCGGGGAAAGGAACGTATGAATCTTTCCGTTCTCGATCTCATTTATCTTATTTTATTATGATGTTCATGTCTCCCTATGCAGGTAAGTGCTAGCAAAATATGTTCACATTCGGAAGAGAAAGTTAGTGACAGAAATTTCGCTAATAGATCTCGCCGCAACGAATAACACATTCTTTGTAATGATTTCCAACCCCACTCGTGACACCCTCACCCCTAAACTGCGATAATACAAAACGAGCTGCCTTTCTCTGAAATTTTTCCATGTCCTCCATCAATCTCACTTCCTATGGATCCGTATCGCACAACAATACTTAAAATTAAGACGCACAAGTGTAGTGTAGACAATTTCTTTAGTAGAACTGATATCTCGTTGCAAGGTTATCTGCGTACTGGAATTTCCGCCAGATCAAGTTCACCATGTCAGCTTTATTAACACCGGAGCGAGAACAGAGCCTTGAGGCAAGGCATCATTCAATACATGCCGTCTGCGCTTAGTTTCCCCTTGATGTGATTTAAATCGCAGACGTTACTTAAGACTTTACCTATGACCTTAAAAGGTACGGTTTTCATATATTTAATACTGTGTCGTAAATTGCTGATCAGTCAAATGCATTGAGTCCAGGTCTTCAGTTTTTTAGGAAAGCTAGTTTATATGCGAATAGTGAAGAACGTCTCTTAACAGCAGCTTCTGTGAGTTCTAGCTCATTCACGCGGTACTACAAATTGGGTCTTGTATTTTCTTATTTTTGATAAGAGTTTGTAAGAGCATCTAAGTTAACTGCATTTGTTCCATCCCTCACTTGTCTTTTGATGTCAGGACCTTGCGTTGTTTGTATTTTTTCTGGTGATCTTCCCGAGAGAAGTACAGTGTTAAAGAGACAAACTAGCAGTTTTGAGTTGTAGGATCACTGTGCACTAAGAAGATATCAAATTTAAAAGTATGATATGACAACCCTGCAAATGGTCAAGAATGTAGTTTCCTGCTGCAGAATTTAATTTCGAAGTTAGGTAGATATTGTTGAGTAAATTAGATAACAGGTGAGGTTGCAAAAATATGAATCACCCACCCCTCTTGCATTCGGAAGCACTATGTAATTAATAATTCAATTCACTTGAGTAAGAGAGGAATGGACAAAATACTGTTCCCAAATTCTGCTACAGTAACATATGCTTTAAATGGTATTTCCACATCGTAAACATCAGTATCTGTACAAAACGAAATTGCAATATATATCTCTAAAAAGAATGAAAAGTATTGCTCTTGCGTCAGGTAACTGCGTCGCACAGCTCGTCTGAAAAATGAACGTATGCATGGCAACTATACTGCCCGATATGCGAGGATTGCGAATTTCTTTCTCTATTGGCGGGGAATGGCAGCATAGCTCAATTTATATTTTTATTAAATGGCTTTAAGCGGCAATTTGTTTGCCAGTAATTTAACGAGTGTCTTCTTTCTACCATTTTATTTTTGCGATCCCCCCCCCAAATTTAATTAAAACTACTACATACCGCTTCATTTTCAGGCAGTTACAAAAAGTTAATTCCACCGATACTGTATTGAGGAGTTGTCTGAATGTATGACAGCTGTAACTAGAAGTCAGCATTGCGGAAAATATTATTTGAAATCAGGAAGCTAAAACTGTGTCAACCTACGGCAAATAATGTATATCTAAAACCGGACACGCTTCACTGTGCCTTAGTCTGATATGAAGTTAACGGGACAGTAAATAAATGAATTCTTACCAACATAGACTCAACGAGAAAATACATCAAAGAGTTCGTTATGCACCCTGATCTTCAGGTCACTATGTTGTATGAGAGTTAGAAGAAAATATCAATACTTAGAGTGAAGTTAATGGATGGACTGAATTTTTTTAATTTACTGATAAGACGATATACTGACTTTCGAGGATGCTACATGTAACTGCTCTCGGGAAAAGCAATCTTTATTTTCTGTCCATCTAATTTCCTTCCCCATTCTTTGTACATCTCTTCCTCCTCTACTTCCTTTCTCGTCGTCTTCGTCCACCTCCCTTTACCCAACCGCAGTCTGTCCATCTCTCCATTTCCTTTCTTCTATTTGCTATTGCCTCGTCTGTCTATCCATCTAATCCTCAACCATCAGTACGCTTCCCTTTCTCTCGTGGCAGCTATTCAAAACCAAGAGATTATAAGTTATGAACCTACTTAAAATTTTGTGGTAACGTCGGAAAATTACCACAAAATTACTGTTATAGAAAAGACGCTATTAAATAATGCTGCTTTAAAGGTCTGATCGTTATCGACCTCGCAGTTGTTGCATTGTTGCCACCTGGTGCTCCTTGAGTTATTGGAGGAAAAAATGAACCACTTAAACAAGAACGTCCCTAGAACGCAATTTCACGAATCGTTTTTCATTTCGTGTGTTACTTTTCCGTAGTTTCTGAATGGCAGACAGGGCAGAAGTTGGTAGCACTTCAGTTTTCGATGTACATTTGTTATGTCTGTAAGAGATCCTAATGCGTCATAGGAAAGGAGTTATCACACTTCGAAATGTGAACACACCTACATCCTTTTGCCACTCTTAATGCCTACGTACAAACAGGATTTTCCTTTTGTGTACATCTAACCCCAAGCCCATTTCGAATTATATACTTTCATTGGCATCCTAGTATAATCATTATATATAGACCAGAGTGTCCGCGTCTACTTATGTTTGTGTGTTTGTATTGCATACAAAACTACAGTTTTGATGCAATTTTTATGAAAAACTGCACACTTCACCTTCAAACTAAGAGGACGGTCGCCCTACGTGTAAACAACACGTAGAACACACCGTTCAAGGAGGTATGACGTCATACACAGTGAAATGCGCGAAAAACTGTTTCATCCAGCGGCAATGGCGGACATTTACTCCTAATTCACTGGTACACATATTCCTTACCGTGAAGTAGTAATAACTCTAGAGGTAAGAACCACAGACGACACATTTTTCAAAATGTTCAAATGTTTGTTAAGTTTAAGGGACTTAACTCTGGGGTCATTAGTCCCTAAACATGACAATGATGCTACCTAGAGGCTTGCAACAAACTTTAAACGTAATACAAATTTTCTCGCCGAAAACACCAAACAAAAAAGAAAAAAAGTTGACTACTTTTCCGTTGTTCATGGAATACGACTACGACCTTTGATAAGACGTTACAATCTATAAATCCGACACTATAATTTGTACTCACAGGAAATTTTACTGACACCATACACACAAACAGCTGAATGTACCTTTAAAATTGGACCACAGTACGACACGTATTTCATGAGATATGACGACATAAACAGTATCGTTCACTGAAAACCGCACCATCTTGCACCAGATTTTAATCTGTTACTACTGTGCTACTAACTGTATTCGCAACAGATTTCACAGACTACAGCACTTATCTAAATGAATATTATACAAATTATTCAACTGTATTACGTATAATTAAATAAATGAGTTCATATATACTCCGATGCGTAAAAGCCTGTCACATCTGTTTTAATCCAGTTCTTTTTCACTATCCTGTATTCCTGTCAGATTAAGGAAATCTGTCAGTGATATTGACAACTTTGAACTGTGAAGTGTTCAAATGAAAAATGTTCAAATGTTTGTAAATCTAAGGGACTTAACTGCGTTGGTCATCAGTCCCTAGGCTCATAAGCTACTTACACTAACTTAAAGTAACTTATGCTAACAACAAAGACACCCATGCCCGAGGGAGGACTCGAACCTCTGATGGCCAACGGCCACTGGCACCGCAGTTGGGCGCCTTGGTGCGCACGGCCACTCTGCCACGGCCAAACTTTAAGTGCACACGGCTGCAGACGAAAGAAATAGACTCCTACAAAAAAAAAATTTAAAGAGAACGAAACAGTGTACATGGAACGAGTACCCATAATTTCCGACAGATGTACCTTCTCTTACATGTTCTGCGGTTAAAGGTTTGGAACGCTATTTGTTGAAATTTTCTGGATAGAGCGCTTTAAAACTTCTGTGATAGGACGCCCTTAACGTATACTACTAACATGCGAACTCTTATCTCAAACTAAATTTGCGAGACTGAAGGTCTTGTAAGTGCTTCTTAAGTTTGCCTGCCTATTCCCGGGTTCTAAGTGTCCTCATTGGACCGACACTTCGTGACGAGCTCTGTGACATACGTTCATACTCGCCGCTACTTTCTGTGGCTGCTAAAGGGGAAGCGTCTTTCCGAATTGCGCTTCTGGCACTTTCCCTCGCATTTGTTTTTACGCGGGTGCAGTTTCTTGGAGTCCACAGAGAGCTGCTAAGAACTTGAGGTTTGCTGTGTTTCACTGACAGTAGACAGCTCACGCACTTTTACGTGGCTCCTGAGCGGAGAATGTTGGCAGCTGAAGCTTGCACTCAGCTCGTAGCGCATTGGCTGTTAGAACAAGCGCCGCATCATTCTCCCAGTGCCGCCACCTTAAGGTCTATAGCTAAAGGTTTTAAAAGAAGCAACATGTAATGGGTTAAAGCGTCACAGATGGAATACGAAATTGTCACTTTAATGTTTCAGTAATAAAACGTAATGGAACTTATATCTACGAAATATGAATATTTTTAGGGACTTATTAAGCGTATGTAGCAACGCTTTCTGCCTCTTTTTATTGTCGTAGAACTGAATAACAATCGAAATTAACATTACTCACACCACTTTCAAAGACAGCCTTCCTGTTTTTAAAAAACAAGTCGTCAGGGCATGTGGACTTATTTAACAAATAACATAGTGTACGACAGTAATCAGTACCTAGCACAAATCTACAACACATTGGCAATGTCTACGGTGTACATAGCTGTTACGAGGCAAGGTTGGTAGAGGACATAAATATTCCGTAGACAAACGAATTCAGCCAACTTCTGCTGATCACAGAAGGACAATAAAAATTGCGCGACCTGTACTGATTAGGAATGGCACGTACGGTGCAGTATCTACAGCGGCTGCGGTTTCTGAAATGTCTATATTTCCTCCTGAAGCACTTCAGCTTGTTCCGGTGGTGCCGACAAGGCTGGGAAGACCCTCACAGCTTCGTGCACGGTAGCGGAGACAACGCTACTAAGGAGGGTTTCCTGCCCCCATCTGCCTCGCTCATCAGCTGTACAAAATTGTCTCGAACAACGTCGTCACCCTTTCTAGGTAACTGAACTCAGAGACACCTAAGGCACTCTATACGAAGGTGTTCATCCGAATGTCAAATTCCACATGCCGGTGGTTGAGTACAGAATATTTGAGCTCGACAGTCTCAGAGAAAGAGATAGGACGGAATGCGCTTCTCACACCACCATTAACCTGTTATCGATAGGCGCTAGACCATTTCACATTCGTTACTGACGTCCTTTCCCAATACGTTATACCTGTATACTCGTTTGGACACTCAGGCTTTACATTAAACACAGAAACAGTCAGAATACCGTGTCCAGAAGACACTATTTACGCATTACGCACGCTTCTATCTGCGTGTTTAAACCAGCGAGCACAGAATGACATAGAAAAGCCTTACAATGGAAGTCAAATGAAGCCGGCTGAGATCGCAACACCCAACCAACATGGCGGCCGAGCGCCACCCTGCCCCAGCTGCGAGCACAGGGTAGTTATTGGGTTCGCTGTATGTTAATTCCTTTTTCTTATATTTGAATGCGTTCCTTTTCTGACAATGTACTTTTTCCATAAATAATTACAAATTTCAGCTAGGGATAGCAAGTCATACTATTATATAAAATAGAAGCAAATTTTTGCTCTGTCTATCCCTTTAACGTTTTATAACTCGTGGAGTACTGAACGTATCGTCATGTAGTTTCTTTTCATTTCTTCTTTAGAATCCCCGAATAATCTTAGGCTATAAGGTCAATACGAATATGTGAAAAAAACTAAAATGAGGAGCATAACGTAGAATCGTTTACTGTTTCTACACTTTAGTCAGCTCTTGAGCCTAAACTATAAGAGCTAGGCCAATGTATAGAATTGCAGAAATTGCAAACAAGACCCAAGACTCACAAACTACATAAATTAATGTAAGAACAACAAACACATCCATGCCCGAGGAAGGACTCGAACCTCCAACGTGGAGCAACCGCGCGCTTCGCAGCAAAGTGCTTTAGGCCGCTCGGCCATTCCACCGCTGCTTACTGCTACAGAAAGAGCTCTGTACAGTGCCCATCAGTGTCTCGAAGTCTGAGAGCGCAGGACTGTATTCAGAGCAGCAGAACGAAGTATGACTGTAACCATGCTGGCTACCTCTCTTCATAAGCTCGCTCCATATCAGCACATATTTAACTGTTTCTGTGATAAGCCCTGTCCTTCAGGCAGCCCCACAACCGGAAACCCAGGGAGTGAGATCAGGTGGCCATGCCAGCCAAGAATATGGAAACGATGCACTGATAATTCGATCGTTTCCAAATGTGTTTCGGAGAAGCAGTTGAAATTTACGACTGTTGTACGAAGGGACCCCCTCTTGCATGAAACCGGAAGCCCAGGGAGTGAGATCAGGTGGCCATGCCAGCTAAGAATATGGAAACGATGCACTGATAATTCGATCGTTTCCAAATGTGTTTCGGAGAAGCAGTTGAAATTTACGACTGTTGTACGAAGGGACCCCCTCTTGCATGAAAAATGTTGAGTTTAATGAGTCTCTCTGTTGTAGGTCGGGTATAATTTTTTATTATTTTGCTGTCATTTTGCTGTTGTGTGGATGCTAAATAGGTCGTAATTTGCACATATAATTGATATTTTTACACAAAAAAAGTCCCTGTCGTGTTCTCGATTTCGGTTCCTTTGCTGGTACACTCTATGCACTGTGTTTTCTCACTGCATACGCTGTCGTCTTCTGTATGGTCTGTTTCATCATATGTCGCGTGTGGGATTTCATCTGTTACTATATTGAGTGTTGTCCATTGGTCCTCTTGTCTTGTGGCCTAGTATATTTGTTGTTCTGTGTGAGCATTTAGTACCGGTAAAGTGTCTCTGAGTGTAGGTCCAACAGAATAGTACAAGGTGTTTGGGAGACCACCTCTCACACAAGTCTCTCTAAGACTGATGCGGTGTAAGTGCGTAGGATAAGGGCCGAGTCCTGCCATGAAGTGGACCATGCGGCGGCTAGTATCTACATGTTTCATTCTTAGTCTCTCTGCCATGTCGGGGAAGAATGAATGGATCCTCCGACCCTTATCACTTGCCTCCCATTCCTGCTGGCAGGAGTCAGTTCTTCGGCGTCTCAGTTGTTTTTTACTGTCCACAGCCGAACCAGTTTCTAAATTCACCAGGTCTAGTCTGCCCTCCTTTAACCTGTAAATCGCAGCCCGATTTGAAAAATGTTCAAATGTTTGTTAAGCTTATGGGACCTAAATACGGAGTCATCAGTCCTTAAACTTACAAACTACTTATCAACTACCTTACACTAAGGACGGCACAAATATCCATGTCCGAGGGGGGATTCGAACCCCCGACCGTAGTAGCCATGCAGACCGTGACTAGAGCGCCTCAGTCCCCTCGGCCACCGCGGCCGGCGGCCGATTTGATGGTTACATCGATCGGGAAGATCCGCAGCACTACATACAGGGCCTCCACTGAGGTGGTCCGGAAAGCTTCGGACAACCTAAGTTGTGCGCTCCTCTGTCCGCGCCTTAGCGCCGTAACGTTGGTGACTAGCATCAGATGGTGCGCCCAGCTACTTGATGTAAAATATTGTACTGAATCGAGAAGTTCAAAGTCCGTATAATTGAGAAAGAAATTTTACTCTGTTCTGTGTTTAGCCTTGCCATTTTGTGTAGAATTTTTTTCTGCCTTTTCTGTTTGTATCCTGATGTATTTCTTGTAATTTAATTTCCGGCAATGTATACTCCTAGATACCGTATGACTTTACTTCTTTTAACGTTTGTTTTCTAGATTTTGACTGATGCTGGCGAACCATGTTGCAGTAGTGCTGGCCAGTCACACTATATGTCTTTGGTCCTTGAGGGCAAGCCTGTTCCAAAAAGGATCGGCCAATGATGAACGTAACCGTAAAACTGCAACATACGGTGTCACATTCACTATACAGAGGAACATCATGGACAGTGACTGGAGATGAAGATCCCTACACTCGGTAAATCTTTGGCTTCGCACTTCGTCTGTAGTTAGGATAGTCCAATCCTTGCGAGGAAGTGGAGAGCGAAGTCAACTCGTCGCTATACGTCCTGTGGTGCAAGAATCTGGACGATATGGATCTTTTACGGGTACAATTTGAGACACCTTCTGTACAGTGGGGCACGGGATGTTCATCTATCGAGACACATTATGCGCACTTCTTAATGATTGGGAATCTCGCGAGGCGTTCTCTGCCATAGCAACAGTGAAATATAAACTACTCGTGATGCAAGCGGTCGTCGGGATCTTCCCGGAGCGACAGTCGGTCCTCGAGTCGATTCAGCACACTCTGCCCAGCAGCTGGAGAAAGAGAGCCCTTCTGTAATCCTTTCAGGTAGCGTTATTCTCAAAGTAGCTGAGAAAATACCTTATATGAATTTATCAATCGTTATAAAATTGTAAAATTCTAAATACTGATAGGACAACTATTTCAAATTACGTCAAAGGTTTTCATCCCATAAAACAAATAATCAATTCTTGAGCCGCGTCAGCTTTTTTCTTTATTAAGATTCTTGCTTTACAGATCCACGGCTGGTTTTACGTCTTTATAGACTACTGCATTAAAACAACAAAAACTACAATTAAAAACACAGCAGTACTGAAGTGATAAACACGATTGGAATGGAAGAAAGTTATACTTACAATTTTTCCATATGAAAATTCAGTACGGGGTTCCAACGTTCTAATTTCTTTCGTCTGTCATCTGATAAAAATTTCATTAAATACACCAGGATATATGAAACCAGTCTCACAGTAATCAGCATTGTAAACAGGGACGGTAGAATTTGGTACAAATAGGTGCGTAGTTTTGATTATTGTGTTGTTTATGAAACCTAAGGAGAGAAAGAGACGCGTTGGTATTAGTGGCTGTGTTCGAATAATCATCGTAATTCATGGGTGGGACACTAATTCGAGTTTTGTTTAAGCTCATGTTGAGACGTTAACAAGTGTACTGCAACTGGGAAGCTGTGTGACACTGTTCATCACGTTCACTGATAGTGGTACCTGGTGGCCAGAGTTGGAACTAGACGGTGGCACTCTGACGCACGGTAATCATGCACCACATACTCTGAACTTCAGACCTACCGAGTTTGGTACTCGCACGGCAATTAGTTTCGATGTTATAAGGTTAAATTGGAAAAGTTTAATTATAAACACCAGGTACATGTGAAGACCGAAAGAGTTTTATCATTGTAGTGATTCAGAATATATTTTAGAAGTCACTACCGGCCTTTCCAGCGTAAGTTTCTTTTTTGTTTTATATGAAATTTAATGTAGGTTGTATTGTAGTATTGTTTTTACATATATTTCTGTCAAAAAATTGTTTTCTTCCGTTTAATGAGCGGCACGGCAGCAACTTGGCCGCGAAGGGCGTCTTCGTAGCCGTCGACAGTTGTAAACACAACCGGACAATACTGCATCCTGGTCGGCGGCTTCTGGTTGGAAGAAGACATCTGGAGCACCGAGTTTCTTCCGGGGCCAATGTATTTTTTTCTTTTTTAACAATGATCTGATTTGTAACAAGGGGGTTAGTTTTGGGATTACCTTTGAATGGTTACTGTAATGATACGTGTTTCGAAAAAAATAAAAATTGTGAAGGAAGTGTTTAATGGAAGCTATGCTGGTTCTGTATTTTATTTTATGAAGAATTTCGCGAGGATCACACTGGAAAGTTTTCACGCTAAAGTAAAAACTTACTCAACATTTAGTGATGGAAAGTATGTGATATGATCTTTGCAGGTAAATTATTAGGTTGTTTAATGTGAAACTCGTAAAAGATATTTTTTGGTGGGATTTGACTTTTGTTTCTGGATTCAGCTACAATCCAGAATCTAACTTCAGACTTGGTTTTATTTCAAACGGGCTAGGTAATTATTTAGATTAAATGGTGCCAGGATTTTATGAATGGTTTAACAGCTGCCATAGGTATATTTCTACTTTCATCTCTGGTTTGGTGAAAAAGTTACAACCTGTAAAAGATAGTATTATCGAATGAACGGAATCATAGAGGATCAGACATGTTAGCAGATTAACTTTACGTAATAATTTTTAAAGTTAATATTCAACAGAAAAGGATAGTATTAATTTCGATTCTGACTTTACGAACTGAATAACATTACGTTCCAGAGGTAACAACTATTAATGGAGGGGCAAGCTATAATCTCTGAGAAGTGAAATTACGTATTTGCATCATAGAAAACTTAACTTACATAAACTCGAAGGACTTTAATCATTGATTTAATTATTTAATGGACTATTTTAAAAATTTATCTCGCCTGTTAAACGTTGATTAGCTCTATACAAGAATTTAGTGAAATGAGATCTTTGATTGTGGACATAGCAACGAGGGAACGGAGTAAATACAGCAATCTTTGGGGGACGCACGTGAGAAGCCGATACAAAAATAGATATTCGTCTCACATTCTGATCAGTTTAAACTGATTCGAACCTATTAATAAAAGAAAAAGAAAAAGAAAAGAAAAAAATACGTACTTCGGATGCAGCAGAAATACGATCCGTCACGTAACGTTAAGTATTGAACTTTCTAATAATAATTAAGCAGTGCAGCAACGTAACGAGTGACGTCATTTAGCTACGTAGACAATGGATTGTGTCACTGCATATCATTCAGCTTGGATCTAAGGTAAGTATTACGCGGCTGCTCCCGCCGGAGTTTCGAGTCCTCTGTGGGGCATTGTTCTGTGTGTTGTCCTTCGCGTAGTTAGTTCAAGTAGTTTGCAAGTCTAGCGACCGATGCCCCTAGCAGTTTGGTCCCTTAGATTCACAAACATTTGAACACATTTTATTTTTAAACAGGTTTACCCTCAGTGCTTCGAATTACCGCCCTCATACCTTTCTCGCTGAACAGTGAAGTATTGCGTCTAAATTTGACGAAACCCGTAAGCTTCGTCTGTATGGAGTGTGCTACCGTCTGTAACGTGCGCTGGCGAGGTTCCCGTGTATACGCCGCGCACAGCCGCGACGCGCAGCCCAGCTACAGTTGCGGTATTTCCAAGGAATTAATTAAATCGGCGGCTGGTTAGCGCTGGCGGAAAATTATCGCCCTGGCTCTGAACCAGTCAGCTGTTTTACTCGCGGGAATGAAACGACAGCGCAACGCCAGGGTGATCGGGTTCCCCTGCTTTCATTAACGCAGAACTCGAGCAAAAGCTGCGATTCTTTCAAAACTATTACTTACAGTTCTCTGGTCATTTGTTGTGTTTCGTAAAATAACTGACAAGGAGGCCATATGGGAATCGGAAATTAGAATTTTTTTAAACTTTGTGTACTTGAATTTAGGAAATCAAATAACAATCAGCCAAAGCCATTCGACGCAACTCTCGAAAATTGTCAAGAAAATCGTCTTTGAAGTTTTGCAATTACACGTAAGTACCAATAATTAAGTTACTTTTAGCAACTGTCCGTATAGCTCAGGTCCGCCGGGCACCATGGCTGAGCGCGTCCGGTCAGAAGACTGAACGTCCTCTGTAATAAAAAAAAAAAAATAATAATAATAAATAAAAAATAAAAAAAACTGAGGCAACAACATATCGAACCGAACGAACAAATACGATCAACGACCGCGAGGAGCAGAAATACTGATAGAAAAAAAGAAATGATAGCGTTGTGGCTCACAACCAGAGGGATAATGGCTCGAATCTTACTATGACAGTTCTTTTTAATTATTTTGCTTTCTTTTGTTGGATTACTTACAGAATTTTAATATCTAAGGGTAATTTTTACTAAAATTGACGTGTATTTGTATATTCTTAATTTTCTATATTTTATAATAGTTCAACTTTGAACATGGCTGGTTAACAGTAACCGTAATACAATAATTTTTAACATTTTTTTTATATCAGCCAACCGGTTGCGTAGTTTTAAGGTACTTGACCTAGGTTTCGTTGTCGCTAGGGACAACTTCATCAGAAGAATAAAAAACAGTTACATGAAACAAATGACGTCAAAACTATCACTAGCAGTATTTCTGAAGTCGATTACAATAAAAAAAAACTCATGTCCTTCACACCACACTCATTTCATTTATATTTACTGTAACAGACTTGAGCGATTCTGCTCCTAATATTTTTGACGTCATGTGTTTCATGTAACTGTTTTTTTATTCTTCTGATGAAGTTGTCCCTAGCGACAACGAAACCTATGTGACGTACCTTAAAACTACGCAACCGGTTGGCTGATTTATAAATTATAATTAACAATTTTATATAAGTTGTTAATAATGATGGTTTCAATAAAAAAAGTAAGTTACATTTTTTTACATTATTGGCTTTACTATTAGTAGAGGATAGCAGTCTTTGATCGTTCAGCTTGCGAAAATCTACGACGCTGTGTTTTGGAAAGTCATCTCTACAGTTACTAATGGTTTTCCAAGCAGTTAACCTATTCAACCATCGTTTTAGATGACGACAAGGTGTTCAGCCCGTCTACATACACCTAAACAAAAACTGACACAACACTTCTAATTAGAGATCCCAAAATGTATTATATAACTGAATTTGAAAAAAAAAAGGAACTGCCGCAGCGGGGTTCAAACCTTGGACCTTAGGGTTGTGAGGCCAGAACGCTGCCAGCTGCGCTGCACCTACAGTTTACGCAAATACTTTGGTTATCGGTACTTACAAAGTTTCAAATGTATTAAATATTTAAATGAGCTGTGGTTAAGATATGTGAAAGTTAAAGACATTTCAAACACTGTGTTCTTATTATTGAATCACCAGGGGTGGGGGGGGGAGGTTCTTGTAAATTTTTGATTATATTCTTCAAATCGATAACCTTGTTTGTTGCTTTATGATAGTAAATTTTCCTTGAAATTGTTTAAAATCTAAACCTTTTTTCATCAGCTATTGTTAAGCTTTCTCAAGGGTTTTCAAGGAATTGGAATTATATTTTTGCCAAGATACTAGGGTAATGACGTGCACTAAAGAATTAAATGTTTTAAGAGAGCTGTGGTTAAGATATCTGAAATTTGGAGACATTTTAATAACTGTAATCTTTATATTGAATTATTAGGGGGTTTCTTGTAAGTTTTTATTCTGTTTTTTAATCTCTGAATCTTATTGGTTGCACTATTATAGTATAATTTTCTTAAAATTGTTTAAAAAACCAACCCCTTTTCATCAGCAAATTGTCAAGCATTCCCAAGGGTTTGCAATGAATTTACCAAACTCCAAATGTAATAATTTTTTAAAGAAAATTGACTATTGTTCTCTTACAAGAAAAGTCTTCTCATTGCTTCATTAAAATGGATTATATTGTATTTAGCAGTGAAAGCATCTATCAGTATCCCCCTTTGAAATCCTTACTAAATATGGTTGATGGTATAAGATTAAGCTTGGTTTCCGAACACCGTATCACAGTAACTGAAAGTGGCTTGGATAGACTGTCCGTGCGGGAGTAGCTGAGCGGTCTGGAGTGTCTTTTCGTTTTCGACCTGATTTCTCTTATTTCATTTTGATGATCTTGTCTTCCTATGTAGTTGAGTGTTAACAAAATCTGTTCGCATTCGGGAAATAAAGTTGCTGAAATGCAATCCGAAGACTGGTTTCAACACCACCGTGCTTTACTAGGCATGGTCCTGTTAAGAAGTGGTATGCCGTTGCCTTCCTCCGACTAGTCAGTTATAGGGGGACCTACAGTTTAACATACATTCCGAACCACGGTTCTATTCGACATTTTTCGCAACGACATTGCCAGAGGTGAAAGAAGTGGAAAGTGACAGATAAAAATTCTAGGAACTGGCGGGCATCGAACCCGCACCATTGGTAGTCATAGGCTGACTCTCTAGCAATGTGCTACCGGATAACATTCAAGAACTTTAGATACGTTTCAATTCTTACTTCACCTTGGAGGTTTCTTCTGATATTGCCTGTTAGGTAGTCAAATTTCTCAATTTTGTCTTTTCGATCTACATCTCCCCTGTATGATAACGAAGTTCCTAGAAATTTGAATCTACTTGCTCTATAAAGGTAATGTGTCAGATTCACGTGTGTACGTAGCCGTTAAGAGTGGTAAACTGATTCTTCCACATTATTAACTCAATAATTTCAATAATAGCACGTAAACATCGAAACCTGAAGTTCTGCCAGCAGTTTCGTTTAATGGCATACTAGGAACGTTCTTGTTTAAACGTTTCTTCGACAGTAACACGAACGCACCGGGCATTTACAATCCGACAACTGCTACTGCATCATTTATCGGCATAGAAATCTAAATATCTCACTAACGAATTCCATATAACGCTCGTAATTTTGAATAGTTGAAATAATGGAAAGAGGATATCGCAAGGATAGTGAAGAGGAGGGCATCGTCAGAGAAAAGGAGGGGGGGGGGAGTTGGAAAGCGGAAGGAAGGGAGGTAGTAGATGCATAAGGGATGAATACATGGATGAGGAGGAGAACGAAGAATAGGAGGGGAGAGTGCTGGGATAGGAAATAGATGTGGATGTGGAAAAGGATTGCTTTTTCCAAGGGCAGTTATACGTCGCTTATTCCAGAATCGATAAACCGGTTGATCTTCATGTATAAAAAGGAAAACAAAAATTACCACGTCTGCTGCCTTCACAGTAAATGATTTCCTGCTAGCATATTTTTTGTATCTTTCGTTTCATTTCACATAGCCGCAGGAAGGCAAAGCAATGTAATGGCTTGATTGACGTATTTCGTCGGTACTTCTACATTTGCAACAAATATTTAATTTATTTCTCCATTCATTTAATATCATATCTAACTACAGCGAAGCGTAGCCGTGTATAGCTAGTTTAACAAATTCGTTAAATAATTGAAGTTGCAGCCTGAATGAATGTAGCGCGCGCGTATCTGCGTTTGTGTGTGTGTGTGTGTGTGTGTATGTGTGTGTGTGTGTGTGTCTGTGTGTGTTTTCCTCTCACAATACTGCGATCACCGGTCATGAATGGACACGTAGCTGAAGCTGAAGTTCTACGTTGCGGACTAAATGGATGTTAACAAGATCTCTGCATCCCCATCCCCCTTCCTCGTTTTTACAGTGCCAATTTTTTTTTCTAACGCTCTTATTTTAGCATCCCAGAACCAGCTGTCGCCAAATTAAAGCGGCTGGAGCTTATAATTTCAGGGTTCGCCGCTGCAGGGAACCTCGGAACGGCCCTGCCACACGCTGCACTAAAGGGTGAAGCGGTCAGTTCTGCGTGTCCGGTACACGCCATCGCCGATATTTGTGGATTTTAATTAATTTTTTTCCCAAGAGCTGGTTCCATTGAGAGAACAGCGCACCACGTGAACAGATGGAGAGAATATTGGGTCTTCACTTCAAAAGCAGGAATTTGCGTCAGAATTATCCGTACCTCTGTAACTGCCGCACATTTAAAAAAGATATTCCCAAGATTTTATCAATAAAGTTTGTTTTTTTACCATAAGTAGCCTAGAGAAAATTCTCCCGTTTGAAATATACAAGTAAAATGATGAGTAGAGCGAGAAAAGTAGTGAATGGATAATGTTTCGTGTACCATTTACTGTATCAGGGATCTATAAAGATGCAGTTAACAACAAACGAACTAACGCCAGGCCTTTCAAATTTCTATGAACTGTGCAGACATAAAAGTAACAGAATGACATCGAATTTACGTGCGAATTTAATGTGAATCTGGCGGTGTTGTTTTCAGAGATAATTAGTGAGATTGGTTCCTTGTTTTTGCCTCATGCAGCCAATAAAATAACGGGTAATAAAAGTTTCGCTACCACATAATAACTACACGTTTCTTTTTACACTGTGTTACCCAGCTCAGAGAGGTATACTGTGGGTCTGTGGGAGTAGACTGCGACTTTCAAATTTTATATTCGCTTATGCATTTGAACGTATACGAGTAGAGGTATTTGTGCACGTAATAGTGTTACTTTGATATTTTGTTTGTAAACATTAATGACTGTACGTAAGAAAATAAAAAAGGAGTACTTTTAAAAAGCTAAATGTTTATAATAGAGAAAGGAACTTGTGACCACTGAACGAGTACTGTTCTAATCGATTTATTTCAATGTTTATATATTCACATTTAAGGTTCAGTGATAGACATGAACAGAAGCATATGCTGAAGTAATGTCTCATATATTTTTTCTTGTAGATAGTGCCGATGGAGGTTTATTCCTCCGAATCTCGTTGTGGGAAGAAAATAAACGTGACTGGTATCTACCTAGGTTTTTTTTTTTTTTTTTTTTTTTTTTAATTATTAACAGTAACAGTCACGGTAAAGCCAACCTAAATGTTTAAGTATAAAGTTAAAAGTAAGGTATAGTGTTATTCCCTTTCCTTAGACTTGATGAAAGGTGCAGTTGACAGTAGATGGTAACAACGTCTTATGTTCCAAAGTTCTGTAATTTTTTCATGCCCTTTTAATGTGAGGAGGATTTTCTAGACAATGATGTAAGTTGCCAGATGTGATGGTAAATTGCACAATTAAGAAACCCCTGGTTGGGTACTGCTCACTAGAAGGTTGGAAAGCCGATTAGTTAATCGAAATGTTCAAATGTTTGTATAGCTTATGGGACTTATCTACGGGGTCATCTGTCCCTAAACTTACAAACTACTTATGAACTAGCTAACACTAAGGACGGCACAAATATCCATGCCCGAGAGGGGATTCGAACCCCCGACCGTAGTGGCCGTGCAGACCGTGACTGGAGCGCCTCAGTCCCCTCGGCCACTGCGGCCGGCTTAGTTAATCGGATATTTGGATTAGTTAGTACGATCGTTGTGTAATGTAAGTTACTGATAAATATTGTTCATAAATTTAGATAACATTGTCTGTAGAAGGAGCAGTCATCTTTGATGAATTGTATTTGGATAAAATTTCAGTTACCGGCTACGACCTACCTAAAGGTCATTCTCAAATGTTTGTAAATATAAGGCACTTAACCAAATTGGCCATCAGTCCCTAGGCTTACGAACTACTTAAAGTATCTCATGATAAGGACAACATAAACACCCATGCCCAAGGGAGAACTGGAACCCCGGGCGGCGAAATGGATACGCGCACCGCTGCAGGGCGCCTTAGTGAGCACGGCTATTCTGCTGCAGCAACGTTGTTCTCAAATATTCAAATGTTCGTTAAGCTTAAGGGACTTAACTGCGGGGTCATCAGTCCCTAAACTTACAAACTACCTTATACTAAAGACGACACAAACATCCATGCCCGAGAGGGATTCGAACCCCCGACCGTAGCGGCCGTGCAGACTGTGACTGGTGCGCCGCACACCAGAGCGTATTTTAAGGGATTTTCACTGGGCGACATTGGAAGGATGATCAGAGGGTTCCGGGGGGCCTTCCCCGGATAAATTTCAAAATATTGATGCCTAAAACCGTATTTTGAAGCCTTTTTTTTTATTAAAATCAAAGCTGCTTAATTTTTTCTTAATATATTTTTATTCACATTTGTTTTTAATTATAAATAAAAATGTTTGTGGAACAATACTAAATTTGGACTTTGAAGAAATCATTTGTGTCTCCTAATTTTGTTAAACAATCTTTCAATTATTCTTGTTCTCTTTTATTTGTTAAGTAGTTAAATAGAATACAGCACCTGTTATAAGTTCACTTTAATTTGATATGGCTATTAAATGAAAATAGTATTAAACTAATATCAGTACTATGATTACTTAAAATACCTTCCTGTGCACTTTCTGTAAAAGTTAATAAATCATTATTTGTCTTAAAAGCTCACACTACGTACCTCGCCCCCATGCAACATACATCCACAGCCTTGAATAAACACAGGATATGTTTTAGAATACCCAGTATGCATTTAAAGTTTCTTTGTCCATTTCTGAAGTGTTTTTCGCTTACACCAATAAGCATATTAACTTGCCGATAAAGCTCTGCATTCCATTTCACCCTTTTTGTATCGTCGGAGAGACGTATTTGTGCAACTGTAAAACATTTTGATGACAGATTGCTTATCACCTCGTGTACTTTCGGTTTTTATTTTGCGTCAAATGACCGTTTTAGTCCGTTTTAATGAAAGAACACGGCAATGAGGATTTATTTTACTTTGCAAAGCAACATCACATCACTTCAGTGCTGCTTCTCTCTGCCCATTTAGAAATAGGACGCCTTCTGGAAAAGCAAAGAACACAAAAAGAGAAAGATTTTACTCAAAAGTAAAAGAAAAAAACTTGCAAAATGATGGCGTATCTTGCTGAGTTTTTCAGTGAAATTAAGTCCGAGTATTTCATTGCAAGAAAATAGGACTAATATTTTGACAGCGCAGGATAAAATTTGAAGTTTCGTCCGTAAACTGGAACTTTACCAACGCAGGGTTCAAGTCGGAGATCTATCGATGTTTAAGTAACTGTGTGATCAATGAATAGGCGAGGAAAATAAAAGAATCGTGTTTTAAACTTCCGCTATTTAGCATCCATCTGCAGTTATAAACTCAATTAAGCAATATTCCACAGCTATGTATAATCAGCACGTCAACACTTGGATATTGAGACCGTTTTCTGTTGAAGAGGAAATTTTAAAAGATGTTTCACCAAAGGTAGAATCCTTCTGATTGCTCGAAGATAGCACATTCAAAATGGAATTTCAAAATTATGACCTTGGTACATTTTGGCGAAAAGCAGAAGCCGAATATCCTGTTATAGCTGACAGAGCTATAAGATCGTTAAGACAGTTCGGTACCACTTACAGATATCAGAGTGGTTTCTCAAAGCTACTGACAATGAAAAGTAAGACCAGAAACCGTCTCAATGTGGAACATGACCTGAGATGCGCCTTAAGCAAAACAACACCAAACATTAGAAAACTTGCGACTGGTAAACGTGCACACCTTTTCATTGAATATAATTGTTTCATTGCTACATCGAAAGTGTAAAAGATATGTGTCTATTGCAGTGTATTATGATTAAGAAAAATTGGTAGTTTTTTCATGTATTGCTTTCTTTGATAATATTTTAATGGGTGTTTTTTTTTTTTTTTGGGTGGGGTGGCTGGGGGGGGGGATAAGTTTCCCTAGTAGGTCTTTGGGGTAGGGAAAGTGGGGCAGATTTATGCAGAAAAATTCAAACTGAAATTTCAAATGTAAAATGCAATAAATAAGTGTTCCTTTAGGCTTAGTATATTGCATTATCTATACATATTATCAGTAAGAAGTACTTCGTAAGTTACAAGAAAAATATATTTCAAGTTTTTAGTAAACAATGGGTTTTGCGTCATTCTGCCCCACCTATGGGGCACATTGATACTTCACTTGGAGCACAATGATATGAATGTGAAAGTGTATGAAAGCAGATTCCATTTCAAAGGTTTCTACGAAAATTACATTTTTATTGAGAATAAACAATAACCTGTCTTACATTTATCACAATTGTTCAAATTATTTATGAAAATTGAATTTTAAACATTTTAGATTGGAATTAAAAAATAAATAAAACTACCTAAAGAGTTGTCCAGTTACAGAATTCACAAGAGAGGTAAAACTACTAGTAACTTTCAGCTATGTTATAAATGGATAAAGTGTTTCCAATGTTTCGAATATGCCAGTCATTGAAAGCTATTTTTAGTTTACATTTAAATGGACCAAAAACGCTGACATCCAATGGTTGTAGCTTGTGGGATGAGTGTGGGGATAGAGACAGGTAGATAATTCCATTGTCTCGACAAAAGTTGACTGCTTCGATCGAAACATGTTTCGTGATTGTCACAAATCTTAAGAATTGGATTGACATTAGTGCATGAAGTGTAGCGCAGAACATGTTCTAGAACACGGTCGAATAATACTGTTGTCATCCAACCGCTCCTGTTTGCCAAACCCAGGCTTCCTTCTGGATCACCACTTAAAAATTGATCTTTGAAATGCACACGGGGAAAGACATAAACAGGAGGAAGTGCAACACCTGTTGTGGTAACTACTCCGCAGAATGTGACTAGCTCTCCTTGTTCAGCTGATACAATTTGTCCTACTTGTCTCTGTTTCTTTCCCGCCAAAATTTTCGGAGTTGGTAAGACTGTGTAAATTCCTGTTTCATCAAGATTTATTACACGATCAGGTGTAAATTCATAGCGCGACATTACACGCTCATAATTGTCAAAAAACTCAGTAACTGTTGTTTTATTGAATCCAAAATCCATAAGAGCGCTTGTATTCTCAAGTTTCCTGAGGCTAAGTTCCTGATTCCGTTCCTAAATCCTGCCGCCCAATCTTTTCCATCACATTTATTTCTTTTCCATGACACTGGGAATTTACATCCCAAAAATTCTGCATATTCATAAGCCAATGTCAAGAGTTTCTGCAAGGATAATCCGTAGTGCATTTTGCTGCATGTCAATAAATACTCTGTAAACATCTTCTTTTGCTGTGTTGTAAATACCTGACGGACATTATATTTTGACCTATATTCTGTGGAAGACGACGACTGATGATTTTCTTCATGAGATTTTCGAAATTTTTCAATACGGTATTGCAAGGTTGCAGATTTGATCCCATACTTTTAAGCAGCTTTTCGCATAGATAATATCTTCAGCGTAACTTCGTTTATGGCAGCCTGTATCTCCTTCTCATCTATATTTGTTCTTTCTGTCTTTGGTTTATATGTAGGTACCATTTCCTGGGGAAAAGAAAAAAAGTAGGCCCTAGGCTCTACTGCGACAAAACTGTACTTTTGGGGCACTTTTATACACAAATGGGGCACAATGATACGTATCTATGTGCCCCGTGTTTTACTGTATCAACGTGCCTCAACGGAATGTTTCCAAACAATGAAGGCTATAGATAAAACAATCACATTGATTTTTAAAAAAACGCATGAGAACCTTAACGCTCATTGTTGTAACTTACATTTAGTGTATTTTGTTCTTCATAAGATAACAAAGAAGATCACTGAAACACTTTTAAAGTCAACGTTGCTATTTACTTTTAGGCACTAGAAACACACTCATTCTTGTCAGACGACGTCGGAGAACTGGCGGTCGGAACCGTCACAATTGTTACATTCCCACATGAATCGACATGTTTTAGAGACGGAGCGAATCGATTATGCTTAATCGATTCTGAAATATGCTGGTGTATCACATATACTCCGTGCATCATTCTGCCCCACCTTCCCCACAAGACTGAAAAGGCTTTAATTCCCGGTACATTTGATATGTCATTCAATAAAAATAAATTGCCGGCACTAGCCATAGCCACTGGGCGACAAAATCTCAGCACTGAGCGACACAAGTGTCGCCCAGTTAACATGTTATTTTATGCCCTGCCGCACACTGCTCGGCTACTGCGGCCGGCGGATATTCTCAGAATTTATGGCTTTCAAGGACAGGTACAGTTAAGCTATAGAAAGCAATATGACATATGGCGCTATGAGAAATATACCAGCTGATGCTGCGTCTACTTGTGTGCAAAGATGTAGGTGCTGACGGATGGCCGTGGAACCACGAGTTAAACAGCGTGAGACACGTGCTCCAAACTCTGATTACGTCAGCGGCAGGCGATGGCAAAACGCTGTCCAAACTGTGAGCAGTCGAGGTTACATCACACTTCTAAATGAAGTAAAGTAAATGTTTGTTAAGCTTATGGGACTTAACTACGGGGTCATCAGTCCCTAAACTTACAAACTACTTATGAACTACTTACGAACTAGGACGGCACAAATATCCATGCCCGAGGGGGGATTCGAACCCCCGACCGTAGTGGCCGTGCTGACCGTGACTGGAGCGCCTCAGTCACCTCGGCCACCGCGGCCGGCCTAAATGAAGTTTTCATGCCTCGAATATAGTAAGTAATTGGCAGTTAAATCATTACAGAGGAACAGACAAAGAGTAAATATTTGTTTCAAAATAGGTACCTAATTTGTCACTATTCTTAAAGTAACGTCAATCGTCAGTTACACGTCAAAGCATTGAAACGAAGTTAATTAGTTTCTCAGTGACCTTCGTTATATGTTGTACGTTGTTCCTACAATGGTAATTAGTTCTAAATGTCGACTTGGAGCGTTAACTATGGCTACAATCGGCATCCCCATAGTGTGCGAATCTCTGACTTCTTACAGTGTCGTACTACCATGACAGCAGCGTCCCTTCTAGTACACCAGTGATCCCTATATAACCTGAATGGCGGCGGTGGAGTGGCCAAGCGCATTGAAGCACTATGCTACAATGCGCAACGCCGTTCCACGTCGGGGATTCGAAACCCCCCTCTGGGCAGGAATGTTTGTGTGTTGTAGTTGTAACGATACTGCTGACCCCCTTATCTCAATGTTATCGTACGATACCGTCTGCCTGGTCCTCTCATCTCAATGTCATCCTACGATACCGTCTGCGTCGGATCCGGAATCGTGTGGTTAAATAGTGATAAAAGTTGCGTGTGAAGTTAGTTAAAAACGATATAGCCAGCTTAGGAATCAATGTAGGACAGTGTCTCGGTGATACTGTGATTAAAACAAGTGATAGATTTCATTAATTAAGAGATTCATATAGTTTCTTTCCAGATCATTCTATAAACAATACTTTTGACATCGTACATTACTTCAATAAATACACAGACGAAGTGTTCAAAACTTTTGTAAAACATAAAGACATGAAAGTAAATAGCATTGTATATATGTTAGGCTCATAAACAAGTTGTGTAGACTAGCTAATTGTGTAATTAATGATGTACTCAAGATTTGAATATTGTATTTCTTTGTATATATTGACTCACTTGAGATTTTGAACCTATTTTGAGAATTTCCAAGTTAATTGATAGCTCAATATATGTTAGGAACATGTGTGATGTACTCATTAACAAATTAATTGATATTTAACATCGCACTTTGTTGTTAACAGAAAGATCGGAAATTTCATCTTAAAAATACATGTGCCATCTAAAAATATTGTATGCATAGTTTTCATTTTATATTGTGATTATTTTTGTATACATGAAATGTTTTACTGTTGTGTTCGTTAATTGTAAATTACTATATTCAATTGTTACGAACAATGCCTAATGTAAGGTCATTATTGCCGATGTTATATATTTGCCTTACCGCCTTGCGTGGGGGAGCTCGAGTTTGAGTCGTTTGTCAAGTGCTCTGGAATCCATGTCACTCTGTTGTTTTGAAATGGAAATACTGTCGATTAAGTTCTGATGTTTTGTAAGATGTAATGTTTTGGCGGAGAAGTTTAATTCAAATTAAAGAAGAAGTGAAAAATTGTACCTACGAGTATTTATTTCTACCACGACGCCCCAGGAGAATAATGTTGCAGCGAGCAGAACCCCCATACGTAGGAGTGTTGAAAAGTGGTAGAATGGACTGTAATTAATTAAATGTTATATAAATGTTTCATAGTTCATAAGTAGTTTGTAAGTTTAGAGACTCGTGACCCCGCAGTTAAGTCCCTTAAGCTTAACAAACATTTGAACATTTAACCTGGACGTATAACTCTGGTGTCTGAGCATAGAACGTAGCGTGCCTGCACATTCATATATTTTGCACACGAATTTGCATTGTCCGCCATGTTGTAATTAGACAAATGAATTTGCATCAGTTAGTAGGTGACAAATAATAGCGAGATTGCCTCTAGATATGAATTTTATGTCAATATGCGAAGTAACAGTACGAAATCGAAGCATATTTCCTTTTAATTTTCTTGTAATACTTCATAGCAACCATGTTACTTAGTCAAGAAACAGAATATGAATATCTTTGGCTGGTACGCTCAGAAATCTGTAGTCCGACATCCAGATAGTATACACATAGCCTAACATACAACATGGCACTCCAACAGATTTACGTTATACACCACGTCAGCAGCGCTCCAAGCGGCTGGTGAGGTACATTTCTGAATATCAATTCGGATGAGTATGACTAGTATCGTTTAAACTAATATCCGTTATACCACAAGGAAGGTACGCAGTGCCATAAAAATTGCAATAACTAGAAAATAACTCCACATTTGTCTCTATTAGGTTTCCTAAGAACCGTTGGAAGGTATGAAACGGTACTTTGCAGGACAGATTATTTAAGATTATCTTGAAATCTACGACGAAATAGCTAATAAACTGTAGAAAACCCAACCTTCTGCACAAACACGTCGGTTTTCTACTCTACGTTTCTTACTATGTTTCCGGTGGAATCAGTAGGTGTTGAATGTAAGAAACCTTTACAGAATAAAAACAGTATAAAAACAAACCATGACTGGTGTTAATGTTTCTCGTCTGTTTGCATTCTTTTTTAGCAGAATATACACATATTCGTAAGTAATTCCTCATGAATAAATTGTTGTTTGTATCACTGAAACAGGAAAATTATTTCACGATTATTTAAGTCTTTCGATATTTTACTAATGCTTGGAACGCCAAAATTACAAAAATTATGTCGTTAATTAAGTAGAAAATTAATTACAAACAAACATTATTCTTAGGGTACCTTGCCCACCAATAGGAGCGCTAGTGTCGTTGCAACTGTCAGTTGGTAACAACTTTCACAGTAGTGAGCGTCGCGACTGTATATGTTACACTGTGGTATAGAGATCACTGGAGTAAACACTTCGCTGTTTTCACGTCTTAATATCTTTCACCCGCATGTAACCGTATCAACGGTTTAATTTTTGAACACGCACACTAGAGGACGTTGCGTATCTTTTAATAAGTATTTTAACGCAATTCAAGCAGTAATTCAGTTGTTACGCTATTCCTGTTTGTGATATATTCATTATTGTTTTACTAACAAGGAGACCACATGGGTGTTGGAGTTTCGATTTTGTTGATATTTATCTTACGTGAAGTTAAGAGCACAAATAACAATCATCCAAAGGCATTCGAGGCAACTCTCAGAAATACTCGAGAAAATGCTTTGAAGTTCTGCAAGTACACGGAAGTGCCAATAATTAAAACGGTTGTACCAGCTGTTTGTGTAGTTGAGGTGGTAGCGTCGTGGCCTCCCAACCACGTGGTCGGTGGCTCGAATCTTGCAGTAACTGGTTTATATTCTTATTTTTTGTTGTGGTCGAATACCTATACAATTTTAAAATCTAACGATAATTTTTATGAAAAATGCACATATTTTTGTTTATTCGTAATTTTCTATATTTTATAAAATAATGAGGGTTTCAATCAAATAATATACGTTACATTTTTAAGGTATCACCTTGACTATTATTTGAGGATGGTAGTCTTTGATTATTAAGTTTGTGAAGAGCTATTTTTCGTTGTTTTCGAATTCAGTTACCTAAAACATTTATGGATTTCTAATTCCGTGTTATGTCAGTTTCTGTTCCTGTGTATGTAGACGAGCTGAATACTTTGTCGTGACCTAAAACGATGGTCCATTAGGTTAGCTGCTTGGAAAGTCATTAGTAGCTATGGAAAATACTTCCGTGTACTTGCATAACTTCAAGGTCTAATTTCTCGAGTATTTCTAAGATTTGCGTCGAATGGCTTTGGATCATTGTTATTTGCGCTCTTAACTTCACGTATTGTAAATATAAAGTAATTCTAAAATCCGATACCCATCAGGTCTCCTTGTAAATATACCAATGTGCTGCTACTTCACAGTTTTTTATCATAATGTTATGCATCCATTTCAGCTAAATAGCCCTCATCAGAGAAATGTCCATGTGACATCCTTGGCAATGTCACGCTGCTTATATAACAATAAGGTGCGGTCACACTTATGTGATGTAATAAAATATCGTAATAAATTTGTCAATATTTTGCAGCTTCTTGAAACTACAAGGATGTCACGTGGACATTTTTCTGATCATGGCTATTTAGTCAAAATAGATTCATAACATTATAATAAAATACTATAAAGTAAGAACGCATAGATATATTTATATGATGTCTCTAAGAGAAATTTTCTGAGCTGTGGACCCGTTGGATGGAAAACATTATTGGTTTTTCTTGCTATATTGATTGGCACATACATGAAAAGAACGATCGTTTTGTCATTTATACCAGTACAACTAGGTCACACTACTATTCTGGCTGTTTATCATGAGATCTGTACGATATAACTGACAGACAAATGTACCTGACCTGGGAATAATTTAGAAATCTCGCGTAACTGCCACCTCGAACATTTTCTGCGACGTTTTGTCACTGGCTGCTGTAGTTTAACTCGTGGCTCCACGGCCACCAGTCGGCAGTCACAATCGTGCCATCAGCACCAGTGCAGCCAATTAGAAGCAGCACCATCATTTTTTTTAGCACTTTTCGTTCCCACCCATGATGGGTAGGCTGTTTTAGTGCTTGCATCTCACTTTCTAGCCAAGGAAAGGTCTTTGCAATTTTCTTTTCATTTATTACATTGTTGACATGCCTTGTAGTGCTCTTTCTTCATTTGGTGGTGGTCGAATTGGTTAATATTTTTTTACGACGTTGAGCCAGAAAGTCGCAAACGTAACCACGCCACTACTGCGCGCGTCTATCATTATGACACATCCATGATTTCTTTCTTTCCTTCTTTCTATATTGTTATTTTATACCAAATGATACATTCTATTGGCTGGCAGCAGTTAAGCGCTGCTCTTCAGTCGAACTACTTTCAAAACATGGACATTGATTTAAAAAATGACAAAGTGGTAAAAAAGTAAAGTAGGTAAAACTTTGACATACAGAAGTTATTAGCAGAAATACGACACAGAAAGATGAAGAAAATACATGGAGTTCGTTAAAAAGTTTTTGCCACAGTGGCGTTAAAAATACACATTAAGGAACATAAACCCTGAACATACGAAGAAACAGTGAAGACACAATATAAAACTGCGGTGACGAAACTTGTTTGTGGAAGGTAGTCACGCTATTAAAAAGGCACTGATGCACTGTAGTCTCTTAAACACTGGACGATGCACTTTTACAAGTCGGCACTGAGGACCCTACAGAGGGGAAGGAAGAAAGCGGGGGCGGGAAAGGGTGTTGAAGGAGTGTTGGGACTCTGGGGAGGGGTAAGAAAGGGAACAGGCAAGCGGGGGGGGGGGGGGGGAGGTAGTTTTTTTGTCCTCTGCTGTTCCTTATCTACATAAACGATTTGGAAGAAAATCTGAGCAGCTCTTAGGTTGTTTGCAGATGACGCCGTCATTTAACGTCTTGTAAAGCCATCTGAAGATCAAAACCAACAGCAGAACAATCTAAATAAGATATCACTATTGTGTAAAAATTGGCAGTTGACTCTAAATAATGCGAAGTGTGAAGTCGTCCACATGAATACGATAAGAAATCCGTTAAACTTTGTTTACAAGATAAATTAATCGAATGTGAAGGCCGTGAAATCCACTAAATACCTAGGAATTACTATTACGTCAGTTTTAAATTGGAAAGAACACGTAGATAATGTCGTAGGAAAGGCGAAGTAGAGTCTGCATTTTATTGGCAGAATCCTTAAAAGATGCAACAGAATTACTAAAGAGACTGCATACACTACGCTGGTCCATCCTCATTTGGAGTATTGCTGCATAGTGTTGGATCAGGTGGGTTTGACGGAAGCCATCGAAGGAGTCCAAAGAAGGGCAGCTCGTTTTGTATTGTCACGATACAGGGGAGACAGCGTCACGGAAATGATACAGGACCTGGGATGGGAATTATTACAACAGCGGCGCTAATCGCTGCGGCGTGGTCCACTTATAAATCTCCAATCACCGACATTCTCCTCCATATGCGAAAATATATTGTTGACGCTCACCTACATCATCAGAATAAAATGCGAGTACTCAGAGCACGGCCGGAGAAATTGAGATGTTCTTTCTTCCCGCGCGCTATTCGAGAATGGAATGAGAGATAATTAGGTGGTTCGATGAACCCGCTGCCAGGCACTTAAATGAAAAGCGGGAGAATCGGGGAAGAGGAGGAGATGTACAAAGAGAAGGGAAATCGACGGAGAGAAGAGGGAGGAGGAGACAACAAATCAGATTTGCAAACAAGTGGTCCCTCTGTGACAGGCGTGGTCACGGTGGTCTATGGATAGTGGCAACGCAAACTGCAACACCTTGAAGAAAGCATCCAATCAGGTTACGCCTTTGCGGTGAGAGGGGGATGTCCATGATTAGTGATTCAGCGCTGGCGCACGTCACTAACACCAGTAACGGCACCTGCAAGCGCTTATATAAAGGAGGAAGAGAGGGCCATTTGACGTCCTGGAACTGTTTTTCCGTGTGCTGGTTTGTGTAAGCAGTTTCGACATGTCTCGTAGAAGAGACCAATATTTTGAATATTGAAGAGTAGTTGCCCAGACGGACTTCGGTTTATCATTCAGATAAATCAGTGACACCGAAGAAATCATAAGAGAAAAAAGTTGTAGAGAATCTTCTCCTTTAAATATTCTTTTGTTGTATTTGTGACTCAGATGTAATATTAAGTCTTTATTTTCATTTAAATTTCGAGCTTTTAAAAGGTGACCGCAAAGGCCGACTTTTAGTGTTACTACCTTAGCCTTAAGTGGTCCAATACACGTTGCATTAGCCAATGTGGCTGCGACTGGAACTCCACTGCAGCAGCTGGATAGATGGACCACTTTCGTGACTGCTGGTGGTAACTTGACTACTACGGGTTATAAATGGTAAACGCGCGCGCATTTGCCGTGTGAAGTCGGTCCCAGACAATGGGCAATGTTCATCTAAAAAGGCGTTCGAAATTATCGAACAAAAATATGAAAGAATAAATGAACGGAAACTGTGCAACTTTATTAACAGTGACGTGTTTAAACCAGTTTTAATAGTGAGACAGAAAGTTCACTTAAAAAATTTGAGGATTTCGTCTTATGCTATAAAATTAATCAAAAGTATCAAGGAAATGTCGCTATCGATAAAATATTGTACATTCATATACAAGAAACCACAAACTTTCAGATGATTAAATAAAATAAAAGCAATAGTAATTTATATTTAGATATGCGTGTAATTAAAAAAAATTGTGGTGATCGACTGCTGCGTGTTGATAATAGAAGGAACTATCATAGATGCAATTTCCGTGGAGATGCCATAATCAACATGGCCGTCAATAGACTGCAAAGATTGCCGCAACGATGGTCGTGGAGGTCGATGGATTTTTGACTGATTCACAATTAAATAATAAATTAAGATCGCTGAATCCCGGAAAATTTTACCAAAAATTTTCAAATAATAATTTCGACTGCAACCAAGCAACTGTGATGCAGATCAGAAGTCAGTAGATGCAGGGAGGAACTATAGACCGACGGGACCGACGGCACCCACCAGGCTCTATGACGGGAATATTTTGCACAAGACGGTGACGGAGCTCTGCTACGTCACGAACCAAGACAAATTCGGTCTGTGGGCCAACGAGCCATGTCCCTGCAAACCAAGCGACGTCTCTTTGCAGCGGAATGGACTCGCAGGAAGATGCACGTGCACGTGCAAACAAATGGACCGACATTGTCTATACTGACGAATACAGATTCCGTCTACACCTTTACGATAGTCAATTATATATTTTTGACGACGTTACAGCGTTCAATGAATGAAATAAATCTCAATTTGCGATCAGTTATGGCTTCATTGTACTAGGTTTAGATGGAATACCAAAGTGCGGCGAATGAAAATTTGTGCCCGGCCGGGATTCGAGCCCGGGATCTCCTGCTTTCTAGGCAGACGCGTTGACCACGCCGCCAACGAGGACACAGAGAGTAGCCCGACTGCAGAGGACTCTGCATCCGCCGCACTTTGGTATTCCATCTGAACGTAGGACAGTGAAGCCACAACTGATCGCAAATTGTGGTTTATTTCATTTACGATAGTCGGATTATAGTACGCAGACACATTGGTGACAGGCAAATTGTTGACACTTCCTGGCAGGTTATAATTGTGTGCCAGAACCGGGATTCGAACCAAGGACGTTTGCCTTTCGCGGACAGGAGAACTTGTGTGAAATGTGTAAAGTAGGAAGCGCGATACTGACAGAAGTAATGTTGTGATGACGAACCGTGAAGCGTGCCGGGATAGCCCAGACGGTAGAACGCTTGCCCACCAAAGGCAAAGGTCCCAGGGTCGAATCCCGTATCCCCACACAATTTTAATCTGCCAGGAAGTTTCACAACAGCGCCCAATCCGCTGCAGAGTGAAAGTTTGAGGCAAATTGCTGCCTTATGCTCCGCCCATACAGATCCTGCAGCTGACCCTATGACTTGGAGTGGTACTCGATCCCACTCCCGCACTGTCAGAGGTTGACGCGAGTCTCTTCCCAACAGGATAATGCGCGACTACATGCGACACGCCAGGTCCGGACTTTTTTCGTCGTTCGTGGGCTCGCATCGCTGCCTTGGCCAACCTCTTTTCCTGACCTCTGGTGTATATTTGTCGGACGAATCGAGGCAACACCAGATAAACTGTTTGTGGAAGCCACATTGACTGCTATATCACTCCTATATCCTGAGCCTCTTTGATTCAATGCTCAAGCTTGTAGCAGCCGCTATGTCCAGCATCGGCGGCAGCGTTCAGTACTGTTTTCATCTTCTTCTTCAGTTCAGATGGGGATGTATAGTCTTGTAGTGTTTGTACAACGTATCTACCATACAGATTCAGCTGTGATATCTCCGGTTCTCCTTGGTGTTGCGTGTAGGGTGTTCGGCAGTGTGTTAATGAAACGACGTAAGTCCAGATTCCAGTCATTAGACGGTTTTCTGCTAAACTCAATCGCTATGGCAACTTACGTATTTTGGTAGGAGTAGCAGCTCATTCTATCAGAGGCGCAAGGTACTTGCTGTGTAACATGTGGGATATGTCCATAAGGAAGCAACAAAGAACAAAAGCTTGACAGTAGAATCATTTTAACGATACGGTATCTCCACCTTCTGTAAATGTGATGTGAAACGGAAAATATTACGATGTTCTCGCCATAGGAATAGTATTTGGGATGAGTACACTATTCTGATCCCTTGGGAGCGCTGGTGAAGGTGAAGGTTGGGAAAACCATCGAAACGGTAAAATTGACAGTGTGGAACGTCAAAAATCTTACAAGGAGCAAGAACCATCAGAAGTGTAAAACACGTATTTTATGGGTCTCGGATATGTTGAAAAGGGGCAGATACTGAATATGAGATTAGCCGGATTTTTGCGACTAACGTTAAACGTTAGAAACGTTAGAAATTTTCCAACCAAGCGAGCGTGGCGCAAAGGTTAAGGTCTCCAGCTACGACGTTGGAAGTACCGTGTTGCCATCCTCTGTGTTTTCTACATCTACATCTACATACATACTCCGCAATCCACCGTAAGGTGCGTGGCGGAGGGTACACTGTACCACTAGTAGGCATTTCCTTTCTTATTCCAGTCCCAAATAGAACGAAGAAAAAAAGAATGCCTATATGCCTCCGTACGAGCCCTAATTTCTCTTATCTTGTCTTTGTGATCTTTACGCGAAATGTAAGTAGGCGGCAGCAAGATCGTACTATACTCAGCTTCAAATTCCGGCCCTCTAAATGTACTTAACAGAAATTCACGAAAAGGACGTCGTCTTTCTTCCAGCGATCCCCAATTGAGTTGCCGGAGCATTTCCGTGACACTCGCGCATTGGTCGAACCTACCGGTAACAAATCTAGCTGCTCGTCTCTGAACCGCCTCTATGTCTTCCTGTAAACTGATCTGCTGCGGGTCCCAAACACTTTAGCAATACTCAAGACGTGGTCGTACAAGCGTTTTATACGCGGTCTCCTTTACAGGTGAAGTACATCTTCCCAAAATTCTCCCAATAAACCGAAGTCGGCTGTCCGCCTTACTCATAACTGTCCTTACATGCTCGTTCCATTTCATATCGCTCTGCTATGTTTCGCCTAGATATTTGAACGACGCGACAGCATCAAGAAGCTCACTACTAATGCTGTATTTGAACATTATGGGATTGTTTTTCATGCTCATGTGCATCACCTTACATTTTTCTACATTGAGAGCTCGCTGCCATTCTTCACACTAACTAGAAAATTTGTCTAAGTAATCATGTATGCTATTACAGTCAATTAAGGATGCTCCAAAATTCTACAGGAAACTGATTCCTGATATTGTCCTGTAATTAAGAGGGTCACTTCTCTTTCCTTTCTTATAAACTGAAGTCACCTGCTCTTTTATTCAAATCACTAGGAATTTTGCGCTGTATTAAAGATTCGCTATAAATGCAAGCTAAGTAGGGGGCCAACGCCGCAGAATAGTCTTTGTACAACCGAACTGGTATTCCATCCGGCCAGGAGACTTTTTCGTATTTAGCTCTCTCAGCTGCTTCTCTACACCGGAAATACTTATTACTATGTCCTCCATTTCGTAATTAGTAACGTTGATGAAATGATTGTACCTTTGTGCGGTCCTCCTGCGTGAAATATTTCTTAAAGGTTAAATTTAGAACTTTACCTTTCCGTTTGTATACTTCCATTACAGCCCCAGAATGATCAAGGAGTGACTGGATAGTTGGCTTTGACCCGCTTTACGATTTTACGGTTTTTGCTTTTCTTTAAATCAGAACAGCCGGACATTTTCCCATTCTATTTTACATAATATCAACAAACACTTTACATTGTGTGAAATTAATACGAAATATTCAAATTTGACTTAGTGATTGAATCGTTCTGCAGTATATTTATTAGCTTGCCGTTTTATAGTGTAACAAAAGTAGGAATATTTGTATGTAATCGCCTTTTTGGTAGTTCAGTTAAGACCGTATTTGATAACCCCCCAACAACCTACTTTTTTCCTCTTTTTCAATCACTCTGGCAGCAGTTCACACCACTCCTCTCCCCCACAGCGCCCTCCACCCCATTCTCTCCTTTCCCCCGCCTCTACTTCCCCCAACATCCCCCCTACCTCTAACTCAACGCGAAATATAAAAGTTGTAAGTGCCCCCATAAATCACAGTAATTGTCATAACATAGACGAGATGTGTTGCAGTCGAAACTACGAAGGTAAACATCTTCAGTTATGTACAACTATGTTAAACGTAAAGTGTGTTAATCTTACCATCAAATTATTGTAAAAAGCTTTCAGATAGTACATATTCGCTTTTCTATCTTGTTTTAGATTCTGAAGATCATTATGATGGAATGAAACATGGAAAATAAAACCTTGCAACTTTACACTGATATGAGGTAATAAATCATTTCAAATATTAGTGCAGTTGCTGACTCTCGCAAGCCGATTATGTCAACTATAGTAAAAATGTAATCTTCATGTCATTATTATAAAATCTTACTCGCTATCGCCTGCATGGCTTTCTATGCCACAACAGAAATCCGGATTATATTTGTTATAAGAACAAACCAAAACACAATGGTTTACTTAGTCCAAGCACATTTCATAAAAGCTACTGCCATTCATGCGCACGAAGAGCGATACCAGTAAAAGTTCATTTACATTAACAAAGAGTTCTCTATCATCCAACTTTGATGCGAACCACACGTCTTTGATCATCTACGACAAAGCAGGTGCCCTGAATTGATGCAAAATTAATGATCGTAGTTTTCCGACGAATATCATTCGGATTTCTGTTGTGCCATAACTAGCCATGCAGGAGATAGCGAATACGATTTTGTAGTTATAACGTGTAAATGAAATTACTACGGTAAAATTGAATATTTCTTACTAATTTCTCACAATGTACACTGTTTGTTAACATACAAGGCGAGTCATATGTCCTTGGACACCTTCATAAATTGGAAGATTAAAGAGAAAACTGAAAAGCGAGGCATGCTGCGCGCACAGACATACATCACTAGACTGGTAAATGTGCCTCTGTGAGTGAAGCCTGACGCCGCCATTTTGCTTCCTCTCACGTCAAAAAGTTTCCATATGATAAGACTACTATCTTCTAACGTGAAATGACGTTGTAAGCTGAACTAGCTGGTTCAAACATGCTCTGCATTTGTACTATTACTTCCTTAGTAGTTGTATTTAATAAATTCATTGTAAAATCGCATTATGAGAAGAACATCTTACATACAGTTTATGCATACTGTAGTTACGATATAGGAAAAACATTCAGAATAGTTAAGATGCGTGTGAACCACAACAATTAGAACAGTGCATGGATCATATTATTGAAAGAAAAGCCGAAGTTGTATGAAATTGGCAACACATAAATAGAAACAGCAAATCAATGCAACTCATTATTGTATGTATCTTCAGTTTGCTGTACGAAAAAATTACAGCCATATACAACAGACGAATAAACCATTACGTCAGAACTTTAAAGACGGCGTAGTTCCGTCAGTCGATCCGTATTTTTATGACTGTTTCATGTAATTACAGAAATGACTGCTCACACGTTTATACGATAGAAATATGGCGACCAGACTTGAGTGAACCGATTATACTGTATACGACATTGCCGGTCTAGTAATGTATGTGTGTGAACGACAGGCAGTATGAGCTGTGGCGTGTTGGAGCAATACCGTCTAGATACAAGGCCTCACAACAAGTCAGTGTGACGTCACACCGATAGGCTGCCACTGCTAGCCGAGTGGCCGGCCGCTGGGGCACAGCGCTTTGTAACGCCATCCAGTGAGCTTGAGATGGCGGCCTATGCGAGGTCGACGAGAAAGACAGTTCGCGGCGCGCACGTTATGTCACGTGATCAAGTGAGGCTGGCCCAGCGCGATCTCTAGCTGATTGGCCTTCCGCTGGGGCACAGCCCACTGCCTCATAGCGGACAGCGATTGCATATGCTCAGGCCTACGTTGATCACGTGACATGCGTGCCGCAGTCTTTCTCCTTGGCCTCAGGCCTATCAGTGTGACGTGTCAAGGACTTGTTCTGAGGTCTTGGATCTAGACGGTTTGGCTGGAATCTCGAAGGGGCTGGGCTGCAGTGTAACCTTTTCAATTTATGGTGGTTCTTAGAAAGGAGGTTAATCCGCTGGTTTTTGAACTTCTGGAAGAGGTTTGCATGAGTCGTGAGATGTGAACGTTCTTAAAAGCGCCATATCATGTTGATTGGGATGTTGGACTGGAAACCGAACCGTTGGTGTGACTAACTCAGTAATGTTCTTTTTTAACGAAAGCTAGTGGTGCGAGCATGTCATTTCCTTGGCCTGGGAGGATTTGCTCCGTTTGCTGCCTGGAATTAAGCATTGAGTTGTTTCCTAAGGTGTATCGAGTATTCAGGTAGAGGTGCTTTTTTTCTGGCATCGTAGGTTGCAAGTGCTTCTCTTACATTGGTAGGCAGTGATATCCTTTCACTAGTTTGCACCTAGCTATGCAGTGATGCTATTCATAGAGTTCATTGCAGTGTTTGTAGCTTTCTGTGTATTGTTGTTTGGCCCTTTGGGCAGCTAGGTGGTCCAGCGATTTCTTCTGCCCTGTGTCCGTACACGCTATCGTAGCTACTCTGGGGCTCGGGCGTTTCTAGAGAAACATTGTCTTCCTTTCTCCTTAGTTTTTGCTCTCACTTACAGTTTGCGTTGGATCTGTGAGGAACAGTATTGTTCTTTCTTGGCTATTTATGTTATAACTGTGGTAAGTGCTTTCATTGGGTGCCCAGTAACTGCCGTGTTTTCCCTTTTTCTCGCTTGGTGTTCTCAGCGGCGTCGCACCATGACGTTACGGACTGCAGGGTCTGCACGGTCACACACTGCGTAAGGAGGGACACGCTTTTACTCGAAACATACCTCGCCCTTCCACAATTACCCTTGTTTCTGCTTATTTTGGTGTATCGTTACTGATAATTTTAAGCCTCTGGTGTATAAAGAGGACCCATAGTCTTGGTGTGTTGTTGCGTTAAGTGCCTCAACATCGGTATTTCATGATTCTGAATGACTGTTCTTGCTACGTTCATATAGGTTATGCTCAATGTCGTTTCGTGGTAAATTGTTATATTTTCAATGTATTCTTATCTTATACGCTTACTTTAAAAAAAATTGACGACACTCCTAACCCCACAGTAATTCACTTACATTTCTTCTCTCCATTTTTATAATTCGAGTTTAAGATTCCAGGGCGACTAAGTGCAAGAAACAAGGGAGTAATCTTGAAAAAATAAATCTCTTATTCATAAATAAGTTTTGTCTTGGTTAATCAGTGTTCCACGCCTGATCTGTGACGAATAAATACAGTTCCGGAAATACTGCTTCATTCACTTCAAACCACTTTAATCAAATTTTACAAGCTGCAACACACATTTAAATCCTTTGATTTTTTTCCACAAAAAAGAAAGCCAGTATACAGCGCGTTCATTAGTACCGTCCATTAATTTAAAAACGATCGCTCATTTTAATGTCATGTAAATTTTGAAGCATTTCATTAATATTTAATCCCCCACAAATTACGTTGCACCATACATTCCTTTAATTAAAATGAACATTCGTCAACGGAAGTGCAAAGGTTAAATAAATGTGATATTTGTTGCTAGGCAGAGGAATGTATGACTTGGCTCCCTTCATTAAAGAGAACACAGATTCTAAGAGAAGATGCATGTTAAATTACTCATAATCAATAGGTAATATAAAAGTGTATGTGTGTATGTTCCACGTCTCCTCCTAAGCTTCTGAGCCGATTTGAAGCATATTTGGTACAAATATTCTTTACTATCAGACAACAATCGCTGTGGGGGGGGGGGGGGGGGTACGAACCATGTCGTTCAGAAGATGTGACATCATAATAAACGAGATCCACAAAAACCTCCTGCGGACCAAACAAACAAAAGGCTCTTCCCGACCACGGTTCGCTTCGATGAAACTTTGTAGACTAGGGGTGACTTCCAGAATTTAGAGTAGACTGGGACACGGATGTTATCCCGAACACCTACATCGTTTCAAAATTATGACGTCTAGACACTGTCATAAGGAACCAGTGATTGTCGCGGATCTGAACCACATAAGTTTCACTGTATTACTTCATAGGTTCGACAATAATCAGTGCAATTTGCTCGCTGACTAAACTATGTGTTATTGTAGTTTTTATTTTTGCTTAGCACCACAAAGGCTCATAAATGGAGAAGAAATTTTCTGTTTTATTTTTCATTGTGACCTCTATTCTGGACACTCGTTATATTATGATGTTTGGAATAATGTTTTAACTGCCCCGTTACAACTACTGTTGGTTGGGTGATAGTTGTACTTTCGTGTTTCATTCGAAAAAGTGACATAATCTCTGATATCAACATCACGCATTGCTCGCCCATACCAGGAGACAATATTGGTATTTTTACAAGAACTGTTAACAACATAGATTAGTGCAAGAGGGTAATCTGCTTATAAAAGATGTACTGCCGGTAAACGAGGTGTTTTTTTTTTCTTCTTTTTCCAAATATATTCCCATTTATAAGTAACGCTGACATAGTAAACAAAATGTCGAAATGGGGACGTATACTAAGACATGTCAGGAATACTGCAACCGGTCCAAGGTCCAGGGATGTTCTCATATAAAATCATTTCGTTGTACTGCTCACTACATATTCGATGATTTAGTCAAAGTACCATCCACGATTCAGATTCCATATGAAGGTAATTATTTCACTGTGTACATTACGAAAGTTGTTGGTCATTTCAAGAAAAATTGCCCCCAATTACTAATTGTTCCGAATGGCGAATGCGAATTTTCTAGTCTCATACAAAATTCTGTATCACAACACAGTCAGTACAAGAAGTAGCTTCTACAAATCCTTTGCCTATTATACAGTCTGAGAAAGGGGTCTCTTTACCGTTCTAGAAATATCACCTAAACACACTAACAGACGTATATTTGATATTGATTTTAATAAAGAAACTGTCGACAACTGAGTCCTCGCTAATAAAGTACTTTTTCCAGCGAATACCAGATCAAAAATCTGGCAAATGAAACTGACCTAATTTGACAAAGTATCAGTGCACACAAGTCCCTCAATGTTGTTGTGAGTGATTTCGATATGATGTTTGTAACGCACTGAATTCTTGCAACGCTAAAAGCCACAGAATCTGTCAGGCCAATCCTCAGACAAAGAAAGAGTGATTTATAAAAATACGTCAAATTTAAATAAAAATTCTCAATTCAGATGATATTACAAGTTTATTGATTACGCACTCAGAGCGATTAGTTAAGTAATAACCATTAAAATTTCATCGCACGATTATAGACATAAAACTAATTTTCCCAGGCCCACAGACAGTATCGACGTATTGTGTGCATAGAGGAGCATCGGATGGAGGGAGCAGCATAATTGTGGCAATGCACATTTAATTATTACAGTGAAATGGCCAAGATGGCGAAATCTTGTTTAGTTTCCCTTCGGCCGTTATTTCAAACCGTCGCTGTAGCACGCGGTGGCGGAGGGAGACGAGTTTTCGCCTTCTGCGAATCCGCGCCAGTTCAGGCCATCCAACGTCACGGTTGGAACTCCGCCACTGCCAACGGCCACAAGATAGGTAACACCGAGGCATCCCTCCTCTGTTAGGTTGGCTACAGGGACCTTTTCGTCAACCGAGGAGCTACAAACGAATGCATTGGTCACTTTCTAAAAAAGCCCGGATAGCAGCTCCCAACCCCATTCCGTTGCAGTTCCTGGAGTTACCGACGGCAGTTACCGTCATTTAGTGACACGTGCTTCCCATTACCTTGGGAGCAAGCAGCCTGTCCTAGACTTCCGTGCCGGACTCGACATGATCACCGATACTTCATACTTTGCATTTTCGGTGGATGCGATCGCCTTACTTGTGCTTCTGCGCCATCTTTTCTGGAACTGCTACTCCGGTATGTAACATGTTCGTTGCCTAGGTCCGGCCGCTGTTCTTGTAATCATGCGTGAACTCGTGGCTAGTTTCTTACCTTTCGTCTTAAACCACCTCTGAGGACTGGTTCTTATTTATATTCTTACTGTAGTATGTATCTTGCGACTTGGCCTGCAGTAAGTCTATTCCATGCACAGTGGCAGTATTTAGTGTGTGAGGGTTTATGGAAATTTGTGACAGGGCTACCTCGGCTCTATGTGCTTTGATTTTAATATATGTTTCGACTGGCTACGCCGACTTTCATTGTCTGTACCTTCCCTTATGCTCCCGTTTTGCAAACCTTTTACCAAGCGCTGAAACACCTGCTGTAAGAGATGAAGTCCGACCGCCTGGAATAGAAGATCTGCAGGTAAGTTGCCTGTCAGGGAACAGTGATAGTCGGAGACTCTTTATTCAGCCACAGCTACAGCTTCACCCAACATGTCCTGTGCTATCCTATGCTACACGTTATTATAGAACTCTTGAAACCACTGTTAGCTAAAAGACGTCTGTTCTTTCGTTTTTATTTCGATCTACGAAATTGTGATGTACACTGAATTCCAGTTATAGTTATTTGTAAGATTATGTTCCGCTGTTGCTACTGTAATAACCGCTGCCTGTAGGGTCACTGCTACCAAAAGCCAAAATGAAAAAAAAAAATCCCAAACCAGCTTCTCTTTCATCCTGCCGCGCAGCAGTCTGGAATAGGACAGACAGGCGGCTCCGAGTTTTTTTATGGGACTTAACTACGGGGTCATCAGTCCCTAAACTTACTAACTACTTATGAACTAACTAATTCTAAGGACGGCACAAATATCCATGCCCGAGGGGGGATTCGAACCCCCGACCGTAGTGGCCGTGCAGACCGTGACTGGAGCGCCTCGCCTCGCCCCTCGGCCACGGCCGCCGCGGCTCCGAAACTGTGGTTCGCGAACGAAATAGAAATATCTAGCTACGTAGAAAAAATACAAAACCAATCCAAAACAAGAAACCAATGTGGCAAATAAAGTACTCGGATCAAAACGAGAAAAACGCATTCGCAGCATTCGGTCAAGTTTGCGATATGGCACCTCTACGTCCTCTCTCACCTGCGACTGGTACCATGTGAGTTATTTTCCACTGATTTACTCCTTCCATTAACTCAAGATCGTACCCTGCTTGCTGCTTGTTTGTGTAGCCGTTTTTTAGTGGCAGTTTGATTTATGTTGCAATATATCTCTATTTTCTGTTAATTTCACTATTCGTACGTGGATGAAGATTGGAAGATACCGTATTCAGTGGGCAGCGAGAGTACAGATTTGAAGGAGTTAATGGGATCCACAATTACTTATATGAGCCCAGTTTCTTTACTTTTTTTTCCTTTGTAAAATATTACAAACAAACTTTGCGTGGTAATGACTTACGCCTGAAACTAGCAAGTTTCAATAAAGATATAGAATGTGTCAATAACACCAAGGCTAAACACTACCACAAAACTCACTGATTTTACCACTGAATTTGTATAAAATAATTTTATTGCAGAAAACATTTCTTAAATGTTACCTACACCAATTTCGAAAGTCTTACTCAACAAAGAATTTGTATATAACATTACATCTATATCTATATATAAAAGGCTTGTGTGTGTACGTGCTGACAGACTTTTCTCCATGACCACATACTGCCACCCACTCGTGGTTGTTGTGGTAGATAGCCCTTGGTCTAATGATGTTAGTAAGGGTGCGTGGCAGTGGGTGAGTGTAACGACCAAAAATTCGAAAAATATGCAATAAATACTCTTAGGAAAAGCTATATACTCTGTGACTTACGAACTTTACGGTACGAGTGAAAATCTGTTTATTCTGAAACTTCCTGGCAGATTATTCTTTCAATCGTCAGACAATGCGGTCCTTTCAGACTTTAATAACGACGAGGAATATCAAATACGCAATTGTTTAAAATAGATCACATGTTTCCGTCAACCACACATTACCGACTATGAACAGAGACACAAAACAAAGATAAAAATCCAGATAGACTCAAAGATAAAAATACTCATGGAACATTGATCACTGTCGTTGAAGCGTGGTGGTAACACAGCCATACATTAATGATATAGCCGCGAAACTCTCCGCTGTGAAAGATGTTATCGTTTGACAGCTGGGTCAAGAAAAACTATGCGACGTAGTCCTACTCATATCCCGGCGGCCCCCTGTCATAATGTTGGCAACAGATGAGAATCATGTGACATCGTTATAAGCCAATCGCGTGACACGCAAATATTTTGTCGTGAAATCAAGCATACAGCAGGAACAGCAGTATTTATCTACACTCTATGTGGTTCGGTCATCTTTGCAACGATTTTATATCGTGTTATTGATGTTGCCAACATAAAAACACGAAGCCGCCAGGATAGAAAGTAAAATTTTACCGAATCAGATACATCCGTTGTTGTCACATCTCATCATGACCAGCACTTTCACGCGAAACTCTTTTGTATAGAGTCTCATGATTCACAGTCTTACAATTCATTCCAAATGCCTATTCAAGAAGATATTTGTGAAAACTGTTACAGATCAATATTCGCACTTATCCAATATCGTTTTCAGAAATGTAATTTGCCAGCCGCTTTCGGCGCTGCTGTTGCAATGTGTAGCTTTATGAACACAACCTAACATTGAATTTACATTGTTCCGAACCACGGACTTAAATTAATTTCACGCTTAGTATGAAAAACTTTATGAACATTCATCGTTTTCGACAATGACATCTACTTAAATTTGGCATATTGGCTAGGAGAACTGAGTTTATTGACAGTGAGTTCCAACAAGGATTGTGTTCTTGCTGACCTACGTCCGGAAACCAAAGAACCATGATATACACAGGACCTTCTTTAACAACCGTTGCGAAGCACGGGCATATAAGCTAGTTAATATATAATATATAAAATATAATGTGTGTTTGTTTGTTCATATTTTATGCACGACCATAGCATACGTCCTACTGAGATAAAACTTTGTCAACTCATTGCTTGCACTCGCGCTAAGGTTATAGGGATACTAAAATTAACTTCGATGGTGCATGGCGGAGGGTGCTTTACAATTAGTGAATTCGTTTTTTACGCCTTCACGCTGAAGTGGATGTACAGATATGAATGGAATTTGGAACAGAGGTAGCTTATACCCTGTTTAATATATGGAATACCTTTCGTAAGCCACCATATGGTGCTTGGTGGAGGATACGTCATAAAGCGTTAATGTTTGCTACTCCTTCATACTGAAACAGATGAATGTAATTTAGAATGAAGATAGCTTATATCCTGCATTACTACATGGGCTACCTTTCGTAAGCTACCGTTCGGTGTGTGGCAGAGGGTAACTTACAGTGCGTTAACACGTTTGTTACTTTTCATACTGAAACGCCTGGGCAGAATTGAATGAAATGTACAATAAATATACCCTGCATTAATACGTGGGCTACCTATCGTAAGCCTCCGTACGTGCATGGTGGAGGATACGTTACAACAAACATCCAAATTGTTTGTCACCATGAAAGACAGCACATGAAATATGTTTTCATGAATGTTTTCATGTTTTTATAATCTACAAGCCAGTGAATTTAGCATGGCTGAGAGTACCTTGCGAGTTTGACACCGTTTGACCAGTCACCATGAAACTTGTCCCACGTGTTTATACAGTATATATATGAGGACGTGGATTAGGTAGAGGAGGAGACGGACAGAAAGGGTAGGTAAATGTTCGTAAATCTGTCGGACCAAACTGCATGGTCATCAGTCCGTAGCTTACAAACTACTTAAACCTAGGTAAACTAACCTATGGACAAACACACACACGCACCCATGTCCCAGGGAGGACTCGAACCTCCACGGCGAGTAACCGCGCGCTCCGCAGCGAGGCGCTTTAGACCGCTCGGCTACTCCACCGCGGCTAGGCAGGAGACGGACAGAGGGTGGGTAGAGGAGGAGAATGAGAGAGGGAACGTGATGGCAGACAGGAGAAAGGAGATAAACAGAGAGATAGATAGATAGAGAGAGAGAGAGAGAGAGAGAGAGAGAGAGAGAGAGGGAGGGAGGGAGGGAGAAAGAGAAAGAGAGCAGGAGATGGACAGAGAGAGATGAGTAAATGCGAGATGGACTAAGACTGGGATAAATAAGTGCTGAGACGAAGTCGCGTTTCCAGCTAGTTACGAATAATTTTTATGTTATAATTGCCTTGCAGTCAGTGTAGACTGGGACGCTAAGATTTATCCAGAAAAAAAATTGTGTCCCACTACAAAAAAGGTGAGGAATCCTTGCGTCAGACTATTACAGTGGCGCTGCTTTCATTTCACGCCGTGTGACGTTCCACTCACTGTGCAAGACTGCACTTTCAATCATATCCACCAACTCGTCAATATGTTATGTATTGGCGGCTAGTGCTTCACATCACTGGAGGTTTACTTTTTTGAGTGCCCGATCTTCTAGTGGCGTCTCCACCTCCACCCCCTCCCCCCTGTCGATATATCGGCGCGGCGTCAAAAAAGTTGAATGGCGGGCCGCCGCGGAGCGGCCGAGCGCATTGAGGCGCTATGCTATAGTGAACGAGGTCGTTCCCCTTCGGGGGTTCGAATCCTGCCTCGGGCTTGGATATTTGTGCCGTCCTTAGTGTTAGGTAGTTCGTAAGTAGTTTGTAACTTTACGGACTGGTGACCCCGCAGTTATGTCCCATATGCTCTACAAACATTTGAACATTTGATATTTACGAGTGGCGTCGGGGGAAAGCGCTCCAGATTGCTTCAAATGTATAAAATGTTTCTATAGCTTATGGGACCGAACTACGGGGTCCATCAGTCCCTAAACTTACAAACTACTTACGAACTACCTAACATGAAGGACGGCACAAATATCCATGCCCAAGGGGGGGGGGGGGTCCGGTTTGCTCCCCCCCCCCCCCCTCTTTAGATATAATTTCGTTAAAGGCCAACGAAAGGCTTGTTTGCGCTTGTTTGCGCTTTCTTCAACTCGAGCTAAGGCGTCAGCCTACCAAGCTTCTTAATGTCACACTTCCAAGTTAAAAGCCGAGTAATTTGTTCTAAAAGGTACTGAACGTTGTTCATTTTTCTTTCGTAATAAACACCAAGAACATATGACTATGCACATGAATACAAAAACACAGTAAGTATATGAATACTCTGTTTACTGACGGCAACGAAATAAATCTGTTAAGATGAAGAGACAAGCTATTTTCGGGTCACGTGACACTGTAAGCATCACACCCTCCTAACCTTACGCTTTCTCCCACATCTTTTCAAAAGTGAAATATTTGTTACAACGAAGAGTATAAATGTCATTTACCCTCAGAATCGCGACACATTTCCGAAAACGTCCAAAGATGTGTGGCAAGTAACAATACAAAAGCCATTCTTGTTCCCGTATCTGTTAAAAAGAAGATTGGATTTTAAAACGTTTCTTGTAGTCGCGCTCGCCGGCCGCGGTGGCCGAGGGGACCGAGGCGCTCCAGTCACGGTCTGCACGGCCACTACGGTCGGGGGTTCGAATCCCCCCTCGGGCATGGATATTTATGCCGTCCTTAGTCTTAAGTGGTTCGTAAGTAGTCTGTAACCTTAGGGACTGATGACCCCGTAGTTAAGTCCCATAAGTTCTACAAACATTTGAACTTTTTTTTTTTTTTTTTTTTTTTTTGTAGTCGCGCCCGAACCCACTACCTTCGCAGAGCGATGCCGATGACCACGGCTATTCATTGTTGGGTGGAGAGTGATGACTTCATTATTATTCATGATCGGTTCTTCTGAAGGCTTTTACAGTTGATGCGTCTTTAATGTATGAGATATTTTACGAAATATAACGTGTTTTTGATACGAACCTTCAATGCGCCAAAAGCAAATATGAAGGCCGGATGTTGAATTAATGGAGGACTTACCGATGCGCAAGGCGAGGTGCGAAGTCGCTCCGTTCTCTTGCTACGGGACCATTCGTGCGTAACCGCGAATGTTCGAGTAGCCAGGAGCTGGTGTCTCTACCAGCTCCAACGCCTATGTTAAAAGCGGCGTTTCCCCTCGGCACTCCCTGCCGGAAGAGCGTCCATATGCTGCCTCCAGGGGGTTCAGAAGAGACGTTGAACCTCAGCCGCGCATGTGCATTGCAGCACTGGGGCCACTGCCGCCGCGACGCAAATCGTTTCTCATGAGATGAAAATACTTCGAATGTGTATATAAAATGATCTGATACAAGTAGCAAACGAAAAATAATAACTTAAACACTTTTTATTTTATTTCTATATCTACATAGATACTCTGCAAATCAGAATTAAGTGCCTGGCAGGGCTCATTAACCACTTTTATAACCTTTCTCTACCGTTACATTCTCTAAAAGCGCGCGGGAAGAAAGAACACGTAAATCATTCCGTTTTCGATCTGATTTCTCTTATTGGAATGGTCATGTAGGTGGGTGCTACCAAAATATTTTCCCATTCAGAAATGAAAGTCGGTGATTGAAATTTCGCAAATAGATCCCACCGCAACGAATAACGTCGTTATTTTAATGATTTCCACCTCAAAATCGTGCAGCATTTCCTTGACGCTTTCCCCCTGTAAATTGATAAAACAAAACGAGCTGCCCTTCTCTGAACCTTCTCAATATCTTCCGCCAGTCCCACCTGGTGAGGGTCCCACACTGGGCAACAGTACTCCAGGAGAGGACGCACAACTGTGATGTAGGCAGTCTGGTGGAACTGTTACATTTTCGAAGCGTCTGCTAATGAAACGTAACCTTTGGTTCACCGACCCCACAATATTTTTCTATGTATTCGTTCCAGTCTAAGTTGTCCGTAATTGTAACTGCTAGGTATTTGGTAGAATTTACGACCTTAAGGTTTGAGTGATTTATCGTGTAATTGAATTTCAGCGGATTTCTTTTAGTGGCCATGTGTATTATTTCACACTTTTCGTTATTTAGTGTTATTTTCGCCCATCTAGAAATGTTGTTTAAATGGCTTTATAGCTGCTTTTGATGCTCTGTTGACTTCACTGACCGATAAACGTCAGCATCATCCGCGAACAGTCTAAGAGAGCTTTTCAGATAGTCTCCTTAGTCGTTTATAAACACATGGATGAGTAGGGGACCCATAATAGACTTGCGCATAATAGTTCGCGATCGGGTGACGGCTCCCAGTGACGGCTGAGCGGCGTGCTCTGCGCGTGCAGGTGGAGGGAGAAGTTCCCCCACCTAGCTGCTTCATGCGCTTGCTGCTTGAGCCGCTAACGATATCACGCAAACCAAAAGAAACAGTTTGTGGATAATTTCTCGCGTTTAAGTTTAGAGTTATCTCTATATCTTGGCATTATGGAATTTATTAGTCAGGATTGCAGAGTGCAGAACACATCAAAACAGAAATTTTGTAGCACTGTAATCTAGCAGGCAGACGCTCACCTCGAAATGACTCATCAGCAGAAGGCAAACACGTGATTTTTAATTCTGCTACGCACCCTTTCGCTATTGCCCGTCGGTCTTCGCAAAAGAATCCAACGAACTATGAAGCGAGATACGTTTGATATGTTCGTCCGCTGCTCCTAGTTCGTCCGCTGCTTGTAGTTCGACCGCTGCTCCTAGTTCGACCGCTGCTCCTAGTTCGTCCGCTCTTTTTGGCTTCTGCTACCGCTACTAAAACAGCTCTTTTATTATGACAGCTTTTTATATAATGAATCAGTTTTTCCAAACCGTGTGCTATTAACCGTATTTTTGGGCAATTTGATATCAAATAATTAGGCAAATAAACCAGTTATTTACTCGAATGGGTGATACAATGGTATTCAACTACTTTGCATACAGAATACTCGTAGTACTTCATTTTCAAAATAGATTTCTTGTGGCAGTGAACTATGCAACTACAGCTGAGCTGCGTCTCAGCTCGAAATGAAGGTAACTGGCAGAACGGAATCACGCGATTCTGCGCGCTCTCGCGTCCTCTCGTTGTTCCCCGTCAGTCTTCGGAAAAGGAGAGGACGAACTAAGAGGCGAGGGATCTGCGAACTAGTTCACGTAGTTCGCCTGTGGGAACGCTCTTCCGAACTAGTTCGTTCGTGAACTACACAAGACTAACCCATAACGCTTTCCTGGGGAACGCCAGATATTACTTCTGTTTTACTCGATGGCTTACGGTCAGTTACTAAGGACTGTGTCCTTTCTGATAAGAAATCGCGATTCCAATAGTGCAATTGGGGAGATATTCCATAAGCACGCAATTTCATTATTTATTTATTTACATTTTTTCTCGACGAGCTTTTTCCGGGGATTCTCTGAACCAGTGAACACACAGGACGCGCCTCCGCTGATGTTACGTTCCTGTTCCTACTTTGCAGTAATGTTTTGCAGAACTCTGTATTTACGGCCCCGAAAACCGCAGCTGCTTTCCGCTTCCAGCGTTTGCTGCACCACAGCTGGTAGTTCCAGAACTTGCTGACGGCGTGCAGTGTACGGGCTCTGTAACTGGTCGGTGCGGCGGGCACGTGCAGCAGCCCCTATAGAAGAAAGCCTGCGCACGACGTCACAACATGGCGGCGGTGAGAGGCTTAGAGTCCTCTGAAAGATTGTAAACATTAGCAGTGCAAGCTGTTTATAGTGCATTCTTTCTTTTAGGAGTGTGTACGGTGTGATCGCTACGCTGGACGATTTGTGTGTGTGTGTGATAACAACGTGTGATCCCTTTTTTACTGACAAAATGCCGTTTCGCTGTTCCGTGCCGAAATGTAGAGGAAATTACGACTGTGGCCAAAAAGTTACCGTCTTTAAACGTCCGGAGAAGAAGAAATGGATATCAAAAAGTCCCAGAATAACTTGGCTCCTTCTTCAAGTCAATGAGTAAGTTATCGTTTTTGTTTAACTTTATAAAAGTGAAGGCACGACCGGCTGAAGTAATAGTTGTTGTATCTTTCGGGTTATGTGGTCGTGGTCCACGAAACATATCCGTTCCTGACGTTTCGTCCAGAGCTGCGCCGGACATCTTCAGAGGTACTGGTAGCGGTGAGTCTTGCCGGCAAGACTCACCGCTACCAGTACCTCTGAAGATGTCCGGCGCAGCTCTGGACGAAACGTCAGGAACGGATATGTTTCGTGGACCACGACCACATAACCCGAAAGATACAACAACTATAACTTTATAAAAGTTTTAAGTCATGACTACCGTCGGATATTGCGATTCATTTTATTTACGTAACCATTAGCTTATTCTTCTTCGGACGTTTAAAGACGGTAACTTTTGGGCCACAGTCGTAGTTTCCTCTACATTTCGGCACAGAACAGCGAAACGGCATTTTATCAGTAAAAAGGAGATCACACGTTGTTCTCACAGACACAAATGGTCCATTGTAGCGTACACACCGTACAGAACACCAATTTACGTAACAAATACACTCCCAAAAGAAAAAAAAAATGCACTATAAACAGCGTGCACTGCCAATGTTTACAGTCTTTCAGAGGACTCTAAGCCTCTCACCGCCGCCATGTTGTGACGTCGTGCGCAGCCTTTCTTCTATATGGGGTGCTGGCACGTGCCGGCTGTTTAATATCCGCGGATAAGTCCCCGCAGCCCGCGAATCAGTGAGGCACGGGGCGCGGCGCGACGCTGAAATTTGTGATGTTAGGGCGCGGGCGGCGGTGGAGTGGGGGGGGGGGGGGAGGCTGCGGCCAATAAGGTGGCCGGCAGTCAATGACGGCGCGGCACGCGGCCGCAGCCGCTCAACCGCCGATATTGCCCGACACGCACTCTGCAGCTGCCGCCGCTACTCACACTAGTCGCCTGCTTATCCCCGCCCAGATCAGACTGCAGCTTAACTCGGCCTGGTCCCACATTCGCTATTAGCGCTGGAGATGCATTCGTTGCAACAATTATATTTTCTTTTACTCATTGACTATAGTCGGCGTCACCTACGAAGGCGCCCCAGTTTTCAGCCGTTCTGCGCATCTAAATTTAACATTTATGAAATATTTCACGCAGGAGGACCGCGCAAATGTACCATCATTTAATAAGAGGTTTTTCAGACAAGATCGCTTTCTCCTTTTAATTACATAACCGGTTTCGGCGTGCTAGACGCCATCTTCAGACCTGTCGTAATTTTTCACATCACTGCTATTGCAACAATTTTTAACATAGCAAATTGGTATACATCCACATCCACATTTATGAATACGTCTTATTAAACAATTCTAGATCGCTCCAATAATGTGTACCCTATATACTACCATCATTTGATCAATGTACTAACTTCGAAATGGAGGACACAGTAATAGGTATTTCCGATGTAGAGAAGCAGCCGAGAGAGATAACTACAAAAAGATCTGCTGGTCCGGATGCAATATCATTTCAGTTTTACAAAGAGTTTCTGCAGCACTGGACCCTTACTTATCTTCCATTTTTTGCGAATCTTTAATTCAGGGTTAAGTTCATAGTGATTGGAGAAAAGCACATATGAATTTCGTTTATAAGAAAGGTATAAGAACTGACCCACATAATTACAAGCCAATATCGTTGACATCAGTTTCCGGTAGAATTTTTGGCCATATTCTCAACTGGAATACAGTAAATTTCTTTGAGACGGAAAAGCTTCTTTAGGAAACATCGTTCATGCGAAACTCAGCTTCAACTTTTCTCTCATGACTTCTTGCGAGGCATGGATGAAGGGCAACAAGCGGATTGTGTGTTTTCTCGATTTCTAAAAGGCATTTGACGCGATGTCACACAGCAGACTGCTAACGAAGATAGGAGCAAATGGAATAGGATCACAGATTTGTGACTGGCTGGAAGACTTCCTAAGTAATAGAATGCAGTACGTTGTCGTCGACGGTGAGTGTTCATCAGAGACGAATGTATCGCCATACGTGCCCCAGGGGTGTGTGATAGGACCGCTATTATTTTCTATCTATATAAATGATCCGATGGACAGAGTAACTAGTAATTTGTAGCTGTTTGCTGACGAAGTTGTATTGCTTGGGAAGGTGTCCTCTTTAATTGACTGTAATAGCATACAGGACGACTTAGACTAAATTTCTAGTTGGTGCGAAGAATGGCAGCTAGCTATGTAGAAAAATGTAAGGTGATGCGCATGAGTCAGAAAAACAATCCCAGAAAGTTCGAATACAGCATTAGTACGGAGCTTCTTGATACAGTCGCGTCGTTCAAACATCTAGGCTTAACATTGCAGAGCAATATGAAATGGAACGAACATGTAAGGATAGTTGTGAGCGAGGCGGACAGCCTACTTCGCTTTCTTGGGAGAATTTTGACAAGATGTACTTCATCTGTAAAGGATGAGTATTGCTCAAGTGTTTGGGACCCGCAACAAAGACTTAGAAGCAGTTCAGAGGCGAGCAGCAAGATTGGATACCGGTAGGTTCGACCAATGCGCGAGTGTCACCGAAATGCTCTGGGAAATCAATTGGGGATCGCTGGGGGAAAGACGACGTTCTTTTCGAGAAATTCTGTTGAAGAAATGTAGAGGGGCAGAATTTGAAGCTGAGTGTAGAACGATCCTGCCGCCTACTTACATTTCGCATGATGATCACAAAGTGCAATAGGAAAGGAAATGTGTAGTAGTCGTACAGTGTGGATTGTGGGGTATGTATGTAGATGTAGATCCCCCTCCATTACCGCACTGAAAGCCAATAATATTCATTCTGTAGGCGCGTGGCTGGCCGTGAGTTACGCAATGCCGGCCGCGGTGGCCGAGGGGACCGAGTCCACTACGGTCGGGGGTTTGAATCTCCCCTCGGGCATGGATATTTGAGCCGTCCTTAGGATTAGCTAGTTCATAAGTAGTTTGTTAGTTTAGGGACTGATGATTCTGTAAAGTCCCATAAGCTATACAAACATTTGAAACATTTTTGAGTAACGCAATATTTCTCACGCAGGGGCAACTCTTGGCGCTGGACCATAGTTCCTCCCCTCCACGCTTCAAATGTTCAAATGTTTGTATAGTCTATGGGACTTAACTACGGGGTCATCAGTCACTAAACTTACAAACTACTTATTAACTATGTAATACTAAGGACGGCACAAATATCCATGCCGGAGGGGGGATTCGAACCCCCGACCGTAGTGGCCGTGCAGACCGTGACTGGAGCGCCTCAGTCTCCTCGGCCACTGCGGCCGGCCCTCCACGCTTCCCCTATCGTTCAGCCTCTATGCGCGCAAGCGCATTCTTATATGATGCCAGCTATAATAATAGGCAAAGTGTGAAACATCTTCCTCGGCGTAATTTCCCTGCACCTGTAAACATTTTTCACAACGAGGACGCCAACTTCGTTTAAGGACTGAAAATCGGCATCCATGTCTCATCCATTGTCACTGTTGATGAAAGGATAGTCCCATTCATGCCGTTATTACGCGTCAACATTCTCTGTCAACATGCCACACTTGCAGCCTTATGGTTACCCATAAGTAATCACGACACCCAACTAGATGGCACTTCACACATTTCCAAGCCTTCACGCAGAATTGTCACTAGAGATCCTCAGGGAATAACAACTTCGGAGGCGATATGTTAACTAGTCCTTCGGCGACCCACCAAAACAGTTTTCTTCCAATCGGTCGATCATGTCGTCAGACCGGCCACTGCGAGGCCGAGAATATTTTATTCTTTTGACACACGACATTCCGCTTTTTCTGAACGTCACACGCACGAACGCTCATTGACCAGATCCATGACGCAATCACCATTCAAATGGCAATAACGTTCAATGGGTAGCACCCTATACAAATAGAGAAAACCAATAATTACACACTCTTCTTGTACAATCATCTTCGGCATTCAAAAAGTGTTAAAATGTTTCTTAAGCTAGTGGGATTTAACTGCGGGGTCATCAGTACCTAAACTTAGAAACTAAATTAACTTATACTATAACAAAAATCCTTCGTCCCCGAGAGAGGATTCCAACCTCTGACGGAGGCATCGCGCATCGTGCCATAGCGCTCGGCCAAACCGCCGCGGCTCTGCGGCATTGTAAGCATAAATCACAGTCTTAACTTTCTCCGCTGCCACCTGAGTTGAAAGGGCCTTACAATACTGTCATCTCTATGACGTATTCACGTATCTGAAAACAAACTACTTGATTGTATCAGTAGCCAGTCCTGAGAAATATAATCGGCATTGTAACTTGAATGCACTACGCATTACAGTCTCGGCACCACAGATGTTGCATGACTTTATTTTATTCTGGCGACCGCGACAGGGAATCTGAAGAATAACCGTACGATGGATTGAACAGTGATGATTGGGAGTAGCTTTCATAAATGAGAAACGCCGAGGCGGAGTGGCCGAGTGCATTGAGACGCTACGCTCCGATGCGCGAGGCCGTTCCCCATAGGGGGTCCGAATCCTCCTTCGGGCATGGATGTCTGTGTTGTCTTTAGTATTAGTTTATAAGTAGTTTGTAAGTTTAGGGACTGATGACCCTGCAGTTAAGTCCCATAAGCTTAACAAACATTTGAATATTTTAATACGAGAAACGGCCGTAAATCTAGTTCCACTTTGTTTTTTATTCGAAAAGATGTTGACAATTTTGGTAAAATTCTTGGTTCCATGAAACTGACGTTTCATTTATTTATACATGACGCGATTCGCCTCCTCTGGGAATCATCAGAGGTTGAAATGGGGAAAAAGTTACAAGCTTGTTTAAAAAACAGAACTAAAATTTGTTAAATCTTTAGTAAGCAAGAAATATGAAAAATAGGGAATGTGCAGACTGAAACTGCAGGCCACACGACCACATTCACGTTTTGGCGTGAGGGGAATGAAGACTGAACTAATAAAGAACATAGTTTAACGTTCAAGTACTTATCTCTGAGGTTACAAAGCGTCAAATTATTAAATTCAATAAAAATATAAGCTTTACAACACAGGTGGGAACTGTTGCTCAAGAATGGAGGGCATTGACGTTAATGGTAAAACCTAATTTAGCTGCGCGAAGCTTTGTTTACTCAGTTAAGAGCCGCTCTGTGCCACAACCACAGGATGCTTCGTGTCTCGTGTCTCAAGAAAGTTTGTAAATCTATCGGACCAAACTGTGTGGCCATCAGTCCGTAGCTTACAAACTACTTAAACCTAAGTAAACTAACCTAAGGACAACACACCTATGCCCCAGGGAGGACTCGAACCTCCATGGCGAGCAACCGCGCGCTCCACAGCGAGACGCTTTAGACCGATCGGCTACTCCACCGCGGCAGCTCGTGTCTCGTTGGTAACAATTGACAATAGAAGAAAATTGTTTTAAAAGCGTATAATTTTTCCTTACATTATCTAGCAAAACCTGGCAACACGTTGTTGCGGCTCAGTCTGATATGAAATGGATGGGGAAGTAACTATTCTTGCGAACTTTGACTTACCGAGAAAACACAGCATCAATACTCTGGGTCGCGTTGTTATGGCTAAGTTGAAGAGATAAGATGTTTTCGCAGAAAATTGTCTATTACACGAGTGGACTAAATGTTCTCTTCGCCAGTTTTCAGTATAAACGAGAATATCAGACGCTTTATCGACTCTGAAGCATGCGACAGGGAATAGCTCATGAAAGAAATAAGAGAAGTTATCATTGTTGTATTTTATTCATCTCTCCTCTCCTCTGTCTATCCCGTGTCTTCCTCCTCATCATCCTTCCCCCATCCAACCAGTCCACGTCTCCTTCAATATCTGCGCCTTCATCCTGTCATCCATTGCGCCCTCATCCCTCATGTTCTATTTTTCTCCTGACTTTATCTATCCTCTGTTCCCCCCGTGCTGTCTCAAAGAAGTACACACCATCCCTGTGCTCTTCACAGGGATCACTGCGAGGTTATAACGAGGGCCGTCTGTGGAGAATCTTACATTAACACTAACAAGTTCACTGCACCTTAAGTTTTGCTCTATCGGGGATGATAAAAATTCGTCCATCCCCACCTGCATATGATTAATTAAAACACGTCTAAAATTAAGAAGGATGCGCTTCGTACAAGTTTTGTTTAAATTTTTAAGTAGTATGTTTATTTATTGGGTCAAAACTCTTGACTTATCTAATATAGCTTGTGAGCCCCCAGACAAAATTTACTTTGCCAAATATATTTTGAATCAGCCTATCAGGCTACTGTTCACTGCATAAAAAACGTTCCATTAGTCTGTGCCTCACCGCGAATACTTTGTCGTTATATTCACAGTTTGTTTGACAAAAACAGTGTTCAACAACAGATATCGAATGAATGAATGTTTATGAGAATTCAGTTAAAACTTCCTCAAAAGATTCATTTTTACAAATCTTGCAAGTTGAACAGTAACTCGCCACACTCGATAATTTTTTCTAAGTTCGACTGCACTTTTACACTCAGAAAACTTTTAAAGTCTCACTCTTCCGAAGGTCGCGGCACAGACCGGCATAGCTTCGGCGTCGCGATGCAAGCCAAACACACACTGCCACACCTGCCAGCCAGCATTATTTGGAAACCTCCTTGGTTTCGATTTATCTGTGAAAACACAATAACTGTTTGTTATTTTTGCTTCATAATGTTGTGATGTTTGTTAGTGTTTATGCTTCTTGGTTGTCGAATGTTTGCCTGCTGTAGGTATGTTTTCATTGGTAATGTTTTGCTGCTAATTTGGTACTACCGCCCAGCTGTTATACTTGTCCTCCGGAGAAACCTATACGTCACGAACTTCCCCTTCGCCGTCACCAACATACAGCACTTTGAAAAGTATACTGTAGTTTCATAAATATACATATTTAAACACTTACACTAAACACAAATAAATATCAAACTGATCATAGTAATTAACATTTCATTTCATGAAATTTCATTTCTCCTGGGGAGCAATTATATACAAATTAATTATTTAAACAAAGAAAACATGCATCAGTAAATTTCAACAATGTGATTTTGTGGTATAATAATTTTCTAATACGGCACCTGCGAACAAACACTGTCATGCTGGTCGTGTATCTGTCTTGTACTTTATGTTATTAACAAAATTATACAATTGTACAATTGTATCAGTGAATTAGGTTTGCCGGCCGAGGGGACTGAGGCGCTCCAGTCACGGTTTGCACGGCCACTACGGCCGGAGGTTCGAATCCCCCTTCGGGCATGGATATTTTTGCCGTCCTTAGTCTTAGCTAGTTTGTAAGTAGATTGTAAGCTTAGGGACTGATGACCCCATAGTTAAGTCCCATAAGTTCTACAAACACTTGATTTGATTTAGAATTAGTTTTCCTGTGATCAATATTTATCTTACGTCGAATGTAAGCATATCGGGTGATCCACCTTGTTGAGACCTTTTATATGAGCCCTCGCTCACCTCTGTATCTTAAATGGTTTACAAGTTAAGAACTTTTTAACTTAAAACTAAAGTGCCGTATTTTCATTCTATTAAAACTTTTTATATGTGCTTGATACGACTGATGTCTGTGCGTTACTAGACGTGTCATATGAAACCCTTTCAGAAACTGTGTCGCACTTCTCTGTCTTAATTATGTTTTACTTTTAAATTTAACTTTATCGTTTACAATACACTGTCGCGTCTCTAGCTTAGCTGCGCAGTGAATTCCCTCTGACGTCACGGCCTTTCCAAGCGAGTGCTAATCCCCTCCTCCCCGCCCACCCAACACCGCCCGGCAGTTTTGCGCCTTATACACACACATAAACACAAACACACACACACACACACACACACACACCAGCTCTCCGCTGGCCAGCCCACTATGAGCCACAGCTTCACGGCTGTTTAACATGAGTTTCCAAATTACTCATTTATACCGATAATGCATTCCCATCAATGCCACCTGTCTACATATATATAATGCTACCACAAATTAATAAAAGAATAGTGTGTAACAATTTTATGCATTGAAAAGGTCAGTGTTGCGGTGCATTCAGTCTATCTTGATAAATTTCTCCAAACATAACGATGCATGAACTGGTATTCTGCCGGATGTTTGTGTCGCTCTGGCACAATATTTCGGCTTCGTACCTCGCTGCCTTCTTCACGTGCTTCCTGAGACTGCCGTTATGACGAAACGGGTTCAGTATTTACGCTCAAGTAGCTGCGGGCGCTCCGTTCGCGCTGTTCCTGGGCTGTTGTCCTGAGCTGTTGCCCCCCCTGATGCTCCGACGGTGGATGAGGAACACAGCGACTGCGGTGAATGAAGTTTTCATGAGAAAACAGCAACCTGTCTCCTTTTATGTAGAATGTTTTTATTAATCTTTTCCTATCGTCGGTTTCGATATGCCCTGCATATCCTTATTAGTTGCTAAGACAGTTTTTTTTCTATTAAATTTGGTGTAGGGTGGGATTCGCGTATCTGTGGCAATTAGGGAGCAACGCCGGTTTTTCAGCTAGTTCGACATAAAATCCGAATGGTTGCTGTTTTTTTAAGATACATCTACGGAGAATGTAACCCTTTCATTCCCAGTGTTGTTCCTGGACAACAACGTATTAAAAGTTGATTTATACCGTATTTGGTGTATCAATCGTTAAAGTTGCATTTTTTTAATGAACAACATGCTTCTGGTACGACATTTTGCCGTTTGGTACGGCGTGTAGGCACTTCTGAGGCATTAATCTGTCCATCTTGGAGGTTGTGTTGCCTTGCCGTCTGTACGTGACTGAGAGTGTGATCGTGAGTGTGGTTCCTTTTATTTTATTCCAGCAGTGAATTGTCTTTTCTTTGGTACTGTGGCGAATATTATGCTAGCATTATTAATCTGGCAGTGTTAACTATCAACAAAATGACGTCCAAGTAATAAGATACCTTGATACAAACATCTATGTTGTGGATGGAATACATGACATAAAAATCACTAGTTCGACCAACACTTTGAAAGGCATATTTTGATGTATAATTATAAATTTATATACCCAGAGATTGTTTTTCGTCTCGAAAATGTCAAACGTATTAAAGTTAAAGGTGAAGCATTGCATTAAAATTTGTGTTGCGACCGGGAATCGACTGCGGACCTCTATGCTCACTGGGCAGACGTCTTAACCAGTAGACCACCGCAATACTAATAATTGATACGCCTGGGAAAAGTAGGACTTCTCTCCACGTCACAAACTGATTATAATTATATGTATATCACCTTAGCGTAAGGCAAGACTGTTCCGATATGTTCATTGCCGGTGCATGGAGAGCTTTGGCAGTTATGGTAACATTTCTTGGAACACAGAAACTGAATTTGAGTTTGTGACGTGGAGGGAAATCGTACTTAGACTATTCCGAGGCGCCTTAATCGCTAGTGTTGCGATGTCCTAGTGGTAGAAATAAACAAAATAGCAAAGAACTATCCACATGTCAACAAGACCGCTACAGTGGCGGACTAAGGCTGTCGGAGGCCCGGAGCGGCGGCAGAACAAAATGAGGCTCCCCGTCCACTTGCAAATTCTTGTATTACTATAAAACAGTAACTTTTGTGATTTGGAGCCTCCACCCCGCCCCACCCACCCAGAATGAAATGAACGAGACAGTCTAAGAAAAATAGCTTCCGATATTTCATCTGATGTCTCTGCATGGTACAAGGTAGTCAACATCTGCAACGCAAATGAGAGGTTACATGCAGGGGTTATCTTTGCTCCAAATGGCAACTTGTGGACACGATTCAACACAGATTCACGTGTGTGGGTCACTTGGACAGTTGGGAATAGTTCAGGCAAAGCATCGCACTTCTTTCGAGATCGTCTCCTGATTACATTTCTCCTGAGATAATTTACAGAACATAAAACAAGTACTATCCGGCAGTAAAAAATAACTCCATACACTGGCTGATAGGCAAGTATGTCTGCTATGTGATAAACATAAACAAGTTAGGTAAGGACAATATCACACAATTCCGGGCATACATGATGTGTGAATTTCATAAAAGCAAAAACTACAGAGATCTTGGAAAAAACAGTGCGGAAACATGCTGAAAATTGCGTTCGAAAGGTTGGGTATAGGTTAAATTTCATGATTTTTGAATTTTTCTTTTTGTTCAAGAGAAGAATGTTATTTAAATTGACTGCAAAACAAATAAGAAAATGTTCAGATGTTTGTAGAGTTCAAATGTTTGTTATGCGTATGGGACTTAACTACGGGGTCATCAGTCCCTAAACTTACAAACTACTTACGAACTATCTAATATTAAGCACGGCACAAATATTCATGCCCGAGGGGGGATTCGAACCCCCGACCATAGTGGCCGTGCAGACAATGACAGGCGCGCCGCAGTCCCCTCGGCCACCGCGGTCGGCAACAAGTAAGAGCATCATGAAAAATAGTATATTTCGTGTGCAATTCTTTTCTGTATTTCTGTTTTTAAAGCATTAATTGACAGTGAGTTTGTTGTATGTGCATTGAAATTGTTGTTGGTTTACGTTTTGGGAGGCGATTCACTTATAATATTGTAAAAAGATATAAAATAGCCAAGATCGCTTATCATCAATTTTTATTAACGTCGACCGGTTTCGCTGAACTATGTCAGCATCATCTGGTCAAATAAAATATGGCCTTGTAAAATATTTTATTTGACCAGATGATGCTGACATAGTTCAGCGAAACCGGTCGTCGTTAATAAAAATTGATGATAAGCGATCTTGGCTATTTTATATCTTTTTACAACATTGAAATTGTGTTATGTCTTGTTACAGAATGTCACTATGTTGTAAGAAAAAATGAAGGCCCGTAAAAAAAAAAAAAAAAAAAAAAAAAAAAAAAAGAGTGGTTAAGACGTCTGCCATTGAGTATGGAGGTCCGGGTTCGATTCCAGGCGGCAGCACAAATTTTGATATAACGCTTCACCTTTAATGACTTTGACATATTTTGATGTTTGCTGTACTGTATTAATACAGAAAACACTGAATTTTAATTTTTCTAAAGCTGATTTCCTAATGTGGGACTGAAAGGGTTAAGGAACAGTGTTCTTGATCTAATATCCACATTCGACGTCCGTGTACAGGATACCGTGGAACCGAGGCGATGCACTACTTTTATTGACGTGTGTAGATGTTTCGATTCCCCGGAGCGAGGCCGTGTGGCAGGCATTTGTACGAGTCAGCACGTCGGCGCAGAAGTGGCGATTCGAGTGGACGGAGAAGACGCCACCTGTGAGTGTGAAATTCGGCGCGCTGGCCGACTTTGTTTCCGGTGGCGTCGCGAGTTGACACTCCTTTCACGCGGCGCGCCGGGAGAGGTTTATTCAGTTAGGCCGGCCCGGGTCTCAAGTGCCACCCCTCCCCCCTCATCCCCCGGCCTATCCCTTTTCTTCCCTTCTCGGCTCGCCCTTTCCCTTCCGCCGGACCACACGCAGGCGCGCGGCCAGACAAGGCCTGCTTTCTGGCGCCAGAAATTCCGCTGTTCCTTCCGCCTTTTAGTCGCTCCATCTTATCAGCGCTTGTCGTGCTCTGCTTTCACCAGCCGAGAGCCAGAAAAGAGTCCACAACGTCTACATTTCTTCTGAACGTCGCGCCCGCTACTGGAGCCGACAGCTTCCGTCTGCGCCTTCTAAAAGTGGTTATTGACGCAAGGGAAAAGGAACGAATATCGAGAGGAAAAAATAATCGCCAAATTCGTGATAATGGAATAGTAGCACATTTTTCTGGTGGTGACTTTTCCTTTGTGGGGAGTCAAATTCACGTAGCATTTTTAATTCAATTAACGCCATCAGACTGGTCTAGTTAATTTATTGTAACAAAAAAATGTTCAAATCTTTGTAAATCTACTGGTACTAACTGCTATGGTCATCAGTCGCTAGTTACAAAATACAGTAAAAGTTGTCGAAAGCGGCACGCGTATAATTCGGAAATCTGCTCAATCCGTACATAAATTTCAGTCCCGGCGCATTTAATACAATTTTATATGCTAATATTTTGTATAAAGCGGAACTTGCCTAACGCGAAAACGAAAAGCAAATTTTAGATGTTACTTAAAGAATTCATTGTATAATACGGAATAGACCTCAGACATTACAGCAGAATTACAGTTTACATTACTCTAGAAGGTCGTTACATATGAATTCATTGATTAGCGACGGAAAACCTAGAATAAGAGGCGTGGCGGGTGTGGACATCAAACGGCGCCGCTCTTGTGCAAAAATGAGTAAGTCACCAGCAGTTTCGGTTCAGTACGTCAAAGAAAACGGAGCGCTTTGTTTGTCCGCTTTCCATCATTATTGACACACGCTGGCTCATGCAGGACCATTTTGAACACCTACGAACACTGCTGCAATGTGTGCAGTAAAAGAGGTCGGTATTGTCCCGTTAAACAGTGGCTTTACTCAGCACGTTCTGCCAGTTTTAGTTGATCAGTAGCTCTTTAAGTGATACGGTACATCATGTCCAACAAGCGGTATGTGTCATTAATACTGAACGAAAAGATGAAGGTAATCGAGGCGAGTGAGAAAGAAACTCTGTCTGCGAAATTATGCTACGTTTTAAGTGCGGCAAAACACAGATTTATGAGACATTAAAAAACAAGGATAACATATGCGACGCATGGATGAAAGGAAATGGACGGATGAAAAGAAAGGCGAAGAAGAATGAAAATGAAGAAATTAACGAAATATTGTGCGAGTGGTTCGTCATTGCAAGGGCAAAAATACCTACCTTTATCTGGACCCATGTTGCAGAGTGAGGCTGTGAAAGTGACTCAAGAGGTTGGAAGTACGGAATTTAAGGCATCCACGGGATGTCTGGTCAGTTTCAAAGCTAAGCAAACATCGTGAGGAATGGAGTGTGTGGGGAAGTTAAGGAAGTGCAGGAAAGTGTAACAATCAAATGGAAGACAAAACTGTCCACCTTAATTGAAAATTATGACCCGAAAGATGTGTACAATGCCGATGAAACGAGACTTTTATCGCGTGCTTCCTTCAAAATCACTAGGAATTCGAGGTGAAAGTGCACTGGTGGGAAAATGTTCAAGGAGAACTCACTGTACTGTTGTGTGGAAACAGGTGAAATGGAGAAGTCACTGGTGATTGTAAAAGCGGCAAAACCGTGTTGTTTCAAAAACATTGATGTCAGTAAACTTCCCGTCACATGGCGAAGCAATAAGAAGGCATGGAAGGAGTGGTCTTATGAAAGAATGGATACGCTTTTTCAATGCAAAAATGAAAAAAGGAAATCGCCAAGTTATCCTATTCCTAGACAGTGCAACCTGTCACCCGAAAGTAAAATTATCGTTCGTTAAATTGGCTTGGTTCCTGCCAAGTTCAACCAGCCTCACACAACCAATGATCAGGGGGTGATTTACAGATCCAAGTCCCATTATAGACGTTTACTCATGCAATTACTCGTTCTTAGTGTTGAAGAAGCCGAAAGTGCGTTTGCTCTTGCACGATCAATTTCCGTCCTGGGTGTAGTAAATTGGAAAGGTATAGCCGTAAAGGAAATAAAGCCTGCAAGTGTCACCAAACTTCAATAAAGTACGGTTTGGAGAGCCAGAACAAGATGCTTCAGTGACCATCGAAGCTAATGAAAATGCAGCAGCTGAATTAATTAAAATTCGAAAGATTTCTTGTACTGCGGATGACTATATTCGAAGTGATGACTTACTGTCTGCTTACTCCACTTTCAGTTCAGCAACAGATTTAATAAAAATCCGCAACATAGATGATGATCAAGAAGAGACAAACGAAGAAGATGAGGAACAAAACGATGTCCCTAGAAAAATACAGACGCCTGAAGAAGCCATTGCACTCATAAACGATGTTATGCACTTTGCAGCACACACAAATTCTCCAAAGTTTTTGGAACTTCTGTATAGTGCAGAAAATTGTGTAGAAAAAACTATTGTGGACAGGAAGTTAAAACAGGTTTCCCCCCTTGATATGCGGTGAATGAAGTGAAATGAAATGCAAATAAACTTGTGAATGATATTATGTGTGTACACAGGAGAATAAACGAATTTAAAGTTCGAGTAAAAAAGTATTTTAGCCTATGTTCTGTTACACAAGATACAGCAGACAATATCTACTGTGCCACAGTGAAGGTATGTAAATATTTGCATAATTAAAAATTTATACTTTACTATAGTGCATGGTATTGACTAATTTTGTGTAACCTAGTGAGTTTTGTTTAATCCAGAAACCTGTCCAATACGGAAAATTATTTAGTCCAAGGCGATTCCGTTTTGAGCAAGTTTTACTCTACTTAAACTAAATTACAATAACGACACAACTCACACCCAAGCCCGAGAGTGGGCTCGAACCTCCGACGGCAACGGCCGCCCAGTCTGTAGCTTGACGCCTTAGACCACGCGGGCCGCTGTGGGGTGGCCGAGCGCACTGAGGCGCTGCACTCCGATGCGGCAAGCCGTTCCCTGTCGAGTGTTCGACCACCTCTCCCCCAGGCATGGACGTTAGTGTTTAGTATAAGGTAGTTTATAAGTTTAGGGACTGATGACCCCGTAGTTTATTCCCATAAGCTTAACAAACATTTGAACATACAGACCACACGGGCATTCTGCGTGGCTTTTTTGTAACACAATCATGATTTTGGCCGTGTAGTCGTTATCGTGCGTCTCTGTTTTAAAATGGTCTGTTACACCTAAGCCGCGGTGGAGTGGCCGAGCGTTCGAAGCCGCCTTGCCGCGGAGCGCGCGGTTGCTCGCCGTCGCTAGTTCGAATCCTCAAAAAAATGTTCAAATGTTTGTATAGCTTATGGGACTTAACTACGGGGTCATCAGTCCCTAAACTTACAAACTACTTGTGAACTACTTACGAACTAAGACGGCACAAATATCCATGCCCGAGAGGGGATTCGAACCCCGTAGTGGCCGTGCAGACCGTGACTGGAGCGCCTCAGTCTCCTCGGCCTCGGCGGCCGGCTTCGAATCCTCCCTGAGGTGTAGGTTTGTCTGTTATTTTAAGTAATTTGTAAACCTATGGACTAATAACCAGAAACGTTAAGTCACCTAGGTCTACCAACAGTTTTTGTTACTACTTCGATTCTGGTACTTGACCATCTGTATAATTCAGTTCTACCTTAACCATTTTAAAGGTAAAACAGTAATCAATTCAAACGTTGTTTTCAACAAGACGATAATTTGCTAGACATGGCCCTTTTGAAGGTTTTATGCCATTACCTCCTTCTGAAGTTTGAACTGACTTATCCAGCCAGTTATAAGGGGGGATGGGCAAACAGTTTGTGGATCCTAACTACAGTATAAGTGGACGTCTTTCACGTGGAAAGCAGCGTCAGAGGTGAGATAAGTGATATGTAACACATAAAAAGCCCTAAATTGACCGAGGATCGATCCCACGACCTTTTTAGTGCACCGGTAGCAATATCTAATCCAAATTACTATAGCTGAATATTTATTGCAGCGTTATATATTAGAAGGTACACTAGGAACTCCTAAAGCAACTGTTCATTGGTAACTGTATAGCGATAGCTGTCAGTTTTACTGCCCCTGTTAATACAAACATAAACAGAATATCTCGCTATACTAATTTGGTACACTAAAATTTCGGTTTAAAAATATTTTTGTTTCTAATAGAAGACAATCGACACTTCTCGTCGATAGCTAATATACTGAAGACGTCATATGTTCTGAGCTGGCTACAGCTACAAACTCTAAAGACGAAACTGCAGATATCTACAGAAGCAACAGAGAAAATGCCATGTCCATAGACTTCTAACGTAGCTTCTTTTAACTTATTTATTTATTCATTTATAGAATTTATGCCACTCTTTCTGTGTGTAATCAATCCTTCATTTTTGGAAAGGTTGTATTTTATTATTTCCTGAACTACACAAAATGTATTAGCAACAATGTACCTACACACATTTGCGGGCTTGACAGAAGCAGTTGACATACCCTGTGGTTTGGTTACTTTTCTTTACAGTAGTATATTACCGATCTGTGTCAAGTGTTAACAGACATGTTAATAGCGAGCAACAAAATACTTAATTTTTTATTTTAAAGTGTGGTGTGTACATGAATTTAGTTCCAACTGAGGTCTATTTTTATAATGACAAAAAGTATGTACTTGTGGATTGATGCTGTACTTCTGATATTTTAGCGGTTATAATGGCTAGTTACTAGGCGAAATCTAAATTTGCATAAATAAAGTTAGGAAATTTTAAAGGCCACTGACTGCTGCCGATTTCCTAATTTTGACCAAATATTTAACCACGAATGCTTCCAGTATTACATTTGGAGCCTTGTAATCAAACCAATGACGTACTGTAGCTGCAAGCACTCAACTGAAAGTGACATTAGCCCCACACAAATTGATCAGTAAACATTAATAGCTGTGCGTCATGTTTAAGAAAACTTTCGTATGGTCCATGCCACAGCGGCCGTCAACCACAGTATTAAACAATATCATCATTACTAATTTTGAGCCAGCCGCGGTGGCCGAAGGGACTGCAGCGCGCCACTCACGGTCTGCACGGCCACTACGGTCGGGGGTTCGAATCCCCCCTCGGGCATGGATATTTGTGCCATCCTTAATGTTAGCTAGTTCATAAGTAGTTTTTAAGTTTAGGGACTGATGACCCAGTAGTTAAGTCCCATAAGCTCATTTTCGAACATAATACAAACTATTTAAAAACATTGCGAAAGGTGGATATACACAGATGGTGTATAGTGTAATAAAAGTGCAGCCTGTGTGCTGTTCACAATCTAGTACATAAGGTTTTTTTATTTTTAAATTACCATCAGTACACAGAACTACAGATGGAAGGTTATAATGTGGCATATCAAACACTGTACCTAAGCCAAAAGGACATTGAATCAGAATAAATGGTGTTTGTGTGAAATAATATTACGTTAATATCTATCACCATTTACACAAAATTCGTTAAGATTTCTTTTCTGTCCATGTCAATTTGAATGAAAGGAACCCAAACAATGTAGCGGCTGCCGTGCAACTCCTGATAGAGCACTTCATCATTGCTCTCCAAGAAGCCCTGGCCTCACTCTCTTCGACTTTTTCTATAGGGTACGTTAACGATGTTTCAAGCAACTGTACCAGCTAACATTTGGGAACTAAAGGAAGTAATAACTTCAGCTATTCAAACTGTTATCCATTCTTCGGGGAGTATGTAACAAGTTTTAGAAGGCGAAGCACTGAATTAAAATTTGTGTCACGGCCGAGATTCGAACCCGGCTTACTGGAGAGTCGCTTTATCCAATCTACCGTGGTATCATAGATGACACGAATGTATGTAATATACTAAGCACATCTCCTTCCACAACACATACTTTAGTTCTACATCGATATTGCCCTATGTAACTCTTAATAATATTGCCAAGGGTTTCCAATATTTCTTATATATTGATACAACAGATGACTTTGGAAATTAACCCAGATAGCGCTGATTTCCTTCCAGAAGGACGAGAATGGCAGCGTACTTTTTTTATTCTTGTCTGTAAGTATTCGTGTACAGTGTCATACTTTATTTCTTTTAATCACCTGTTCCCATTTCAGAGCAATTGTAGCTTGTATTGTCGATTGCAAAGTGGTTGGACACAGCTGCAAAGTTGAGGTTCCTACAAAAGTTACTGAAGTGTTCCTAGTAGTTGGGTTCATGCTTGCCGGCCGCGGTGGCCGAGGGGACTGAGGCACTCCAGTCACGGTCTGCACGGCCACTACGGTCGGGAGTTCGAATCCCCCCTCGGGCATGGATATTTGTGCCGTCCTTAGTATTAGCTAATTTATAAGTAGTTTGTAAGTTTAGGGACTGATGACCACGTAGTTAAGTCGCATAAGCTATACAAACATTTGAACATTTTTGAACTAATTTTGACAAATTTCAGCCTCACAAGTTGCTTAAAATAATATTACAAATATTTTTATCTACATTTCGACTGCACTAACCAACATTAGAAAGTATAATCAACACACAAGACTTTTACAAAAGTAAGGAAAGCTCATGTTGTGTAAAGGATTAAAATACCAAATACTAGTTACAGGCTAGCAGTCTGAAGAAATAAAATTTTTGACTTAGTGACGAGCCGCTGAAGCGCCTGGATCTGCTGGCACATCGGCAGTCCCTTAGCGGCTTGCCACTAAGCTAAAAATTTTATTTCTTCAGACTGCTAGCCTGTAACTAGCATTTGGTATTTCAATCATTTCGCTTAAACGGAAGGGATTTTATTTACTCCTGGTTTGGAAAGCAATGGGCGAGATCTTTTGTAGCATTCAAGATTCTTCCGATGGTAGCGTCAGTCTATCGCAGGATAGCATAAGCCTTCTCTACGGTCGTTTGCTTCCAAACAATACACGCCTGCGATACCACCAGAGAGGGGCAATTTTTCAATCATGAGCTGCGTGCCGTTCATACTGCGCCAAACCCGTAGGTTCTACGAGCCAGCGTATTTGTTGATTGTAAAGCACTATACGTAGTTCGCACACTTCTGACCGTAGATACATAATGTTTATACTGTTATTTAAAAGGTTCACTCATAGGTAGGTAAAATTTCGTGCATTCTGCAGAGGATAAGTACTGGCCGGTAGGTTACAAGACTTTCTTCCTGGTAACTTCGTATACTCGAAATATTGAAGCTATAAAAATAAACACACAAAAAAAGTGTTGCTTCATCTTGGTTCCAAGGTCTTCTGAACACAGGCGGTGAACGTGCATATTGCATCTCGGTAACAGTTCCATATTATCCGTAGATGTTGGTAGGGAAGACTGCCGATCACTACCAAACATAACTCCAGTCATAAGAAAGTACACTGCTTTTGTTGACTGTAGTCTGCCAGTCTGCTATGCCCAGAAGCTCAATTACGAAGTTTTGTCGCAACTCTATTTGTGAAAGGAAGGACTCTCATCAACGTAAGCTTCCAGACGTCTCGGAGTGACCAAAGTAATGTTGTTCGGATGCGGAGGAGGTCCAAACCTTAAACTACAATTTTTTGCTTAGGTGTGAGTCAAGAGCCGTAATATACAGGGTGAGTAAAAGTCGCAGTATACCCTGTTATTTCAAAAACCCTGCGGGGTTTCGGAAACCTGAATATTCTAGTAAGGTATGGGTGAGGTAGTCTATCTTTTACAGTATGTATCGACCACGGACGCCATCTTTAAATCGGCCATCTTGATTCTAAGTCAATTTTTTTTTAATGGAAAGGAATAAACTTCTCGTAAAATGCTGATGTTAGGAGGATGAGGAAGGAAATCGGCAGTGCCCTTTGACACGAACCATCTTGGCATTCGCCTGGAGTGGATTAGAAAAATCGTGGAATAAATAAATCACTGAACCACCTAGCTCTGTGAGAACCAATAGCCTTTTTTCTATGTAACTCAGTGCACTTCAAAAGCGCTTGACTTGTTTGTAGTAGAAACTACTTAATTTTAAACGACTCTTACTTCTTACGTCAGTATTTATTAGCGTTATATGACTTACGTGATCTGTCTTTAACAATATAAGATATATTGTACTGCATTAACATCTCACAAAATCTGTACCTTCGATAACTGTCTCATTCAAGTGACTAAAGTTGTTGAGAATACTATACTGTAGACAGTTTGGTAACAGAATGTTTGTTATGGTATTGCAACTGCTTTACAGGTAACGTATTCCCTACAGTGCATGCAACAATGCAGGTAAGAACATCTGGATATTATGTTTATCACATAAAATAATGAAGAATACTGTTAATTATCTCCAGGTTTTACGTAGTCCTGAACGTGGCTGAATGACAGTTCCTTTAATACAATTATGTGAAAGATTGCAGCAGTTTCGCAACTGCACAAATATTCTGAATCATTGGCTCTTCTCTGGTGAAGTATAATATCGTAAACTTGTCAAAGGACGGAAGATATTTTGGTAAGTACTTACTTCTGAGATGAATTCGTTACTTTACAATGCCTATTCTGATCGAAGAGTCATTAAACATTTATTCAGTCAAAGAATTGATTCTACTTCAATTTCGTTCGTATACGTTAAACATAATACGTTCTTCCTTCGCTTACGAAAAGATGGTGCTCTCGGTCCATGTCAAAGCCAGGCTTCGTGTTGTCTGAATTTATGATGCAAAGCCGCTTAAACAAAGATCAGACGAAATTACTTTGGCTGCGACGTTCATTTCACTAAATTTTTACTGTCGAGTGCTGGTGATGGGTCGTAAAACTGGAACGATAGCTCTGCGCTTAAAAATTCATGCATGTCAAGTGCTTTCGATCCAACGGCAGTAGTTAAGGAAGTTTTAACAGTCTCAACAACGGCTAATTTTGGCAATTAAATGTGTACTTTGCACACGTTGAAAATAATCAGCCAAACCAATTGCACGTGAAGGTCTGTTAGGTTCACTTGACCTAGGTTTCGATAGATAATAATGCTGTCTTCAGAGGGTACCTGCTGATTTCATATACTAGCAGACATTGGCATAATTGGCTTAATGTAGCTCAGCGACTCTTATCGTATCGAAAAACACACACACACACGCACACACACACACACACACACACACACACACACACACACACACACAAAGATATAATGTAAGGCAGTATTCACGAACATTGTTAAGTAAACTTCAATGACGTCGTAATTATGATGCGAAAGCTTCACTGAATGTTACTGAAAAATGTTTGGCAACAACGTTACATTTTGTCATAGTTGGTATGATTTTCGATACATCAAAATTCGTTGACTTCGTGTGATTTCCTGTATACGATGTCAGTTAATTTTACTGATAAATTTTGTAACAACAGCCTTACGATAGGGCACAAATTTTTAGTGGTTTTAGATATTACATCCGCTTAGCTACATTAAGCCAATGTAATATAACAAGGTTCCTTCTGAAGAAGAAAGTGTTATTGAAACCTAGGTTAAATGAACCAAATAAAGCTTCATATGCAATTAATGGTTTGGCTGATCAATTTCAAACTGTACAACGTACTAATAGTTGCTAAGCCTCAGACATGTTTAAAATACAAGGTGTATCACGGTTAGGATCCCTCTTAAAGTTAGTTACTGAGGTGCATAATGATGCACTAAAGGACGCTAAACAACTGTGTTCAGATAATATATTATACTTTTCTGAATGGAAAAGCAGATGTAGATGCACGGTAAAACTTAACAATTGTTTTGTAAACAAGCAATTTAACAAATCAATTTTTTTACAATGTTGACATAGATGCATGGTACAAAAGTTGGCAATCGAACCTAAATAATGTAAAGTATGAAGTCATCCATATGAGCTCTAAAATAAATCAATTAGTGAGCATTTGCGCGATAAACCAGTCAAATATAAAGGCTGTAAATTCAACTAAACACCTAGGAATTACAATTACCAGCAACTTTGATTGGAGAGAAAACACATACAATATCGTGCGGAAGATAACCAAAGGCTACGTTTCGTTGACAGTAAACTTAGAAAATGCACTACTTCTACTATACGTCATGCGCGCTATTATGACATCCTCATCAGTTGGGACCGACGGATGACATAGGAAAGGTTCTCAGAAGGATACGCTTCGTATTATCGTCGTACAGGGATGAGGGTGGCTCAGATAGAATGTACGATTTGGGGTCGAAATCATTAAAAGAAAGGCGTTTTCCGTCGCGGCGAGATTGATCTGCCAAATTTCTCTCACTAAATTTCTTCGCCGAATTCGCACATATTTTGTCAGCATTTTCCTCCACAAGGAGACATGATCATTATAACAAAATTAGAGGAATCAAATCCTCGCACAATTAGAGATTGAAAATATACAGAAATATTACGAAAGCAGTTGGATAAACCCTCTGCCAGGCACTGAGATGTGATTTGCAGAGAAAATAAGTAAATGTAGATATTGTACACTTTCCTGTTGTTAATATACACCTCGTCTATTTTGGATACCGGAGGTAACTGCATCACTCCTCCCATCGTCCCCTCCGTTCTGAGAGAAGAACGAATGCCTGCTTGCGAACGCTGACATCTGCGGTTTCCTTGTAGTGGTCACTTCGCGAAATGAGTTTCCGAGGAAGTAATATCGTGCCTTACACTTCCTACAACTTCAGTTCTTGGCTCTGTGAACATTACTGTTTCTTATTGGACATAGTCTTCACCATGTGTCAACCAGTGGTATTTGATGAGAATCTTCGCAACAAACTCACTAATCGAATTAGGGACGAAATCTTCTATTTGCGTTACGTTACTTCCAGATTGACAATCATTAAAATGGGTGGGACAAATGAATTATATTTCCATACTAGTTGTGGCTTGTTGCAGGTTAAATAGGAAAAAAAGAAAAGAGTAAGCATACACTTACAAAAAGTGTAATTTCCTAATGCTTTGCGCATTATAACTAGATATACATCCTACATTCCCTGCTCTTCTTTTCACTATCTCCCTCTCTCTGCTGCTTTCCTCGTTCTTCCCTCTTTATTCAAATCCTCCACCCACCTCTCTCTGTACGTCTCCCCCCAATCCAATCTCTGTCCTTCTACCCCTCCCACTTCCCCATATCTTCCTCTCTCTCTCTTTTTCTATCCGATCCTTCTCCCCACCTCTTTCTGTGTATATCCCCCTCTCCTTTCCCTTTCCTCTCCATCTCACCAACAGGTTCTCCCTGTTCCTCTCCTCCTTCACTTTAAGTCAATTTTCTAACCCTCTTGTATCTCCTATGGTATCTCTTTTAACCAAGAGCCCTGTTTTCTGATAGCTTATAAATCTTACATCTATCAACATTCTTGATCGAATGCTTTGAAAAATTCACACAACGTTGCTTTATTATACAAGCATGTTTCCTTGTACTCAGTTGTTTATTATAAGTCGCATATGAACTTGTAGAATCTTAGAACTTATAAAATACTAGCTTAAACCCGCGGCTCCGCTCGCGTGTTTGTTGATTATGATAGCTTATCTATTTATCAGTAGTGTGCTATGAGACTGGTAATGCGCGAAACGTCAAATCAATTTTTTTTAAAGAGATGTATTAAAAGAAATTTCTTTTTTACTGCTTTATTTATTTATTTATTCTTATATTTCCTTATTCGTATGTTTATCCTTACAGAGAAAGAGCTGAAGACATTGTAGCACGCATAGACCAAAGATATGGTCTGTGACACCACGTTTCGCTGTATGTAACCTCCTTGCTATACAGTCGCAAACGTCATCGATGGCCTTCAGTCCGATTCTTTTATAATTATACGACTTTCAACCACCATATCTTCCACCCCCTTATAGCTATCGGCATGGAACTGCTGTGGTGTACAACGGCAGACATCGGACAACAATTACACACAGACCATTCGTTTGCGTTCTGTAGTTTTCGCACACACGCGTAGAATTTTATATACACCGATAACTTTCCATCCCAATATACTCCACCCTTTTATCATTATCAAGCCTCAAGGAACAATGCAACCAATAAAACCATTTTCAAAGAGTAATTATAATTTTCAAAGAGTTAATATTGTTGTGCATTTCGCGTTATATTCTTCAAATTGCTAAATATCTATCAGATCGCTATAATACCATGCCTAAAACCTTCCTCAGGTATAAATTAGTAACTGTACAAATGTTTAAGTCTTTGCGTCTTGTCGTTCTGGCGTGATAAGCGTACACCGAACAGACATTCACATTTATAGATATACAAGAAATGCAAAAAGTTAAGTGAATATAGATTACACATCGTATGTTAAAGAAGTAGGTACATTATAAACTTGTTTTATTAAAAAACTACAGTGTGTCAAATTTTCAAAGCAAATGGTGAAGAAACTTTGGAGAAACGGTTTTGCACAAACGAACAATTTCATTTCACAACGTTCACCAGATGGCGTTCCAGTGGCTGCTAAGTCACATGCTAAATCGAATGCAACATTATTCCAACATTTCAACAAAATCTGCGACGAAAATTTGGAAATTTTGAACAAATTAATATTGACATTTAAACTTATATAGAAAATGCAGGTGTTGCTAAAAATGTCGACACAATGCTGCCGTGTAATGCGCACATGTTGCTCTACACTTAGGTTTTAAGTATATGTTATTTATGAATTTATAACAATTTTATAATGAAGAAATTTACAAAAGATTCTCAGGAAGCTACGTTTCGCCCCAAATATCTCTGGAACAACAATAGATATTGATAGACGACTTTCATGGGCCTGAACGTACGGCAGGCTTCTGAACGTAAGTACCGTGAGACAGTCCAGAACGTAGAAAAACATTATTTTCAACATAAATGTAAGTTGTAACTGTCGCATGCGATGCAACCAACGCGGTTTTTTCGTGATTGTTCATGTTGTTGACTGTAGAATAATACGTGGTATCCATTTAAAACAAACAAAAAACAAAAAATTGTGTACAACACTGTATTTGTTTACCTTGTAGACTGTCTCACAGTATGTAATTTCATAAGCGTCTGCCATATGGCCATTCCTGTTTTAATACCTGTTGTTTAGAGATATTTGAAGTGGTACATACATGATATATGATGAAGAAAGAGGCGACGAAAACCCTGACTGTATTAGAACCAGCGTTGTATAGAAGTTTCAAAGCAATCGTCGAGAACTTTGAGTTTTGCAAGAAACAACCACTTCCACTTTTATTAACATAGATTACGGATGTAAGTTAATCATCTGCCATAAGGGCAGTTACACTGTGCAGCGCAGTTAAAAGGTCATGTTCCGTAACTTTCTCCCATTGCTACGCACACGTTTGAAATGCGACTCAGAGGTGCTTACAATCATCCTCTGTAAGTCTGCGGGACGTCACTATGAGCTTGACTTCTCTTCCTACAACGAGGTCCATACGTACGGCAAATAGCCGAGACCTCAGAATCACCTGTGACGGGTATGGTGCGTTACTAATGTCACACTAGAACCACATGTCACCGGCATTTCACCCAAGACCACTGTAGACGCGTGACTTGAGAATATCGGTACACCCATTAGTACCAACACTCGGACCCTTCCTTAGACGCCACTGCAATGGAGATCAGGCCCGAGTTGAAAACACAAGATTTTCTCGTGAGTGACGGAGGAAAACGTTTCAGGTGTCAAGATCGACATGAAGTCTCGTGGAGGGGAGGGGTCCCGGGACTACAGTGAAAATTTCCCTCCTCATGGGACGCCGATTCCCACTGATTGTGCTATAGGAAACGATACAGTTCCCAGTGCGGATGAGTAATAGGATACCAATCTTGGAAACACTGAACACTTCTGAACAGCCCTCCACCACCCAACCCTAGGAAGAATCAAGGCTTTCTAAGGGCACTGTGCACCTTCAAACGTAATGAACGTAGTCGCACCTCTTTGGAATGTACTGGAACAGCAGTTTTTGCGACGGTGTATTGGATTGAACCATTGCGCACTATTCAGATCTGTACGACGAAATTTTTTACGTTCTGTTCGAATACTTCAACGAGTTATATATAAGTTCCATTAAATGTTTGGTAAATAACACATACTCTTTATGTAAAATCGCTTATTGTCATGGAAGATGTCTATATAGATAAACTGTAAAAATCGAAATTAAGTTTTATCCAAATCGTAAAATCCATTTCCCAGATACATGAAATTCGCGTTTTTCTATAAAAATGTGTTTTGTGTAAAATCGCGTTCTTTCAGGAAAGACAGTTACACATAAAAACCAAAGTAGTAACATATATGCAAAATCGACATTAATTGCGTTTATTCGAAAAATGCAAGTGAACTCTAAAAGCAAAGATCGTGTATGTGTTGCATTGCATCTGGAACAAATAAGAGTTATGTATTTATTCATCATACTACGATTTCTTGATTTTAATCGTGTGTAATGACAGTTGTGCCATACATGTGTTCCGTTTTTTCGCACGCATCCCTCTCGTGACTGTTCTATGGCTCCCGTAATCGTTCAGCACATTTCGGCATTATTCGGCAGTAGCCTTCGAAGCATGAATCGTTGAAACGCGGAATAATCTCGAGACAGGCGATTCTTTCTAACGATGATTCGTCCGCACCACAATTCGATTTTTACAATTGTTTACTTATATTCGTTCAGATGAACGATTTATTCACGAATCGCCACTTTTCTGATACTTGGTACCCTAAAGCTTTACCAGATGGAAGTATAATTTTTATAAGATCACATATAGAATTCTCGTCTTCTTCTTTTTATATAAAGCAGTGTCCATGCATACAGTGCCCATGCATGCAGCTTTGTTAATTTTTTTTTTTTTTTTTTGAAATTTTGCACATTTTGCCTTCAATCAAGAGGACAGTCACCGTAAGGATCACGTACAACACCCAATTCACGAGATATAACGTCAGAATGAGTTGCACGAAAAACTGCTGCCTCACGCGACAATTTTGCACATATCCTCGTAAACCAATGGGCAGATTTCACGTATTCCTTACCGTGAGGTAACAATTACTGTAGGGAAAAGAACCACATACGACACGTGGATGAGTAGATATAAACCCATAAACAACACGAGTCACAGAAAACTGCCACATAATGTGATGAGACTTATTCATTTACAGTATGAGAATGAAAGTACTTAGCGATTTGCAAAAAACTTTAAACATAATTTCAAACCTTTATTAAACTTTTTCTAGATTACAACCAGATCAAAATTTCTCGCTTACTACTTTTCCGATGTTCATGGAGTACAACCACAGCATTCGGTATGACGTCATAATTTATAATTTCTACACTACAAATAGTGTTCACAGGACATTTCACAGGCAGAAGATACCCATACATCTGAATGACCTTCGAAACTGTATCACACTGCGACACTTAGTCCATGAGTTATGAGGATATAAACAGTAAAGTTCATGGAAAACCGGCAAATCATGCACCAACTTTTAATCTATTACTTCTTTCCAAGTAACTGTATTCGCAACAAATTGTACCGACATACTGCACATATACAGATGAATATATACATGAAAAATCATACAAACATATTATTCAAGAAACATGAGATCATATATTCTGCGATGGGTAAAAACCTATCACATCTGTTGACAACTTTTAACTGTGAAACGAAAACGGCTGCAGGCGAAAGCAATAGGCTTCTGTGTAGATAGAAGGAAAGGAAGAAAGTGTACATCGAATGAATACCCATTATTTCCAACAGATCTACCTTGTAAGTCCAAGAGACTGCAGTTTCCAGTTAGACTTGCATTACCTATTACGATTAATAAATCATACCTCGATCTATATCTATAAATGTGAATGTCTGTTCGGTGTACGTTTATCACGTCTGAACCACAAGACATAAAGAGCTGAAAATTTGCACAGTTACTAATGTCTACCCGGGGAAAGCTTTAGGCTCGGTTTTATGGCGATCGGATAGCTATTTATCTATACATATATATTAACGTGAATGTCTGCTCGATGTACGCTTATCACGTCCGAACGACAAGACGCAGAAACTTAAATATTTGTACAGTTACTAATTTAAAACTGAGGAAGGTTTTAGGCACAGTTTTATAGCCATCTGATAGATATTTAATAATTTGAAGAATATAACGCTAAATGCGGAACAATAATTACTCTTTGAAAATTATATTTACTCTTTGAAAATGGTTTTATTGGTTGCATTGTTGCTTGAGGGTTGATAATGATAAAAGGGTGGAGTATATTGGGATGGAAAGTTCTCGGTGTATATAAAATTCTACGTGTGTGTGTGTGTGTGTGTGTGTGTGTGTGTTTTAATATTTCGCTCTGCAGCAAATACTACAGAACGCAAACGAATGGTCTGTGTGTAATTGTTGTCCGAAGTCTCGCGTTGAACACCATAGCAGTCATGGAAGATTATAATGATTGAAAGTTGTCAAATTATAAAAAAATTCGGAATGAAGGCCAGCGATGACGTTTGCGACTCTATAGCAAGTAGTTTACATACAGCTAAACGTGATGCCACAGCCCATATCTTTGGTCTATACGTGCTACAATGTCTTCAGCTCTTTCTCTGTAAGGATAAGCATACGAATAAGGAAATATAAGAATAAATAAATAAAGCAGTAAAAAGAAATTTCTTTAGATCATGGAAAAGTAACAAAGATATTGTTTTTGTCAAGTACTGACTTGAATGAATGCGTGAATGTTACATATAATTTTTATTTTGATTACTAACTTTCTTTGTTACAAACTGCACTCATATTTTTGTACATTAGCAGGACAGCCTTTTTTCTTATATATATTATCCGAGAGAGCTTTGAAATGTGGTGCTGGAGGAGAATGGAAAAGATCAAATGGACAGATCGCATGAAAAATGATGAGAAGAGTAGGAGAGAAGTATTCTGCATACAATTCTACAGAGAAAGGCCAACTGGATTGGACATGTACTTAGACACGATGGACTCCTATGCGATGTCATCGAAGGGAAAATTAGAGGAATCGCAGGACGAGGAAGAAGAAGAATTCGGCATATGGACGACATGAAAGATGGAAGGAGATACAACAGACTGAAGGAAGAAACTGAAGGCAGGGAACAATGGAATCAGAAATTCTCCGTACGAAGACATGGACCTGCCACTAGGCAGAACTCTACATAATAATAATAATAATAAATACGACGGTCGTCCATAAAATAAGTTCCGTTTCTATTTCTATCCGCGGCAGCGCTACGATCGCAGTTCCGACCATGCGCGGCTGTTACTCTGATTCAAAGAGAATACATGTACGCAATTTTCAGATCGCTGCTGCCGACGTGTGCTTCTTTATAATGTCAGCCGTAATTGAGAATCCCGTCGTGTGTGAAATCAGATCCGTGCTTCGTTTTCTAAAAGCAAAGAACGTTAAACCAAAGGAAATTCATCGGCTAATTTGCGAGGTTTACTGACAAAATGCTATGACTGATTCAATAGTTAGAACATGGATCAGACTGTTCAATGAAAGGCATGATCAAATCCGCGATGCAGAACGAAGTGGACGCCCGTCTGTGGTTACTGACGAAATGGTTCATGCAACTGAAAAGAAATTAAGCACAACCGTAAGTTTACACTTAGTGCTCTTGCTGTGGAAGTTCCGCAAATCTCACGATCATTTAATTCCTGAAATTTTTACTGAAAAACTGAAATTCCGAAAACTTTGCTTACGTTGGGTACCCAAAATTGTTACTGAACAACACAAAAGAGAAGAAAAAAAAACGGATCGGCAGTGGGCAGTGCACTTGAATATCTGTCACGCTACAATGAAGGATAGTGACGGGGGATGAGACTTTGATATCGTATGACACCCATGAAAGAAAAAGGCAATCAACCGAATGGAGGCACACTTCATCCCCAACGAAGGTTAAGCCTAAGTAAATCTTGACACCTCGAAAAGTCACGTGCACTTTCTTTCCTCTCCCTCCATCCCTCCCTCTCTCTCTCTCTCTCTCTCTCTCTCTCTTTCTGTTTTTTTTTTTTTTTTTTTTTTTTTTTTTTTTTTTTTTTTTTTTTTTTTTTTTTAAAGAAAAGTTATATTTCTGACTTCTTATTACCACGAGGCCAACAATCAATGCACATGGTTACTGCGAGACCATTAAGAAATTGCGCCGCGGTCCCATCACAATTTAGAGGGACTGACGCCCTTGTGCTGGAGTATATTATAATCATTGACAATAACAAGCTGCCCACTCATCAAATGCTACCAGCAGTCCGAGTAAATAGACTCAAATCTCGACAACCACTAATGAGAGATGCAGAGAGATAGTAAAGAACTTTGACTTCATGACACAATGGTGCACAGAGTGGAATGAATTTGCTGAACCAAACGTTGTATGTGCCTTCATTGGAGCAAATCGATACTTAGGTTGAGAGGTACCCAGAAAGGACTGGGTAAAACTGGCAGAGTCCGGACAAGCTACGAAAGATGTGCTGATACCTTATATAGATGAGGCTATGGACCATCTCCCTCGTGCGACTGCGGTGCATCTCGACAAACTGTGAATCACATTCTTATGAACTGCAAGCTCAGAGCCTTTCGAGGAGAATGGAATGAGTTTCTCACTGGGAAGAAAGGACCAGTTGAAAAGGAAACTAACACAGGGAAAAGGCTGGCCGCGGTGGCCAAGCGTCCTGCGGCGCGCAAGTCGCAGTCTGCACGGCCACTACGATCGGGGGTTCGAATCCCCCCTCGGGCTTGTATATTTGTACCGTCCTTAGTATTAGTTAGTTCATAAGTAATTTGTAAGTTTAGGGACTGATGACACCGTAGTTAAGTCCCATAAGCTCTACAAACATTTGAACTGGAAAAAGAAGAGGATGCTGATAATCCATCACATAGGGCAGGAATGTATTAAAAACATTTGAAAGCCATTTCCCGTACCTTCAAAACTGCCATCTTTAAGGAACATTTTCTCAAAAACTGGTAATAGTATATCATTGAATTTTTAACACAATATTGTTTACTTCATTTTTATAACAAATATATATAACTCAAGGGCTATAGAAGAAAGAGTTCAAAATTTGAGAGAAAAAAATTACCGTGAAACAAACACCAGTAAATACTTCTTAACATGGCATTATAATGTTGTAGAGAAATATTCACTGAACATATAGTCCAAATTTCAGATCAATATGTTTAATGATTTTAGAAAAAAAAATGTTCATTCTATTTGGTAAAATTAACATGAAGGAGATGGATCGTTCCGGTTCCTCTAAATTGCGGGGATTTGTTTAATACACGGTCGTGTGACGTGAAATGTGCATGCACGCACAAATTAATGCAAATATATATTGGGAGAGAAGCGAAAGCAAATTAACGACAGGTAACCAGCTAACCAGTGCGCACAGCCGGCGCAGAGTCAATATTTTATTACGCTAACAATTGCGGACCGCAGCGGGATAGCTGGGGTCAGTGGCTGCAGTGCACAAGTAGGGGTGGAATTAGCCGCGCGGCCCCCCTACTTTAAATACCGCAGCCGCGCTGGCCGACCACAGCGGCCGCCGGTACCAACTGTCTGCCAAGTAATGCCTCAACACTGGAGAGCTGTGACATTAATAACTAATCCAAATCAAAAAGCCAAATAGGCTACCGATCGTGGCCGTACTGCAACTACACTGAAAACTCAAAGAAACTAATACACGTGCCTAGTATCGTGAAGGGCCCTCGCAGAAGTGGTGCAACATGACCTGGCATGATGTCTGCCGGCCGCTGTGGCCGAGGGGACTGAGGCGCTCCAGTCACAGTCTGCACGGCCACTACGGGCGGGGGTTCAAATCCCCCCTCGGGCATGGATATTTGTGCCGTCCTAGTTCGTAAGTAGAAGTAGTTTGTAAGTTTAGGGACTGATGACCCCGTAGTTAAGTCCCATAAACTATACAAACATTTGAACATTTTGCGTGATGTCTCAAGTAGTGCTGGAGGCAACTGAGACCGTTCATTCTGTATGGCTGTGCATAAATCAGTAAGGGCAGGAGGAGAGGATTTTTTTTATTCATTTATAGTATGGCATATGACAGCAGTATAATACAAATATAATTACACAAAGAACAGTAATATATATATAAAATATTTCTTATACAAAAATCTACAACTGTTAAACTACTTTTCTACGTAGCTGCCGAAATTTTGCAGGCACTTGTCATAGCGTGGCACAAGTTTCTGTATGCCTTCTTCATAGAAGGTAGCCGCCTGTGTATTAGGCCATGCGGTAGCATGGTCTTTCAGTTCGTCATCGTTGAAGTGTTGACAGGACAAATTTTAGGTGTAAGAAGAGGATTTCCATCAAAAGGCGGTGTTTGTTTCCACGACAGTGCCCGATCTCATGTGGCGAATGTGACCAAACAACTCTTATCGGAATTTCACTGGGATGTGATCATCATCCGTACAGCCGGGGCCTCGCTCCTAGCCACTTTCACCTCTTCTTACACCTAAAAATCTGTCCTTGGTGGTCAACATTTCAACGGTAATGACGAGCTGAAAGAACATGCTACCACATGGCTGAATTCACAGGTGGCAACCTTCTATGAAGAAGGCATACAGAAACTTGTGCCACGCTATGACAAGTGCCTACAAAATTTCGGCAGCTATATAGAAAAGTAGTTTAACAGTTGTAGATTTTTGTACAGTAAATATTTTTTCTGTATCTGTAGACGTTTCACTTATGTAACCAAACGGAACTTACTTTCTGGACGTGTCTCGTACAAGAGCTGATATTTAGTACTTGTGACTCAACAATGATATAACGGGTGATCAAAAAGTCAGTATAAGATTGAAAACTTAATAAATCATGGGATAATGTAGATAGAGAGGTAAAAATTGACACACATGCTTGGAATGTCATGGGGTTTTATTAGAACAAAAAACGAACAACAAAATGTTCAAAAAATGTCCGACAGATGGCGCTTCATCTGATCAGAACAGCAATAATTAGCATAACAAATTAAGACAAAGCAAAGATGATGTTCTTTACAGGAAATGCTCAATATGATCACCATCATTGCTCAACAATAGCTGTAGTCGAGGAATAATGATGTGAACAGCACTGCAAAGCATGTCCGGAGTTATGGTGAGGCATTTGTGTCGGATGTTTTCTTTCAACATCCCTAGAGATGTCGGTCGATCACGATATACTTGCGATTTCAGGTAACCCCAGAGCCAATAATAGCTCGGACTGAGGTCTGGAGACCTGGGAGGCCAAGCATGACGAAAGTGGCGGCTGAGCACACGATCATCACCAAATGATGTGCTCAAGAGATCTTTTACGCGTCTAGCAATTACATAAACCCGCTGACACGCACTTCAATGTGGCTTTATGTAGACATAGATGTTGGTTTTCAGCCAGTATGCACATATTCTGCACAGGGTAAGGTGGACGATGTGCAGGGACGACGTTTCGTCCAAAGCACCGGGCGAGTTCATTCCTTCGTTCGGAAGAGGATGCCGCGTCAGTCCACTTCCGCCTGCTGGCCAGTGAGCTGGCCACTCCCCCTCCAGCGCTCGCCCACTGTACCGGCCGCTATCCCCACCACTACCGCTCTCCCACGCTTGCCCAGCCGTCTGCACATCTATCGGCCAATTTATCCTGCATGTACTCTACGTATGTGCACCTGTCAGAGTCGATCTAGAAGAATCTGGAGTCCTGCATCACTCCATCTGCAAACACCCCTCCACCAACTTGAATAGTCATCTGACCACATGTAGGGTGCATTAATTCATGAGGTACTCTACGTACCTGTATATGTTCATCAGATCAAAACAACTGTAAACTCGTCAGATCAGGCAAAGGTTTCTAGTCACCAGCAGTTGAATTCATCGTCTAGTGAGCAAGATTATGCGTCGGTGGTCGCCATGTTTTGGCCACAATTCTCGAGAAAAAAAAAACGATCTCGCTTGTTGAATATCACAAGACATTGATATTCGTAATATAGGATAAATTCTAGCTTGCTATTTAATATATGTATCCTGTCACTGTAATCTGCAGTAAATTAAAATGCAGTGTATTGCACATTCATCTCTTTTATTTCAGACGTTCTGAAGTGATTTCAGTGTTCCCATCTGTAATACTTACTTTTGAAGTTAGTAAGCTTAAGCTTAATATATTTCTTTCTCAACATGATATCTACATGGTACAGTCAATACTGATGGCCCTGTAACCACAGTTTCCCGCTATTAGTTAAAGTAAAACTCAGACTTAACTTAAATGTTAAGCACATCTTTAGTGTGTTTTGGTAATTGTATTTTTAAAGGGCTGTGTTCACTAAAATTTTGGAACCACACTTTAGTGTGATTTTGATAAGTAAGCTGAGCTGTTACATTTAAAGTACAGTAATTTGTTAATTCTAATGTATTTACAAGGGTTGCTTTCATCTAAAGCATTCCACTTTCGCTGAAATAGCTGGGCTCATTGTGTCTTTTATTGTATTTTAAAGAGCTGCTTTTATTAAATTTCGAGCCTTACTAACTTATTAAAAAATTGGTTCTCTCAAGGTAGCCTTCTGCCTTGGATCACTGATCTGAACTGTCTTGTTGGGCCTTCAGCCTCTAAAAACAAAAGTAACTCAACCCTCTCCTTCGAGGTGCGGTAATGTGAAACAAAACATCTGCTTAACTAATGGAAGAAAAAGGATATGAATGAAACAGTATTAATATTGGAATCCATACATCCATTTATTTCTACATTCGTCTTTCTCCGTACTTTGTATATATAATTTCGCGTATGGCCTATGCGAACGAGAGGAAGGAAAATCGATTACAGTTGTTCGTCCCGTGTGACAGCGGCTGCATTGCCATCTACGTGCCTATCCCAGTTCTCTCGAGCATAGACGCCAGCTACAGACCTATAGGCAGATTGACCCATTACTGTATCATAACTCGATTTCCCAAACAATCAGAGGAAGCAATCTGTGACATTAATTTCTGCTCGGGTTTAATGCCACATGTTCGTTCCGATACGATAGTAGCAGAGGGACGATTTAGTACTGTAGGTATAATGAGAGACAGGCATCGCTGGTACCTATCACAATCAACGAATTGAAAAAATCTGCTAGTATAGGTAGTTAATAACATGACTGAAATTCAAAGACCTAGACGCCAGACACTTTAATTTCACTTTAATTTCACTAGAATTCGAATTGAATTGAACTAGTTTACCCTGTTGTTGTTATGGTCTTCAGTCCGAAGACTGGTTTGATGCAGCTCTCCACCCTACTCCATCCTGAGCAAGCCTTTTCATCTCCTCATCCACATCCACTTGAATCTGCGTACTATACGCGTCTCTTGGTCTCCTTCTGCGATTTTTACCCCACACACTTCCCTCCAATGCTAAATTTACGATTCCTCGATGTCTAAGAATGTGTCCTACCAACCGATCCCTTCTTTTAGTCAGGGTATGCCAAAAATTCCTTTTCTCACCAATTCTGTTCAGTACCTCTTCATTAGTTGTGCGATCTACCCACCTAATCTTCAGCATTCTTCTGTAGCACCACATTTCAAAAGCCTCTATTCTCTTCCTGTCCACACTGCTTATCATCCATGTTTCACTCCCGTACAAGGCAACACTCCACACAAATGCCTTCAGAAAAGACTTCCTTACACTTAAATTAATATTCGATGTTAGCAAATTTCTCTTTTTCAAAAATGCTTTTCTTCCCATTGCCATTCTGCATATTATATCCTCTGTACTGCGACCATCGCATGTTATTTTACTACCCAAGTAACAAAACTCATCTACCACCTATATTGTTTCGTTACCTAATCTAATTCCTTCAGCATCGCCTGATTTTCTAAGACCGCATTCCATTATTTTTGTTTTGCTCTCTTCAACACGCTGTCCATTCCATTCAACTGCTCTTCCAGGTCCTTTGCTGTCTCCGACAGAATTACAATGTCATCAGCAAAACGCAATGTTTTTATTTCTTCCCCCTGAACTTTAATCCCTATTACCCTATATTTCAAGAATGTATGACGAAGCATTGATGATGTTGCTTTTATATTGTGGTGATACCATTATGGTTTCATTGTATTATCACATGTTATGAAAATAACATGAACATTAAAACAAGGGTGATGGAATGCCGTGTAAGAAAATCAGACGATGCTGAAGAACTTAGATAAGGTAACGAGACAATAAAAGTAGTGTATGAGTTTTGTTATTTGCTTAGCAAAATAACTTTTCACGGCCGAAGAAAAGAAGATATAAAATGCAGAGTGGCTATGAGAAGAAAAGCATTTCTGAAGAAGCGATGTTTGTGTATACGTAAAGTTAATTTAAATGTTAGGAAGTCCTTTCTGGAAACATTTGGAGTGTACCATTATAATAGTGTGACGTAGAATGTATTGCTTCACCAGTCGTAAATCTCGCGAAAGAACTATGAAGGTAAAATTAAAGAGATTCCAGCTCTTACCAAGGCTTTACAATAAGCGCTCCTCCCGCGAACCATTAGCTTACTGTAACACTTCTGTGGATTCGCATTCTGGAGGACAGAGGTTCAAACCCGTCACAGGCCATTCTGGTGTAGTTATTCCGTGATTTCTCTAAATCATTTCGGGAAAATTTCGGCATGGTTCCTTTCAGTGGGCTACCCTGACTTCTTTCCCCATCCCTAACAAAACTGGGGCTCCATCACAAATGATCACGATATCGAAGGAACATTAAATCCTAATCTTTCCCTTCCTTCCTTTATTCGGTTATTAGAACAGGAAAGGAGCTACGTGGCAGTACATCGTAAAGTGGATTGGGGATTATTGATGTACCAGAAATTTTGTACCGCTACTGTTCCTAATAGAAGGAATATATTTTATAAGAAAAGATAACATACATTTTAAGGAAATCCGGTAACTCACAAAAAGTTGCGTTCCTAAAAGTATCCTAAATATATGATGAAAGGGAGTTCTAGGCACGTTGTAGTCAATCGTCGTCTGTCATTTTTAAACAGGAAGTTTTTATTTTCCGAATTCGGCTTCATAAATGAAAATTTAAGGGCTTCAATTTTTCCGAACCGTTTCACCAGTAATGTTAGCACCTGTTAGATTTGCACACCATTGTTTTCGAAAATTAACGAGTTACATTAGGAGAAAAGTGACTTCTTTCTATTGTTGAAAATAAAGATATTATTTTGATTAACATTATTTTACGAAAACCTTATAGCTATAACTTCAGATGTTTATGATTAATAAGAAATTCAACGTTAATTGTGACACGTATTATACCCTATAGTGGTACAAACTTAAATGCGTGCATGATTCGATGGTTACCTTTAGACCTGAAAGTAAAATACTCATGTATGAAATTTCAGAAATTGATATTTCAAGGAAGAAAGATTTTGAAAGAAACATTTAATTTTAAGACAAGGGTACGGTATATTTTCTAGTCTCATTCTACTTGATATTGTCACTGACCTGTATGTCTTGTAATAACATCTTTTGCTTTTTATCCATCTATTACACAAACTACACAAAAAGAGCATTATCGTCCATTTTGAGAAAAAAGATGATCAAATAATTAATAATTATCACTTAAAGTATTTGTCCCAAATAATATTGATAAATAAGATACTTCAAATTTGCATCAAAGCTAATAATGGACCTCATTACACCATTTGTGATGGCAATTATAACCCCATCCAATAATATCAAGATCTATTGACGCAACTGATACAGTAATATTGTTTGTTATTCCATGACCTAATTAACTATAAACTTCAGATGTTTGTTCAGCTCAGTTTGTTCAAAATGTTCAAATGTTTGTTAAGCGTAAGGGACTTAACTGCGGGGTCATCAGTCCCTAAACTTACAAACTACTTATGAACTATCTTATACTAAAGACAACACAAACATCCATGCCAGAGGGGGGATTCGAACAACCCGCCGTAGTGGCCGTGCAAACTGTGACTAGCGCGCCGCAGTCCCCTCAGCCAACGCGGCCAGCCTCATTGTCATTGCGCGTTTTGGGCTTTAACCTATATAGAACAACGCTTGAAACAAAAATTATGTGTGATTTTAACTCTGTTGAAAAATATTTGCACGCAAAACACGTACTACATTTAGCTTATGACATCTTCAAATGTGTATCAACCCGCTCGGTTAGTTACGACAATAAAATGCGTGCCATTTGCGGACGATGAGGGTGTTATTGTACGCTCGGAGCAGGACTTTCGAGACGTTACCACTAATATGGCTGAATATGAACTAGAATCGGGTTCTACACTAAACTACAGGAAAACTCGTCTCATGCCGATAGGGAATGGATTTAGCACAGATGCCAGCTGCCCATACAGAGTGTGCGATACCGTGAAGGTGCTCGGAATAAAGAAGAGCTGTTGTCCTCTGAAAACAACGGCAGACTACTGGAAGGAGACTAGTGACCTAGACGAGAGGCTTCTTAAAATGCACAAAAGCCGTCTTGTTGCAGAAAGTATACTTCATCAATACCACAATCCTCTCGAAACTATGGTACGTTCGACAGATAATACCTGTGGTAGACAGTGTTACCAGGAAAATGTCGGCAATAGGTTGGTATGTTTGGAGGGGAGAAATCTTCAAGGAGGAGATCAATGTCGTCACCCTCCCTCCAGAAAAAGGAGGCCTCGGTCTCACCGATTCACCGATGTTTCATCTAATCACGCATGGCCAACATTTCCGTCCGGCGAGCGCGCCCGCGCCCCGCGGGCGTAGAACGCTGTAGTTCACCGGTTAGTGTCGGCAACGGAGCGAGGGAGACAGGTGTGGAAAGTGAGAGATCGCACACCACTGCTCTGCGCTGGATTGTCCAGCGGTCAGATCCAACGTAAACGAAGTAACAGAGGAAGCGCAGCTCTGTAATGTGGTCGAAGAACGTCAAAACACACAAAGCATTTACTATTTAGGTAACAACTAGCTAAATCCCCGCTGCTTCGCACGCGTAGACTGTGGATGGTCTGCATTAGTTGTTTCTACTGCTAAATATAAATTTTCATAGATTTAACTTTAAAAATGCTTTCCTAATCAAGTATTTTCATACAAATTCGTACTCCCTATTGCACCATAGTTGGCAGAATTCAAAACAGCCCGAAACACTTTTTTTTTTTTTTTTTTTTTTTTTTTTAATTATAACCATGGTTCCAAACCCAAATTTTCACATTTCTAGCATCAAAATAGTCTTAGTAGCACCGTTAAAAGATTTTCCATTATTTCACCCGCTTACTGGTTGAATTTCCAAAAATATCGAAAACCGTGTTTTCAAAATTACAATCAAAACTTTAAATCCGAAGTTTTTGTATTTCTTGCTTCAAAATTGCCTTAATAGCAATGTATTTGAAAAAAAAAAGAAAACGACCATCCCCTATTTCACTTCCTTAGGGATGGGAATATCGAAATAGCGATAATGCCTACAGTGTAAGATAAACAACATCTACAAATTTCAAGTTTCTATCGTCTGTAGATTCATTTTTCATCGCTATTTTTAGTCTTTTAGAAACGGATCGTGAACGCGAAATTTCTTTCTTACGCTTTAGCATCTTTCTTGGTAGTTTTACTTTTCAAACTGCAGTATGCATTTATTTTTCTTTGTTCGTACGCTTGCTGTAGAAAAACAACTGAAGCATGTGCATCGCCACACTCACCCACCGCCACACACCGCGATCAAAACACCATAGTGCACACAACGAAGCTAAAAGCTACTCTCATACATAGTCGCCATTGGTCTACAGTGAATAATTTTGGCTACCAAGTCAAATATACGGACACGCGTCCCACGTTCCATTTTTATATATGTATATTGATTAGTGTTTGAGTGGCAGAATCGCAACGCGAAGCTTTAGAAAATATTCAAAGGACGAATCGAAGAAAAACTTACTAATTTTGTGACTCAAATTTGATTATAGTGCACACGCACAATCGTCATATATATATATAGTAGGCTTCTTTTAAAAGATATATGTTTCTTAAATGGACAAGTATCATAAATATGCTATTTTAAAAATAATTTTATGTAAGGGCTATAGTGTCTCATTCTTACAAGTAAATATTTTTTGTTAAAACGCAAATAAAAACATAACAAAAAAGATTGGTTTAGGTGTTTTTTCCCCAATTCCTCTGAAAAGATGCTAGTGTGCTTCGGACGCGAGCCGTTTTGACGGGCGCACTGCTTCCCCCACCACAGCAATGCCTGCAGCATGTGTGGGAGTGAGACGGTTTATGCCAAACGCTGCAAGGGGGAAACCAAGGAAGGCATTTTTTTACGACACAGAGAGGCCAATAAGTGAAGATGGCAATGTCGTAGAGTACTTTTGTAATCCGGATTTTAGCACTAATATATATTTCTTTTATTCTTATCTTATAACATCAACTGCGTGTGGGCAAAGCTGAAAACGTTTACCCAGCCGAGACACACGCAGTTGATGTCATATATTCTGTGAATATGAAAGAGCCAGCTATGGAAGGGCCAGCTATGACAAAACTATTTCACCTGGTGCATCCTCTACGGAAGATGTAGAATACAGGAGACTCAGACTTTAAGAGAAACTTAATAATACCAATTCCAAAGAAAGAAGGTGCAGACAGGTGTGAAAAACAGAGAACCATCAGTTTAACAAGTCATGGTTGCAAAAATTTACAGCAGGATAGAAAAGCTGGTAGTAGCCGACCTCGGGAAAGGTCAGTTTACATCCAGGAGATGTAGGAACACGGGAGGCAATACTCTCTTTACGGCTTATCTTAGAAGATAGATTAAGGAAAGGCAAACCTACATTTCTAGCTTTTATAGATTTGGAGTAAGCTTTTGACAATGTTGTTTGGAATACTCTCTTTCAAATTCTGAAGTCAGAAGCAGTAAAATATAGGGAAGGGAAGGTTATTTAAAAATGGTACAAAAACTAGACACCAGTTATCAGAGTTCATGGGTATGAAAGGTATGCAGTAGTTGGGAAGAGAGTAAGACAGAGTTGTAGCCTTTCTCCAACGTTTGTACCTTGATCAAGCTATAAAAGAAAGCAAGGAGAAATTAGGGGAAGGAATTAAAGTTCAGGGTGAAGAAATAAAAACACTGCATTTTGCCGATGACAGTAATTCAGTTAGAGACAGAAAAGGACCTGGAAGAGCCGTTGAAGTAAACTACTTTAACTCGAGAACTGCAGAACGTATCGTAATGCGGCTTGTTTCAATTTCTCCGTTATAATTCTGGGGTCAACGTAGGGTATATTAAATGTCGATACGAAAATGTCAAATAATTGATATAAAATTAATAACTTAGAATGGTTTACCACTTCCGTACTTTCGTGACCTCTGTAGCGTAAACTAAGAGACCTGCGCCACAGTAAAAAGTATAGAATAATAGAACGCAGGACGATTTAAAAAAAAAAAAGACCGCGAGATCATGTCTTTTACAGATCTCCCAAAATGACTATATCTGTAGTCTCATCTGCCTTCCGCGATAAAGTCGACGTAGCGCATGTAGGTCTAAAATACAAAATATTGATTTAGCATGAAGTTACAGAACAACCTTTTCATACTGTCGTCTGTTTCAGGACATTCAATTAAACTCAATTAAACTGACAGACTGTGACTCGAACCCGTTTTTGTGAGGATTTTTTTTTTTTTTTTTTTTTTTTGCCAAAACATGTAAACTGTAAGTATATGTATTGAAAGTTTTTTAATTACGTTTACCTAATGTACATTAAACTATTGTGTAAGAAGTATTAAGATACCTTAACTCCACACTATTAGTAGTATGTGACTGTGCTTTTATTAGCTCAGAGATACGAACTAAAACTATTTATTGTGCAATTCAGACCAAATAGTTGGGTTGTAAAAATAATCTAGTAAGTGACACTTCGACCCACTAGTTCACAGTCAAAATAATTACGGAAAATATGTGGTATAATAAGGACGATAGTGCAAAAAACAAAAGCTATACTTCCATTGACAAAAAAATATAATTAGTATTATTGTGAAATAGGGTATCGAATTGTAGAGGTCGGTAGGAGCGGCTAAATTTGAATAGCCTACTGACGGCAAATGTGAAACTCCGCCACTGCTTCGTTTCTTTGTGATTTGGTGTTCATGAGATCTTCACTCTATTACGGAGGGCGGCTAGCCCTCTGAGAGATCGGCTATGCAGGCACGTTTCTAGTCCTGCCGAAATAATCAATTTATCGCGTACTACGAGTGTCCATTATTGCATTTTCTCGCAGCTTTATCCGCACAGAAATGATCATTTGCTTGTTCGAGGGATACATAGAATCATATTATGTATACGTTTGCACTGGATTAAAAGATAAGTGACATACGTATTTCGGTAGTGGATGCACGAACAGTTTTATGGAACAAAACTTTGGACAGGAAAATATGTGGTATCATAAGGACGATAGTGCAAAAAACAAAAGCTATACTTCCATTGACAAAAAAATATAATTAGTATTATTGTGAAATAGGGTATCGAATTGTAGAGGTCGGTAGGAGCGGCTAAATTTGAATAGCCTACTGACGGCAAATGTGAAACTCCGCCACTGCTTCGTTTCTTTGTGATTTGGTGTTCATGAGATCTTCACTCTATTACGGAGGGCGGCTAGCCCTCTGAGAGATCGGCTATGCAGGCACGTTTCTAGTCCTGCCGAAATAATCAATTTATCGCGTACTACGAGTGTCCATTATTGCATTTTCTCGCAGCTTTATCCGCACAGAAATGATCATTTGCTTGTTCGAGGGATACATAGAATCATATTATGTATACGTTTGCACTGGATTAAAAGATGAGTGACATGCGTATTTCGGTAGTGGATGCACGAACAGTTTTATGGAACAAAACTTTGGACAGGTTTGAAGATAGAAATGAGAATAGAGGTACATGGAGAAAAGTTTCCTGCTAACTGAATGGGGGTTTTGAGGAAATGGAGAGCAAACTAAAAATGCATTTCCTAACTGATATACTAATGTATGATACGGTACTTAATTAGTTCTTTGTATGATATCAGCAATATTTATCATAATATTAGAAAAGTTATTTGGAATTCATTAATTTATGTTTGGGATAAACTTCACTTGACCACGATAGCCGAGCGACTACTCGTTCGACGGGTAAAGTTCCGTCTTGTGTGCAAGCAGCGCTCCACCGAAAAAATACCGGCCGATATTTTCCCGGCCGTCCAAAATCGGAGTGTGTGCAGCCAGCCTAAGGAAGTCCTTTTTTAATGGGACTTAACTGCGGGGTCATCAGTCCCTAAACTTACAAACGACTTATGAACTACCTTATACTAGAGACAACACAAACAGCCATGCCCGAGGGGGGATTCGAACCCCCTACGGGAAACGGCCTCGCGCATCGTAGCGACGCGCCTCAATGCGCTCGACCACTCCGCCGCAGCCACGTCCTTTCTGAAGGCATTTGTGTGGAGTATTGTCTTTTATGATTGTGATACATGGACGATAAACTTTGCGGACAGGAAGAGGATAGGGTATTTTGAAATGTGGTGCTACAGAAGAATGCTGAAGATTAGGGGGTGGTTTGCATAAGTAATAAGGAGGTCCTGAACAGAATTGCGGAGAAAAGGAATTTCTGGCATTCCTTGACTAAAATAAGGGATCGATTGATAGGACACATTCTTAGACACGAAGGACTCGTGAATTTAGCGTTGGAGGTAAGTTTGTGGGGCAAAAATCGCAGAGGGAGACCAAGAGATGAATACAATAAGCAGATTAAATTGGATGTAGGATGCCGTTCTTATGAGGAGACGAAGAAGCTTGCTCAGGACAGAGTAGTGTGGAGAGTTGCATCATACCAGTCCCCGGACAGATGAACACAACAACAAACAACAAGGATAATATTTGTATATTGTTGAAAGCGAATTTTAATTAATTGAAAAAATTGTATATAAAATTAGTAACATAAAGATTCTGATGATGTTACATAGAATCATTGGCGTGTTGCGTAGTGGAGCAATTCACTCAATTCTGTGTCTACATTTTCTTTAAAGAATTCTAATATTTTGAATATGTACTTGGATTTACTATGTACTTTTGTGATAACTATGGAAATTACCAACAGCACGAGTAATGGCTGACAGCCGATTCGCATGTTGCTAATACATTAGTTTGAATTTGGTTTCAAAGTACTGATTTCAGGAACAAATTATAGCTTAATGAATAGCGACAGTGTTATTTTGTTTCATAATAAAATTTCATTAAACTGTTGAAATGGCCAATTCGGTTAACCATGCCAAAATACCTTTGTAACTACGTATTCTTGAACTCGTTGTGCCGTGTATGCCTTTGTAATTTTAACTAATACTTTTTATACATCGTGCAGCTTCACTTTTATCGCACTCTATGCCGACAAATTACTTACGTATATCCAAGCAAAAGTGGGAAGGATACGACGTCGACATAAAAATTTTGCATTACATTGTAGATTATATGTTCAAAACTAGCCAACATGTACGAACAACTTTCCTATAAATCTAGTGTGGTCCTTCTGGTCATTCTAGTGTTACCAAGAAAATTCAAATGTTTGTAAAGCTTATGGAAATTAACTGCGGGGTCACCAGTCCCTAAACTTACAAACTACTTATGAACTAGCTTATCTAAAGATGGCACATACCTCCATGCCTGAGGGGGCATTCGAACCCCGACGGGGAACGGCATTGGGCATCGTATCATAGCGCCTCAATGCGCCCAGCCACTCCGCCGCGGCTGTTTCCAAGAGCTTTCAGCGCTCTCCGACACTAATTTGTTTCGCAATGGCGATATAGAACAGGATATCTACTAGACAGTTTAATTCTAGAATAATCCAGCCACGTTGTCTGATTACAATTGTGTGTCGATATATTACCGCTGTGAGTTCTCCGCTTATACAGCCGTGATTAATGTACGTCCACGGTAATCGCACACTCGAACGCACAGTTTAATCGTCGATAGGCATTTCTCGGCGTTTCCAAACTCATCAGAATCTGATCTGCATGCACTGATGGATAAACATTAATGCAAAAGACTGTATTACAGACAATACATACATGCATACTGCCTGCAACTGAAACTGGTGGCAAAACATTCTCTGTGTATTCGGACACAGTGGACGTGTCTTGTTATGCACCCGGATGTAACGGACATAGCATTTCAGATTTGCGCGATCCAGTTTCCCTGCCTTTCTACGGAACTTTCTACATATCACATCATCAATTCTATTTTTTATTCCGTGGCAGAGAGGCGAGACTGGGCAGAGTGGCAAGACTGAAGATCACAAAACAAGGTAGACTGTTAGTTTTCTGATTATGTGCTTAAAACTTAAAAAGCACAGATTATATCCAAGTGATATTCAGGTCTGTTGGAAGAATCAACTGGCTTCTAACTCAAAAGACTCTTCGACTTGCAGAAAGACACTCATTTCACGAAAGCCACGAAAACAGATTTTTATCTATACTTCACGGAAACTCATTGTGAGAATTAGGTATTCACACTCGTGCAACACACAGAAATTACATATGGATGGAACATTAAAATTTACGAGACAGCTCGCTAAACACGCAAGCAGCACGGACCGAAAAGAATAACGGATTTCCTCGCCCAACTAGCAAGATAACTGCTGTGAAGTATGTAATGGAAGAGTCGAGAAACTGGCGGAAGTAGAGCTGTGAGGTCGAGGCGCGAGTCGTGTCAGAATAGCTTAGTCGATACAACGGTTGCTCGGTAAAGGTCCCGATACCACATATCGGTTTGGCACACACTTCCAATATGATTGGACATTTCTTGTTCTCATTTGCCTCTTACAGTTATTGTATACGTTTCAAATGTGATAGGTTCACAGATTTGTGACTAGCTGGAAGACTTCCTAAGTAATAGAATGCAGAACGTTGTTATCGGTGGCGAGTGTTCATCAGAGACGAGTGTATCGTCAGACGTGCCCCAGGGGACTGTGATAGGACCACTATTATTTTCTATCTACATACATGACCCGATGGACGCAGTAACTTGTAATTTGCGACTGTTTGGTGATGATGCTGTGGTCTATGGGAGGGTGTCGTCATTAAGTGTAATAGCATAGACGATGACTTAGACAAAATTTCTAGACGTGTGAAGAATGGTAGCTAGCCTTAAATGTAGAAAAGTGTAAGTTGATGCACATGAGTAGGAAAAACAATCCGATAATGTTCGAATACAGCATTAGTAGTGAAGGTCTTGATGCAGACGCGTCGTTCAAATATCGAGGCGTAACACTGCAGAGCGATATGAAATGGAACAAGCATGTAAATACAACTGTGAATAAAGCGGACAGCCGACTTCGGTTTATTAGGAGATACACTTCATCTGTAAATAAAACCGCGTATAAAACGCTTGTACGACCACATCTTGAGTATTGCTCAATTGTTTGGGACCCGCAGGAGATCAGTTTAAAGGAAGACATAGAAGCAGTTCAGAGGCGAGCAGCTAGGTTCTTTCCTGTTAGGTTCGACCAATGCGCATCACAGAAATGCTCTGGGAACTCACTTGGGAATCGCTGGAGGGAAGAAGACGTTCTTCTTGAGAAATTCTGTTGGAGAAATTTAGAGGGCCGGAATTTGAAGCTGACTGTAGAAAGATATTGCTGCAGCCTACATACATTTCACGTAATTATCACAAAGCCAAGAAGAGTGGCATATAGACGTTCTACTTGCAATTGTAATAAGAAAGGTAATGCCTAGTAGTGGTACACACCTTGCCGGACGCAGTGGCCTAGCGCTCTGCGGCGCGCCAGTCACGTTCTGCACGGCCACTACGGTCGGGGGTTCGAATCCCCCCACGGGCATGGATATTTGTGCCGTCTTTAGTCTTAGCTAGTTCATAAGTAGTTTGTAAGTTTAGGGACTGATGACTCCGTAGTTAAGTCCCATAAGCTGTACAAACATTTAAACATTTTTGGTATGCACCTTACTACGGTGGATTGCGGAGTATATATGTAGATTCGTAATTATCTCCCGAATAGCTCGTTTGAGGACCCATGTTTACTGGAAGAGTTTCAGTGACGAAGAATGTATCTTGTTTGTCCTGTAGTAAAAGTTAGTCCTGTAGTAAACTGACAGATGTAATGTTACTGCCTCTATTTTTATCGTTTCGAAAATCAAAAATGAAAAAACGAGAAAGAAATGAGAAAAATATTTTTAATTAAAGTTGAGTAGCAAGAATTTATGATAACTGTTTTATTGCAAACTCATTCCGCGTAAACATAAGTAGCACTTCAATGTGGTGACGCAGTGTGCAATTTCGTTCCTCAGTCCTACTTTCTATTTCATGTAAGGTTTCTGTATTACACTTGACGCTGCATCACAAACAGGAGCGCCTGAGATTGTGTATGCAACGACAAACCTGGGTGCACGAATGGCAAAACGTCATTTGTGCAATGAATACCCGGTTATCATCAGCATTTCTTCTTTGTGTAGCTATTTTAATGGCTAGTAGTGTAGTTTAAAGTTTACCCGTGCAAAGACAGGGTGGGTCAACAAGTTGCTAATAAAATAAAGTATTAAGTAATAATTATTTAATACAAATATTGTATCCCAAATTAAAAACTGTTTATCGAAATTGGTCACAAAGTACAAGGCGAGTGGGCAACAGAATCAGTGCTCGCTGGTCGGCAAGCTCGCTGAAAATAACGAGTAAAATTTGAAAGTTTTCGCCGCTCTATTCCATCCAAATTTTTGAAAAAACTAAGGGAGTTGTTTAAATAAAAATAAAAGTTGATTTCATTCTGACCACAAAACCATGAAAAGTGGCAGCCGACTAACTTTTTCATGTCTTAATTTTAATTTCAAATAAAAGTTATAGTTGATTGAATTGTTTTGCGGCGAGTTAAGTTGATAAAATTTTCTCCCGGCTTTTAGCCGCATCATGTGGTTTACTGTCCACAGTGGACAGTAAACCACATGCCACGGCTGGAAGCCCGAGAAAATTTTATCAAAAGCTATAGTTTCAACTATTATTTTTATACAAACACGATACGCATTGAACACTGTTGCATTCCTTCAGTAATCAAATGTTTGCGTGAGAAACATTTTTCCTATTCTAAGGGGCTGAAATAACAATGAAATTGAGGCGAGCGCTATTTGAAGAAATACGCATTTATCTGTCCAACTCCATTTCCACAACGATCCCAGATGGCTGCCGTGACTTCACTACCTGTACGCTGATGTAAGCTGTATGGCCTCTCTTTTTTTTGTGTTCGCGCGTGTCCCAGCGGCCAACCAGTGATCTCGCGGTCACGGCCTATGGATGTAACGCAGGCACGGTCAGTTGTGAGGCCTTCGAGGTGGTGTTGGCCCTACTCTTTGTCCCAACCTATGTAAACTCGGCCACCATATTATTGGTAGTCAGTTCACTTAATAGGAGTCTGTCTATCGTATGTTGTTCTTGAGTTTGAAGTGTTGTACTTAGTGTATATTGTATTTAGTGTGAATTGTCTGTACAATTTTTGCTGCTGAAATACGTCTAAAGTGTGTTCAACATTTAAATGCACAAATCGAAGTTATAATAAAACGACAAATACGTCATTCAAGAACACTAAATGTTTTGACTTTTTTTGAGCTCAGATTGTCTATACTTAAACAAAATTCCTGACTATGGCACTTAGCTGCCACAAGAGTGAAGTTTCAGATGACCTCTCCTGATATTCCTTTGAAGTATACACCAGAAAAAAATGCTTAGTTTTCTACCCTGTATTGTTTTTTTGAGATACTTCTTTTCTGTTGGTCCTGTGGTTGATGAAAACACACTTTTGAGTGTCTAGAATTTCTTTAAATACATTTTATTTGTTGTTGACAAAAATTGATATAGCATGGTTGACATGTAACCAGTGCAAATTGTGGAAGCAATAGTAACAGCCAGAATTTTTTTATTTGTATATGTCTGGGTTCTTTACAACAAATATGTACATATTTCAGAGTAGCAACAACGAACGCTATTAATGATACGTTATTTCGGTGTGAAATGCTTTTGTGGCAGCTGAGCCAGGCGCATTTTTATTGTAGTAATCTGTTGTCAGTCTTTGTACTCAAATTTCACGTACACTAATTGTTTCAGCATGACAACAAGGAAAGTTATTAACGACACCATATTTCGTCGTGGAATGTTTTTTGTCAGATGAGGAAGGCGCATTTTTAACTAATTTTGTTGTCACTTTCGTTTTTGTATGTGGTGTCGCACAAGTACAAAGTGCGCGCCACCTACTTTCGCCGCGCGCCGCCATGCACGCACGGCGCGGTGTTCTTCCGACGACAGCCACGAGCGCCCTCTGCTGGAACCCCGCTCGTGGCCACCACGGAAAGACATAGCACTTGGGACTGAGTTAGCAACCAGTTAGGACCTTCGTAAACAGATAGGCACCAGTGAAGACTTTGCTATCGTACAGGCACTAGGCAGGCCTCTAACAACTATGTATCAACATTCTGCAGTACTATGTAAAAGTTAAGTATTGTTACATTCTGTGCAATATATATATCTTTCTAATTTACTCTAGTGTTTATAGTTTCTGGCTGCTCCCCTCCGTACCTGCACCAGCGTGCTATTTTTGTTCCGGTGTCGGGCTCATTCCACTCGGCCACCGACACCTACGACGAGGCTGGGACACAAAAGCGGCGACGAAGTTGGGACACAAAAGTGGCGACGAGGAGTGATAGAACCTTGGATCAGCCCGCTTGCAGCAGCCAGACAGCAGCAGTCGGAGCACACAGAAATTGCTCCCGCCCACCCACCCTTATTATAAGAATTTTGGGGGAATATTTTCAGTTACGTGTTTGTGGACTTTTTTGTTGCAGAGCGAGCCCTCCTTTCATATTGCATTTGTGTTTTGTACTAATTTTCTTGTATGCGCGGCGCGTAATCGGTCAGCATGGCCACTACCCCGAACCCAAACTTAATGGAAATTAATCAGTTACAGACGGCGCAAATCACTCAACTACTGCAGGCCGTGTCGCAGTTGACGGCACAGGCTGCTCACCAACAACAACAGCCGTCACATCAGCAGCCCACACCTGCCGCTGCACCGCTTCCTACATTTCGCCAGTACAACGAACGTGAGGAAGAATGGAGCGACTATTTCGCACAGTTTCAGGAAATCGTCGCGGCTCATCAAATTACAGGTCAGAGAGTGAAGAACCTTTTCTTATCGATTGTGGGCCCCCAGACCTTCGTACTATTGCAAAAACTTTTCCCTCTCGCGTCTCCTCTTGATGTAGACTTTGAACAAATTGTAGATGCACTGAATGCTCATTATGAGAGAAAAGTTCTTGTAGCCGCTGCACGGTACCGATTTTTCAGACTTAAAAAATTACCACAGCAGTCACACCAAGAGTGGATTACGGAATTGAAGGGCTTAACCCGCCAATGTAAATTTACTTGCTCTTGTGGACTTTCTTATAGTGACGTTATGTTGCGAGATGCGATTACGCAGAACATTCAGGACCCCAGAATTAGAGCAGCAATTCTGAAACAGTCTGACCCCTCATTAGACAGTGTACTGCAGCTTATAGAAGCGCATGATACTTTTGACTTAGCAGATGTAGAAATGCAAAGCCACAGTGTAAATTCAGTGCGCCGCAACGGACGCTTTCCTAGCCGTAGTTCTCAGTATAGCACTAGTGATTCTTATTTTTCTACTGGCCGTGCTGAACAGACAGTGAACAGTAGCCAGAGTAAAAGTGCGACGCAAAGGTCGCCCCGTAGTGTTAGACACAGTAATTTGCATAACGGGCGCCAACGCTCATTTCAGAAAAATGTTCGTAAGTCTTGCCCCCAGTGTGTGTCTCGCCACAAGCGTGCTCATTGCCCTAGTCGCAACGCAACCTGTTATCAATGTGGCAAATCGGGACATGTGCAGTCTGTGTGTATGCAAATTAAAAACTCAAAGAACAGTAACGTTAGAAACGGTGCTTCGCAAAGTGCGAGAACAGTTCATTCTGTTAATGTTATACGGGCTATGGAATTGAACAGTGCTTTCCTCAATTTCAAGAAAGTAGTTCTGCGCCTATGGCAAAACTATATAGTGCACCACGTAGCAAGCGCCAACGAGCGCGTAAAACAGTGCAACGGAAACGGGTTCGGGACAAGCAAAATGACTATAAACAGTGCATTCCTGTAGTGAAAATAGTGCCTTCTGTAACTGCTCCATGTAATAGTGCCCAGTACTGTGTAGCTAGTGACAGTGGACTTGTTGTAGATACTGAAAGTAATTTTAGTGCAGTAGCCTCGCATTGCGCGGACGCCGATCCGGCGGTAGTGCCATCTATTGACAGTGTTGTTAATCCCCTGCGTGCCGAGTCTGAGCCGCTTCCTTCACTACGCGGCCCGCGCATACGCAGCACACAAACCGTAGCAGACGTTGTCCACATTCGCGCACCTGTCGTGCGCCAGAAGCACAAACTTTTTGTAAATCTCTCCATAGAAAATAAGACTGTGCAATTTCAGCTTGATACTGGTTCCGCTGTTACATTAATTAATAAAGATACTTGTGAACTTCTGGGTTCGCCAAAATTGTCGCCGTCACAGCAAGTGTTAACAGCTTATACAGGTGAAAATATTCCCGTGCTAGGAACATGTAGCCTGCCCGCCTCATTTCAAGGTGTAACAAAAACAGTTGCTTTTGTAGTTCTTCAGGCCAAATCGACACAGAACATTTTTGGACTAGATGCTTTTGACTTGTTTGGTTTATCAATTCAAAGAGATGTGCTTCAAATTTCCTCAATGGTGCCTCAGGATAAAATCAATGCATTGTGTGACAAATATAGTGACTTGTTTTCGCCGGAACTAGGTTGTGCAAAAGACTTCATGGCACATGTAACTTTAAAAGACTCTGCTGTTCCAAAATTTCGTAAAGCTAGACCAGTGCCTATCGCATTGCGTGATACAGTTGCCGAAGAACTTAAACGTTGGCAAGATAGTGGGGTGATTTCTCCTGTTTCTGCGAGTCAGTGGGCCTCGCCTATAGTAATTATACCCAAGCCTTCAGGAAAACTTCGTCTCTGTGCGGACTTCAAATCAACAGTGAACAGTCAAACAATTGTAGACACTTATCCCCTGCCCAGACCTGACGAACTGATGGACAAATTAGGACAGTCTCGCTTCTTTTCCAAGATTGATTTCGCAGAGGCATACTTACAGATTCCACTTGATGACGAGTCGAAAAAGTTTTTCGTCATTAATACTCACATGGGCCTTTTTCAATTTCAACGCCTACCCTTTGGCAGTTCTTCCGCCCAACTATTTAGATGATATTGTGGTATCCGGACGTACAGTTGAAGAACATTTAGCAAACCTGGAGTGCCTTTTCAAAGTTTTGACTGCAGCAGGTCTACGTTGCAATAAAGCAAAGTGTTCGTTTTTTTCAAACTGAAATAGAATACCTAGGCCATGTGATTAATGCCCAAGGAATTCATCCCTTACAGTCACATCTTAGAGCAATCAAAGACTTGCCTCCTCCTAAGAATGTGCATGAATTGCAAGCAGTGATGGGAAAGCTTAACTATTATTTCAGGTTTATTCCCAATGCCTCGCAGATTGCAGCTCCACTGCATCGCTTACGTAGGAAGAATGTTCCTTTTGTATGGTCTAAAGATTGTCAGGTTGCCTTTGACAAACTAAAGTCTGCACTACTCAGTGATGCATGTTTGATTCCCTTTGACCCACAGAAGCCTGTAGTGTTAGCAGTTGACGCCTCGTCGTACGGTCTGGGTGCCGTTCTGTCGCATCGTATTGGATGTCACGATCGTCCTATTGCCTTTGCATCCAAGCTACTGACGCCGACGCAACAGAATTACAGTCAGATAGAAAAGAAGGCCTTAGCAATCATTTACGGCGTCACAAAGTTTCATCATTATCTCTATGGCAGAAAATTCTATTTGTTGACAGACCACAAGCCTCTCACGTCGTTGTTCTCACCCACAAAGCCAATTCCGCCACGAACGGCACAAAAGCTTCAGAGATGGTCCTTGATATTGTCAAATTATCAGTATGAGATTTTGTACCGACCTACCACTAAACATGCCAACGCGGACACACTTTCCCGACTTCCGGTTGGCCAGGATGTATCATTTGATTCTTCAGAAATGGCATGTTGTCAGATAGACTCCAGAAATGCTTCCGCTGTCGCAGACTTTCCTTTAAACTCTCGTCGGGTTGCACAGGAAACAGCTGCGGATGCAGACTTAAGTGTGGTAGCACGTTTTGTTCGCTTTGGTTGGCCTGCCAGAGCCAAAGACATTGATCGGCCTCTGGTTCGACGTTATTTTGCACAACGTCATGCATTATCTTTAAGTCAGGGTGTACCGTTGTTGCATACCGACAACGACCAAGCAAGAGTGATTGTTTCTCGTTCCCTGCAACGAGAAGTGTTACGCCTCCTGCATCAAGGACATTGGGGCATTGTTAGGACAAAGCAATTGGCCAGACGTCATTGTACCTGGGTTGGTATGGACGCTCAGATAGAGAGCATGACATCACAGTGTACAGTTTGTGCGGAGCATCAGGCGGCTCCTCCACAGCGTTTCTCAGACTGGCCACGCCCCAAGGGACCATGGCAACGTTTACATATTGACTTTGCCGGACCTTTCTGGAATACGCGCTGGTTAATTGTTGTGGACGCTTTCAGCAAGTTTCCTTTTGTGATTGCCATGAACTCAACGACAGCTTCTAGTACAATCAGTGCCTTAACATCAGTGTTTTGCATCGAAGGCTTGCCTGAAACTACCGTCAGTGACAATGGACCTCAGTTTGTTAGTGCGGAATTTCAACAGTTTTGTCGTGTGAATGGTATTCAGCATATTACCACTGCACCTTTTCACCCTCAGTCCAATGGTGAATCAGAACGTTTCGTTCGAACATTCAAGTCTCACATGGAGAAGATGAAAGGTCAGCACTCCAGGCAGCAAGCTCTTCAAATTTTCCTGTCTACGTATCGGTGCATGCCACGTGACGGCCCGTCTCCTGCCGAGCTGCTACACGGCCGCCGTCACCGCACTCTCCTTCACCTGCTGCAGCCTCCCACGCACCGAGTCGGTTCGTATGGCGCTACGCGTTTTCAGGTTTCCACGCCGGTGCTGTACAGGGTGATTCCTGGCAACAAGAAGACATGGTTGCCGGGCACCATTCAGCGCGTGCTCGGTCGCAATATGTATGTTGTACGTTCTTCCACAGGGTCGGAGCTGCGGCGCCATGCAAACCAATTGCGTCTGCATAGGCCGCGCGATCCTGTCTCCGGTTTCTTGATTCCAGACCCAGTTCACCGCCAGGGAGCACAAACACATCGTTCGTCAACGGGTCCAGCGTCCCCGGACTACGAGATCGTCCCGATGGAGATCGACACGACGCTGCCGCTGTCGCCGCCGCAGATGACAGCGTCACCGAGAGGGACTCCGAGACCGTGCGGGCCCCCCCAGCTTGGGCCACGCACCTCAGAAGAAGATGACCTGCTCAATCTGGGCGGCAGGGTGCGCCCTTCCCCAGGTTTCGGTGGGTTCCCTGGAGGATCGCAAGGCGGATGCCGGGGCGCGGACGGCGTCTCGATCCCAGCCTCAGCTACGACGCCCGTCCCACCAGTAACGCCCCCGCCCAGGCCCTCCTCCCAGTGCCGTCGCCGTGGCCCTCAGCCCTACGCCACGACGGCGCGGCGGTTTGGGGGGGAGGGGTGTGGTGTCGCACAAGTACAAAGTGCGCGCCACCTACTTTCGCCGCGCGCCGCCATGCACGCACGGCGCGGTGTTCTTCCGACGACAGCCACGAGCGCCCTCTGCTGGAACCCCGCTCGTGGCCACCACGGAAAGACATAGCACTTGGGACTGAGTTAGCAACCAGTTAGGACCTTCGTAAACAGATAGGCACCAGTGAAGACTTTGCTATCGTACAGGCACTAGGCAGGCCTCTAACAACTATGTATCAACATTCTGCAGTACTATGTAAAAGTTAAGTATTGTTACATTCTGTGCAATATATATATCTTTCTAATTTACTCTAGTGTTTATAGTTTCTGGCTGCTCCCCTCCGTACCTGCACCAGCGTGCTATTTTTGTTCCGGTGTCGGGCTCATTCCACTCGGCCACCGACACCTACGACGAGGCTGGGACACAAAAGCGGCGACGAAGTTGGGACACAAAATTGTACTCAAATTTCGTCCACCAAAGTTCACAACCAAACTCTTGGACAGCAATTTTACAAGTTGGTAGTGTAAACACAACATACATGTATACTAGACTTTATGAAAGCATTTGTTACACACATTAACAACAGATGGAAAGCCGTGATCATGATTTGTTCGTCATAACAATTACTGTTCACTGTATGTTTTGGGACTCGTTTAGACCATGTAATTACATTAAAATCAACGCAAATATTTTCACAGTGGCACTTTCATTGTTATTGCAAACCTCAGCTAACTATTACACTTCGTATAACTGACAGTTTCGTTATATTTCATTAGCGCAGTTTTAGAGAATCCTTCAAAATATCACGGGTGTACTGCCGCTCTATAGTGTCCAACGGGCACAATATTTCGGCGATCATACATGTCGCCATCATCAGGTGAACTGACGGACTGAGCTCCTGGAAACGCGTCGGCACGGAGATCCGCACGCTACGGCTGCTCGAAGGGAACTGGGTTCTAGCCCGGTAGTGGGCCATTTAAATACCCTCGGCCCGCGGAGCGACCCCTCCGCGGTCCGCGCCCCGCGCCGCGGCCGCGAAGTGGAACCGATTGCGACGGTATCTGAGATGACGTCGGTGTGAGGGGTCTGTCCGCCGCGGTCGTCACTTCGTTAAGTTTGCTAGGTTTACTCTTAATTCACCCAATCGCTGGTTCCCAAGCTTTGCTAAGATTATAGCCACAGCCACGGCGCGTTTCCAGGAGCTCAGTCCGTCAGTTCATCTGATGATGGCGACATGTATGATTGCCGAAATATTGTGCCCGTTGGACACTATAGACCGACAGTACACCCGTGGATATTTTGATTATTCAATACGCCGGGAGAAACTGAAGAATCACAATATATTATCAGTCTTCCCAATTCGCATCGCGATAAAATCTGACGAACGCCCGTTCAGTTTGCCTCAAATATGGCTGACCTATCGCCACTCTATGGACTTCTAGCTCGTTGGATGTGACACGACAGTGGGCAGTCTTTCTGTGTGGATGGCGTTGCCTGGTGCTGTCAGGCGACTGCCCGAAACCGCGATCACGCTCAACGCCTATGCTTATGAAATGAAATGCTAGTCCGGAGGCTGTCCAAAATAAAATAAAATTTATGGAATGCTTCATTTAAAACTTCCGGGCTCATAAGCCGTGGTCGATTTATAATACTTTCCCCAACGTTTCAACTTCGGCTGCGGAAGACATCTTCAGAGGTTGAATGGCGAACTGCAGTTCGCCATTCTACCTCTGAAGATGTCTTCCGCAGCCGAAGATGAAACGTTAGGGGAAAGTTTTATAAATCGACCACGACTTATGAGCCCTGAAGTTTTAAATGAAGTTGACGCCGGCCGTGAAAGCTTACATTGTATGATTTATGGAATGGTTTTCCTAAAAGGAGTAATAAGCAAGTATTTCCTGATAGCAGCCGACTGTACTTGGACAGAAGTGGGCCATTAAGGGTTCGCCCAACACCGCCAGTGGAGGAAATAGTGCATATCGCTGAGACAACTTACCTAGACCGTCTGCATGAGAGTTTCATTTATAATATCCTATAGGGTTCGCAGCGTTCTAAAGGTAATACGATACTATAGCGTAATAATTTATTCACCCTAAATACCAACCAATTTATGCCGCAGGTCACTTGAAAATGGCAATGTAAGGCGAAACGGGTCTGTCGTGTTCAAATAAATGTTAGTAAATACCGGGGTTTTGTTAATAATTATTATTGCATTTTTAAAGTTAAAATTCTGACATCTGTGAACGTTATTTCTCGATGAGATTAGCTGGACGATCTAAGTTTCTGTTGTTATGATTTTCAGATTAATGAAATTGCATTTTTAAAGTTAAAATTCTGAGATTTGGGTTACTTATTTCGTGATCGTTTCTTTACCAAAAATAAATTTTCCATTAATATGAATTTACAGAATTCTTTTTCTGTAAATGAGTGCACCATTATCGTATAAGCGATGCTTAATTGTTGGAGGACGGAATAAAGAAACTTTTTGCTTCATTGCCATCTTAGCCGAGTGATATAACGCCCCTGACATATTTTGTCTTATTTACTCATTGCCGGCCGCGGTGGTCGAGGGGACTGAGGCGCTTCAGTCACGGTCTGCACGGCCACTACGGTCGGGGGTTCGAATCCCCCCTCGGGCATGGATATTTGTGCCGTCCTAGTTCGTAAGTAGTTCATAAGTAGTTTGTAAGTTTAGGGACTGATGACCCCGTAGTTAAGTCCCATAGACTTTACAAACATTTGAACTTTTTTTTTCAGAATTTGGAAGTGTGTGTTCCAGTCGACATTGTCAAAAGCTTTCTCCAAATCGACAAACGCTAAAAACGTAGGTTTCGCTTTCCTTAGCCTATCTTCTAAGATGAACCCTACGCAAAGCCTCAAAAATGTTAACATGTCTGTAAACCTAAGGGGCCAAACTGTTAATGTCATGGCTCCCTCGTCATACAAACTATTTAAACTGCCTTATGCTAAGGACAACGCCAGCACCCATGTCCGAGGGAGGACTCGAACCTTCGTCGAGAGCAGCCACGCGCTCCGTAGCATGGCGCTTTAGACAATGTGGCCATTTCCAAGTAGCTTTAAAACTCCTACACAATTTGTATTCTTTAAAATATGTTGCAATAATTTATTGCATAGTAACTGTATCGAATAGAGAAAATAAAATCAATACATCGGAGGAAGATATCAGAATGTCCTGTGACTTTTTTTTTTTTTTTCCGGCGAAAGACGTCTTAACATTTCGTTTGTTTTTCAGTGCAACTTCACTTTGGTAAACAAAGTGTATCTTGATAAGGGGTAAGGATTAATAAATATTGGAAAATGGCGTTTCAAGATAATTATCAAAAGCACCATCATGCGGATCACCCACCAACATAAGTTGCTGTTAAAAACCATATAGGCCACAAATGATGTATAACCAATATGCTGAAGTTTGGTGGTCTCCATGACGTGTGTTATGTTTAAATTTTTGCCGCGACCGAGGGACATCAACAGAATTACCATCTTCTGATAGATATCACTAGGTTGAAGGCTTCTAGAACACTTTACTCATTATCCCTATAGTCAGTAGAATCCCATTTTTGCAAGTAATGTTTTTGAACATGATACTGTGTTTATGTAGGTATCACCTCTCGATATAGAAAGCATCTTTGTTCTAACATGTGATCTACGCTTTCCAAGTGTGGGCCAGAGTTTACAATGAAATTGCTATCTACTAGACTTCATTAAACGTACTTATAAGAACAATGTGTTCTTACTGGAAAGTTCCCTGTCATTCCTAATTTTTGCTATGTACTTAAATCACTCTTTTTATTTAATCAGTTGATAGTAAAATTATTTAGTAAACGATCATCTGGAAAAGAAGCATCTCTTTCGTACGTTAGATTCACAAACAAGAACCCGGTTTTGTGTTGAAACGAATATAGCGGAAATACGTCACGTCGAAATATCTGGAAAATTCTATACAGAACTCAATCCACACGGAACGAAATCTGCACTCGGTCTGCATAGTAAATATTTATTTTGTTATCGTTGAAAAATTTTCTCGTTGGAGGATTTGCATAGGCAAACAAGCAGCGATGCATCTGAATGGTCAGTATTTGCATTTCCTGAAGCACTTCCGCGCAAATCTGAATACTGCAGCTGTAGTATCCGATCAGAGCAGTATGAGCCACGTGAAATACTGGAACTGTTTCTGCAGGCAGCTAACGCACTTCATGCACACGTGTCGGTACCAACCACCGTGTTCTAACGCGAAAAGGTTATGTAAGGTGGCACGAGTTGTTACTCTGAGGCTATTGTGAGTTACATCTGCTACGCACAGTCGCTCAGTGCGTTAGATGCGTTAGTATTCATTTCATTTGTTATTATGATGTGATGCCCATGTTGTACCTACAAATTCATACCAGTTTTTCATAGTACTCTATTCGTGCTCAGCGAATCTAGACAATTTCAGCGGAGGAAGCGTCACAAGGAAACTTTAATTTTCTTTTTTTAATCAGAGCTTTTAATCTGAGCGTTTTAATCACGTCGGCAGCAACCGCCTCCTGTAAGCTCCTGTAGATTATTATGCCCATATTTATCTGTGCAATTCAAAACAACCATAAGTATAATTTACAATCTATCCTGCCAAATGTCTAGTGAGAAATCCATTCCATTGTCTTCAAATGCATATCCGTGACTAGTGCGCGTTTTCTTAAAACAATAAAATTAAAATTAAAAAAAGAAAAAGAAAACACGATTTTTAATAAAACGGCCAGAAGATATTTACCATATGTTGCAGCATCATCATATTCCATGCTGTCGTGTATATAAAAAGAGTTAGTTTTGAAAGCGATCGCCCGTTCCCACATTCTAGATTTTCGCCGTCAGAGTGCCATCTCCTTACGTACTCTACCGATAATCTCCAAGAACTCCTTTGAAACCGAAGTCGTTACGTGAAATTTTGCTTGGAGACTTCTTTAGCCTAAAAGGAAAATATTTCTTTAGACATGACAGTTACAAACAGGACCAGTAGTGAGTAGAAGGAGGATGCGACTATTTCCTTCATTAATTCTATAGGTACATTTTTTTAAAATAATTCTGTTTGCCATTAATTGTAAATAGTTACTTAAATCAGAAGTAAAACTCGCTACTAAATTTAGAGTAATTCTACAGGAACATCTCATTTTTCAGATGGGACATTTCTCAATGAGAATAAACATGGAATACCTTTCCACGAAAACAGGACGGAATTTATTACGATTTGATAAAGGAAGTAAATTACTGCATTTACTCTAATCTAATTTGTTAATGATGACGGTGAAATCTCAGCGTGCCTATGTGTGTGTGTGTGTGTGTGTGTGTGTGTGTGTGTGTGTGTGTTAGTGTAACTCAGTTTAAGTAATTTGTAATGTAAGTCTTAGGACTAATAACCAAAGAAGTTAAGTCCCATACCTTTACAAATATTTGAACATTTTTGTGTCAATGTGGTTGATGTAGACGCATTATGGATAAAATTTAAACTGATTGCACATGTTGCTCTGGAGGAGTATTTTTCAAGTACGTGGATTGTTGTTGTTGTGGTCTTCAGTCCAGAGACTGGTTTGATGCAGCTCTCCTCAATACCCTATCTTGAGCAAGCCTCTTCAACTCCACATAAGAATGGCAACCTACATCTGTCTGCTTACTGTATCCATCTCTTGGTCTTCCTCTGCGGTTTTTACCCCATACACTTGCCTCCAACGCTAAATTCACAAATCCTTGATGTCTAAGAATGTGTCCTACCAATCTATCCCTACTTTTAGTCAAGGTATGCCAGAAATTCCTTTCCTCCGCAATTCTGTTCAGTACCTCCTCATTAGTTACGCGATCCACCCACTTCATCTTCAGCATTCTTCTGTAGCGCCACATTTCAAAAGCCTCTATGCTCTTCCTATCCGCACTGTTTATCGTCCATGTTTCACTCCCATACAAGGCAACACTCCCTTAGGCTTAAATCAATATTCGATGTTAACAAATTTCTCTTTTTCAAGAACGCTTTTCTACCCATTGCCATTCTTCATTTTATATCCTCTGTACTGCGACCATCATTGGTTATTTTACTGCCCAAGTAACAAAACTCATCTATCTCCTTTGGTGTTTCGTTACTTGTAGGCTTTATCTATTTTTCCCCAAGTTATACATTCTTCTATATCCTTGAATTTGCCTTCTAGCCATTCCTGCTTAGCCATTTTCATGTCAATCTCATTTCTTACTTGTCTGTACTCCATTTTGCCTGTTTCATTTAGTGCATTTTTATATTTTCTCCTTTCATCTATTAAATTTAGTATGACGTGTGATATCCAAGAATTTTTTGTAGATCTTGCCTTCTCACCTATTTTGTCCTCTGCTGTCTTCACTATTTTATCTCTCAATGCTACCCATTCCTCTTCTACTCTTTTATTTTTCCCCGTTTCTGTCAATTGTTGCCTAAAGGTCCCTCTGAAATTCTGAAGAACTTCTGGGTCCTTCAGTTTATCCAGTTCCCATCTCCTTATTTTCCTACCTTTCTGCACTTTTCATTTTCAGCCTACAATTCATGACCAATAACTTATGGTCAGAGTTTAAGGACAGAAATCACCTGCCATAATATAATAAGAAAACTCGGCAAAAAAGAGGTTATTCTAGTCTGTTAAAAAATTTCACCGATGTTTTGTCGTCTTCATCATCATCACTGATGCGCAAGTCACCCAAGTGGTGTCACCCTATGAAAGGAGTGTACTAGACAGGACGATCACGATCCCAGATGGAGTGAAACAGGTAAAAATTCTACACGATAATCGTCACAACTCATCGAAAGAAGTAGCCAAGAATTCTAGAAAATTCCGGAGCTAAGCAAAATAACTAAGCCGGTGAGCAGCCTGATTGACAATACGGGGTGGGCGATAAGTCGGTTGTCACTACCAATGATTATTCTTAATTTTGCCTGGACAGTGGTATTCTGTTGTGGAGTGGTTTGTAGAACGTATAAGTAAGTTGTTCGTATTTTTTAGAGGTGTTGTTGTTGTTGTCAAAGAAACATTGAGTATAGAGACTTTTTCGGTTTCTTTCGGCACGGTATTTTCAAGTTAAAATAAATGATGGCAAAATCTGGTTCGGCAGCGAAGTTTCATCCTTTAGATAGCCTTAAGTCTGTTATTACAGAAGAGAATCTCAACGTTGTCACACCGTGTTGTGTGTACTCACCGGCTAAATCGCAAAGAAAGGCATCAAAGTGGAATGGAATACCAAGAGTGAGGTGAAATTAATATTATTTAGGTCTACGTTACTTCGAACGCTAAAGGAAGACGATACAGACAGGCGCATTGTAATTACAATTTCAGGAAACATTTTTGGAGAAACTACGATCGTTAATGAAATACAATTTTTTTAAAACACAGTGCGGATCGCAAGAGAATTTTTTATTGTTATTAGACAACCGGTTTCATGCTTTTTGTGAGTCCACGTTGAGGCTATCCATGGCAACCGTGGCCCAGGCCGTGGCAGTGGAAATCGATTACCGATAATGAGGTAGTTTCAGATATTGATATAACGATTTTCCCGATATTTTTAAAAATATCAACAACCCTAATTTTAACCGAAACAATGCATACACCATTCATCAGGTGGCATTTTCCTTCATCATCATCGTTAGACATTGATTATGCCTTACAGCGTTCAGTCTTGATTATAGTCCCCCTAATATAATTCCTCCATGATCCCCTAGCCGCGGCGGAGTGGCCAATCGCATTGAGGCGCTATGCTCCGATGCGCGAGGCCGTTCCCCGTCGGGGTTCGAATCCGCCCCCCACCCTCTCGGGCATGGATGTTTGTGCCGTCTTTAGAATAAGGTACTTCATAAGTAGTTTGTCAGTTTAGGGACTGATAACCCTTAAGCTTCACAAACATTTGAACATTTTGATCCCTTTTCAGTACTAACATTGATGCTTCGTCTGATGTTAAGACTGTCAGTTTTCCTCGACTACTCTTACCCTCTACTGCTGAACCCATGAGTCCATTAGGTAACCTTCCTTCTCCCATGCTTGTAACGTTCAGTACCTGCAATCATCTTTGCTAATTTCAAATCTGTAACCTGAACCTTATTAATAAGGCGAAGTATATCCACCAACCTTTCACTCACATACAACAAAGTTCTTCGAAATATATAGCAGTGCACTGCTAATTTAGTCTTGGTACTGACTTCCTTCTTGCACTAGACAGTAGATCGTAGGTGAGCACTCACGCCGGCTGCAGTGTCCGAGTGGAGCCGGGCGCCGTGGCTAAGCACGCCCGGACAGGGGGTCAATGCCCTCTGTAATAAAAAAGCTGAGCCAGCCATTCAACGACAACCACCAACAAACTGAACGAACGACCGCGAACCATGTATGTACCAAATTAACAAAAAAATAAAAACAATAGTGGCTTGCGGCGCGCCAGTCACGTTCTGCACGGCCACTACGGTCGGGGGTTTGGATCCCCCTCGGGCATGGATATTTGTGCCGTCCTTAGTATTAGCTAGTTCGTAAGTAGTTTGTAAGTTTAGCGACAGATGACCCCGAGGTTAAGTCCCATAAGCTCTACAAACATTTGAAAATGTTGTGCATTTACTATATTAGCTTTGCTACATCTTGTTTCCACTTATTTTACTATATTACCACCCTGTGAGAAAATTTGTCCTAAGTACTTGAAACACCCTACCTTTGTTCCTCCTTTGCCACTCAATCTAAATCTCTTTCTAACAGACATGACTTTCGCTTTGAGATGCTGATCTTCGTACCATAACGCCTACCCTTCTGATCTAGCTCTGGAACGTTAGGTTGTAAGCTTTCAATCTGGCATATGCATATGTCTTAGTTGTGAAGGCAGATTCAATCGAATCTGCCTTCACAACTAACACATATGCATACGCCATATTGCTTATTTTGTTTTCACCTATTTTAATCTCATCCTGCCAGTCTGTTGTTTAGAACATATGATGCATAAATAGTTTGAGCGACTGTGATGTCAGGTTGCAGTCTTGTCTTATCCCTGAAAGTACTGGTAACCATGAACTCAATTTACCATCCACTTTAACTGCTGCTTGACAATAGCTTCCTCCTATTTTCACGGTTTGACGCCTTTCCTAGATCTCTAAAGTATAGATACAATTTCCTGTCCACTCATAGCACTTCTCCATTATCTCCGGAACGTAACGATCTGGTCCTGACAGCTTCTAAGAAGCGAAACCCACATTGTTTTCCACTAATGCAGTCCTTTCAACAACACTTGATAATACTTTGTCCTGAGTGCTAATGAAACCGAGCTAATTCGGTCTTTCTTCCCTGGACTGCATTTCCTTTCCCTTCCCCTCCTTTACTATCCTCACTCCTTCCCCTCCCCACCGGGAGGACCGATAACCTCAGCAGTTTGGTCCCCTATCCCAACCAACCGCCAATAAAAGAGATATCGCTGTTTATAACGGTGAATAGATGGGGCATAACAGCTTTCAGATAATTACAAAACGACATGTTGACCATAGCTGTTTATTAATACTCAATGCTACCGGTTTCGGTTTTGTACCATTGTCAAGCGTTAGCAGAGATTAGCTAATTCCGACATGTTAAGCCATTAGCTAATCTCTGCTAACGCTTGACAATGGTACAAAACCGAAACCGGTAGCATTGAGTATTAATAAACAGCTATGGTCAACATGTCGTTTTGTAATAGATATCGCTGTAGTTGTTACAATCGTTCCTGTTCCCATGCTTGAAAATTGGTGTATTTACTTCTTTCGACCAGTCATATGAAGCCCGTCCCAACTCCCAGGCCATTTCAGTTATTTTCAATTATTGATGTAGTGTATGTTCTTTTAGAACATGTCCCAACGAACAGACAGCATTAGTTAGCAGTAACGGCCGTAAATTAAGTCGACGTATGACCGAATCCTAGAACACCAAGTATCAAAAGTGGTGTGCGGGAAACGAAAGTGTATGAACAAAGTAACACACTTCTTTACAGCGCAATATGCTATGAGCCTTTCAGGAAAATTATTGCCACATGTTTACATATGCCTACTGGAGAGTACTGCCTATTTTGACCCGAGGGTTCAAAATCAGTAGATGAGTACGCGGCAAAATATACAAGTGTTAGCATCGCTTCAAAATTCGGTAAACTGACAACAGACTTGTGCAAAAACTATTTAACTGATGTGATGAATCCATACGTGCAACAGAATAAATGTCTTCTGTTGACGACTCATGGGGAGGACAAACAAATCCACAAATATATGACGAACTGTTCCAAGATGAAGACAGATTGCCAACATGCAGTATCAAAGTAATTCCCCCCAAATGTACGCCACTAGTTCAATCATTTGATGCATTTTTTTATCATCAGGTAAAGAATTTAATAAAAAAAATTTCAAAACTGCACTTACCTAATCGAGAAAGAAGAAGAAATTACTTCCCCAGAAGCCTGCATCAAACTACATTCCATTATACATCACCAGCTGTCCCCGCAAGTATTCAGCAACACGCTGAGTTACACGTGGTCCATTACTTGGCTGCGCGATGAAAGAAGCTGTTTTCAGAATGTTAATCAACTTTGTTTCTCTATGGAGACATTAAAGAAACCATATAACTGTAAAAGGGGAGCTTTCATAACGTGCGCAAGATGCGGTCAGAATTATTGCTTTCCCTGTTTCTTTGATGAATATCATCCCAGTACATGTAATTGATCAATTGCTAAAGAGCCGACCGCGGTGGTCGAGGGGACTGAAGCGCCAGTCACGGTCTGCACGGCCACTACGGTCGGGTTTACGAATCCCCCCACGAGCACGGATATTTGTGCCGTCCTTAGTTTTAGCCAGTTTTTAAGTAGTTTGTAAGTTTAGGGACTAATAAACCCATAGTTAACTCCCATAAGCTATACAAACATTTGAACATTTTTGAATTGCAAAAGAAGTGAAGTATTGATTTACATACACAATGTCCCAAAGTATGCATCAACTACAGTCCTGCCTTTAATTTTTATTTATTTATTTATTTTTTTAAATTTTTTTATTTCTTTTATTTATTTATTTATTTATTTATTTTTTGCTTAGATAAATTAATAAAAGAACCTATATGAAGATGTGGTTAATTTTCATTTCAGTTTACATCTACATCAATACTCTGGAAACCACTGTGAAGTGCATGGCAGAGGGTAAATCCCAGTGTACCAGTTATTAGGGCTTTTTCCCCTTTCAAATGTTTGTAAATCTATCGGACCAAACTGCATGGTCATCAGTCCGTAGCTTACAAACTACTTAAACATAGGTAAACTAACCTAAGGACGACACACACACCCATGCCCCAGGGAGGACTCGAACCTCCACAGCAAGCAACCGCGCGCTCCGCAGCGAGACGCTTTAGACCGCTCGGCTACTCCACTGCGGCAGTTTCCCCATTCCATTCATGAATTGACCATGCTGTAATTAATCTAATCTTGTCCTCAATATTTGTCCGATCTTTTACTGCTGAGGCAAACACCGCTTCCTAAACACGCCGTCATACGGACATGATGAAATTCATATGGTGATAGATCCGTTTCAAACTTACTTTTGTTTCCTAAACGCTTGGCCATCTGGAGTTCCCACTTGGGGCACTTCCGGGTTTCACCAACCTTACATGTACTATAAATTTGGACTAATTCGGCGATAACGAGTAGGCGTTCTCTCCTTGTATGAGAAAGAATGATGAGTCTAGCAATCAGATTTCGCAGTGCTCGCGCCAGCGCTCTCTGACGTTACCAGCCACCCAGCCGAGGCCAACGAGAAAGATCGGCCCCAGCACGCGATCGCTATCTGATTGGCCGGCCTCTGTGGCACAGCCCACTGCCTCATAGTGGCCAGCCACTCAATATCAATCGCGCCGGCTCAGGACTACCTTGCTTACGTGCCATGATGTGCGTGCTGCGGTGTGTTTTCTCGATGGCCTCGCCCCCCAGCAGTGCACACGCGGACCGAGCCATGCAGACAGACACAGCTGAGCCAATACGTCACGCTGACAGCCGTGATCAGTGGTGGGGAGGCGCGCACCCGATGCTGCAGTGAGCGCCCCGTTACCGAGCCACGAGCGCCCCAAATACACGTCACGACGGCGCTTTTTAAATGTCTGATGCAGGATACACCATTATGCAATGTGCTCCGATTACAGCGGTAACTTCCTTGACATATTCCACCAATACAAAATTTATTCCGTAATATTTCATTCTTTATTGAGAACATATTATTTAGTGTGGTTTTTTTTTTCTTGTAGAGCACGTCACACAGCAATGCAACTATTTGCATTTTCACTGGTCACTGTTAAGACCCATTAAATCTTTCAATTTTTGCCAGCGCTAGACAGAGAGAGGCCTTTTCAATCTTAACTATAAACATTAATGTGATCAGCACCCTACATAAAATCGTGGCTCTTATCAACTTTTGAAAACACGGCGACTTTGACCTTGTTTTAATTCAGGAAGTGGTAGCTACTCTTCTAAATAACATTGCAGAGTACGGTGTAAATTACGACATCGATTTTGAAACAAAGTGCGGTCCTGCGATACATTATAAAAACTCTATTGCGCCCGAAGATATACGCCTGCTCCAAAGTGGACGAGCAACTGCGTGCGTAATAAGAAACATCCAGTTTAATATATTCGCGCCCTCTCAAAATTACAAAGGGCGTGCGAAGTCCAGTTCTTTTAATCAGGAAGTCGCTTGTTTTTTAGCTACCAACAGAAGTATTGTGCTCGGTAGCGATTTTAACTGCGTCACTGCTGATGTAGACCAGATTCCAACGCCCACGAAATGCGCGGAGTTAGTGGAGCTCATTGCCGCATCTGTCTTGCGGGATACGTGGAGACACTATAACCCCAACACGATGCAGGATACCAACATATATAACATAAGAGTCAGCAGAATCGACACCATTTATGTGTCAAAACCAATCAGCTGCTTAGTATTCAGATGCTTCTAGTCGCCTTTAGCGATCATTCCGGTCTGCCTAATGAAATTACGACCTGTCGTAGCGCCGCCTCCCCCCCCTCCCATTTTTGGAGACTGAATCCCTGCCACCTTGCGGCAGTTACCCTCCGTTCACAAGTTATTAGCACGTGGCACTGTTGTTGTTGTGGTCTTCAGTCTGCAGACTGGTTTGACGCAGCTCTCCACGCTAACCTGTCCTGTGCAAGTCTCTACATCTGAGAATACATTCAGCAACCTACATCCCTTTGAATCTGCTTACTGTATTCGTCCCTCGGTCTCCCTCTACAATTTTTACCCCACAAACTTCCTTCTAATGCTAACTTGATGATTCCTTGATGTCTCAGGATGTGTCCCACGAACCTATCCCTTTTCTTAGTCAGAATACGCCAGAAACTCTTTTTCTCCCCAATTCTGTTGAGCACTTCCTCAGTAGTTACGTGATCTAATTTTCAACATTCGTCTGTAGCACCACATTTCAAAAGCTTCTATCATCTTTTTGTCTGAACTCCTTATTGTCCACACTTCACTTCCATACAATACTACACTCCAGACAAATACCTTCAGAAAGAACTTCCTAACATTTAAACTAATATTGGATGTTCACAAGTTTCGCTTCTTGAGAAATGCTTTTCTTCCCATAGCCATTCTGCATTTTATATCTTCTTTACTTCGGCCATCATAAGATATCTAAATACCAAAATAACAAAACTCATCTACTATTTCTTGTCTCATTACCTAATCAAATTCCTTCAGCATCGCCTGACTTTCTGACATTGCATTCCGTTACCTTCGTTTTACTCTTGTTAATGTTCATGTTACATCTTCCTTTGAAGACACTGTCCATTCAATTCAATTGCTCTTCCAGATCTTTTGTTGTCTCTGACAGAATTACTATGTCATCGGCAAACCACAGTGTTTTTATTTCTTCTCCCTGCACGTTAATACCTTCTCCAAATTTCTCCTTCCACTCCTTCACTGCTTGCTCAATGTACAGATTAAAAACATTGGGGAAAGGCTACAGCCCTGTCTTACTCCCTTCCCAACCTCTGCGCCCCTTTCTTGCCCTTCGTCTCTAATAACTGCTGCCTGGTTTTTGTATAGGTTTAATATAACTCTTCAATTCCGATATTTTATCCCTGCTACCGCCGGCCGCGGTGGCCGAGTGGACTGAGGCGCGTCAGTCACGGTCTGCACGGCTACTACGGTCGGGGGCTCGAATCCCCCCTTGGGCATGGATATTTTTGCTGTCTTTAGTATAAGGTAGCTGATAAGTAGTTTAGGGACTGATGACCCCGTAGTTAAGTCCCATAAGCTTAACAAGCATTTGAACCCCTGCTACCTTCAGAATTTGGAAGAGTGTATTCCAGTCGACATTGTCAAAAGCTTTCTCCAAATTGACAAATGCTAAAAATGCTATCTTCTAAGATAAGTCGTAATGTATTTCCTCCCGTGTTCCTACATGTATCCTAAATCCAGACCTTTCCTGAGGTCGGATTCCACAAGTTTTTCCATTCGTCTGTAAATAATTTGTGTAAGTATTTTGCAACCATGATTTATTAAACTGATAATTCTGTAATTTTCACATTTGTCTGCACTGGCTTTCTTTGGAATTGGAATTACTATATTCTTCTTGAAGTCGGAGGCTATTACCCCTGTCTCATATATCTTGCATACTAGGTGGAACGATTTCTTCATGACTGGCTCTCCTAACGATATCAGCAGTTCAGACGGGATGTCATCTATTCCAGGGGCCTTGTTTCTACTCAGATCTTTTAGTGCTCTGTCAAATTCTTCTCGCAGTATAGTATATCCTCTCTCACCCCCCTCTACCTCATCTTCCATTTCTAGAATAAGACCGCACTCTTTCGTGACACAGGCGATGATGACGATCCCATTCACACACTCTTTTTAATATTGGGAAGCACGCTTGATGACTCTGACCGAGCGACGTTATAAGAGGACTAAACAGTATGTTGAAGTGACACGGAATGAGTACCATAAAAGTAAGTCTCCAGCGCCGGATGGATTACCATCAGAATTTTATCAAGCCTTCTGGAACATTGTCGACGATAGAATTACAACAAGTGCTGTAGAGGTGGCGGTCCAGAGTTGATTCCTCGATGATCGAATCTGCTGCTCCCTGAAGGGCAGGGTACGTGTATAATTGCTGACCTACGGCCCGTTACCCTGTTGAACACGGATTACAAACTGTTATACATGTGTGTTGCAGGAAAGCTAAAGTTAGTGATGGACTTAATCATCAGTCCATTCCAATCGAGTGGCGTCTCCCAAAGGAACATATTTAATGCAGCTTCCGCATACAGGGACGTGATTTCTTACACTGATATGGGATACAAATGGGATATTAGCAGGGGTTCCGTCGATTGACTTCGCAAATGCATTTGACAGGATTAGTCACAGCTTCCTATGGTGTGTGATGCAGAAGTTCGGCTTCGGCCAAGGTTCACCCAAGTTATTCAGGGCTTGTTATGTGGTCCAACCACAGTTGTAGCAATCAATGGATGGACGTCACCGTCTATCGCAATACAACGATCAGTTCGACCGAGGTAGCCCACTTGCCATGACCTTATTTGTGCTGGCGATTGACCCCCTACTGCGAGGACTTGGACGTCGAGTTAGTGGCGTCCATATCAACGCTGTAATGGAAACGCCTTTCGCCTATGCAGATAATGCTGGTATCTTCTTGGCAGAAACCCACCAAATTCTGCAACTGTAAGGACGTGTTTCTGGTGCAGAGATCACTCCACGGAAAACTGTACTTCCACCAGCAGGACAGAACAGAAAAGATCGTGGTACCGTGTTGTTCAGGATCACAAAGCATTTTGACTATTCTCAATGGATGCCCCCATATTGACCATATATTAAATATACTAGGCGCAGAACACAATACCCTCACTACTTGATAGCAATGGCGATCCTGCCGATGACAGCGCTACTAAAGCAGAGTTACGAAACACAGATTTTCGAAACTCATTCACCAAAGAAGGCGAAACCAATATTCCAGATTTCGAATTACGAACAGAGGCCAGAATGAGTAACGTTGAAGTAGGTATCCTCGGAGTAGTGAAGCAACTTAAATCACTTAACAATAAGAAGTTTTCTGGTCCAGACTGTATACCCATTAGATTTGTATTTGGTTATGCTCCTTACTTAACAGCTCCTTACTTAACAGCCATATACAACCCCTAGCACAAGTAAGGATCTGTACCAAAAGACTGGAAAGTTGCACAGGTCACACATATATTCAAGAAAGTCTGTATGAGTAACCCACTAAACTACAGACTTATTTCATTGATGTAAATTGCAGCAGGGTTTTGGAACATATCCTGTATTCAAATATTGAATTATCTCTAAGATAATGATCTACTGACTCAGGGTCAAAACGGGTTTAGAAAATGTCGTTCATGCGAAACACAACTAGCTCTCTAGTTGGCTAGCGCTGTGGTACCAGCTGGTAAACAATACACTGGCAACATCCAGTGACCCACAGACATCCGCCTTCGAGGATTCGTCAGCTGTGGGAAGCGCCACGCTTTCTGTGTCCGTATATCTCGACAGTGTAGCGGTTCAATAGGAACACACTAGGGAACGAGCAACTCGTTCTTAACGCCGGACGTCAAGCTGTAGCCCAATATCAAGCTTAACGCCACCGTATAGCTACCAACCCATATTGCATACGCCATCATCGAAGTCAGTGATGCGATCCCGTTTCTGGCACATTTGTGGCAAATTCATCGGAGGGTTCAACAGCCTAGAAAATATAGATAACTCTATGCGAACTTTTTATCAGTGACATTGATAAATGGTTATCAGAAGGCATTAAACGTCCAGAGAATACGTCACCTGGAAGACATTCTTTGTTTTTTTTTCTTCTTATGCTTTTATTATTACAATTTACCTGTTCATGGTATACTCGTTTTCCTTTTTGAGGAATTGATTTTGAAGTCGGAACACGAGCATGATAGAACTTTTTGTTCTCATTTTTATTTATTTATTTTGATGTAATATTTCTTCATTGCCAATGAAGGCTTCTGTTTTTGCTTTAGTGTTCCTCAATGTGATTACTGTTCTATTTTACACCTACAAGAAATGGCAAGGAATTACCATGCATGAAGAACCATGCATTCCGTTTTGTGATCTTTAATTCGGTTGCTTGGTTTCCATTTTGTTTGTGACTGAGAAAAGTATATAAAAAGGGGAGGGGGTGATACGTCTCGTGTTAGAAGAAAAATAAGTCTCGAAGAAGGCGCTTAATCTGTTTCATTTGGTTTATTTTGATGTAAGTTGCCATAAAGTCTGTCCAATTAACATTCGTTTGTATATTTCATAACGGTCAGCGAATTGACCCGGCAACTCCACCACCCACGAAAACTCGTGTTTTTGTGACCGCTGCCGGCCGCGGTGGCCGAGGGGACTGAGGCGCTCCGGTCACGGTCTGCACGGCCACTACGGTCGGGGGTTCGAATCCCCCCTCGGGCATGGATATTTGTGCCGTCCTTAGGATTAACTAGTTCATAAGTAGTTTGTAAGTTTAGGGACTGATGACCCCGTAGTTACATTTGAACATTTTTTTGGTGACCACTCCTTTCCTTTGAGAATACGTGGAATGCCTGTAACTTTACATCATTCGTCGGGAATTATATTGTTTCTTTGAGTGCAAAATAAATAAATTAATTAAATTAAATAAATGGTTAAGGTGACTGCTGGACCCAAGCCGGAAAATCGGGTTCGAATCCCAGGATAAATTTTTAACATTGTTGTCGATTTTATTTTGACTCCCCTAAACGGACGAAATTTTTCAATACTTCGATTTCATTTAACCTTTGTGACCATTTTATAACTGTTATTCCACTGTATTTGATTAGTTCTGACTTCCTTCGTCTGATAAAAATTGACTAAATCTTCCCAGGTAGTGTAATAAAAACTGAAGTGGATAATTTCTTCCTCTAATATGCTCACAAGGAGAGGACGCCTACTCGTCATCGCCGAATTCGTCCAAATTGATGGTATATGTAGGGCGTGGTGAGACAGGAAAGTGCCCCACGTGAGAATTCTAGATGGCCAAGCGTTTAGAAAATAAACGGAAGTTTGATACGGATCTATCACCATATGCATCTTATCAACTCTCCCTGTGAGGGCGTGTTTAGGAAGCGGAGCTTGAATCAGCGGTAAGACATCGGATTAGTATTGAGATGGTCGCGGGTTCAATCCACCCGCGGCATATTTTTTTCTCTTCCTTGTCAATGGGAACACCTACAAATTGTTTCCGTATGGATCGTGAGGACAAGATTAGATTAATTACAGCAAGCACGGAAGCATTTAAACAGTAATTCTTTCCACGCTCAGTACGTGAATGGACTGGGGAAAAAACCCTAATAACTGGTACATTGGGACGTACCCTCGCCATGCACTTCACAGTGGTTTGCAGAGTATTGATGTAGATGTAGACTGAAATGACAATTAACCGCAACATCATATAGGTCATTTTATTAATTTATAAAAGCAAAAAAAGAAAGGGCATTAAATGAAATTCGGAACTACAAACATTTAAAAAGGGTCTGTAGTTAACGAGTTCCTGGGGACGTCGTGTACGTAAATCGATACTTCCATTCTTTTGCAATTGATCAATTACATGTACCGGACTGATATTAATCGAAGAAACAGGACAAGCAATAATTTTGACCGCATCTTGCGCACGTTATGAACGCCGCCCTTTTGCAGTTATATGGCTTTTTAATGTCTCTATAGAAAGCAGCTGAAAACAGTTCCTTTGATCGCACCGTCCAGCAGCGAACCACGCGAAACGCATAATATCGCTGAATACTTGCGAGGATAGCTTGTGATGTATAATGGAATGTAGTTTGATGCAAGCTTCTCGGTAAGTGATTTCTTCTTCTTTCTCGATTAGTAAGTGCAGTTTGGAAATTTTTAATTAATTTTTTTACCTGACGATAAAAAAATACGTCGCATGGTTGCACTAGTGGCGTACATTTGGGGGGAATTACTTTGATACTGCATGTTGGTAATCCACCTCATCTTGAAACGTTAGTCATATATTTATGGAAAGATCAGGCATTTCATGTAGGGGCAAGCGACTGTTGAAGATAAATTTGATATTATAATCAGCCACAAGTCGCTACAATTATTTAAATTATTTATTCAATTCATTATATCTTTGCCACTGTCTCTATCAGCTGTTGAAAACATCCAATTATCCATATATGAAAGTGGCGTCTATTCGGAATGAACAGACGTCACTTCTGATCCTTCAGTTGTTAATCTTTCATATTCACAGAATATATGACATCAACTGCGAATGGGTAAAGCTGAAAATGTATACCCAGTCGCGATTCGAACCCGGGTTTCCCGCTTTCCAGGCACTTGGGCTGACCACTGGAGGGACAGTGATCACCGCACCTGACTATCTAAGCTGAAAATTTGTGTCTGACGGAAGGTAGTCCATGCAGGTGCGGTGATCACTGTGTCCCCAAATGTCTAGTGGTCAGCGCAACTGCCTAGAAAGCGGGAGACCCGTGTTGGAATCCCGGTTGGGTACACATTTTCAGCTTTGCCCATTCGAAGTTGATGTCATATATTCATATATTCTGTAAATATGATCCAATTATCCAGTTTTCATAGTACAACTATTTTAAATTACTGTACTGACATATGATTATATAAATCGACAGCTATCAATCATTACAAATTATTCTGACGATGCTGTTGTGTACAGAGTAAAACCGATTAATTGAATAATCAATTGTAGCGACTTGTGGCTGTTTATAAAATATATTTATGGATTTGTTCGTCCTTCATCACATCAGTTAAACATCAGTTAAACAAGTCTGTTGTCAGTTTACCGGATTTGGAAGAAGTGCTGATATTGTGCACATATAAATACAAAATAACATATATGATGTTGCGTTTAATTCTGAACTCAGTACTGTACGTACGCATTGCCAAGAAGCAAAAAAAAAAAAAAAAAAAAAAAAAAAAAAAAAAAAAAAAAAAAAAATCCTGCCGCTATGCGTAATCGTACCCGAGAACATTTGATTAAAATATCCGATCTCTTACCACTTCTCTCCCCCCCTTCTCTCTAGATAGATCTATGGTTTGCAGTCATTGGCTCAGTTCGTGCTTCATTGAATTGTTAGCTCAGCTTTTCTATCACTCAGGGCGTCTAGCCCCTAACCGGACGCGCTATTTTTCCTTTTTTTCCATTTCTTTTTCGTGCTCTTTGAGTAGTTCTGCTCCTTGCGGTTGCTGATAATGTTTGTTCGTTGTTGTACTATTTGATCTTCGCTCAGCTTATTTTTATTACAGAAATCGTTCAGCCACTGACCAGGTACTGGGTGTGCTGAGCCATGGCGCCTGGCCCACTGAGCCAAACACGGCTTTCTAAACACACTCTCTCAGGGGCAGTTTATAAGGTGCATATGGTGATAGATCCGTATCAAAATTCATTTTATTTCCCAAAAACGTAGCCACTTGGGAGTTCCCGCTTGGTACACTTTCATATCTCGACACGCCCTAGCTGCGTGGGAGTAGCCGAGCAGTTGCCGGGAGCCAAGGCTCAGCGCGCCCACTCAGAGGGTTGTACGTCCTCTGTAATAAAAAAAAAGAGGAGCCAAAATCACTACAAAAAAAAAACGAACAAACACGATCAGCATCTGTAACAAAGAAAACTACCAATAGAAGAAGGGGGGGGGGAAGAGCTGTCCGTCGCACGGGCTCCCGTGTCGGAGGTTCTCATCGTCCCTCGGGTATGGATGTGTGTCGTGTCGTTAGGTTGGTGTAACTTAACTTAAGTAGTTTGTAAGACTAGCGACTGATGACCAAGGTCCCCTAGAATTACAAACAATTGATTTTTTTAACACGCCTTACATGTACCATAAATATGGACGAATTCGGCGATGACGAGTAGGCGTCCTCTCCTTCCAAGTCGTGGATGATCTGCCAACCAGATACTATGTGATTGTATTACTGGTCTACTACCTAGAGACAAGGCGTCACAACAGCCCGTGCTACATCACACTGGCCAGGCAGCGGCTGCCAGTTGAATGGCTGTCCGCTGGGACACGCCCACTGCCTCGTAGCGTCCAGCCAGTAAGCAGGCGGCCGCGGCCTGGTCAGTGTGACGTAGCACGGGCTGCTGTGAGGCCTTGTCTCCAGGTGGTGCTGCTCACACACGGCTGCGCAACTGCCGCGCGGTGTTGTGACAGTGCATCAGCGCGTGCAGAGCAAATGAAGGGCAGGAGTCCCTGTGGACGGCGGCTAGCCGCAGCCGGCAACCTCGCGGCCCGCGCCCCCTGGGCCCGCCACTCCGGCCTTGACAAACGGCGGCCGCGCGACGCTCCTGCGCATGCGCGCCGGCCCGCACGCCACGGCAGACCTGCCCTCGCCGCCGCCGATAGCGGCCTGACGAATGGTCCGCGCCGGTCGATGCGCCATCCTCGGCGACACCTGCTGTATCTCTGGACACCCGCCACTAATGAACGCTCCCCACCTCCGCCTCTTATCTGCCGCCGTAAAAGCCAGCGACTTCCCGCAGACGCCGCTAATGCGGGTTACGTCATTACTGAAGTGACAGACGCCACACTGCGACTAGCCTCTGTGCGGACTTTACCAGGCTGTGCCAACCAACACCGTCTAGATCAACAACCACATCTACATAACACCGTCTAGACCTACATCCACATCTTAATACATACTCCGCAGTCCACTGTAAGGTGCATGGCAGAGGGTATACCGTACCACTATTAGGCGTTTCCTTCCCCATCGACTCCCAAATAGAACGAGGGCAAGAAACAATTATATTCCGTTGAACGAACCCTAATTTCTCTGATCTTGTCTTTGTGATCATTGCGTGAAGTGCAATTAGGCGGCACAAAGATCGTTCAATACTCATCTTCAAACTCCGGCTCTCTAAATTTTCTCAACAGAATTTCTCGAAAAGAACATCGTCTTTCCTCCAGCGATCCCCATTTTAGTTCCTGGAGCATTGCTGTGACAATCGCGTATTGGCCTAACGTACCAGTAACGAATCTACCCGCTCGCCTCTGAACTGCTTCTACACTCCTGGCCATTAAAATCGCTACACCGCGAAGATGACGTGCTACGAAAGCGAAATTTAACCGACAGCAAGAAGATTCTGTGGTATGCAAATGATTAGCTTTTCAGACCATTCACACAAGTTGAAACGTTGTTTTGATGCAAAGCAGAAATGCGTACCATCACGTTTACGACTTTAATAAAGGTCGAATTGTAGCCTATCGCGATTGCGGTTTATCGTATCGCGACATTGCTACTCGCGTTGGTCGCAATGTAATGACTGTTAGCAGAATATGGAATCGATGGGTTCAGGAGGGCAATACGGAACGCCGTGCGGAACCCAACGGCCTCGTATCACTAGCAGTCGAGATGACAGGCATCTTATTCACATGGCTGTAACGGATGGTGCAGCCACGTCTCGATCTCTGGGGACGTTTGAAAGACAACAACCATCTGCACGAATAGTTCGACGACGTTGCCAGCAGCATGGACTATCAGCTCGGAGAGCATGGCTGCGATTACCCTTGACGCTGCATCACTGACAGAAGCGCCTGTGATGGTGTACAAATGGCAAATTTTTTCGGATGAATCCAGGTTCTGTTTACGGCATAATGATGGTCGCATCCGTGTTTGGCCGCATCGCGGTGAACTCACTTTGGAAGCGTGTATTCCTCATCGCCATACTTGCGTATCACCGGCGAGATGGTATGGGGTGCCATTGGTTACACGTCACCTCTTATTCGCATCGACGGCACTTTGAACAGTAGCCGTTACATTTGAGATGTATTACGACACGTGGATCTACTCTTCATTCCAACTCTGCGAAACCGTACATTTCAGCAGAATAATGAACGACCCCATGTTACAGGTTCAGTACGGTCTTTCTGGATACGAAAGTGTTCGACTGCTGCCCTGGACAGAACATTCTCCAGATCTCTCACCAATTGAAAAGTCTGGTCAATGGTGACTGAGCAACTGGCTCGTCACAATACGCCAGTTACTACTCTTAATGAACTGTGGTACCGTGTTGAAGCTGCATGCACGGCCGCTACGGTCGGGGGTTCGAATGCCCCCTCGGGCATGATTGTTTGTGTCGTCTTTAGTGTAAGGTAGTACAGAAGTAGTTTGTAAGGTTAGGGACTGATGACCCCGCAGTTAAGTCTCTTAAGCTTAACAAAAGTATGAACATTTTTGAAGCTGCATGGGCATATGTACCTGTACACGACATCCAAGCTGTATTTGACTCATTGTAACTTATCCGCATTCCTATTTTCTTATTCATTATCAGACCTATTCCTGCGTTACCACCAACTGATTTCGTGTTTATAACTCTGTACTCACCTTACCAGAAATTCTGTTCGTCCTGCCACCGAGCTTCAATAATACCCACTATATCTAACTTGAACCTATCCATATCTCTTTCCAAATTTTCTATCATATCTACGCGATGAAGGGTTAGAACAGTCCACGCTCTGACCCGTAGAATGCCTGTTTTGTTTCTCTTGATGACGGCATCCTCCTGAGTAGTCACCGCCCGGACATCCGAATAGGGGACTATTTTATCTCCGGAATATTCTACCCAAGAAGACGCCATCATCATATATCCATACGGTAGAGCTGCATGTCCTCCGGAAAAGTAACGTTTGCCGTATCCCCTTGCTTTCAGCCGTTAGCAGTAACTGCGTGGCAAAGCCATGTTAACTCATGTTACAACACCAGCTGAGTCAATCATCCATATTGTTGCCCTGTAACTAATGAAAAGGCACCTGCCCCCACACATTTGTGTGGCCTCTCCACAGATGCCCCTTCGCTGTGGTTGCACCTATGGTACGGCTATCTGCATCGTTGACGCACGCAAGCCACCCCACCTCGGCAATGTCTGTGGTACATGCGGATGGAGATATGATACTGCGAGAAGAATTTGACAGAGCGCTGAAGGACTTGAAACAAGGCCTCTGGAGTAGATGATATTCCGCCTGAACTGCTGATATGGTTAGGAGAGCCAGTCAGGGCAAAATTGTTCCAACTGGTACGCAAGATGTATGAGACAGGGGAAAGTACCCTCCGACTTCAAGAAGAATATTGTAATTCCAATTTCAAAGAAAGCAATTGCAGACAAATGTGAAAATTACAGAACTATCAGTTTAATGAGTCATGATTGCAAAATTTTAACACGAATTATTTACAGACAAATGGAAAAAACTTGTGGATTTCAAGCTCGGGAAAAATCAGTTTGTATTTAGGAGAAATGTAGGAACACGTTGGGCAATAATCACATAGGCAAACCTGCGTTTTTAGTATTTCTAGGTTTGGAGAAAGCTTTCGACAGTGTCAACTGGAATACACTGTTTCAAATTCTGAAGGTAGCAGGGGTAAAATATAGGAAGCGAAGAGTTATATTCAACCTATACTACAATCTGACAGCTGTTATTAGAGTCGAAGGGCAAGAAAGGGATGCTGAGCTTGGGATAGGAGTAAGACAGGGTTGTAGCCTTTCCCCAATGTTGTTCAATCTGTACACTGAGCAAGCAGTGAAGGAATGCAAGGAGAAATTTGGAGAAGGAGTTAAAGTTCAGGAAGAAGAAATAAAAATATTACGATTTGCTAATGACATAGAAATTTTGTCAGAGACTGCGAAGGATCTGGAAGAGCAATTGAATGGAATGGACAGTGTATTGAAATGAAAATATAAGATGAACATTAACAAGAGTAATACGAGGGTAATGGAATGTAATCTGAGAAAATCAGGCGATGGTAATGGAATTATATTGGGTAATGAGACAATGAAAGTATTAGATAAGTTTTGTTATTTGGGTAGCAAAATAACTACTGATGGCCGAAGTAGAGAAAATTTAAAATGCAGAATGGCTACGGGAAGAAAAGCGTTTCTAAAGAAGAGAAACTTGTTAACATTCATTATTAATTTAAATGTTTAGGAAGTCCTTTGTTGAAATCATTTGTCTGGAGTGTAGCATTATATGGGAGTGAAAGGAATTCAGTCAAAAAGATGATAGAATCTTTTGAAATGTGGTGCTACAGACGAGTGATGAAAATTAGATGGGTAGATCACGTAACTAATGAGGAGGTGCTTAACCGAATTGGGGAGAAAAGGACTTTCTGTCATATCCTAACTAAACGGATAGATTGGTGGGACACATTCTGAGACATCAAGGAATTGTCAACTGAGCATTAGAAGGAAGTGTGTAGAAGGAAGACCAAGGGACGAATGCAGTAAGCATATTCAAAAGGACGTAGGTTACCGAATGTATTCTCAGTTGAAGAGTCTTGCACAGGACAGGGTAGCGTAGAGAGCTGCATCAAACCAATCTGCGGACTGAAGACCACAACAACAATGTATTTATATTATGACATTACGAAAAAAAGTCATCTTTAGTAAACATTCCATAAATTTACAAATTCGAAATAATCAAATGTGTGTGAATAATGTTCTAACAGTAAATAACAGACAGTTATAGATTTAAATTTCAGTTACGTAATAATTCAGCCAGTTTCTGAATCTGTACATACATTTTTAAGTCAAAGGTTATCACATAGTAATGTTTGAAGAATTCGTTTTGTTTATGACTGACTCCTGATATGGCTACAGGTCACGAAATTGGTCTTTTTTTTTTTTAAGAAACATATAATACAGTTGACATAAAAGTTTTCTGGGTGTTGTACCGCGTCATGATGTAAGAAGGCTATTACTTAAATAACCGACGTTTCGGCCAACGTTAGTGGCCTTCTTACATCATGACGCGGTACAACACCCAGAAAACTTTTATATCATCTGACTCTTGCCGCGGAAGCTTACGTAATTATATTACAATACAGTTGAAATTTATTATCAGCTTCCATTTTCTGTAGCCGTCCTGATTCACATGGCGAGTCAATAACAGGTAAAATCTTTCGATTCGTAACGATTAACACTTCCACGATGGACCACAACCTTTGCCGAGGTGTAGTATCTTCAGCTTCTCAACGATAGCGACAGCCGGACCTCAGTTGGAACTACAGTGGAGGTATATGTGTGGATAGCAACGTGTGGTTCCTGAAGAAGAGCAGCAGTCTTTTTCAGTAGACACAGGGTTAACAATTTGATTGATTTGGCCTTGCAACATCAGATAACGTGGCTTTGCCGCCGTTATTGCGAAGGGCTGGAAGAAAGGGGAGGCTATAGACATTACTGTATGAACATATGTTGATACAATCTTCTTGAGTAAAATATTCCGGAGGTAAAATTGTCCCACAGGATTTCTGGTCGGATGAGCACAGGTTTATAAATACAAAATCAGTTAGGGGTATCGCAGGAGTAGATGTAATACTGAATAAGAATGCTGCTATTAACAGAACAGTGATGGCATTATCGTAGCCACAACAGATACGATGCCAACACCGGCCTCAATATTATTGTTAAAGTGGTCTTCAGTCCAAGGACTGGTTTCATGCAGCTCCACGGTGCCTCGTCTTGTGGAAACCTCGTCATCTCAAAGAACAGCAACCTAATTTCTTTAGAACTTAATGATTCTAATCATCTTTCGATGTTCCTCTACGATTTTTACCCTACACATATCCCTCCAATCCACTCCACTGACGATTCCCTTACGTGTCAGAATGCGTTGCACAAATCGATCCCTTCACCTAGGCAATGTGTACCAGAAATTTCTTTTATTTCCAATTCTGTTCAGTACTTCCTCATTAGTTACACGATCTAACCATCTTAGTCTCACGATTAGTTTATAGAACCATGTAACTGAACTTTGTCTCAATTTTTAGTCGTTTTCACTCTACTTTTCTTACGTTTTTATATCACACTTGCTGCATTTTTAATTCACAAGCCTTTATACCAACTAGGTGTGCCAATCATGAGGAGATCTTAGATATGTATGAACTGGCAAGGGAAACTGTTCAGTTGAGAAAGAAGAAAAGCTGCTAGTGAGGTGGAACTAGAATCCACCTGTAGGAACCGGACGAGAAAGTAAAATTCTAGGTGAATATGGGAAGAGGAAGAATTTTACACAGAGCATTACATAGACTTGGTTTAAAAATCATGAAAGAAGGTTGTATACGTGGAAGAGACTAGGAGACACGGGAAGGTACCAAATTTTACAGTTTTAATACACATATTTCGGAAACAGTTTATAAACTGTAAAATATATCCAGGGGCAGATATAGACTCTGAAAATATCTTATTAGTTATGAACTTTAGATTGCAATCGAAGACACTGCATAAAGTTGGGCAAATAAGGAGATGGGTCCTGGTTAAACTGAAGAAACTTGAGTTTCTTGGGAATTTCAGAGGGAGCAACAATTGACGGCTTACAACCAAAATGGTAAAAAGAAAAGACCAAGGGAAATCTTTGGATATCACAGTAGGTACTGAATACAATTGATGAAAGAAAAAAAAAAATAAAAGTTCAGTAAATGAAGCAGGTAAAATGGAATACAGACGATTATTGAATGAGGTTGACATGAAGAGGAGCTTGAGTGGCTAGAGGACAATAGTGCCGCATAGACCTCTCACTAAAACTACAATAACAGGTAGGTGACGAGGTACTATGAGGTCCAAATGTTCAAATGGTTGTAAATCGAAGAGACTTAACTACGTAGGTCAGCAGTCCCCAGGCTTACAAACTACTTAAAATAACTTAAAGTAACTTATGCTAAGAACAATACAAACACTCACGCACGAGGCAGGACACGAACCCCCGACGGCGAGCAACCGCGCGCATCACATGAAGGCCCCTCTACCGCGTCTAAAACCGTGAGGTCGGGATGTGAATCGTGCCAGGACAGCTCAGTCTTCAGAGGGCTTTCCCGCGATTGATAAAGGTCCCAGGCTCAAATCCCGGTCCGGCTCACGGTTTTAATTTGCCATTAAGTTTCATACCAGTGCACATTTCGCTGCAGAGTGAAAATATCACTCTTGGAACTTCCCCTAGGATGCCATGTGTCCACAATATCCTTTCTTCCTGAAGTGCTAGTCCTGCAGGGTTCGTAGGAAAACTTAAGTTTGGAAGGTAGGAGGCAAGGTACGGCCGGATCTAAAGGTAAAAGGACGAGCAGTGAAACGTGGCAGGGTAGTAGGGAGAGCACATGCCCGCGATAGACAAAGTTCCCATCTCCGATTCTTAGTCTGCCAGGGAGTTTAGAAGTGTAAACGGTTTTTGTACTCAAAGAAAAAAATGCAGCTCTCGATCGCAAAAATAAAATGCCTCCGTGCAGGCGGGCAACCCATAGTGACTAGCTCTTTCTAAAAAAAGCTTTACAGCTGACTTGTAACTTTTATTATGTGACTTGCTTTAATTTATAATTTCTGATGAAGGCAATCGTAGTTATTGCCGAAACCAGGTTAAAGAACTTTATTTTTGCGATCGAGGACTGCATTTTTATCTTTTGACGTTGTAACAGTCGCTGACAACAGCAGCTATTTTCAAAATTTTAATTTTTTTGAACTATTCTACAATAAAGGAATTCGAGAGTCGGAATCTCCAATACAAACCCCGAGTCACAACGTGTGGTACTTCAGTGAAACGAATTAAAGATACTCCTTTACACCTCGCTTATGCGAAAGTACATTACACAACACAAAGTTGCATGTATCAAAGGCACAGACCAGTGATAGAAAGGAAAATTCGTAAATTTGTGAAGGAAAAATAAAATCGAACCCCTGTCAGAGACTTGAACACGGATCTCCCGGTTCGTAGATTAGCACCGTGACGCCCTGGAACTGGGAGTTCTCTCGACGAGTCGCGTATCTTCGTACCTTCTCCCTGTTATCCTGCTTCACTGTTTACAGTTTTTGATGGGCTGACGAATGGGCCAACAAACCTCTAAATTTCATATATTTTGACGACGTTACAGCTTTCATTTAATGAAATAAATCGCAATTTGCGATCAGTTGCGGCTTCGCTGTCCTAGGTTAAGATGTAGTACCAAAGTGCGGCGAATGAAAATTTGTGCCTAACGGGGATTCGAACCCTGGATCTCCTGCTTACTAGGTTGACGCGTTGACCACTCTGCCACCGAGGACATAGTGGCCAGTCCGACTGCAGAGGATTCTTCCCTGCACGTCTCCCGGAGATCTGGGTGTGGCGGGAGACGTGCAGGGAAGAGTCCTCTACAGTCGGGCTGGTCACTGTGTCCTCGGTGGCAGAGTGGTCAACTCGTCTGCGTACTAAGCAGGAGATCCAGGGTTCGAATCCCGGCCGGGCACAAATTTTCATTCGCCGCACTTTGGTACTACATCTAAACCTAGGACAGCGAAGCCGCAACTGATCGCAAATTGCGATTTATTTCATTAAACCTCTAAATCTGAGAGGGGTTGCGATAGGAAGTCTCCCATGTGAGTGCATAAGAAGTATCTAAAAGGCACCTAAAAATCACTGTCTTAGTTTTGTGACTCGTATTTGAAAAAATGATTAGTCACATTCTTCGAACACCTTGGCGTTAGCTTGTACATAATAGCAGACACTATAAACGAAATGAGCTGGGAAATGAGTTGGCTGGATGGATTGGCTGCTGCCCTGAAGATGACTGCTACAGCTTCAGGCGCACCCCGTCACCCCATCCGCTGCTTGGCTCGCAGCCGCTATCAGTCAGGGCTGTCCAGGGGAGATGGGGAGGGGAGGCACGCCGGGGGATCCGCGTGTTTATGGACTCTGGGCCCGTGCCAGCAAGAGCTTATCTGCGGAGTTTAGACCCGCGCTGTAAACCACTTTCACACTCTACTTGCAGATACCTATAAGTTACAAATTAGCGGGACATCTAACTAAAGTTGACAGACTGCCATTTGAGCTACAGATGCCATTAGCTGAAGACATACTGGATTATAAAAATGTATACAGCATTAAGGCTGTTTATCATTTTAATACCATGAGTGTTTCAAGGTGTTCTGCGACAGTTGGCAATGGTGTTTTAGCAGCAAAAGTGTGAACAAGCACCTCTGATTTTCGAGCAGCTAAAAATATCTACATCTACATAGATACTCTACAAATCACATTTAAGTGCCTGGCAGAGGGATCATTAACCACTTTAATATCTTTTCTCTACCGTTCCATAATCTAAAGTGCGCGGAAGAAAGAACACCTAAATCATTACGTTTTCGATCTGATTTCTCTTATTTTATTAGGATGGTCATGTCTCCCTACGTCTATGGGTGCTAGCAAAATATTTTCACATTGAGAAGTAATAGTCAGTGATTGAAACTTCGCAAACAGATCACGCCGCAATGAATAAGTCTTTCTTTTAATGATTTCCACCCCCATTCGTGCAACATTTCCGTGACGCTTCCCCCCCCCCCCCCGTACCGTGATAAAACAAAACTAGCTGCCCTTCTCTGAACCTTCTCAATGTCTTCCGTCAGTCCCACCTGGTGAGGGTCCCACAAGGGGTAACAGCACTCCAGGAGAGGACGCACAAGTGTGATGTAGGCAGCTCTTTGGTGGAGCTGGTGCATCTTCGAAGCGTTCTGCCAATGAAACGTAATCTTTGGTTCGCCTTCCCCACAATATTTTCTATGTGTTCTCTCCGCTCTAACTTGTTCGTAATTGTAACTCCTAGGTATTTGGTAGAATTTACGACCTTAAGGTTTGACTGATTTATCACGTAATTGAAGTTCAGCGAATTTCTTTTAGTGGTCATGTGTATTACTTCACACTTTTCTTTATTTAGTGTTAATTGCCAACTTTCGCACCATGTAGAAATTTTGTCTAAATCGCTTTGCAGTTGCTTCTGATCCTCAGTTCACTTCACTAACCGATAAATGACAGCATCATCCGCGAACAATGGGAGCTATTCAGGAAGAGTAGGGGACCAATAACGCTTCCCTGTGGAACGCCAGATATCACTTCTGTTTTACTCGATGACTTACCGTCAATTACAACGAACTGTGTCCTTTCTGATAGGAAATCGTGAATCCAATCGCACAATTGGGGAGATATTCCATAAGCACGCAATTTCATTAGAAGCCGCTTGTGGGGTACAGTATCAAAAGCCTTCCGGAAATCCAGAAATATGGAATCGATTTGAGATCCCTTGTCGATGGCACTTAACACTTCATGTGAATAAAGGGCAAGCTGTGTTTCGCAAGAGCGATACTTTCTGAATCCGTGCTGACTATTGGTTAATAGGTCGTTCTCTTCGAGGTAGTACATAATATTTGAACAAAATATATGTTCCAAAATCCTACTGCAAATCGACGTCAATGAGATTGGCCTGTAATTTTGGGGATCACTCCTATTGCATTTCTTGAATATTGGAGTAACTTGGGCAACTTTCTAGTCTTTGGGTACGGATATTTCGCTGAGTGATCGGGTGTATATGATAGCTTATTATGGAGTTATTGCATCAGCATACTCTGAGAGAAATCTAGTTGAAATACAATCTGGCCCGGAATCTTTGTCTTTGTTTAGTGACTTAAGTTGATTTACTGCTCCAGGAACATCTACTTCTAAGTTTCGCTTGCTGGCAGCTGTTCTTGGATTGAATTCTGGACTGTTCACTTCGTCTTCTTTGGTGAATTTCGGAAAGCTGTGTTTAGTAATTCTGCCCTAGCAGTATTGTCATCGGTATTATTACCATTGCTATCGCGTAGTGAAGTACAATGAAACTGGACGCAACAATATCGAACGGAACCAGTAACGGACTTAAGCATTGCTCGCCTTCACGGTAAGTTTGAAACTGATGGAACAATAAAGCGTATGCAAAAGGGGCGATCAGCCCGTCCTTACACATTAACGAGCAAAGCGGCTTCTGTTGAGGAGTTAGTTCACCACTAAAAACAACATCTCGTGAAACAGGCGTGATTAGGGCTAGCGGATATCATGTTTTCCATAGAACGAAACTGAAAGCTTACACAGCACAGTGTTACACACACTGAACGAGCAGGAACCTGAAAAAATATCTCAGTTTCGTGAGTGGGGCCTCGCGTAATATGAAAGCTATGCAAATTTTATTCTACAAGTGGTATGGTCTGTGAGGATGTTGTTAATTGCAAGTGCCATATTTCTTTTTTCCCTTAGTTTCTTATTTTTCTTCCTTTTTCACTAGTTTATCCTCTGAGTGTGGGCGCCAAAGAATTCCAATATCCGAATGTGTGTTTTATCTTACCGCTTCAAAATCCTGTGAGTATGGTTTGTTACCATGTAATGTGTACAGAAATAATAAAATCTGTCATGTGAAAGCTGTGTCGACAATGGAGATGGTCGATTGTTGTTGTTCTGTCTGAACGCAGGAAGCCGGTTGAAGAGGCGTAATGTGCTCTGAAAATAACATATGAAAACCGTCGAAGCATTATTTTACCGTAGCGGTGTGAAATGGACATGTCCGTGAAGCGTATCGGAATGATGTGAAGTATGATATATGATGTTGATAATGTGTATGCAAGAGGACTGTGATTGTCGCGATACGAATAAATTAGCACTTCACTTTGTGTGTTATTAATGCAAATGAACTGACTGGGCGTTGCTTACTCGTATATTGATGAACTACTGCGCGTGATGAACTATTATTTACCGATGCAGAAACTAACGATCTGCGAAGTAATGTGTGGGACAGTCTTGCCGATTTGTGTTCTGTGATGTTAACTCACGTGTTGAAAGAAAACTGTCGAACTAGTATAATGAGTGACCACCAAACAGGAAGCGCATGTGTTCGAGTATTTAATACTAGTAACAGCTCGGCAGTCAGCAGAATTGACTGTTGTTCTGGATATTATGAATTGTGATTAAGAATATCTGTGCAGAGGTGTCTGCTAACTCAGATTGAATTACCCAGTGCAGGCGGCGAAGACGCCCCTTTGCTTACTGCCCCACGGGGTTTCTCGCTTCTACTTGATAAATTGCTCAGAGTGCAATGGAGGAATATCGATCAACTCCAGCATAGAGCATTACTCTTTCGCAGTTACTTCACGGAAAAACGTTTGTAATGCCTATCGGCGACATGTGCCTACGCGTAGGACTTCTGTTTTTTCCAGACTGTAGGGACGGATGTTTGTGTGGAGAAGGACGGCTACAGTTCGTCACTGACAATTTTGATTCAACTTTGACGCCGCCATAGCCGCCGACCTGACGTCATTTGCAGCTAAGATGAGCTCAGTTGTTAAACAGAACTTTCTCTCTCTCTCTCTCTCTTTGCTTAAAGACAATATGTCAACAGACTGTCAATTTTCTTCTTTTTGTTTACCTTAAAGATAATCTTTTAATAGACTCAACATGTCAGATTTCTTTTTTGTGATTTTGTTTCTATTGATTTTCCCTTAATAGATGTAGATATACA